>OW052222.1:103688012-104888012 GCA_932526605.1 Nephrotoma flavescens
GGCATATTTTATTTCTCTTGCGTATATTATTTAATAGGTGATCAGATCTCCAAGGCCTAAGCTTATCTGCTTTTCCAGCTTTATAGATAGTTTTAGTGCAGCTTCAGAGATGATCATTTAGAATGGGGCTATAAACATCGCGCCAATTCTCCTATAGAAGCAGTTCTTGCAGTTGGCAAAAGTTAATGCGGACAATCTCAACAGAGTTTCTTATGACTGGTCTAGAAATGGGAGCACCTAAGAAACTAGTTTCTGTTAAACAATGATCTGATATGCTCAAGTCTAAAACATTGTATGGGTGACTTCGGCAGTAGCTCTGATCAAACCTACAGAGTACGTTATCAATACAGGTTGCTGCAGATTTAAAAATCGTGATAAGTCCAGACACAAGTATATCAAGGCCATTAACTGACAGCACATCTAGTAAATTGTCGACATCAGTATTTTTTAATACAAAATCTATATTAAAGTCGTCCAATTATTATATTGAGAGATAGTTAAATCAGCCAAAAACATATTGAATTCTGCCGCATAACATAAAGGAAATGCGAAATAGTCGAGCTTGATATGTTTACAATTTAAATCGTTCCTAGCGTAAATTGCCACACCACCAGATCTGTAATTCTCATTACAACCGGCAAACAGCTTATAGTTCTCAAGACTGAAGTTCGTGTTTTCGTCCTTGTAGACCCAGATCACGGAAAGGCCAATCAACATAGGCTTTACATTCGCGGAATCCAAATAAGCAAGTAGCCTATCCGAATTTCTTCTCACGCTTCTAATGTTTTAATATACAAAATCAAATCTCTTTAGAAAACTAGCCATAACAATTTACAACGATATGTAAAACAACAACGAAAGACGTAGCCAAAATATTACAATAATTAAAAAAAAAATGTTAAGAAACTGTCATAATTACCACTACTCTAAGAAATTCATTGCAACAAACTTGGTAGTGGAATTCGACCATTAGATGCCATAAAAGAATATGCGACAAAGCTTTTTTTGACGGCCTAATCCCTTTTCCTGGGCCTGGGCCCTTGAAAATGTACAATATATTGTACAAGGAGTTTCAAACAGTGTTTATTTGGTATAAAAAGGAATTCTTTATTGCACATTCTATAATAATAATAAATTATAAAATATGAAATTATGAAATAAAATATATTTAATTTCATCATGATTATCATTACATTACAATAAAAATTATTCAGTTGAGACAATGACATTACATTGTTGATCACAATTACATTTTTATATGAAATTGTTCAAAATAATTTCGTGCGTTATTTATACAAAGGTGAACTTTACATTGTTTACATAAGAAGAATGTTCTTCTTTTACAGTTTAAACGTTTGAGTTCCAACTTTTAGTTATGTGTGCAACATGACCAATATCATCGAAACGAACATCTTCGAATGACCTTGTCTCGGATTTGCATTTTTTGTTGAAATCCGAAGTCGGTATGTTTTCCATAGAAGAACTTTGACGCCCCCGTTTTTCGGGGTTCACCGAGTTCCCCGCATGAATAAAAAGAGTTGCCAACTTCATCTCGCTTATACTCAAGCCAGCTAGAACAAATTATGAAACTAATGAAATGTTGTGATGTAGTAAACTGCAACGGCAACTTTCTTGATTTAATGAACACAAGGTAATAGCTAATAAGTTGGTCGATTAGATCTATACGTCGTCCATGTTTCTGTTGTATAACAGAACGATTTTGGGTTGGTGTATTTACAGAAATGTATTTGTTTTCAAATTTTTCCCATCTTTCAGCCGTATCGGTGAAGCCAACTCAAATAAAATTCAATTCAAGATTTATTGCTTTACTATCTCGCCATTTAACTAGGGTAACTTTGCCATCATCGACATGTCACCGAATAAGAAAAACCTCGTTGTTTCTTCATAATGTCCTTGTCGGACATTGTTGGTGGGTTAGCGAACCAGTTAATGCGTACTATACCAGCTGCATTAATTCCTTAGCTTCTCAAAATTACAAATAGATTATAAGAGCTGAAAACATTATCAAAAAATAAATTGTAAACTGGCACCGCATCCGAAGCAGATAAGATATATCGGTGGAAGACCTGTGGTGGGAGACCTCCTTGATATATGAAGAAGAAGTACGTAGTTTGGCTTCTCGTTCATATATTATTTTACTGACAATCGCCCTTTAAAAGGAATTATTTGTTCATCGATGCAGATATTTTCTTCCACATTTATCGGCAAATGGGGGGGAGCAGCAATAAGATTTGCTGCCCCCTTAAAAGATAGCAAATCTTCTGGAGAAAGTTGAATAAATAGTTTCACCACTTTTATTTTTTGCGTTGATTGATTAACGAGTGAACTAAGTAGTCTGAAGTTATTACTTATTACATTATTTTGTTAGTATGTATGAAGAATACCTCAACAATTAAAACAATGAGTTATTTTGACTGATGAGATCAATATTTAAATGCTTAAATAAAGTGTCATTTAATTAGCTCCACTTATACTGTTATTATGTGTAAAATTAATAAACTAGTTTGTGTTAATACGTTTTCCTTAAAACCATGATGCAAAAAATTTTCGCGGTTTAGAGGGAAAATGTTAAGAAAATTGGGGTTTACGTCTCTAAAAAACGGTCAACTTTGAAGCCTAATGATAAACAAACTAACCATTTTATTTCGACAAACGTGAATTAATACCTTGTTTTAATCGTTCGCGTGTTCTTCATATACTAAACCTTCTTATCTCTATGATTTTTAATTCATCAAACTACTTGAACAATATAATAATTAATGATAACTTTGAATTGTATTTTGTCTTAAAATCGTATCTTAATTAGAATCGGTATCATTACTCCGTTATCAGTCTAATTGTATTACAAATATTGAAGTATTATACACTTCAAAATTCAAATTTTAAATGTGTGAATTTTTGTTTTATAACCCAAACGTTCTTAACGCTTTATCATCAGAATTTTGGTTATCTAAATTATATATTTTTATGAATTAAAATATTTGCTGTGTGTATTATACATTTTATAGATCTTCTACGAGTGGGGTAAGGCAGTCTTTGTGCATTTGTAGCTGATTTTTGGTTCAAACGATTTTTTTGGTTTCTGAAAAATTGCAACCTTATAGAATTTTATTATTGCACATGTCGGGACCCGAAAACAACTCACTAAGGGAATCATTTATACATTAAATGGAAATTGAATGAAAATTATATTATTTTTAATTGTTTAAATAACAAATCTTTATTATCTTGATTATTATCTTACTATTTTTTATAGACGAGCTAGTAGTATACAATAATCATAAAATTAAATTATTTCATATTAGAAAACCTATTTGATAGCAACAGCATAATAAAACTTTGCGTTATTTAGGGACAGTAGCATGTGGTGATAAAAATAAGTATGGAGCTGATAGTGTTAAATACATACATTCATATAGTTTTGCAATAAATGTTGATACATTATATGTTATATTCAATTTAATATACTTCGTGTGTGTCCACTACATATAATTATTTCACCATCAAAAACCGTTTCTACTTTCTAATTGTCTTAGGCTTAGAGGTTTAAAAGGGTTCCGTCGGTTGTTACTCAAAAGCACTAGAAGCACATAGAAGACGAATATTAAACACAGGAATGTTATACCAATATTTCTATGTACATACCTTGTTATTAAACTATATACGGACCATTTTGGTCGGCAGCTTATTTTCGTTGTTAATGGTACCATTAGCTCATGACCATAAAATTTCTGCGATTTTTATATGAAAAACCGAACTAAGTAATCTTCACAAGTCTCAATTGCAATTAATTTTACAACATTACAAGAGTTGCTGTAGTGCACACACATGTGATAGTTAACGGTGCAAGGTGACGTGCGAGTGAATGCATCAAAACCGGCGGGCTAACTTTTGCATTTTGTCGAGTCAACAAAAGGTGTGTTTGATCTGGCGTTGTCATGATAAAACATAACCCCTTTCATTTTAATTTCCTAAATCCCTTCTAATCTCAAAAATGCCTTTGTAACTTTTCGTGGCTCTCGGCATGTTTTGAACATTATTGTAATGTGTTTAAGAATTTTTTCGGCTTTTTGGACAAAATATTATTTTATTGGACACCCATACAATGTTTACGACTATTTTAGTCGCAGAAAACAAAGAGGCCATTTATTAACAATATTTCTACCACAAAAGTAGAAAAAATGCGCTCCCCTCCCCCAAACCTTTAACCCCAGGGCGTACTTGTGTACACAAAGAACACAAACCCTTGCAAAAATGAGAACTCCCTTAGGTAGCTTCTTGGCAGCTTGGTTTCGTACTGATAAAAAGTTGGTCTACTCATCATAATAATTTGTCCGAATATTTTGTCCGAAAAGCCGAAAAAATTCTTAAACAAATTAAATTCACGGACGATTATAAAATTCTTCTTAATTATTGTAATGATTGATTTATCATCACTCGTAATTATACGAGTATGTTCCAAATATTGCCCGGTTTCGTATCCACACATTTAGTACGATACGCCGATGAAAACTTGTTAACTAACTGTAATGGTGAATCTTCTCTCCAGTGATGTGATATGAAAGCTTATGCCTACCTCCAATTTTGTTCTTCATATGTAATTCTCATTTCAAATATTGATGGTGGCACACTTCCATTTCAGTTTATTGACATTCAGCTGGGGTGTAATTGAACTTATGTTTAGGGATTTTATAGACCTTCAGGCTCCGTTACTAAAGTTTTCTTAGATTTTCTGGAACAGATCTTGCACATAAAGGTACTCTTGACTTTATAATTGTTGGGAATCTGAACATACCTATCAATAAACAATTAGATTTAGTCACGGAGTATAATTCTACTCTCTTAGGTCATGGTATGATGATTGGTAACAAATAGTTGTTTTATAAGACCTAATAGTGGCCATATTTTAGATAATGTAATTTACATTTTTACAGAGCTTTAAATTCGTAAGACGTAATTGACTTTAATTTATTTTTTTCAGTATTCATTTTCAAATCTGAACATATCTGTGGAAAATTGGAAAACAGTGAAGACAGTGAATTATAAAAAAATAATTCAGCAGTAAATATGAATATTTAAACTCAATTAATTTCGATTTTCAGAATCCCGACTTGACAAGCGGCCGTAATGTACAAGACAACACTGTTCTAATCTACTGAGGGAGAACGCATAAGGGTTATTATGTATTCCCTGAAATATTAGCTTCTCAAAATCAGCAACCAAAAGAGATTAAAAACTTAGTATTTCATCTGTCACTAATTAATATTAAGGTAAGGCCAAGGTTAGAGATCTGGGTTCAGTTGTCGCTTACGAAAGCCAGAACAGGTGTTATGAGTGCTTTCTAAAGTGTGAGCTTGCACGACTCCACCGCAATAACCATGATAGAGCGTAGAAAACTTGGCGACCGGCAGCGATTTGGGCTTTTATTTCGAGCTGCTTATCATTTAACGATGTTATTACTAACCCGAGGTTTGTATTTACAGTTCTCAATGCTATTAAAATTATGATCGCCGATTCCGAGATTTGCCATAGCTCCTGGGTGTTGCTAAGATGGTTATTTGGTTTTCTACTGTTCATCTCCAAACTAAGTCTTTTTGTGTAACGAGATTCGAGCGGTACGAAATTGTTTTTGATATTACTAGGTCTTCTACCAAGAAGCAGGATATCATATACACATCAAAGAATTTGGCCTGATTTTTTTAATATATACAGTGCGAGGATGCAATCTTGCTTTTCCTTACCACGTACTCGAGCGCCAAAAAAACAAATAACAGGGACATGAATGCATCTCTCCGTCTAACACCAGATGTCCACATACAGAGTCCACATACAGACCCAGACATTATTAATTTACACAGAAAAACGAGTTTCTCGGGAATTCCTCTTGGTTTTTACTGTAATATGTCAGTGCACCGAGAATACTACCGGCCACACTTCTTTAAAAATTTTGCTATATGACGTCAATTTATGTCGTCAGTTTTCTCTTTGGCTATTATAGGCAGCATTAAAATTAAAAAGATAGTTTTGATTTTTTTTTGTGTTTGCTGTCATATTGATAAATTGTAAACAAACAAGAAGAAAAATATTTTAATAATATATTTTAAAATTTAATAGAAAGCCATTGGTAAAAGTATTAATTCATAATACATATTATTATACAATTATGATTTTAAAATGTGTTAAATATGTAAACACGTATAAAATGTGTACACATTTCCTATAATTTACGAGAAGACATAACCTTACTTTTAGCACACGTATAAAAATAATTTTTTTTTCCGTTTGTTTTGGTTTTTTCATTTTATGAACATGACTGCCATCTACAGCTCAAAGAAAAAACTGTAGACATAAATTTAATAACATAGCCAGCAGTGTGGCCTGTAGTATTCTAGGTGCACTGAATATGCCTGCTGGTAGTCTATACTCGTATATAGATGATGTAGGATTATACTGTCTACTCACAACATTTTTCCAAAATCGTCGTCATGGGAAACATTGGTCAATGGTTGATCGGTTGGGATGAAAACCATACTGATAGTCGTCAGTGATGTTTTCGGCAAGAGGGTTGAGTTTGGCAAGTAATACAACGTTAGCCAACACTTTGTACGCATTGTTCAACAGAGCTTTGCCACCGATAGCTTTTCTTGGTTCCAAACAAGGACGATGAGATCGTATAAATTTGGCGCAAGAGTGGCGTTTCAAAGATTCTATTCTGCAGGGACTTCGTTTAGAGCGAGAGCATTGGACGAGTTATTTGTTTCTGAATTAGCTATAGCAAAATAAACTTACTCATCATATTACAATTACTCATATTACAATTACTACTGACATAAAAGCCAACTATGATGAACAATTATTTTTCGTTACCTGAAATTCATAAACAAATATTGCTGAAACCAAAATTGGCCTCTGATATTAAAGCTAAGCGGGATTTGCGAAAGCAACGCGGCTATAGTTAGCATATTTATCAGTAGTAGTTTAATTCGAGTTTGGTTTATATCAATAAAAAAGTTGAAGAAAAGTTCAAGCTGAAACCAACACTGCTAATCGCAAAACTGATCTCTAATTAAGTACATATTATAAGGATCGCAGGAACCCATTTTTTATTTTATTCTGCTGTGGCTTTAAGTACCACTTTTTTGGTTTTTTTAACTTGTATTAAAACACTAATTTTATAAAATTGTAAAATATCACAAAAAAAAATTTATTTATAAAATTAAGAACATTTAACATAAATTATTATTATTTTCACATTAAGTCACATTTCAGACTTTATAGTGAAAATCGTTTTATTTTACTTTTAATGAAATCCGAAACCTGGCTCTAGATTCTGATCAAGTGACAAATGAAAAATGACAATTTTTTGGGACATTATTCTAAAAATTCTACTACAATTTTGTGACAAATACTTGTGAGTACTAAATCGCGATTAGTATGCGGTGACTTTTCCGAAATGTCACAAAAAATAAGCTGACAATTTTAATTATCTTGTCACATGTTTTTTATTTTTGTTTTTGTATTAAAACTTATAAGTTTTAATACAAAATATGTGTGAATCTTTATAATTTTAAAAACCTCATAATATATCTGATATAACCTAAAAATGCAGCTGCTGTAAACTGGGATATTCATCCTTCTTCAGTTCCAATATTTCAACTAATTATACATTTGATAATTTTCTTTATATACTTTATATATACTTTAAGTTACATTTTATTTCAAAATAATAATAATTTATGTTAAATGTTCTTAATTTAATGAATACTTTTTTTTGTGATATTTTACAATTTTATAAAACTATTTCGATTTTTATATTTGTTTAAATTAAAATATATATTATTATGTATAATGTACTTGTATTTATAAGCGGCCATTACACAATCAGTATTAATGTCATTACCTTTTGGTACACTATCGTAAATTCTCCATTCGTCCTGATTCTACTTGCTCTTTGCTACGTTGTCTATTAATAATGTTAGGTTTATTGGACACAACGAACCCAATGAAAAGATTATATTAGATCTGGCAGGTTATGCCTTTAACCTGTGCCGATGGAGGACCATCGTACGTTACGTTGTGTAACACGGACAGGAGCAAACCCTAATCAAAATCTTGATTCTAAGTTTGAAATCTATATATACATTAACAATACAATTAACTTCGGATACCAATGCAACATGGGGACTAAGTAGCGCAATATGGATATGTTGATGAATCTGCGTTGCCCTCCATAGCCAAAAGGTTTTGCAATATAGACAATCTAAATAAAATAAGCAATTCAGAAGATGTCATTGTTGTTGTATACATGCTAATACACAAACAATGGAGACGTTTGGTAGTAGTACCACAATAAAAATAAAAAGAAACAAAACTTTTCAAATGACAAAACTTGTCATTGGTTTAACGAGACTCTAGGCTACCTTGGTTTAGCGAGACAGTGCAATCGCTCTAGCATTATAGGAGGAGGACAGTTCTCATTTCTGTCGTAATTCTAGCACAATACAGAATTTCTAAAGCAGCAGGAAAAGCAAAATCTGCGACTAACAACTCATATATTGATTATCTTTAACCAAAATTCAGACCCGAAAGATGTACAGTCAACTCTCCTATAACGCGTTATTCTTATAACGCGATTTCCATATAACGCGCAGTGAAAATTGGAACTGTGCTCCGTAGCGAGCGAATAAAAAGCGTGAATGATTCAAGAATCATTTAAGGATTGGTTTTATAATTAATTGAAGTGGAAATCTTTATCATTGAAAAAAAAATCTTAGTTTTAAAGTTTTGTTGATCGTTGATAACGCCAGTAGTCAGTAAGGAGCACTCAAATGAGAAAATTCTTTATTTTCCTCCTAACTGCACTTTATTAATACAGCCGCCGGACCAAGGAATCATCCAAACTTTCAAAATGTATTACATATGGAAATGTCTTGAAGCAATTTTCAACAGATTAAAAGATCAAGAAGGTAAAACTATTCTTGAAGTTTGGAAAGAATTTCATATTTTAGATTGCACCCGAATTGTGTCATTTGAACAATTAAACAGTGAGGACCTAATGCATCTTTGGCTTTGTTACCTCAAATGGTTCAAAAGAAAAATTATATTTCAGATCCACTAACAGAGTGTAGATAGTAAAGGTTGCTTCGCCTTTTGGCAATAAAGTAAAGTAATTAATTAATGAGTATACTTTCAATGCATTTGTGACGGAAATCACTAATAATCGAAATAACAAATTCGTTTAAAACTTCAGTGATTAACATATTTAAAAAAGGACTAGATTTTGCTAGAGGATTAGAATGCTAATTAGTCTAAAATGAGCCTTCAACCATACGTAGTGAAAAATTTAAAAAAGTATTTCAAAATTCCTTGACTCCATATAAAGAGGTTTTGGAATAACTACAAAATAAAACTACATTTGAAAACCATGAAGAAAATTTGTAAAGTGAGGAGTATTTTCGGCCAATTAGAAAAAAAAATAAGACGGCTAATATTTGACAGTGATGTTGAATAATACATAACGCAATAAAGTACCATTTTAATTTTTTATCGGAAAATTTTTTTTCTAATTTTGTTATTAATTTTATGAATTATGAAATAAATTTAGATTAAAATATCTAAAAAAATTATATAATCTTTCCTATTTTATAAAATTCATTCATGAACCCTATTAATCTCAACCTGATAATATAATTTGAGAATGCTTTTTTTATATAGGGTTATTTGAGTACAATTTATTTATTTCTAAGATTCCATACAACGCGGTACGAATTCATTCAATTTATATTATTTCTCAGTTTCTTATAACGCAGTTTCCATATAACGCGACAGTGTTTCCATATAACGCGATGTAAGTTAATATGATTTTTACTTAATAAACACATTTTTATTAATCACTTGTTTTTTGTTTCGCAGAATATTTTGAATATTTTTCAAAAAGTTTAAAAAACCACTCGATCGATTTCGACTTGTTAGGTCATCATCAGGAGTATCTACAGGAGTAGATACTCCTGATGATGACCTAACAAGTCGAAATCGATCGAGTGATTTTTTAAACATTTTGAAAAATATTCAAAATATTCTGCGAAACAAAAAACAAATGATTAATAAAAATGTGTTTATTAAGTATAATGCACGATTTACATGTTCCAATTTTTTTCCAGTAAAAAATGAAGGGTTAAGTATATTAAGATTTTCGTTTGCGAGAGGAGCACGAAACAAATTCCAGTAAAATAAAATTGGACTTTTTTCTTTTTAATTTGAGCAAATGTTGTTTACATATGGTTGACTCTTTTTAACTAGTAACTTTTTGTTATTTGCGTCCAGCTCTATTTTTCAGTAAAAAATTTGTTGGGAAAAAAATTGGAACATGTAAATCGTGCATAAGTGTGTTTCGCCAAGTGCCTACGGCAAATAGCGTAAAAAGTATTAATATGATTTGTCTTATTTCTATGTTCTCATAACGAGATTTCCATAAAATGCATTTAATTACAATCGATTTTCTTATAACATGGTTTGCATCTAACGCAGTACGAATTAATCGCGTTATAGGAGAGTTGACTGTATTTCTTTATCTTGGCCTACATAAAGCATTTGTCCCAAACTTCAACACTCTTGGGTTTAACCATTTTTTCTCTTTGGATAGAATCCCTATAAACGTCTCTCAAAATGAAAAAAAAAAAAAGATGAGATACTATTAAAGTTAGCCGAAAGTTTCCAGCCGAAAGATAATGCAGATAGTGTCTTGAATACAGCAAAAATCAGTCATGAACTCGAATTTAGGAGAATTTAGGATCGAATTACATCATTCGAGTGAAGGAGAAATTATTTCAGTTTATAGGAATTTAAAAATCGATAGGGGTGAGAGTATAAAGAGAGTTTAAAAATAGTCAAGACACTATCTGCATTATCTTTCGACTGGAATCTTTCGGCTAACTTTAACAAGGTAAAGCGTTTAGATTATATAGGTAAACCGCTAGCAGCTAAAAAGCGTCTTCAATGCATACACAATATCATCGTATTGATAATGTTATGCATTTCAGACTACCAAATTGAACGCACTGCTTAAGAATTCATTTAATTCCATTCCAGAATGGCATATTCCAGCATACCGCCGATATTGCCAAACTCATATACCCAATATCATCATAATCGGATAAAAATTAATTCAGTTTCGTCCATGTCTCTCTTGGTCAGTTGTTATATTAAAGAACTTCGATAAAAAATAGTTTAGAGTAACAAGCCACCAAATATTAAATCATTAACGGATAGCTCTAATGATATTCTAGTAATAGTCCAATATATTTAAATCTACATTTTAACTGTCAGACAATACAAAAATTTTTGCAATTAAGTCATTTTATAATTACAATTCAATGTTCAATGGATTCAATGTTACGTTCCTTCGTTTCTTCCTTCCTTCTGATTTTTTTTTAAATCGTTCCAAGATGCTGAAAAAAAATCAAAAGAATAAAAAACGTCATTTGTAACCAATGAAATTGGTTTAAAAAAAATTTCAGAAGGAAGAGGAAGGAACCTAACTGACTTTTATTGTTTGTTGCTATGAAATTTAGTAAAATGTAACACACACAGAAACAATTTTTTTTATGAAACTTTTAATGCTCTATTTCATTCTTTTTATATTTTAAAAAATATCTAAAACCTTACGACGAAGAGAGAAAACCGATAATTTAAAATCAATTCTTCTATTCTCTATATATTTTTGAATTATGCGGTATATTCGCAGTAAATGATAATTCATACATAAATTATTCAGTACACATTTCCATATGTATAGTAGCTAAATTTGATCTATAATTACTCCAGTATATATTGTCATTTTCTGTATAAAAAGTTTATTTTATGGCTTCATTTTAACAAAGGAACTTCACAATTTCTTGAAGTTGTGCGATCAGCAAATTTTGTTGATAAAAAATGAATTGTTGTACGACATCCGTGGTATGTCGCTCCGTCTTGCTGAAACAAAAGGTCGTTAACATGCAATTCATTCTTTTGGGCCACAAAATGCAGTTAACATGTTGCGATAACGTTCCCCATTCACTCTAAGGGCGTTTTCCTTTTCGTTAAAAAAAATCGGCTCAATGATGCCACCAGCTCATAAACCACACCAAACAGTGACTTTTGGAGAATGAACTTCTGCTTTGAAGAAATTTTGCTTATTGACGTACCCATTAAGGTGAAAATGAGCTTGAACGCTAAAGATGGTCTGGTATGGCTTCAATTTTTGAGTTAGTTGAATTTTGTGTGGATGCAAATGAAGATCAACATGCAAAATGCGTCGTAATGTTGTTCTTGAAATGTTTATTTCTTGTGAACGATGCCTGGTTGATGTGCTTGGCTCACTACGAATACTTTCACTAACAGCAGTCACTGCATCAGGAGTACGAACTGGATAAATATGTTATTACGGTCTACGATCTTCCACTGAACCAGTTTCTTCAAAACGATCAATAATTTTGCCAATTGCCAATTGCAAATCGAAAATCGGACCAAAACCGAAATTAGAACGCAAAACAAGATCAATTGTTTGGTTAGGCCATATAGAGCCTAACATTATTTGTAAGTCAATTGATCTTCTTTAACGTTTTAATTTAGGTTTTAGTCCGATTTTCGTTTTGGGTTCTGTTAGCTTTAGATTAAATAACCTGAAGTTTGGTCAAGAACAAGTGGAACCCAACATTTTTTAGTGGAGCATTTGATTAGGCCGTAATGTGTCTTAAATTATTTGTTTTGTCAATTGATCTTGTTTTGCGTTTTTATTTGGTTTTTGGTCCGATTTTCGATTTGGGTTATGCTAGCTTTTAAGTGATAAAGCCTTATGCTTTTCCTAGAACGAGCAGAATAAAAAAATTTAAATAGGGCATTTAATTAGCCTAAAATTAACCTTTAATTTTCCAATTGTTTTTAAATCGTTTCTCGATTTGGGGTCTGCTAAATTTTTTTGAAGCTAACAGAACGCGCGTTTTATAGTTGGAAGGGATGGAGCCCAAAACTTTTTAATGGAGCATTTAATTAGCCTAATATTAGGCTATACTTATCCATACTATCTTGTAATTTTCTGATGTACGTCCCTTAAACGTGCTTACGTGTGAAAACAATTTATCGAGAAAACAGCTGTTAAAGGTAATAAACTCGTTGTGTCAGTTTCGCGTTAGCTGTCACCCTTTTATCTGCGTTGCCTGGTGTCTAACTATATTCAAGAACATTAAGTGTAGTTTCTGCTCGGAATATTTAATCGCATTAAGTTGAGGTTACAAATGTTATCGTGCCGGTCGTCTTTTCCGTTATCACGATAATGTAATCGTTGTGTTGATCTTTTGCAGAAAAATGAGTGTTGATGAGGAGTTTAGTGCCGACTACAGTCAATATTTCCCTGAAAACGATGAAGACAATAAAGGGTCTAATGATAATGATAGTTCGAATGGCCATGATAGCGAACTACATTGGTCTCAGGCATAAGATGAAATGGAACAAAGTTTCGTTTGTAATGTTAACTAACATTAGTAACGTTAACTACTTAGTAATGCTTTTCTGGCATATAATAATGTTTTTTGTATCTTTAAAATGTTTTTTTATCTATTCTCTTTAAAATATGGGGCGGTATGTTGTACCATCACTTCGAATCGAAAAAAGTCGAATTCGAAAAAAGTCGAATCGAAAAAGTGAAAGTTGTATCGTTTTTGCTTTTCGAAAATGGTACAACATACCGCAATTCGACTTTTTTCGAATTTCGATTCGAAGTGATGGTACAACATACCGCCACAGTTTTTTTTCGTATTTGTACTCTGCTTTCTCTTCATTTTTAGTAAACTTTTCCACAAATTATGGCTTTCTGTGGCCCTATTCTGGTTTTCCCGGGGAATTGGGAATTGGGAAAAATTTTGCTGTAATTACAAATTGCACTAATTCCCAAATATATATTTCCCGTTCCCAAATGTGTATTCTGGCAGACAGGGAATAATTTTTTGGGGAATTTTTTTTATGTAAATATTTATAAACTAAAACACGTATTGCGACCGTATTACAAGCTTAATTTATTTTTAAGTATATATTTATTAGCAAAAATAATGTTTCAAAATTCAAAAAGGTACAAATTACAATTCCCCAAAAAGTAATGGGGAAAAATTAACGTCAAAACTGCTATAAAATGGAATTATTTTTTCCCAATAAAAAAATTCAAAAACGCCAGAATACACTTTGGGGAATAAAAAATTCCCAACTGCTAGAAAAACGTCACTAATTCCCAATTCCCTATTCCCGGGGAAAACCAGAATAGGGCCACTGGTTTTCATCGTGTGAAAGAGCATCTCATACTCTACCCGGATCGGCAAAAAAGTGGAAACTGATTTTTTGACACCTAAGCCCTGTGGCCCTATTCTGGTTTTCCCCGGGAATTGAGAATTAGTGACGTATTTCTAGCAGTTGGGAATTATTTATTCCCCAAAGCGTATTCTGGCGCTTGGGAATTTCTTTTATTGGGAAAAAATAATTCCATTTTACAACTGTTTTGACGTTAATTTTTCCCAATTATTTTTTTAGGGAATTGTAATTCGTACTTTTTCGAATTTCTTTCGAATTACATTATTTTTTGTAATAAATATATTTTGAAAAATAAATTAAACTTGTATTAAGGTCGCAACATGCGTTTTAGTTTATAAAAAACAAAATAAAAAATTTTTCCCCAAAAATTATTCCCAGTCTACCAGAATGTACATTTGGGAACGGGGAATAAATATTTGGGAATTATTGCAATTTGTAATTACAGCAAAATATTTCCCCAATTCCCTATTCCTTAGATTCAGGAATCCTAGTCAGTGCGGACACCGAATCTTGTTTTAAGTAACTGATTTCTTTGAATATAGGTGATAATCGCATGCATAACAGCGATAGATGCCACTATGATGTGGAAATGATTTCCGTAGTGTTTTTTGTTATAGGGTATTTATTTAGTAATACTTGTATATTTTAATTATTTTTTGGAAAAATTTCACTACCTTCGAAAACATATGTTGCCACACTCGCTAATTGCTAAAGATTTGTTTTGAGTAGTGGTTTTCATTCTATTCTCAGTTATAGATTGCGAAAAACGAATTATTCATTTAAGAACATAACGAAATTTCTAGACATTCTAGTTATCGTCCAGTTATAATTATATAGATACATATATTTTTACAATATATTTCTATTTACAATTCTTTTAATCCAACTTGTTGAATTATTAAAAGTAAATGTCGTTGCCACGTTTCTTTTTAAATAAACGATTTCAATTTTGTCTGCAAAGGTAACGGAATGGTAATTATATATTATTCTATTGAGAAATATTCAAGATATTTTTGAGAATAAAACATATGAAGGCTGTCTATTCCCATTTGCTTTATGGATTTTCAGATTGGTAATTATATGTTATCTTGTGCATATCGAATCATTTATTAATCGTAATTAATTGGAATTGATTGATAAAAATAATAAATTTTAACAACTCCGCATAAGTTTATAGTAAATATATCGATTAAGTTTATTGTTTTTGAATGATTTAAGTGTCCATGTAGGTATTGTTATAATGGTAATTATTATATGACAGCTTAATCTAAAACTTTAATGACACATCATTGAGAAAAGTTTTCTTAACTATAATATATAATACACTATAATACATACATATGTATATACTAAACCACTATTTAACTTGTTCTTCAAACTAGTTCAATAAAATTTTACATGTTTACGTATGGATCTCAAACCAAAAGCAAAAAGAGTTTCTCTTTTATTTTATCAGAACATGAATTATTATTATACGTTGCTATGAGTACACAGTAAAAAAGCGTTCTTGGTTTTATTCTCTCGCACTGCGAAATTTTCACTTACGAGTAAATACTCGGTATTTAATAAACTTTACAATATGAAAACAGTCTGTCTTAGATAATCGAATATTCAACAAGTGGTGCTGTGACAAATAACTAACCAACCACTAAAATATTTCTGTTGTTTTAATAATATTTAGTTATTTAGTAAATTTAAGGCAGACAAACAACAATTTTAACAGGTGGTTTAGTTACTAATTATTTTTTTTAATTACTAATTGAAAGTTTGATAAAGTGAATATCATGCAATAGTTATGTGAGATTGTATACTTGGCAAAATTTATGGCATTTGTGTTTGCGATTATTGAATTATTAATTAATTATTATGTTGTTTAACTAAAGTAAATGTATTATTATATATTAATAATATCTGTGATAAATAAAACTGAACTAAAAAGCAACCAAAAAATCAAGTAAAATGAATGAAGAAATTAAAAAGCAAAGTTTTAAAAGTTATGGATCTGAAGTTAAAGGAGATGGTAATCATAATCATTTAAATCATGACAGGTAATAAAATGAAACATAAATAGGATATTTTCTACTAAATATACGCATTCTTAATCCAAACCATCTTATTCGTGAATCGCAGTTTTAAACATTTTTCAAATTATACATGATAATTTTTTTAGACGTAAATTTTAGGTAGTTTATTATTTTCTTGAGAATTTCGTTAGAATACAAATTTCGTTTTTTTTAAATTTCGACCAAATACGCTGTAAATTAATTAGATTGTCCGACTTGATCTATCCATTAAAAGTTATGGCAGGGTATAGGCACAGATAATAAAGCTAACCTTTCGCACCTCCTAGTCATCTTCGTCTATTGACAACTAATTGATCTTACAGCAAAATTTCGCATACGCAAATAGTGTTTTTGGTTCAATTGCCACATAATCGACACTACGATGTCGTTGACATTTAACTGCATAACCAGAATTTATGAACTATATGAGTATGAGTCGACGTATTTGTTTTCATAGATTGTAATAAATATGTTTGGATATTATTTAAATTTGGGGTATAAGTATATTTTGCACTTTGCACGTACATATAACTGCGTCAGGTTGTTATAAGAAACAAAAAAAAAAACATGTAACACGTTCCCCGCGAAAACAAATATGTACGTTGGTGATTTTCATTGCTTCGACAAAAAATAGTTATTAATGTATTAAACTAAAACAGGAAATAAAATTTTTTGGCTAAACGAAAAAAGAGGATTTTGCAATCCTTAAAACGCGGAAAACAGTTTAGGCATGAGATACAAACAGCATTTTTCTACTATCTACATTTTAAGGTTATGATATACAATTAAATTCAGTTCGACACACACTATGAAAAATACAGAAATGCTTAATCTTAATAAATACATTTTTATTAACCGTTTGAGTCCCAAGCAGCGCGGTCGCCCATCGAGATTTTATTCGGGAAAACCCAGCACATTTCGAACATTGTCGACATAGTACATTTTACAATAGGTTTGTCTCAATATATTGCCTTTTCATCTCATTCATTTCATCTTCTTCTCTCATTTAGTGAAAGCGCGGTTGCGTTGTTTGGGATTCGTCGACAGTGTCTTTTCAATACCCCCTGGGATTCAAACGGTTAAACACTTGTTTTTCTATTTCACAAAAAAATAGATTTTTAACTGTTTTAATTAAAAAATTTCTTCAGAAAGTTTAAAAAATCACTCGATCGATTTCGATTTGTTAGGTCATCGTCAGGATTATCTACTCCTGATGATAACCTTACAAGTCGAAATCGATCGAATGATTTTTTAAACTTTTTGAACAAATTTTTTAATTAAAATATTCAAAAATTTATTTTTTTGCGAAATAGAAAAACAAGTGTTTAATAAAATGTGTAAGTGTGTTTCGCGAAGTGCCTACGGCAAATAGTGTAAAATGAGAAATTCATTGTTTTGTATAATGTTAATATAATGCAATAGTTATGGGACTGTTTAAAAATTTATGGCCTTTGTGTTTGCAATTATTGTGTTATTAACTATTACGGTTTTTAACTGAATCCAATATATTATCTTATATATTAATTTAATAATGTTAAGAAATGCAAAAGCGAATTATTTAAAGTTATGAATCTCTCAAGATAATGGGGATGGCAATCAATTAATCATAATCATATAAATTATGACAGACAATGAAATATAATATAAATAGGATATGTTTTTCTTAAATTTCCGCATTTTTAATCGTATCAAAATTCTTATCAGTGAATCGCGGTTTTAATCATTTTCCAAATTATAGAAGATTGATTTTTACAGTTGGAATTTTTAGGTAGGTTTATTATTGATGTGTGAACTTTTGTGCGTGAGGGGGTACAGTTTGAAACGTATTTACGTGATGGCGATAGATGAGAATTGTAAGTGTACTGTATACGTAGTCACTTGCTGTGCAAAATCTATATCAATAGAAAGGCAGAACCTTCGCATTTTAAACGGTGAACCCTCACATTTCTTAATGGGTTGGTAGTTGTGCGGGAGCACAACAGGTCAAAACGTTTGGCTACATCCATTTCACTAAAACTCTTAAAATAACAGTACTTTCATGAATTTGTTTATTGAATAATTGAACACTATCTAAGGTCATTCTAAAATGATACTAATTTTAACGATACGTTCAGTAGAACCTGAAATATACCAGTTCAAAAAAAAAATTATTATAAATGGGAAAACCGACCAATTTTCTAACCGTATAACGGGATAACTGAACTTCTCAAAACTTAACCAAAACGCACGTGTTTGCTTATTTTGTCAAAATAACACTTGATAATGGTCGGGATAAAATGTCATTGTTTATCTACTAGTACATGTGTGACTAATTTGTTATGAAAAAGTGTCAAAAAATTTATTATTTCAAGTTTGAAGTCAGATTAGGCTCAAAATAAACATTTTATGTTCTAAAAGTTTACGCATTTTAAAGAAAGATCAATTATCTATCAAAATATACCAATAGGCCCAAATTTACAATTTTTTTTTCTGTTTACTATAGAGTTTCATAACAAAACCGAAGAAAAACATAATTTCAAAAAAAAAAAATTATGAAACCTAACTCATAAAATTGCCGATAGAGGGTCAGTAATTATTTGGTATGCAAATACGGTGTTTTCTGTTAGGTTGGTTCGAGCAGTAAGGACAAAATTTATAAATAGACACAGTGAAATTTAATTTTTGGCTTAGGTAGAACGCTCTTAAGTATCAAGGTTGTGGTTGGTTTATTGGTTTCGTGTAGCTTTCCCTTCATGTACCGCCATAGGAAGAAATCAGGACATGTCAAATTAGGGGATCGTGGAGGCCAGTCGATATCACCACTATTTGAGATTATTAGGCCGGGAAAAATTTAGGCGTAATTTTATTTTACGTATACATCGAGAAAATCAGGTAAGGACTAAAAATTTAGGAAATTTTTAAATGCAGGATTGTTTACTATCAGTTTTTAGGAGGAGGAAACTAAATTTTTGATTTTCCGGATAAATTTTCTCTTTTTTTATTTTTTCAATATTTTTTTTTATTTTTATTAATAATAATTGCTTTGTCAACCTTGAAGACAAGCATCAAAAAGTTTCTCTCGCTCTTATCGCTTCTTCTGATAGTGCCACAAATGTTAAAAAAATCAACTTTTATAAATATAATTTTTTTTTTAATGTAATTAAATAATTTATACAATTCTTCAAGTGTTAAATTTTATTTATAATTTTATATTAAGTAAAAAAAAAAAAATTGAAAAAATTTCAAAATTTTCCTGGAAAAAATGCAAGATTTCCCCGGAAAAATTACTTGTACTGTCGAAAAACTGTTAAGATTAGGATTGTATCTTAACAGGATTGTATATCAAAGTTTTTATAAAAATTACACATTTTTACGTATTTTGAATCAAATAATACGCAATTTTTTTTGAAAGTGGAATTTTCCCGGAATATGGGGTAATTTTCCGGAAAAATTTAGCATCCCCCCTCCTAAAAACTGTTAATAAACAATCCTGCATTTAAAAACTTTAAAAATTTATACTCAAAAAAAAAAAATTTTAAAATTTATACTCGTCCACGATGCAAAATTTGCATCGTGGACGGGCTGTGTGTAATGGAGCATCGTCTTTTTGGAACCAAATGTTTTGTAGGCTTAGATCAGTGTTTTTCAACCTTATTTTGTCGTAGGCCCACTTTCAGTTATGATTTTCTTCTGTGATCCATCTCTTCATATTTAAAACACAGTACTAATATGAAACGAAAAATGAGTGCGTATATATATATATATATATATATATATATATATATATATATATATATATATATATATATATATATATATATATATATATATATATATATATATATAGAGAACTAGCGAATACCCGACGTGCGCTGCAACGCCTTTTTGTAGCAAAGGGTATTTACATTTGGGTAGGTTTGTGTGTTTTTTTTAATGAACATTATATTTCAATGATAAATATATTATTTTAATGCTCTTGGGTAAACAATATTTTTGGTTTTGCCATTTGGTGCCTTTTGCTATTTGGTGTTGCTTTAAATTTTTTAACCTCAAGCCTGGTGCCATTTCACAGTCGTGGCGGATCGATATTTCGAAGCTTAATGGTGGATGCAAAATTTTTCAATATCAATTCGTGTGGTGATAATCCTGGCAAATCAAGTAAGTTCAAGAATTCGACAGGACAATTGACAACTTCTTCTTGATTCATGACGCAATCAACTGACTTATATGTTGTAGGATTGCTACATATTTGATATTGAATAGCTGTTAATAGCATTGATATCATTGTTTTTGGCCGCCAATAATTCACGTTCGCTTAGCCGTTGGTGATTGGAAATACGCTGTTAATCAATTCATCATATAGCGGCCCATTTGGTATCTCGTGATTTCATCGTTTCTGTTGGACAATGTAAAGACTGCCACATCCGATCCTTTGTTAATATATTTGCAGATATATTTGATCGATTTAAGCGAATTGCAATATTCTACATTAATATGGACTTTATATGTTTTGGAGAGCAATGGCGAATACGGTGCAACCCAGCGATTATCGATGTCGATTTCGTTGTTTCGTACTTTTATTATTGTCGAATGTCCGTCGATAGAGTGAATAACCATCGTTGCCAGTGATGGTTTCTTTAATAATTTGTTTGGGTATTTTTTCTGCAATTCCATCTGCCATGCACGGAGACGTTGGATTGATGTTTCCGTATGATCCATGGACCGTATTTGTAGCAATCCATGCAATCGAACCCAGACTTCATATATGTAAGTCTGGTTCGATTACATGGATTGCTTTCTGAAGTTATGTGGAAATTATATGTTTTAACTATTTTATATTACCTAAATTTTATTTGTTAAAATAATTATAAAATCGAGTTAGTCGAATATTTATTCCAAAGTATTTTTTTTATTTCGCTTAATTGCAAAAATTTAATTTTAAATTCAATTCAAATTAATTAATTTTAAATTAATAAATAGCTTTTTGAGTCCATCAATTTATTTCGACGGATTAACAGTAACCTCTTCTGTTCACTGAGGCGATTCTATTCCCAATTGCTGACGATTACATCCTTATAGAGATAAATCGTTTATGGGCTCCATATATTTTAGAATGAAGTGTAGTAACGAACAATCAAATTATTATAAAATACAATTTCTTGATAGCTCTGATTAATTTGCAATGCAATTTTTGCGTATTTTGGAAAACATTTGTATGGAGTACTAGACCCACAGACCCGACCACTTCAAAAGAAATATGAAACCCTGGTCATTGGTACAAAATCCCCCTATCCAATCAATGTTTGAAACCGATTGGATGAATGGTGTGATAACTTATAAGGAAGGCCCCTTGATCTAGAGGACGAACCCCTCGGATTCAAACATGCCACTAATTTCATATAAGATATTTCCTTAACTCGTTCCCGTGGAAGAATAAAAAAAATTAAGTTTAGATAAGTTTGTACCGAGGCTCCTCGACCCCGGTTTTCAACCCCTTCAAAAATATCGTATGGTTGGTTCTGAAGATACAACTTATACACGGTCAAAATTTCAAGACGATCGGTTGAGCAGTTCGCTATTTTTGGTAGTGTGACTCTTTCGACACCTATTGTAAAAAAAATCGCACTATTCTCTTGACCCACTGCTGCGATACACATTGTGTGAAAGTTTCATGTCTATCGGCCGTATAGTCTTTGAGATTTTTGGGAACAAATACTCACATAATTTGACTTTTTTATATATCTGTAAAAGCTCGATTTGTGCAACATTTGTAACCTGCAAATTTCGATAAATGCAAATCAAAACAAAAATTCTTAACTTTTGATAATGGCAATAATTCTTTTTTTGCATTCACTAATTGCAACAATTTTTTTTAGTGACCGAAAAATACTAATAATGTTTGGAAACCGCAATTATTGGTCTATAATTGAAGGTGATATTTATGAAATCACCGCTATGTTATCATGTGAACTAATTCGTGTCATCTCTTTCTATTAATATGTATGATTTATAAGGGAAAAATTGGAGCGTCATACAGGAACCTCAAAACAAAAGGATATATTTGTTGATGCGACCGCGCCACAATACAATTTTTTCTTGTGTAAGTGTGGTCAGTAGTGAACAAAGTGAAAAGGAAAAGTTCAAATTGCGTTATTTCCACTTAAAAAATAATATGTAATGATGCCTTCGCAAGTGAAGAAATCGTTTCTTTCCATAAAATAAAAACAAGTAATTTTAAGAAGCTTACAAATGGGTGTATCAGCCGGAAAATTGGCAGTACAATATTTAGTGCATAGGTCAACTATCGCACGGATTCAGCAACAAAAATACGTATTGACGAGTTTATTTTATTTGTAAAACCGAGATGGAACCCGGAAATCGAAAGACATTCAAATCTCCTGAATTCCCAAAAATGGAAGAAGCCTTGTAAAATTTGTAACCGCAGAGCTAGTCATAAAATTAGTCATAAAATTAGTAAATAGCTAGTCATAAAATTAGTAAATTTTTGCTAGTCGGCAAAATTAAAGAAACCAATTCAAAATTTTCAGTAAGCAGTGGGTGGCTTAAAAATTTTAAAGGGAGGTATGGAATTCGGTTATTAAAAATTGTTGGTGAAAAACTTTCAAATAAGAGCCAGACAGTTGATCCTTTTATTGCTAATTTTCACGAAATGATAAGCATTGTATAAACGAAAATTTCTTATTACGTCATCAAAGGATTGTTTCTATGAATAGATAAGTTAAAACGACATGATTGAATGAAAGGTTCGATAATTGCGTCATGTTCGAAAATTGTACTCAGGCCGGTTTTTAATGTGTACTATACATAGATTGAATTAGAATCGTGTCAAAGCTCCTTACTGATTTTTTATTGAATGTAATTGTTGAGATTGAATTAACATTTTAACGTTATTTTAGTTATGTGTTGTATAAATTACATCGTTTTACATCTTTATTTCATATTTATATTAATAATAAAAAATAAAAAACATCTTAACGAGGTAAATGTTCGAGTGACGAAAGCCGAATTCAATTCACAAAATTTCTGATATCAAATTTGTGCCGAAAAAAACAATTGCATTCGATTTGTCAACGATTTTTCGGAATGTTAATGCATTCAGCGCGTTGTTGTTGAACATTCCGAAAAATCGTTAGCAATCGTTATTCTTGACAGCTAGAAAGCAAAATGTAAACAAACGCGCCGAATGCACTAACATTCCGAAAAATCGTTGACAAATCGAATGCAATTGTTTTTTTCGGCACAAATTTGATATCAGAAATTTTGTGAATTGAATTCGGCTTTCGTCACTCGAACATTTACCTCGTTAAGAGGTTTTTTATTTGATATTAATGATTTTGGCACGGCAAATTGAAAATGAATTGAATTGCGATTCGTTTTATTGTTGTCAGTCAAAACAGTTCATACACACACTCGATAGCACACAAGTGGCCGCTACGTGTTATTGTGCCTTAAGTCATATTCATACGACGGATAAAATCCGGGATAATTCAACAATTTTTTTGCATGTTTCTTGCATGGGAGGAGTGGTAAGATCTATTTTTTTAAAGAAACCATCATAAAGATTAAAAAAGTATCGATTTTATGCAAGGAGATTGTTCAATGTTTTTGGTGATTTTTTCGATCACATCAATTTGTCAGTTTTTTCATTTTTTTGTTATGAAAAAAGAGTCACTGGTAAAAATTCTCTTAGCAATGATAATAATATGATGTATTTATATTTGTTTCATTGTAATACGTTGATTCACTATCATTATGAACCGCAACGGACCGATATTAGGGTGCATTTGAGCCAAAAAATGAAATTTTGCAAAAAATTAAGGTGGCTTTTAAGTTATGGAGGTCAATATCTAAAATATACGAGTTTTCTGGGACAAACGGTTAATGTCATATTGTAGGTGAGATTTGTGGCTAATAATCCTGAAAATATGAACCAAAAGTCTTGGGCTCATTTTTTAGCAATTTGGCCGAATGTGGCCGGCCGATTTCGCATTTTTCAGTTTTTTGGCCAAAATGACAATCCAACCTAATTTTTTGAATTCTTTTTTTTGCTATTTGATAGCTGGCGTCAATACCTTTCCAACGATATGCATATGTCTAGGATATGTCGAATAGATTCAGCGTGGACGTGGCAAAATGGCCAAAAATGGCCGTTCAGAGGCCGGCCGCGGCCAACATGGCGGCCAAATCAAAAAGTTGTAGAACAAAAGTTGCTTAGTTTTTTAAGTACTACAACCCCTGAAAATATGAGATCAAATAAAAGAGGTACGGACAAACAAACATATATACCAAAGCAAGATTATATGGTGACGTCATAGAAAAATTTAAAATTGTCATAACTTTGGTCAAAATCATTCGTTTTGGACGTTTGAGGTGTCGTTGAATTGGTATTGACGTCTACAATCATAATTTGCCAGTTAGAAAATAATTGGGGCTTTTTTTGGGGCAGTTATAACCGAAAAACTGATTTTTTGGGGCGATTTTCGGAAGGTCATATCTCCACTCAATGTTGGTAGAATTTCATGTTTTTATACATTATTTAGGTTTACTTTTCAAGGCCTTTCCAATGGTATATAACATGATCCTGGCGGCCTCAAAGGGAAAAAGTTCGAAACTTGCTGTATAATATACTTCGTTCGACTTCCAGCACAGTAGGTGCTTTCGTCACTCGTTTGGACTGCCGTCCAAAGTGATAAAATTTTCATTGCAAAATTTGCATGGCCTGCTTAGGTCCAAGGCCCCTTAAATTTATGAATTTAGCATATATCTCCTCAGATATATAGTATGCCTCCCTAGAGGGCCGTATGGCCAACGTTGGGAAACACTGGCCTAGATAACTGATCTAATTCGGGCACAAGAAAGATTTCCAACATGTCCCGATAGCGTTCATCAGTAACTGTTACAGCATTGTCTCTATAGCATCCTCAAATATGGTGCCACGGAATATAGAATAATGGTTTTCAGTGCCGCAGTAGCGATTATTCTGTTTAATAACACAGTCGGCCAAGTTGAAATGTGCTTCGTCGCTCGAAACACGTTGTTGCGGCGTTAGATGCTCCATAATAAATTGTTATCGACAATACTCTACGATAAATGTTATCCAAAACAAAATGGCAGCCAAACAAAGCCGAATTGGATCGTAAAAAGCGTATTATGAAATGGTGAAGTTAGGTCCAGCATAAACGGATCCTATTATTTGGTCCAAAACGCAAAATTCCAAAATTCCGAATACCGCGTACTTCGGAGGTCAATCAATTTTACAATTTAAGCAACTGTTTTAAGATTTTATATCGCTGGATTGTTTTCTATTCTGCAAAAATAGGTACAAAAATTAATAATTAAAATTGATAAAACATTTCTGCGGAAAATTTGCGCTTTCTTATACAGGATCATTTAATTAATGCTTCTAGCCAGCGTGGTTTACAAAATATCCATCCGAAGTAGTATCATGACATGATCTCTAACAGATAAATTGTTGGTACTGAATTGAGTTAATAAGTGCCTGATATACCATGTTTAGCAGATATTTGGAACAAAATAAATGAAGAGAGTGCATTTTCTGAGCACCTAGTAAAAGTGGAGGGGTCAGTCAAACTTTCAATTGGTGTCTTCCAATTAAAATGTCGTTTATAATAATAAGGCTTACATATTTAAAATCATTGACGTGTTCGATAGGACAGCAATACATAATGGCATACAAGCGAACTCAGTGGTAATTTGGATCATTAACGAATTAGTCGATATGTCGAAAATATGTTATAGGCAATTTCATAACTGGCTTTCCAAACTTGGTTCACGTATCCTACAAACCAGAAACAGAAATATGCAGGTTTAAAACATTTTAATTGTAAACTTTAAACGAGCGCCTTTGTCCCTCTTTGCCATCAAAAAGTTCATAATATAGTTTTCGATATTGTAAAATTACTTTTGATATTGTGGAAAAAACGCTACCGAAAGTTTCTTAACAGACTCTTAGTTTTCAAACTTGGTTTGAAAACTGGGAATCTTACCAAGACGTTTGGTTTCGAACTAATGAAACATTGAGTTCAGTAAATTAAAAAAATCGGTCATCATTGTGATTATATTTTGAATTCAAAAGATTTTACATAATTTTTGTAGTTTTGTCACTTTTTATAATTTAAGGACTTCAATATTTCATTAGTTCGAAACCAAAATGCCAAACGTCTTGGTAACTTCTCCTCGCGATGTATGAGTATGACACGTTGGAGATCGACGCCCAAACGATCGATAATATCATACCCTTAGCTTCGAAATAAACACGCGTGTAGATATTCGTATACAGTCTCAGAAATAATTAATTAGTTTGTTAATCAATTAAATTTTTAACAGTTTTATGTAGAAAACCATTGAAGAATTTCTCTCGGGACGAGGATACATCATACGTACACATTAAGGTGTTTCGTAGAAATCGTTTAACAACTACGAGTATATTGGCACTAAGACTTTATTAACATAGTTCTAATTTTTGTTCTTCTTTAACACTCACCTAGGTTTTGAAAATTTTCAAATTGGTGTATTGTTTGTTTTGTAGATTATCAATCATCAAAACACCTCACGTGTTTGTTGTCTGCCCTCGCGCAAAAATATGTTTTTATTAAATTCGATATGTGTAAACAAGCTGGATTGAATAATAACCATATTGCTACTTTAGTTTAAATTAACTTAATGATTATAATTATAATTTAAATAACATAATATCGGAAACATTTAATTTTTGTATAAAAATATAATGATACAACATGCGAAGTAAACGAATAAATAAGGCCACCTAATTATAATAATTTATCTTAGCCACATTGGTAAATAACAATGAAACGAGTTTTGTATGTTTGTTAGGTAGGTTAGACACATTAGAATCCAGATTACCAGAATTATTACACTTTGAAACCGATGACAGGGATATATTATATAAATAAGAAATTATCATGTCTAATTTTTTACGTACGTATTTGAAAATCTAGATTATTGTGAAGAATTTACGGTAAAAAATGTGATGTATTTGATGTATTTTATGAACATTCGTGGTGCAAGAATGTTGGGTGTTGGACACGACATATACAATACAAGTTTATAAAGACAATTAATGGATATACAAATATCTATTATAATGTAACTTAAGCTTTAAGTTACATTATAATAGATATTTGTGTATCCAGAGCGTAATATAGCATTTTTTTTGCTCAAGTGAAGCGATTTTTGGCTTGCCAACAAATACGCGAGAGCAATAAAAGATTTTGCCCTCGAGTTGTACACAATATTTTTGTACGACACAATAAAAATTCCTTATAAAATTTGTATTGTAAAATCTGACGTCATTTACTTAAGTAGGCAAACTTTGGATTTTTTTGTTGGGCAAAAAGACTTGGGTTGAAATCGGCATGCCTAGATCTTTGTGAAATGTGATGGAGAATCGTTGCCGGAAGTGGTAGCTTACGTAGGAACTCTTTCAGTTTTTGCAAAGACGTTGAAAGATATATCGACCGCTTCATGACGATAACTGCAAAAACTGAATTGTGTACAATTCCTGAAGGAAATTGAAAAGACTTCGATGTCATTCTATATGTTTCCTCTGGTTTTGATGATTTCGATTCGATTTAATTTGATTTTCTTGTAATACAAACTTATTTTAATTATTTGTAAGCCTGTGTCTAATCTTGCGTTAGCCTTTCTTATCAAAAGCTCATTTTCACAAAATTGTCAGATAGGAGGTATTGTCACGAAGCGGGCGATATATCATTTGCGAAAAACATCATAAAATTAAAAGAATCACATTCATTTTAAGATCAAATTTTCAACAACGGTTGACCTTTTTGGTTTTGTGAAACTTAAGGGGTATGACGTTTTTTACTAGCATAAGTGTTTGCCAAAACTTTGACAAGTTTAATTTGCTTTCGAAAACACTTGATTTATTCGAGATGTACATATTTGTGGTAGTTTCTCAGAAGCAAACGAGTTAGTCCACCACTTTTTTCCAGGTAGTAACAATTTTTCTAATAGCTTTTAAATATTTAAAAGAAGACTATACTTAGTAACAAAACTGGTCATAAAATCAGTAGAGGATCCCATTCCGAGGTCGTTTCATATACTAGTGTAGTACCTTAGTATTTTTACTCATATGAAAAATATACTAAAATTGGGTTTACTAAATTACCCAGGCTATTATAGATGTTGAAGTTAATGTATGTTTTTGGTGTGCTAATGTTTTTCGTTTTCATTGGTGTAAGCGATGTTTTGCAATTTTGACATTTTTTTGATTGAATTAGTTATGCCGCAATAATTAAGGAAGGTGGAACTTTGAACCGACAGGAGCCATATGTACCTTTAAAACTTAACTACGTAAAATGGAAGGATTTGGCAAAAATATTTTCATAGCATTTTTGTCTAAATTATATTTTTCTGGCCTACTGTTGGAATTTATTGGGTGTAAAAATATTTTCGAAGCAAAGTTGATTGGGAAACTTTTGTTCCACAAATTTTTTACAGGGAAAAATAATTCCCAATATACCTTTGTTTCTAAAATATTTACATCCAACAAATTCTAACAGTAGATCAGAAAAATATAATTTAGAGAAAAATGCTATGAAAATGTTATTTCCCAATTCCCTATTCCCAAGGAAAACCAGAATAGTGCCACAGAGGCCGTTTCCTTGAAATCGGCAGAATTTTTCGGCAGCTACTTTAACAAATTTTTTCAAATTTGTTTTCCAACTTTACTAATACTACTATACCCTACTAAGGGAATAATTTAGAATCAATTTACCCAGTCGGGATTTTTTCCTTATGGTATTATGATACTGGCTTGAAAAAAGTGCAATTAAAAAAGTAAACGGTGACCAGGACGGAAGCAACTAAAATGAAAGAGACAAATGTCATGTACATTTTGGTGGTAAACAAACATTTTGTGTACCAATAAATTTACTAAAAATTACTTGGAACGGTTATCAAATCACTTCATATAGTGTTAGAATAAAATATTTTTGTTGAATTCACATACAAATATTCGTTTTGACTTTATTTGATAAAAAAAGTCGGGAATGTCAAAAAAATATTACAATGTAATTCTAAACTGCTGGAATTACTCGTTGGACCTCTTTTATTACTCAATTTTACACAAAATTTCTGATGTATTGTATGCACTCACTCATATTAATACTACGTATAACATACATATTATTTGTCTCCCATCACTTGAGGTTTTCAGACGCTGATAAATAGTCAGTGTCATAATACCATTAGTAAGGGGAAAAAGTTATGTTTCTTAATTTAAAAAAGGAAAAGATAATTAAAAAAAATTAATAAAGTAACCGGCGATAAATTCGAATAGTATAGAGGATTTAAAGGCAAATTGTATTCCGATTGGGGAATTTTCCACCAATTTCAAGAATACGGCTCCTGAGCCTTTATCATGATTTCGAACGAATAGATCACTTGTTCCAAAATATTTCTATCAATAAGTAATTTTTTTTCGCAAATGGTGAAAGTTGGCTTGTATTCATACGACGGATAAAAATCCGGGATTTTTCTATCCCATCGTTTTAATCAATTACATCACGTAATTATACAACAGACACGTCTCTTTTCATACAAAAAAAAGTTCAAATTTGTGCCGAACGCATTTGGCAAAAATATTTTCGTCGCAAAAGTTTAAACCGACTAAAGTACTGGGTCGTGTGCGTTGAATGTGACATACATTTTTGTGTCGTTTTCGTGCGCCGCACATGTCCATACACTTCCTAATTTGCGGCGAAAATGTTTTCGCCGAACGCGTTCAGCAGGAATTTTTGTAAAGGTGGACACACCTTAACACCATCAAGGCAACATGGAATGGTAGGGGATTTCGTCAAATGCTATTCACCCAAACTACACGAGATTTTAGTTTCTGGTTGTAAACTAAGTCACAATAGATTTTTATTGTTAATTTAAACCCTTATTTTATATTAAAACACGAAATTTTTTGTATTGTTTTATACTGTTCTCTCGAAAATAAAATTTAAACAAAAATCTTCATCTCAAAAATGGCCTTAAATTTTTTTATTTTCATTTCTATTTTTTCATTTCGAACTCAAGGACAAAAATTTTATGTCACATCTCAAGTCAAATTTAGAAACAGTTTATTATTGAAAAATCTGTAACGCAGGTGTTACACTTCTGTGGTGTTGTTGTGTCAAATTGCTTATGTTTGTTCCACCCAAACTCCGAAATATTTTTAGTTGAGTCCCTTACTAACTGGTCAGCTTAGTTACTATAGTAGGAGCCAATTCTCCAATGTTTTTGTTTTTAGTTTTGATTTTGAAAAAAATTAGGACAAACATATAAAGGTATTTTAACGCCGAAAAATTGTTTGGAAAGTCCACACCTAAACGCACCCATTAAGAAGACTCAATGATTTGGGCTAAGTGATCGTAATATGTCTGATCACACAAACACATAAACATGAAACAGAAAATCTTGAAATTTTGACGCAGCAAGTTGGCCTTAAAATTAAAATCAGTAAGAAAAGCAACAACAAACCAAATAGATCGAAATTGAGTAATTTTCAAAATGTTCATACCATTTCTCTCATTTCCAGCAGTTTTTAAAATAAATTAACTAGACGTGAAATAATGAAATACGACAGGAAAGTTTAAATGGATTGAAAAATATTTTCCAACATACTATTTTTTTTAATTTTTATTGTTAAGTATGCGAGCCGTTTTGGGGCTCAAGGTTCACCCTGCTCTTTCGCGATTATGGTTTTTACGTCCTTACTTTACTCTTCCCGGCCAACTCGAGGACGTACGGCTATAATACCGACCCATGCTCAGTAAATGTTCAAAAATATATCTTCTTGGGGATAAAAATCAAATTCCGTTCATTGACAGATTGTACCATGTTAATATTCAATTTTACGATGCTAACAAATTTATTACGAATTCAGATCAGTTAAACATTACATTTATACCCCTATTACGGTTTTCGCATTTTACATTCCCGGCGAAAGCAACTCGTCAAACGTACAATTTGGTATAATGGTTTTCGCATTTGATATTGCCGGCGAATCCAACTCACATTTTTGGTATTACGATTTTCACCTAAACGAGCTGAACTGTCAAAATGATTCGCCATCTTACTGTAGGCGAATCTTATAAAATTGGTTTTCTGTTTTCATTTCACAGTCAAAATCCAACAATTGAAGTGATTCAATTGTTGGATTTTGAAGTGAAAATAATATACGTACTTGGCATCATGGCAGAATAAACGGATTACATTGGTCGCTTGACGATTTCCGCATCCGTGCCATATTAATATTTTCATCTGGTTTATCAGCAAAAGATAGATCGACACTAACAACATGGTTTTAAACTGATTTCAGAATAATAAAAAAAAAACGTAATTTATAAACACAAAATCTGAATAATATATGATTACAACAACACAATTATTGACAAAAAACTACAAATGTCAAAAAAAATTGTTATAAAAATCATTATTCGACTAGTATTACTAGATGTGCGCTCGCCAAAATAAAGGCGAAATCCATAATACGAAAACCCAACTCCCACGGATTTAAGATTCACGGTGAATCGTTCGGCGAGGCGAAAACCATAATAGGCGTATTAGATGTCCTGTTGATGTTACATTAGCACTAAAAGAATATTATCCTGATATCAGTACCAAAAACCCTATAGAGGTATCAATGGGATTCTTCAAATTACCACCTGATATATCATCCTTGCCTGTAATTGATAATACATATTATCTAACTTTTACTAATAAGCGCTTATTAATGAACCGGCTTACCTTACCATCTTCTAGTAAAGTCTTAACTAATCTTGAGGCACAAGGATTAACGTCACCAAATGTTATATGCGTCAGAACAAACACTCATCCGATTAAACTTTTCAATAGTTTACCACACGCAATAGTTGCAATATCGAGGCACACGTGCTCATTTCGCACCTGTAGCAGATGATTTACTCCATTCGTTAGTGATGAAGGCACACTCTCACGTGCAGGGTAGCAAAACAGGTTTGGCCAAAACTGGACCTGCGGCGCTCCAAAGCACTAGTATCCCTGGGAAAACGAGAGTTAGGATTGGTCGTAGGGATACTGACAGGACACTGCCTTTTTGGGGAACATGCAAGAAGGCGGGGTCTACAGACGAATGACTTTTGTAGAAGTTGTTTAGACGAAGCGGAGGAAGAGACGTTAGATCACTTCCTATGCTCGTGTCCAGCACTATCAGGCAGAAGGCATAAGTATTTAGGTGTGTACAGTATGGACAGCCTTTCGGAACTCGCGGGCTGTAGAGTGCGAGATATTTAACGCTACATAAGTAGTTCTGGATGGTTTAAGCGGGAGTAAAGGGATCCTGTGGTATCACAATGGGCCATTACTGGCCTAAGTGTGCGATAACAGCCACTCTAACCTAACCTAACCTAACCTAGTGATGAAGGCGCGCCTTTTTAGCAACAGTTGTCCTGCTATTCACGAATTACCAAATACTACCAAACCATCTATAAAACCGTGTATAAATTCAGGCAAAGATGTGAGTACAATCTATTATCAGAATGTAAATAAACATCAAAAGCAACCAAATTCTATCACTTTGTTCATCAAACAAACTACCCTTTATATGTAATCGGGGAAAGTAATCTCAACCCAGGTATTCATAGTACAGAATACTTTGGGCAGAATTATATTGTTTGCAGATGTGATCGCACTCCTGAAACGTGTACGAAGGAGTCAGGCGGTAGCGTATTGATAGCTGTACATTCAAATCTAGAGAGTTCTCCTGTTACATTAGTTCCATCAAGTCTTGAGCAGATTTATGCGAAGATGAAAATAGGCAAACGATATATATTTATATATACAGTGTATATACCGCCTCGGTCAAATTGCGACGGCTATGCCAGCTGCGTCGATGCGATTGATGAAGTCCTTAAAACATCTAATTCATCGGATCTAGTTCTTATATGGGCTACTTTAATCTTCAATAACATTAACATTCAATGACATTGAGCTTAACTGCATTCTTCCATGTAATATCAATAGCGATGCAGAGTCCCTATTCGTCGATGCCATGCTTGGTTTTAACCTCAACCAGATTAATATGATTGCTAATTCGATAGGTTTCTGGATTTGGTCTTCACCACTGAGGAGGATGCTTTCAAAGTAACCGAATCAATGAATCCATTTGCTGTAAACGATATCAACCACAAACCTTTGGACATTGTATTTGATACAACATACTGTAACCTGAAGAAATCTGAGCACCTTCCAAGAATGAAATTCAACTTCAAGAAGGCAAATTACGCCGGGTTGCAAAATTATTTAGAAGCAACAAATTGGGATCTAATTTTAAATTTTGACAATGTGAACGAGAATGTTGATAAATTTTATGACTTCAGACACCAAAGCTTTGAACTCCATGTGCTTTTTTACAATAAAGCACCGAAAACTCATCCTCCGTGGTTCGATGACCTGCTAACCAATTTAAAAAACCGAAAATGTAAAGCCTATACTAAAATGATGAAATCTCGATTGGAACCCGACAAGCTAGCTTTTTTTACAATGCAGTGATGAGTTTGACGTCTATTTCAATTTTAAGTACAGGTCTTACCTTGCAAGTATTGAAACAAAAATTAAATCAAATCCTAAAGAATTTTGGAAATACTTTCGATCCAAACGGGAAATCGAGGGATATCCTTCCAATATGACTTATAATAACCAGCTCCTCGGACGCAAAGGTGATAGCGGACATGTTTGCAGCATTTTTCCAATCAGTTTATAGCCCTTGTGATAATATGGAATACACTGATAAAATATTCAACAACAATACTTCTAGTATTCCACCTGTCCATACATGAAGAGAATGTTACATCAGCCTTAAAGGAATTGAATTTGGAGATGGATGTGGGCCAGGTGATATACCCTCTCTCTCTCTCTGGCACTATATCCCATCAAGGGATTTGGCCGCCTCAAATGAGGTTTCATAATCATATTTTCATTTCGGATAATGAGTGATTAATTCATTGATCCTAAACCAGCCGTGAAATTTTTTTCCTTGTGACCGCCGGGAGAACCCGGGACCTCCGGTCGCTGGAGCAAGCATTCTGCCCACTTTGCCACCGGGGCGGCGATCATATACCCGCCTTTATATTAAAAAGGTTTGTGAGTAACTTCACAAATCCACTCTGCAAACTTTTCAACCAATCAATAACCACAGCCGTGTTTCCTGATAAATGGAAAATTTCGAAAATAACACCTATCTTTAAATCGGGTAAGAGAGAGGATGTCTCATGTTATAGCGAAATTTCAACATCTTCGTCAATTCCTAAATTATTTGAGCTGATTGTGTGCAATGCTTTTAAATCTACATTGATACGTTACATCTCTATTTACCAACACGGGTTTATGCCTGGAAGATCGACATCTACCAATCTATGGTTGAAGTGTTACATGAGATAGAAAATTATCATCAAGTAGATGTAGCGTATACAGATTTTAGCAAGGCGTTTGACTCTGTATGCCACCTCAAAGCACTCCGAAGTCTGCGCGAATTTGGGTTTTCAACCGGATTTATTAATTGGTTCAAAACGTATCTGACAAACCGACTGCAATATGTATTAATTGGGAATGAGAAATCCAATGTTATCAAAGTAACTTCTGGTATCCCTCAAGGATCGCATATTGCACCCTGGGTTTTTATTGTGTTCATCGATAGAATAGCCAAGATAATTAAACACTCAAATGTTCTAATATTTTCTGATAACGTAAAATTGTTTCATACAATTAAACTTGAGTGAGTGGTGTATCCAAAATTTATTACACCTCAATATTAAGAAATGTAAAATTATGTCGTTTCATCGGAAAAAATATCCATTAACTTCGGCATATAAAATAAATGGCGCGGAAGTTCCAAGAGTACGTGAGATTATTGATCTGGGAGTCACATTTGTTGAAAAAGTTAGTTTTAACCAATTGTATTGCTAAAACTAACAAGCAGAGTATGCTGTAACGGTTTGGAACCCCTCGTACGCTGTGCACATGAACAGAATCGAACGCATAAAAAAAATTCTTATATTCCTGTTGAAAAAAACTACCATTCTACGAAAATGTGGCTCGCTTACCTCCTTACTCTACAAGGTGCAAAGAATATAACATGTTCACGCTTGAAAACAGGCGTCTACTTCTGAATGCCGCTTTTATCGGAAATGTCCTTCTCGGCCACATTGATTCATCCTTCATACTGGAAAACATATCCATAAATGTCCCAAGCAGGACTTTGCGTAATCATCAATTTTTTTGTGCTCGAACACCATCTAACCAACTCCAAGCGACAACAATCCCATTAATCGATCAATAAAATCTTTCAATACCGTAATTGATCAATTTGATTTTAATTTATCAAAAACCAGTTTTACAAAAAAGTTAAAATCGTATTTTCTAAATTTTTAATAAGTCCTTTATTTGAAGTACTATTAAATAATCGTTTTATTTATAATTCTTATTTATTTACAATCTAAGTGTGAATAAATTTATTATTTTTATTTTCTATTTTTAAAATTTTATTTTTGTATTTATAATTATTTTCTTTTTTGTTAATATATTTTATATTTTACTTTTGTTAAATTTGAAATCATAATTGCAATGTACTAAATCAATTTCCTTTAATATTTAAATAAATAAGACCATCTGCAGCACATTGCAAGCTCCATGCCAACCTGGCATGGGTCGGTCCATGGGTTTTGCACACCAACAGGGGGTCATAGATGTGACCACAGATCGTAATCTGTTGATGAAGTTTCACTTTGCATCCTGCCCCTATCGGGATTCGAACCTGGTACCTCCCGATCCAAAAGCCAAAACTTTAACCACTATGCCATTTGGTCGGTTTCCAACATACTCGATTAAATTTATTAAAATTAGCCATAGTGGATGTGGAGTGACGTATAATTACAATTTCTAGAATACAAGAGTATTAAATTACCCGCTAGAAGATTTTAGATATTCAATATCTATAGGTAGTGCATTCCCGTTTAAAATCACTCGATAATGAATTAGTTGCCCAACATAATAGGTGTGTTGCTTTGGTAAAACTAAGCGGGTTTTACTTTAACCCTTTGCTTTAACATAATTTTTTTTTTCTAACGGTTTATTCAAAAAATGGTGGTCCCATTAAGGTACCACTAGGTATATAATTTAACAAATAAAAAATAAGAATATGTATCAGTTTCGTTAATTATTGAAATTCATTTTTTTTGGTGGAACTTCAAAAAACAGTTTTGCCCAACATTGCACGATGCGGTTCTTTTTTTGTGCTGCAGTTGGCACATTTTACTTTATTACCATGAACGGTTAGATGCGCTGCTTTATCCATTCTTTGCTCTAACGGAATTTGAACTTTGAAGCTATTTATCGAGTTTTTAATGCTGATTTTACTACCTTTTTGCGGCACTACAAGGTTAGCTCCAATCAATCCATTTATAACAGCCAATTTCAATTGTTTCAAAGTCAAGCCAGCGCCTTCTGTTCCAATTTTATATAAAATAAATGGATTTACAATAGTCAAATCGATGAAGTGGAAAAAATTTGATGCCAACATTTCTTAGATTTTCTGTTTAGCTTATAGCAAAATTTTAACATGTCAGAAAGCCATAGTTTGTTATAATCCTTGACTAAGTTTATACATTCCCCATTAGCGTGAGCATCCATCTTTTAATTTTCTTTCAACTACTTCATCATCTTCAGTGGCACTATTCTGGTAATTCCCCGGGAATAGGGAACTGGGGAAAGATTTTACATAGCTTTTATCTATAAATCAGTTTCTTCTGGCCTACTGAGAAAAAAAGTTTGATGTAAATATTAGTAAATTGGGAATAATTTTTCCATAGCGAAATTATCAGGGAAAGTTATTCCCAATTTTATTTTGTTTTCAAAAAAATTGCCACTAATTTTTTACCTCAGTATGCCAGAAAAAAATTATTTAAATATAATTTATATGTAAATTCTTTCCCCAGTTCCCTATTCCCGGGGAATTACCAGAATAGTGCCACAGGGCTATAAAAATTGCAAAGAAATAAAATTGGCTTTTTATCCATCCAAATCTAGGCCAATATTCCATCGTTGGTTAGTTTCCAGTCGTATTCCTCCCTTGAACTTTTGTTGCCTACCATGAAATGAGTTGGCATGCCCTTTCGCCCTTTCCGTGCTGTTCCACATGCATATATATCATCTTTTATTAAATCGCGTTGTAACTGTACTGAGTTAAAATAAGTATCAAAATATAATTCATAATGTTTCCCTACTAAATCTTTGCTCAGATCTTTGATTACTCTGGCTTCTAATTTTTTTTCAGCAATATCTGCAGTTTTGCCAGTATATATTTGAATTTGCGAAACAAATCTATTTTGGTCAGCACGAACCCATATTTTGTAGCCTCTTTTAATCGGTTGCCTAGGCATATATTGACGTAAGCTAATTCTTTTTTTATAATTTATCATAGATTCGTCAATTGATTGAAATTTTGATGGTTGGTAAAACTATTTGTACGTTTGAGACAATTGATCTTACATAGGCCTAATTTTGTATAGTTTATCATAAGCTGGCTCTCATTTATTTGGCTGAAGTAAGTTATTATTTATATGCAAATGTCCAAGCAGCCAAGTGAATCTATTCCGTGACATAACAGCAGACATAAAATTATCCCGTAATTCAAAGTTTGATGACCAATAATCACGATAGTTGGGTTGCTTTTTTATGTCCATAAGAAGATTTAAAGCCAAAAAATATTTTATTTCTCCAACTGTAGTTGGTGTGATGTTTTCGCAATGTCTTAATTGCATATAAATTGCTTTGAACATGTCTACGGGATATTCCAAGTCGTTTGAAATTTCCGGATCCTTCGAAATTTTAAGCCATACGGTTCGTCAAACGGCTGCACTAGAGCACTATGTCTGTGTCATCTCTTGTTCACACTATATTGTCTTTTAAAAACCTTGACAATGGTAATTCATCATCATTTTCCTAATCAATATCGACTAGTTTATCAACGCGACTTCCGTAAAGGAATTTTCCATAAATTGTTACTCACGATGAAACGAATCATTCCTCGTCGCTATCCGAAGCGTCAGAGCCACTCGAAGGAATTTCATCTAAACTCGCGTATAATTCTTCACTGGTTAGGTGCGTTAAATTAATTTTTTTAAATAATTATAAATAAAAAGTAGTTTTAATTTTTGTACTTTTAACAATATTTATTAATTCTTCCTTATAGTTATACTAAATTTGTTTATTTAATTTTATAAAAGATCGATTTCGGATATATTCCTTCTTCAGTTTTTTTAACACGTTCACGACCACAAGACGTATATGTGCGTCGTGCGGTTTATACAAGGAAATTTTGTTCTAAAAACCGGCGACTCGTTTATGCGTCATACTATTAATAACGTCACAAACCTCACAAAACACATAAATAAACCATTTATACTACAATTAGGCTTCAATTAGCTCATTTCGTCTATATTTACCATCTGATTTGTGGCCACTCCAGGCTAGGGTAGCAGCTCGGTCGTGAACGTGTTATTAAAATAACTATTACATTCCTTAATTTTACGTTCGTCTTGTTTGCTATGGTTACTCTACATTTTGACTCCTCCTTTCTGTGTTTTTTATTATTAGGTCGTAAATTTTATTTTCTTAAAACTAATTTTTTTTTTTTACATTAAAGCGTCTTCGGCTTTATACGACTTTGCCAGAGCAAAACAGCTAATTTTTCCGTTAAACTTCCGTTTATTTGTGTCTTTTTCCTCTTTCTTCATAGAAATATTTTGGAACAATTGTTTTACCCGTCACATTTCATGATGTAGCCCAGGCCTATTAGTAACTTTAACCGCCTGTCTTTGGGCAGTTAATACACGTTTACGTACGCATCTATATTAAGATGCTGTTTTTAAATAATGCATTTTATATATGCACAGAATTTTGTAAGAGGGTACTATCATAATTTTTTTACACTTAAAAATAAAAGTATTCGCTGTCAGTCTGTCACTAATGCATTGGCGCAAGATAAATAATAAACCGAAAATATATTTTTATTTATGTATTCCATTTTGCTGCATTTTGCATGTTCGACGGTTTCGTCAAATTGTTCTCGTCGACGGTCAAACGTACTTTCCATTCATCAAGAGTAACATTGTTTTCAAATAAGGTGGAAAACCTTACGGGTAAAATTAGGAAAATCCAAAATAAATTATTTTAGGACTGTGGGGCCGAATTCCTCTTATCTTCTTTGCGATAGTTTAAGATATTAAATTTAATTTTTGGTCACGTTGTGTTCACATTATATTCGCCATAATATAATCATTAGTCATTCTATTACTTTCATTTGCGCCATTCATACTAACGAATATGTGTTCATAATATAAAATTACAGAGAATAAACTTTTATGAAAAATTCGGCGCTCTATTGGGTTTATATTCAACCATATGTTCAAACAAAGTTTAAACAATCAGTCGAATTTACCTTGAATATATATTAGGTGTGCAAATAGAAACTCTGTTTTTTTGGTCAATTTCAACTTTATTGAAAATATAATTGCTACAAAGATTGATTATCGAAATATTCACCATTACTATCAATGATCTTTTGCCATTTATCAGGTAGATGATTGCCTTCTCGAAACTTGGTGGTTTCGAAGCAAAATAGTCAGAAGAGCAATTTGTGTACGTTTTCAACTTACGTGAACTGGTCTTTCAAATATGATGACATCGATCTGAATAAGTAGTAATCAAAGCCAAGTCTGGAGAATACGCCGAATGCTGTTTAACTACCCAGTATAGGAGAAGATGAGTTCCTGGGTTGATTTTGCTGTATGTGGACGACCGTTATCTTGCACCAAAATTACCTTCCGCCTTCCTTGACCCGTAAATGGTGTTTTTCCTCCAGAGCATCACTTAATTTGATCCATTGAGCTTGGTAACGTTCAGCTGCCACAGTTTGACCAGAAGCTCGTAGTAAATAACTCCTTTCCAGTCACACAGTAACACACTGAAAAAAAAAATCCATATAGATATATTGATTTATCTCCAACATTTGACCGATTTGGGAATAAATATAGAAGCATGTGTATTAAAATTAACCAAGTTCAATAAAAAATATATCGCAAATAGCATAAATCGCATATCTCGTGAATTGTATTGCAGTGAGGTATTCAAATTCTTGCAATGAGGTATTCAAATTCTTGCAATGAGGTATTCAAATTTTTACATTAGAAATATTTTTATCTGTTTTATAAGTGCATATTTACGCTATAGTAATTGTTTTAACTTTGAGGAGTATATACCGAGCTAAGAGAGATATGTTTATGCCTCTAAACGTTATAAATATTAAATATATTTTTCGTTTTGAACCGAGATATATTGAAAATCTATGAAAATATATCTCTGTGGGCTAGAATTTCTCTCAGTGCACTTTCTTGGCATGAGTATTCATTTTTGAAACTGATGTTGATGGTTGGTCTGGATCAACCCATGGTTTTCTGCATTTAGGATAATCGTGTAAAATCCATTTTTCATCACTCGTAATGATTTTGTGCAAAAAATTCTTTCTTTTGTACCGAGAAAGCAAGTTCATGCAGATGTCAAGTCTTCGAATTCTTTGCTCAGTTTATGAGGAACCCATTTTCGTTCCTTCTGTATTTTCCCATTGCATTATAGTCGAAGTAATATTGCTTGGTGAGTGCAACCTCTTTTTGAGTTTGACATGGATTTCTGTCCAGTAAAAGTCCTGCTTGAGCAGCATTTTTGTCATTTGCAAACAGAATAGAATGCAATGACGTAAATGTTGCTTATCGACATCTATCTCTTAAAATTGATGCAATGGAACAAAAGCTTGTAAATCTGTATATCGATTTTGTCTCGTGAGTTACTCATTTAAAACGAGTGAAGCAAAAAAAATCGAGTAAGTACACAGTGTATAATACACAATTATGTCTTTGTATTTTTCTTTTGTTCGTATTTGTTCCTTCTGTCTTATTAATCGTATGAGCTGCTACGTTCTGCTGTTGGATTGTGGTTTCTGAAGGGCCAAAGATTATCCATTCCAAGCTTGTGCTTATAGCGCTTGGTCTGCCTCTAATTATTTGGTTCCCAATGAAACCGCTGTAAACGTCCGCCCGTAACATTAGGCACCAATTAGCCGGGCGATCAATATTTGGATCCGCTACATATAATCTACTCCATTTATGTTCAGAATTTCTGGCGATCGGTTGTTCCGGGATATTTGTGGTGATCTTTGGTAACACGTATGCGTTGACTTTCAATCTGTTCGAGGAATCAAAAAGAGGTTGAAGGCAAATTTGAACACTCCCATTTGCCTTGTTAATTGTATTAGCTCCAACTCCTGAGATCCTAACCGTAGTTTGCTGTATTGGTAGGCCTAGCTGTTGATCTGCTTCCTCCGTAATTGGAGGAACCCGGGGTTTCTGATCTATTAACTTTCGTACGTTGAACGATGTTCCGCAGATAGAGTTGATTTTTAAAGCAGCCGTTGCTAACAGTGTTGTTTGATAGCCATCCAACGTGCTGACAGATACTGTTTCTGCAGGCCTTGGATCTGGCTCATGCAACAAGTGGTGATGCCGATTACTGCTGGTGCGACAGTGTTTCTCACTTACTGTATCTTTCATTTATGTGCAAGACATTTCGTGCAAATTTCGGCACGATTCACAAAATCGATTCTTCGTTTGATGGACATGTTTTGAAAATGAATGCACTGCTTGAGATAATGATGCCGTTCCCCACTCGCGTGGACGGGAAGGCTGCTTTCACGTTTCTCAAAAGTATCTGTATCCTTCTTTTTCATCACGAGGTGTATGAACGATCGGATTCAAATGGATTCTCTATAGCTTCAGATTTTTGATGTTGTGCAACATTTCCACCACAGTATCGTCTAGCACTCTGATGCTGGATGCTGTTGCATGTTGTATATTGTACAATGATAATATAGCATTGAAGTGTGATGAGGCTAACGTAGCCGCTCGTTTCTGTATCTGGCCTGTATGATTTCCCATACCATTCCCATTTCATAGTCTCTACTGGTTGATAAGTGGCTGATTAGCTGCGCGGCTCCCTTCTGCAGATGGGATTATAGATATATCATCTTTAGCGTATTCGATAGTTGACTATTTTGATGAACGAGCCTTGTATATATATCTACGAATGCATGCCAGTTTTCGCATTCACCGTAGAACTTTGGTAGCTTTAATGATTGTAATGATGATGTGGCTGCCGGCTCTACCTTCTCCTGGTTGATCCTCTTGTAATTGTATTACTAATGCCTCTACCTCGTCTTGTAGGGTTGCATAGTGATTTTCAGTGAAATATTTATAGTGATCTTTATCCTTGGCTTCCGTGACGATATTTTTGTGTAATTGTTCAACTTCTTTAATGTCACAGTTGATCTGATCGATTTTTATTTTGAGATACTCCATCTCCATGCCATCTATTTTTCGGTATAATAAACGTATGCTAAAATCTTGTTGTTTGAACAGTTTTTGCGTTAGATTCAGGCCAGCTACCGACGAATTGAGTTGGCGCTCCCCTGAACTCGTTGTTTGTTTTGACTCGTGGGTATCGGTCCATCTTATTCTCGCTGTTGTTGAATGATGGCGTGTTGGGTTCACTTGAATCGTCTTCTTTTAATTTTTCCAGAGGCTCACCGGATCCGACGTTCGCCTTGTAGATGTATGCCAAGGACCTTCTAAATCTGATAGAGTTAATATAGTAGGTTGTAAATCTACGCTCTACCTAGATTTTTTGTGGTTTGGTGGAAAACTTAAATAAGTTTTCACTGGTGTGGGAATATTAAGCTTTTTATATTGAGAACGACTTCTTATTTTTACGTTTTTATCAATTCTACTTTATTTAGAAAATATTCATGTGATATAAATTCACTTTACATCCGGTCACACTTATGCTACTAATTAATTTAATGTGCTGAGCGTTAACTACTTACATGCAATTTGCAGATGTCATGATTATGTGCGCACATGTTTGGGTCATCTGACTCGCGTGCCGTATTCTGTTAAACATCAGCAATGACTAAGCTACACATATCCAAAATGGCGAGCGTCTAGTTTCTACTTGCACACGTAATAAATATAATATGTATCGTATACTCGTATTATACGAGTACAATCTCCATGAACTAACAATTTATATTCGCAATTCCTTAAGGCTGTATGGTACTCAGAAAAAATTTCTGTTTTGATGTCGATATTTAAATGCCCAAGAATGTGTCCAAGCTAAACATTTTTTTTGTTCTTTTTCATCTAAACGATATATTATTATATACATACATACTTGTTTTTGTTTTATTTTGTTATTGTGCTCTTTGTGTATTGTATTGATTACTATGAAGCTCTGATAGTATTAGTTTTGCGTATATAAATGGGACGAAATTTTATGAACGAGAAACTAAAAGCGAAGCAATTGCAAGAAAATAATTCAAATTTCGTTTAGTAGTAAAATATGTATATTTTAAACATTGGCTTTTATAGATGTTTTTGATATTTTAAATATCGATATGAAATTTTAATTTTATTTTAAATTTTGTCAAACAGTCGCACAATAAAGTTTACTGTTTATAATAATAGTAATATAATCTAACTCTGATGATGTAGCGGTTATATGGGAGTTATATTTATCATAGCTGTGAAATAAACACAGCAATATGAAAATGGTCTTGATTATGATTTTACATTACTAACTTATTTTGAGCTATTTTCAAACCAAATTAATTGTTAATCCCTGTATGGTTGAATTTGAAACAAGGCAAGTTTGAATGGGATGCAATGAAGTGGAACCAGCTTCACCAGTACAAATAGACCGAAGTGTCTGGGTTTCATCTATGACAGAAAATTAAACTAGACACCTATAAGTTATTAATAAGCTGAACTAGTAATAATAAATATTACTCATTTGTTCTAAACATATCTCTAATACTACCGACTACTCCTCAAAACATGTTTTGATGAGAGATTTGGAACTCATATTTGGCCAAATTACACTAAAGAATTACGCTAGAATAGACAGCAAAAATTCACGGTAGCTTATTCTTATTTTAAATCGTATCATAAACTCTCTCGATGAATTTAGACAATATGATTGAAATATGAAAATTAAATTAGTGCCCGATTAATTGAATTTGACATAACAACCAATTTAACTTCAGAAGGTTTTATAATAAGATAATTATTCAAAAGCCAACTGTGTTGACAGAATATACTTGCTACAGAGATTGTCGAAGATCGCTTTACTCATTATTGTATTGGTCAGTAAGTTTTTCAAAATACAACGAGTTACCGTCATTAGTGATGAAATAACAGTTACTGCACTTACTACATTTTCCACTTGGTCATGTGGCTTTTTAAATATTTATTTGAATAATAATTCATGAATCATTGTATCAACTATACCTTTGTCATTAACATCGAAGACGAGCTATATATTTTTATTAAAGCAACACTTATTGTGAACTTCAAATCTAATTTAAATCGATCAAAGCGCATGGTTGTCCTTAAAATATAATTTTTTAACAAACCTGGATTTATTTTGATTCTATTTACTCTATGGTGCTGTATTTGTTTAATTAAACACAGCAACCAACCCAATGTAACGGAAACGGGTCGACCGGTCCACCGTGTAGGACCTCCTAGAAGTTTGGCTTAAAAAAGTGCACATCAAGCCAAAGTTTAAGTATTACCAACATACAGTCAGTAACGAAAATGATGTACACACTGATTTTTGAGAAAATTTTACAAAATATAAGGATTAAGGAACTTATTTTGAAGTTTTTATTAATTAAATTTTACAAATTAAATCCAAAAATACAAAATAAAATGTCATTTACCGTTTATAATAAAAAAACAAAAAATAATCAAGATTTTTTGGAACGAAAATTATCATACACTTATTGTATGATCCTTGAATTTTTTTTAAATTATTTACATAAATTATGAATGAAAATGTAATGATTGCGAGTTGTTTGGCCGGTGTTAGAAATCAAACTATAAACGGAGAACGCCAAATAGTAATTAATATGAAACGTACTGGAAAATCTATGTACGAAGTTGGCAAATTATTTGGCCGAAATTATTCTACGGGGGCATAAATAATATCCAGATTCAAGGTCGGCTGAAAACGCGCAGCGAACAAGGCGAAAAGCAACATTTTCCAATCGGGACGAGTGAAATGTTTTGGATTTGGTGAGAGAAAATCCAAATTCAAGCGCTCCAAAACTAGCTTAAGAAATAGAGAAGGTACTTAATAAAGCTACCCGCCCCCAAAATATTACAAGGGTTTTGTGGAAACATGGATATCATGGCCATTCATTTCGAATGTTAATTCCAAAAAAGAATTGAATTGGCAGAAAAATTAAAAATAGAAGACCTCAACTTCTGGAAAACGTTTTTTTTACAGAGCCGATTTTCAAAGCCGATGAATGAGGTACAATTCGGAGAAAACCCCAACTATTAAACATGATGGTGGTTCAGTTATGCTAAGGGGTTCAATTTAGGCGAGTGGGGTAGGTAAACTTGTTTTTATAAATTAAAATTTGGATCGCTGGAAATACATGGTATTCTAAAGGACAATTGGAAATCATCCGTGGAACAATAGAAGCCAATGCCATCATGAATCTTCTAGCAAGACAACAATCCTAAGCATACGATACAAATACCGTACCAAAATACGGAAAGAATGGATTCTGAATAACGTCCCAAACCGGTTACATTTGCCACCTCAATCGCCTGGCCTGAACTCCAGTGAACATTTATGGGATCACCTGGAACGCCAAATTAGAAAATACAGGATCACCAGCATAAAATTTTGTAAGAAACAATAATGAAAGGATTGGGTAAAATTTCACCTCAAGTTACCCAGAAGTTAGTAGAATCGTTTTTTGAATACTGAGTTCTGTCGCTACGTTTGGTTAATGTCTCTACTAGTCACATGTATAGGATGTTCCAACAAGAGCACAGGATTTAATTTTAAAGAAAAACACATTTATTTTTCAATTAAACAAACATTTTTATTTCACCTTATACGCGTGCAAATGCAGATCTTTTACCAAAATTCGTTGCACAACGCTTCTGGAAATGTTTAATTATTCACCACGTTGCCGAGTGGAAGTCCATGGATTCTCGGCCACAGATTCCCTTACTGTGGCTATATTTTCGAGTGACCAACAAGACGATGACGAACAATGATTTTCTGGTCCATCAACGTAATTTTGGTCGCAAATTTTGTAATTAAACGCATCACTGTCGATTAATTTGTCGCCTTATTGCGACCGAAAACTTGACGTAAAACTTTCACCATTTCTGTGTGTTTTTACAATAATTAAACGTTGTTGGTTTGACTACTTCTCCATATTCTTAAATCGCGTGGTCTGTACGTGACAATTGTCAAAAAAAAATCACCGTACAACTCGTATTAACAAAATGGCGGGAAATTTAAATCCGACGCTCTTGTAGAGACACCCTTTAGATAGAGGCATAGTTGTGCGAGAGTGGTTTTTTCTTTCTAGCAACATAAAAACGGAACAATTGAATAAAATTGTTTTAATAATTGTTGTTGTTTTTTCTCTATAAAAATTGCATTTGTATTGTATGTATATCAACATTTTATTACATAAAAAAATATTATTTTGAAATGTTACGACTGTCATTTCACTTACTCTTATTATATACAATTGTACAGGCTCTGATTGTACCATCAGTATATAACAAAATAAATATAAGGTTGTATGGAGTTATCATTGACAGAGTCTACACTATGCAAATTCACTGATATTTTCTATCAGGGTATCGATGTATGTGTGGGTATTTTATATAAATTTTGACGCTGACAGAAAATATCAGTGAATTTGCATAGTGTAGACTGTAGGACCCAGATGAATGAGGTAACCTTAGTTTTAATTTGTTTCGAAAAATATAAAAAATAAAATTTAGTACTTAATACAGATAGCATGTGCTACAGAATTCTTTGTCACATGAAAAGTCAAAAATATGTCATTTATCTTCCTAGAGTCGCTAACAACACAACAACGCGTTTTGATTATCCAAATTTATTTCGTTCAAAAACAACAACATTTCGTAAATTACGTGAGAGTTTTGGTCGATATGAACTTCTTACTGAGCGTACCATTGGCAAAACTATGGATCGTTTTGAAAAAACTGTTTCAGTGGAAGGTTGTAGACTGTATCAGCTTGTTCATCTAGTTCCTACTCTTGATGCAGTGCCAGCTGTTACTCAAAGTGTTTGTAATCCAAGCCCATCAACCAGGCAATGTTCACAAGAACTAAACATTTCACGAACCACATTACGACGCATTTTGCATGTTGGTCTTCATTTGCATCCATAAAAATTCAACTAACTCAAAAATTGAAGCAAGGACCATTTAAATCGTCGTCGTTTTGTTAATTGGATCCTTGAACGAAATGAAGGTTTTTAATCAAAAATCCTTTTAGCGATGATGCAATGAGCTTCATCTTAACGGATATCCGTCAATAATGTACGTCCTTAATGGGTATAAGTCAAAATTGTCGAATTCGGGAAGCGGAAAATCCTCATGTTATTCAGGAAGCAGAAGTTAATCCTCCAAGAGTCACTGTTTGGTGTGGTTATGGGGCTTTTGTGACCGAAATTGAATAAATTGCGTGTCAACGACCTTTGGTTTCAACAAGACGGAGCGACATGTCACGCAAGTGGTGCAACAATCCATTTATTGTTAACAAAATTTACTGCACGCATAATTTCAAGAAATTGTGAAGTTCCTTGGCTACCAAGTAGCCCGGATTTAATACCACTTGATTATTTTTTGTGGGGTTATTTAAAAGTTAAGGTGTATGCTAATTCGAGAATATTGAAAACAGACCAATATACGGAACAATCACAAACACCATTACTATCGAAAACCTAAAGTAAAATGTATGCTAATCACCCACAAACAATTCAACAACTTAAAAACAACACTCGAGCTGAAGTTGAGGTCATTAATCCACTTTTATTGGAAAAGTTCATCGAAAAATATGATATTTGGATGCGAGGCTGTAGACGAAGCCGAGGTGGGCGTATGACCGATATTGTTTTTCATACATAAATGGCATTCAAGGTAGTTGCCTTATCAAGAAAAATGTTTGCACCTTTCTATTGATATATACTTATATATAAGACCTAATTTAGCCAGTACAACGTTTTAAATTGAAAATCTATTCCTTTTATCTTCGATTTTATTATAAAACCAGAGTAAAAAGAGAAAAACTTTCTAAATTTGGGCTTATTGACATTGGTAGATAATTTACCTTTATTTGAGGTTAGGTTTCAGTGGTTTGACACTTAGGCCAATTTTGACCCATTATGATGATACCACGCATTCACGCCACTTCATTAACCCATTCGCCTACTCACCCACTCTCACAACTACAGTATACCACCTGCACATTGAAAGCTCCATGTTAACCTGTACATTGACGTAGACGGTGGGTCGGCGCTGAATTCTGAACTCCATCAGAGGGTCTTAGTCGTGTTTATTAACATCACCGATTGTAATCGATGATGAAAATTCGATTTGCATCTAGCCTCTGATGGGATTCGAACCCAGTACCTCCCGGCAAGTGCCGAAGCTTTAACCACTGCACCACTTGTCCGGTGACCTTTCTTTAAAATGGGTAAACTTTTGAAACATAAAGTGTTTATTTCGAGCCTACATTAGAGCCTCCAAACTTGAAATAATTTAATTTTTGACACTCTTTTACTACAATTTAGTCACAGATATACCAGTAGATAAACAAACAATGACGTAAGAAATTTATTCCGTACATTATCGAGTGTTATTTTGACAAGAAAACAGACACGTATATTTTTGTTGGTTTGTGACCTTCAGTTATCCCGTTATACGGTTAGGGAATTCGTCAGTTTTTCCAATTTTTAATAATTTTATTTACCAGTTAAATTGAACTGATGTATTTCCGGTTTTACTGAAGAAATTGTTAAAATTAGTACTACTTTAGAAAGACCTTAGATGGTGTTAAAAAATTCAATAAACAATTTCATGAAACTATCATTTTTTTTTTTAGAGCTTTTGTGAAATGAATGTAGCCAAATGTTATGACGTATAGGGGGCGCAACTGAATTCTATAAAGAAGTGTGACCCACCGTTCGTAAGGTGAAGGTTGTACCTTTCTAGATATTAACTTTGAATTTGTACAAGACCTAGTTTCGTCAGTACAGCTGTTTTTATATTGTAAGTATTTCAAAACTGAGGTATTCCAATTTACTTCCAACATTATTTTAATGTATCGGCTAAACTCATAAATTAATTTTATATTTATTAGTAAAATTTTATAAATAAATTTACTTTAAATTTTAAAAATAAAATGTTAATTACTAAATATAAAAAAAAATCGAAAATATGTACATAAATTATTTAAAAAGTAACACTTTCTTATAAACAACACAAAAATATCTCGTTTTATGAATAAACAAAAACAATGACACGTGACTTGCATGTGCAGTACAGCAATTCGCGCAACACAAATACTACTACCATATCTGCCCGGCTACACACATTTTGGAAAAATCGATATACAAAAATAGGAAAAGACGATTGAAGGATTTATATATGTATATTTATATACACATATATATATATATATGTATATTTATATACACATATAATATACATACAATAAGGCACTAAACGCAAATGTTTTACAAAACGTACTTTTTCTTAAATTATATAACATTATTTATGATTAATTATAGAATTATCACAATAATATTTTAAATTTGAATGTGTTATGTACCTCAAATAAAACAAAAATTCAACATCTGTTTTCTTATTATAAAACCACCAAACGATAAGTTTCAAATCGTGTCTCCGCTAATTTTTTGTTGTAATATTAAGAATTTTTGAGTACGCCATCTATATTATAATTTAGCAATTAATTTTCAGCCGAGACATTGTACATGACAAAATTATCCTATCGTTATCAATCGATAAGTATAATGATGTTGATAGATTTTTAATTATATCTTTGTTATTTTAATGTTAATCTTTATAATCATGAATTAATCCCTCGTAAATATCATCCTGTACATGTCAATATAAAAAACAAACAAAATTTGGTGGAAAAAATAGAATAAAACGATTCGTAAGATTGCAACATTTTTTAAAAATTCGTCAACTTTGAATAATAATTGCGGATTAAATATACAGAATTTTAAAATAATCATGTATTAATCCCTCAAAAATACCTTTAGCTTTGCGTTAAAACAAAAATTATGCCATTAGCTAAATTTTTGTAGCCACTAGGTGATTTGCGCGTAACCCTTATTTTGATAAAATGAGTACCATACAGCCTTAAACAAAATATCTCTAGTCTCTTTAGTTTTTTTTAGATTAAGGAATAACTCATGTCTAACAATTTACGACGTTTGCCACCTTGTATGTGTAGTTATATATCAGATTACACTCTCAACAACACCAATTATTTATTATCTGAGTACTGAAATTTGGGTCAATTACGAGCTGTGTCAAGACTGTAATATATAGGAAAATTATTATCATTTGACCTAGTTAGTATCCGCACCTTCTTGTTGAAATAGGATTACCAATAACAAAATTATTTATCCTTTGAAATATTTTTTATTTTTACAGTACACCACCCGTTGAAGATGATTTAACATGGAGATTTTGGAAGAAACGACGTTATGTTGTTGTACTTATGTCCTTTTTTGGATTTTTTAATGTATATTCAATGAGGGTCAACTTAAGTATTGCGATTGTGGCGATGACCCAAAATAAAACAGTCGACTATGGAAATGGTACAGTTAGAATGGAGAGAGAATTTGATTGGGATACAAAACAGGAAGGTTTGGTACTCAGCTCATTCTTTTATGGTTATATACTTACACAGTTCATTGGGGGATTTGTTGCTGCGAAAATTGGTGGAAATCTTGTATTTGGCGTTGGTATAGGAGCTACTGCAATTTTTACGTTATTAACCCCATTGGCGGCAAGCATGAGCGTGTATGTTTTATTAGCGGTGAGAATAATTGAAGGCTTTTTTGAGGTTTGTACTATCAATATTTTGACAGCACTAAAATTACAGCTAATTTATCTTAAATAATTTACAGGGCGTTACATTTCCTTGCATTCACGCAATTTGGGCACGATGGGCTCCGCCATACGAACGATCTAGAATGGCAACAATAGCGTTCGCTGGAAATTATGCCGGGACTGTCGTTGCGATGCCTCTGAGTGGAATTCTGGCTGATACAGTCGGTTGGGAAAGTATATTTTATGTTTTTGGAACAATCGGATGCATTTGGTTTGTGTCATGGATGCTGATTGTGCGTGAAGGACCTGATAAAGACAAATACATATCGAAAGAAGAATTAGATTATATCCAACATTCATTGGGACAGACTTCAAAACGGGACCCTATCAAACATCCGTGGAAGGAAATTTTCCGTTCGAAACCTGTATGGGCGATCATTGCATCACATTTCTCTGAAAATTGGGGATTTTATACACTTTTAACGCAGCTGCCGAAATTTTTGACTGATACTCAAAACTATGATCTTGGAAAAACTGGGTTTTTATCTGCAATACCATACCTAACAATGGGTATTTTGCTAGGCGTTTCTGGTTATTTGGCTGATATATGCCAAGTAAAAGGCTATTTGACAACTACTCAAGTTCGACGATATTTTAACTGTTCAGCATTTTTGGCACAAACGGTATTTATGATCGCAGCAGCTTATATAAGCAATCCAATCGGGTGTATCACTTGCATTACGATTGCTGTCGGTTTAGGAGCATTCGCCTGGTCTGGATTTGCTGTGAATCATTTAGACATTGCACCAAATCATGCCAGTGTTTTAATGGGTATTGGAAACACATTTGCAACGATTCCTGGTATTGTTAGTCCATTACTTAGCGGTTACATAGTACAAAATAAGACAGCAGAAGAATGGCGAATAGTTTTTTTCATATCCGCCGGCATTTATTTAATTGGTTGCGTAATTTATTGGATTTGGGCGTCAGGTGAACTACAACCATGGGCAGTTCAGTCACACAAAAAAAATGAAGACATCAATGCTGAAAATGGTAATAACGGCGGCTATATAAATCCAGCAATTGAAATGAAAGAGTGATAAATGGTACTCCTAGTTTATTTGTGTAAGCGTATATTAAAGAAATTATATACAGTTAAGGCTAAATAACTCAATAGAAAATCAGTGTTCTGTTTCCTGTAAATATCTGTAGCACAATACAACAAAATGGTTAAAAAATTATTCCAATAAAATAAAATTTCTAAATGTGATTTAACAAATTAATAAAAACAGTTTCGTTTTCAATGATTTTTTAGAAATTGTATAATGTGAAAAGCCAGTTCGGCAAAATGTGGTTAACCTTCTTCTCGCTGCGAATGGGGGAAGTAAACGAATGTGTGTATACGGAGGTTAAATAGTTTTCTTTGTTTTTTTAACACTTTCATTTGTGTACGTTCGTTAATCGTTACCTATACGGTAACTTAAATAATTGTTATTTTAATTTTAGTGTAGTGTGGTAGGTAAGTACATATGTGGCAGATAAGTTCTTTGTTGATATTGAAATTGGACTGAAATTTAAATTGCTTGACTGGTAAATGATAATTTATTGTGTTATTTATTTCATGGGCACGTGTTTTAAAACACACACACGATTACATATAATCAGCTTAATTTGTTTGATGAAACTTCGAAGAATTACATATCTAAAAATAACTGTAAAATACAAATCTATAGATCTACGGCTAGAGCTGGTGATTAGATGTTACCGATTTTAGCAATTAAGGCAAGAGAAGATATACAATATATTTGAAGGTTAAATTATTAAGACGTATCAAGGTATCTTACGTTAACTGGATAATATATCATATCCAAGTTTGTTAGTAGAAAGTCAGTACGAGGGATTCACATTGCCTTTCTAGTTTCACAGAAAGGTTGAATAAATTTGGTGGCGGTGACAATACCAACTTGACCGGTTCGAGGTTTCTGACTATAAGGTAAAGATAAGAAACATATCATAATACGTGTACTACTTATTTTTGTTTAATAATTATTAATTTTAATAATTTGTATAATTACAGAATTATATCTTTTTTTTTCTTAAGAACATGGGTCGATCTTAATTTACTTATATTTGGGAGATGGTATCGTGGTCGGAGTATCACAAGATTCTTTTTTCTCCTATTTAACTTTCGATCTCATGAAGGAATTTTGCCTCCTGGCAAAACGGCACGAAGGCTGTTTAGAATCCGATAACGTCGCAGTTTTCGAGGAGATGTGTACACCCCTATTCCCCTAGTCGCATCACTTCAAGTGACGTGACTACTCATCTTCCTGGTGGTTACTAGATCATTAAATCGAAACTTATAACAAATTCTTTCGAAACAAAATTTTGATCTTAGATCAAAAAAATGATTGGCAATACAATAAATTTGATCGAAATGTCATTGAAATACATCGCATTGCCAGTCATTTTTTTGATCTAAGATCAAAATTTTATTTCGAAAGAATTTGCTATTAAAAAATAATTGTTCAATAAAGTCGTTCTGGCTGTTTTTTAAATCTTAGTATGCTGCTTTATAAATATTTTTGCTTGCGACTGCTATCACTCCAAATGATAATTTCTATCACTTGAAATTTTGACGTGACAAATAAATGAAAAAAATTTCAAACTAATGAAGCACAAACTAAATTGCACAAAATTATTTAGTAAATGTTGATTTTAAAATCTAGTAATCAGGATGATCCAAAGTCACGTCGCATGAAGTGATACGTCTAAGGGAATTGAGCTGTTAATTTCGTGAATCATTTCAATCCAATGTTGGTTGTTCGTTACCTTACTAGGACCATAAATCGATTGAATGTCCTTTCTTTTAAAAGTAGATAGTAATATACAATCATTTGTGGTCAGAGTTCAATTTTCGCGTCCGAAAGTTAGCACAGGTCTTAAATGCTTTGTAAGGTGCGAGCCTATACAACTGCGAAAGATAGTTTCATCTAAATTACCTTGACTACGATGACTCGTTGTTCGACCAAGTGGGGTTTTACGTTACTTACAAAGTTAGTGCTGGCGTTACGCCCCCTAAAGAGATTTGGCCGCCTAAACAATATTTGTTCAGATATTATGGCTTGAAACAAGGAGACGCTAGACATGATAACCTATCTACTACGTGTAAATCATTTCCCACTTCGTTCATTCATCCAGTAGGATCAATTTTCGTTACTCAGGGTCTGCTTAATGATCCGATTTTATATTTATAGAACATTGAGCCTATTTAGACGTGTATGCGCTACATGACAACATCATTACACACATTTTGCGTTCGCACGTAAAATCTTCTACTATTCGCACCAATTGCAATTTATGTTTGTATGCGTAAACTTATTTACATTTCATTATGTTGCGTTGAGAAGAAAGGTACTCACCTAAACAAAAAATTAAAATAAAACAGAAAATACAAACTTTTTTCTGAGTTGCTGTCATATTTTCTAGCTTTTTGGTTGATCTTAGGTTTGTGAGGTTTAAATAAAACGTCTAATGCGGTGTCCTAAAACAATTTATTCTTATAAATAGTTTATGGGTAATTTTGTAATTTCTGTGCTAAACTAAAAATTTATAACAGATTCCTTATTTTTGCCGCCGGCATTACTGTGGTTTGAGTACAATATTTTGTTCTCCACACGGAAGAAAGAGCATCAAGATTTTAGATTTGGATACATAAAGGTGAAAAAATAATTTTTCGAAGAGGATAATGAGGATTTGTCATTTGTGTCGAACGATGGTGATGTGGCATTTTTACGAGAGGGTGATGACGATTATGGTCGGGTGATGGCTTGCCAATTAATAGCTGCTGCTTAAGCGAAGAGGAATCTCAAATAAAAAGGTGTTCGGTAAAGCCCTATAGAAAAACCAGAAAAGTATTTGGCAATGCCCAGAGTCTCATGAAGGAGATTACACATAATAAAACCGATCTTAAAAATTTTATAAGAATGGATGAGGATTACTTTAATTTAATTTTATCAGCAATCAAATCCCACATCACATAAAAATATACAGTTATGAGGAATGCGATAACTCCAGAGGAAAAACTATCGATTAGGCGGCTGTTCGAAAATACTTGGCTGTTGCTCGATGTTGGATTCAGAACTAGATGTCGAATGATTTAATGAAAGGCAAGATGACTCTTTAGGTTTGATCGGCTTTGGTTCATTTATTTTAAGGTGGGATGGATAGAGGTGGAAATATTATGTGTTGACATTATTCGGAAATGAATGAATAATGAAGATTGAGGAGGCTCTTTATAAACAATTTTTTGTTTGTTGGTATGAAATTCTGAAATGGCTGGCAAAAATTTGGGAGTTCTCATTGGGATCATCTTCAGATGTTGAATGTTTATAGGGAAATGGTAAAGGAGAGTTCAACGATGATTCTATCGAGTTTGAAGTTTTACGCCTTCGGTATTTATATGTACCTTGATGAAGAACTAGAAAAACAAACCATTTTCCACCAAAACAAAGAATTCACACTCTTGGTTTTGGTGGAAAATGGTTTGTTTTTCTAAAATTTTGGAACTCACTAAATCCAAAATTATCGATTTTACCTCTGAAACGTAGTTTCTGATTTTATCCGCTTGAGTTCATTGCAGAGATACCGACGAAACTCTTCTTCTATTATTGCTGGTTGTCTGGGTTGCTGCTGTTGCAATAATTGCCTAGATTGTTCAAGCATTTAAATTGCGTAGCCCGTTTTATGATTTGGCCTTCTTTCTCTGAAACTATCAATAAAAATAATATTTAATGTCCATTAATTAAGTTAAACTAATGAAAAGTTTGTTTTTCAGTTTCCAACAACTGAAGAGGACTCGTTAAGGATCGCTGAGAATTACTACAGCAAAGGCAATTTTCATATTGCTTAGGTGTACTAGATGGGAAGCGCATTATATTTCGACCATCGAAAAAACAAGCAGCTCCGTTCTATAATTATAATGGATTTCATAATGTAGTACTACTGGGGCTTGCGGATGCCAACGCGAAATTTACCTTTATTGATGTTGATTGTAATGGGGTTAGCGATGGTGGTGTCCTACAAAGTTCAAAACTTATGTACGTGCTGAACCAGCCGAATAAATATTTGCCGAAGAATGCATACATTGGAAATGCAAGGTTATTACCGTGTCTGTTTATTGCGGACAATGCAGTCCGTTTGTTACAAAACATGATAACACCATACAGTATAATGAAGATAATACATGGCAGCAAAACCAAAGTCCGATGCAGGAGGTGGTAGATTGAAACCCCATCGAAAACGATCGCAGCTGCGACATACAATTAAGACACATTTTGTCTTTGAGTCTGAAATGAAAAAATAGTACTGAAAATAAAAAAATTTAAAGACATTTTTGAGATGTAGATTTTTGTTTAAATTTTATTTTCGAGAGAACAGAATAAAACAATACAAAGAAATTGGTGTTTTAATATAAAATAAGGGTTTAAATTAACAATAAAAACCTATTACGACTTAGTTTGATACCAGAAACTAAAATCTCGTGCAGCATGGTTCAATAGACATACATATTTCAAAGGAATATTAAAAAACAAGAGAAAACTTTCCAACCCAAAAAACAATTTTATTGCTTTTGCATTTTATTAGTGAGTAACAAATCGTTCCGCAATACAAATTTTTGAGGAAAAAATGCAAATCGATGCAACACAAATGTCCCCACTCCAAAAAAAGTCTGTAGGCGAAGCGGTAAGAGACGAGGAAAATACATCATGTAGTGCATACACGTCTAAATAGGCCCATTGCCTAGTCATCTTAGTCTAGATGATTTTATGAATCGCTATTGGCCTGAGGATCTGGTCTAGTTAGTACCTTATAGATGTTATGTTCTGTTAGACTATAGCTAAGAGTGCTTTTTCCAGAGAAATGATGCTGCGGCTCAAAATGCATCTCATCAGCATATGGCGATTTAAAATATAGAGTGGCCCAGGTGGGCTAAGTTGATCTGATGGATGATGTATTCTAATTTTGAGTTGAAAAGTATTTGGGCTATAGGAATACTTTATTACCGTACCTCCGACTATATTTCAAAGTTTTGAAGGGAAGAAATAGGACACACACCAAATAAGATAAAACGTATCACATGTTCCTTTGGGCTGTCGTACACTTGTTGAAGGTCCACAAATATATGACGAAGTCCTTTTCAAATTATTTTTCAAATATAATCATCAGAATGAAGGTGTGATCGGTTGTTGATATTTTTGAACGAAATCCATACTGGTAATCGCTGTTTGGAGAAATAACAACTCTAGTTTTATATTTAATTCACTATTTATTTTTAAACTTTTTGATCACAAAATAATTACTAAGATTTGATGTTACCTAAAAGTAAACAAAATTAATCTAACACAAGAAAGAATCTCAGTTAGACTTACCTGCCATTATAAAGTTAATCTTATTAATGATTACCTGAAATTAAGAATTTAATTAATAATTTTATGTAATTAATATTAATTTATATACATATGTACTTATCTTTTTGTTTAACTGTGAGATGGACTTTATAAACAAAAAAACTTATTATTCAAGCGTCATTATTTTCATTATATTTAATATTGTACTAGAGTAGTAATACGATGAGTGCGTTTAATATTGTAATTAGCTACATATCGTATTAGTACTTTATCTTATATTATTGATAGTACCTTTATACATTTAAGTTTGCTACAATCTACGTTAATTATAAAATTTCAAACCTGACAGTAGCTTAACGTACAATTTGTAAAATGGTTAAATATTCTATTCTCTTCAAATCTGGCGAACAGTTAAGACTGGCTGATAAAATAATAAAAGAAATCTACAAAGTGTAAAAGTTCATGTGTTTTAAGTTCATTAAAATTAATAAAATTAAAATAAATACAAATTTCAACCCGTGCTCGCAGTGTTTTGTTTCTACAATCGATTAACCAGCCATCTACAGCATTTAAGTTTTCCATCCGTAACTATTTTTAGTTTCATCTCTAATTTTCATCCACCGGCTTTATCTTCACGTTCAACATTACAAACAATCGCCCAAGATGCGCTGACTGCATGTCAATAAGTTTGCTACATACGTTCGCCAAAATCGTAGGACCAGTGTTCAATAAACCGATTTCGCGGTAGTTGTTGCAATTAAAAAATTTTTAAAATCAGAGACATCTATCACTTTTCTGAGATTTCTTCTGCAGGCCATACAGTCAATATATAAACCTTATAGTGGCCGTCTTACAGCGTTTCCCATGAAATTTCATTTTCAGTAGGAGCGTGTTTGCATTTCAGTTTTTATATCGCACGTTGTGTTCTACATCGTACGATGGTGGAGGTGTTAGAGGCATTTCAGCGTTGGCGTCAGACTGTCGCTAACAGATGGTGGTGCAGGTCGACTGAAAGAAAGGTCAACAAATTCCACAAGACTTTGTTGGTGTCTGGTTAGTTGCGAATAGTGTTACTACGAGGTTGAAAATCTATAGTTATCTCTTCTATGTTGCGATATATATCTGCCAAGACTTGAATTATCAATATCCAACACTCACTAATTCCAGTCTCGTTGTTTTCCCCTCGATTGGACTATCTGTGAGTTGTGAAGATTACCCTGTTGAAAACGCATCGATGGACTTATCAAAATATCTCACAACAACGTCGCATGAAAATGGCATGTTACACAAAACCTTAAGATAAATCCATAATTCGTATTTTCTAAGTTGATCTAAGTTTGAAACTTACCGTGTACAGTATAGGCTAAAATATCAAATGATCTGAAAGGAAAGCTATGGCTTCAAGAAACTTCAAAAAACAACACTGACGAATGTTAATAGGTACTGAACATGATTCTGTTGTACTTGTTAACCTTAAAAAATGTATTAGATTTCATTCAAATGTTACACCGGGATATGTATGTGTGATATGTTTCATTTATTCAAGTAAAAGATTTATTTGCCTTCCCCAATTTGTACTCATACAAATTAAATTTTGGTTTTTAAATATGTACGTTGAGTCGTTTCAAGATTTTGTATCTCAGTTTTTTAAGAAAAGTGTACAGGTTTTACAGGGTGATTTTTCTAACACTTATTTGATTTGATTTTGATTTGATTTGATTGAGATGTACGGCCAAGTCATTTGACAAGTAATCTCAGATAAGGCCGGGGCCCACCGTAGACCTTTATTACACATAACAAAATCGAGGGATAGGGAAGGTTAAATTAGTAAGGAGAGACTCGGCCCGGTTACAGACACCTAAGTAGTCGATAGTTAGTAACACAATGACGACACAATTCTAGCTACGAAATAATTATTAATAATGTAACTGAAAAATTACCGGTCACCTGAAAATTAAAAATTGTTATTTAATTCTGCAAACTTATCTTCTTGAATTTTCGTTAATACCTATTTTTAATAAAATATAAAAGAAAGATCTAAAATAATAAAAAATTAAAATTAATAATTATTATTAAATACCACCCACTGGATGCAATACTAATAATTAAAAAAATTCTTACTAAAACGCCTAACTAAAAAAGGAGCCAAGACACTGGAAAAACAGAGGTCTCTATACTACAAAATTGTCCATTAAAAGTTTTTAACTGCTTCTGAAATTAATCTAATTTTTAATCAAAACAGCATATCTATCGTGTAGCTACTTCCAAATGCAGAACCCCAACACCTAAACAAATTAAATAAAACTTTTAAAGCAATCACGAATCTGTAAGATGATAGAATTAATAATAAGTAGGATCCTTCATCGTATCGTATCACCTAATCGTATTAAATAAATCATAAAATTAACAACCAGCGATAATTATTTATCCAACCCAGAACAATATAATCAAAACCTTCACCAATTTACAGTCTCCCGAAACAATCTAGAAAACCATTTAATTAAAGAAATGCCATGATCCCTGAAAACTATCTAAAATGTAGTAATCAAAAATGTTCATTTCAACCAAATATATAAGCTTAATCAGGAATTGCAATGAATAATAGTATTAATAATAAAAATTTGATAAACCTCGATAACTCTAAATTGCAATCAAAACAAATAAATATAATAATTTAATACTCAAACGTTGAATAAAATTAGATGAAAGAGTATTAGTAAAATTAGTCAATCTCTGAAATCAAATTGTTGAACGAATCATTTTTATAAATAATCATAGTAAAATGTACCAAGAAAAATATGTAACGTTTATAAAGGAGTGCTCGATAACCGCTTTTCTCAAATGAAAACCAAACATACGCCAACCTTAAAGTCATTTTCGAATCCCAATACATCTCCTGCTAACATCACTAATTAACAACATTTATGCTTTAGAAAGCCGTGATGAATCCATGACAGATTATAAGCGTATCGTGGTAATCATATAGCTCAAAATTTCATCGTACGACTGATCATCCTAAAATTTCAAAAATGATGCCACTCCCGCGAATTTGATGGCAAACCGCAACAAAAACATCTATAATATTCAGCGGAGTTTAGTTTGAACATACAAATCTAAACATCAGACAAGGGTTCTATGTAAAACTGCAAATTTGCTTTCCTATAGCAACAATCGATAACCTCATCAACTCCCAAACAATTAAAACAATTTAAAATAGCCTACAAATACAGGCATCGACAGAGCACATTGAATACAACCTTCCGTAAGTTAAGAAACACAATGTTCATTATGAACGAAACCAATCCAAAGCACTCCTCCATAAATATCAAAGAAAATTTATTGCAACACAGGTCCTCCATATCCTCGCCGCCCCTGCGCAAATTAATCACACAAAATGAAATCAAAGGGTGATTTTTCTAACACTTATTATGTTTAAAAACTGAAAACATTTCACATTTAAATGACTTCAAAAATTTATGGAAGGCTACTGATGTAGCGTTATGATTCTTATGTTCCTCATATATATAGATTATGATCTCAGCTATATGGTAAACCCAGGATAGTTACAGGGGGGTTTGTCTAACACTTTTGTTAAAAAACTGAAAACATTTTACATTAAAATGACTAAAAATTCATGGAGTTAACGTAGGCGCTTTTATTGTATTGCCCTGTATTTCCTATCATAATGGAAATACAGGTACCATTATGGTAATATAATAACATTATGCTAAATTTAGTATGCATATTTTAAGAGTCCTTATACATACGCAAATCGTTTTTCTAAACGTTTAAACATATATTTTCTCTTCTTTTTCTAAATTCTTTGATATTTCATGAATTTTTCTTCTCAGAATTATTGATTTGCTTAAAAATTTCAACAATTTTCTGCTGGTTTCAAAAAATATCAGCAGAAAATGATTCGTTTTTGTGATAGTGATACCTCTAGCGGTGAATAGCAAAAACTTATTTTTCTGTTGTAATTTTCTGTTATCTTATACAGCATTTTAGCTGTGTGGGCTATTACGTGGGTAGTACGTAAATTGATTTTCCGTATATTCTGCAAAAATCGAATGAAACAGTTTCGTTTTATAAATGAATGTTGGTCTCATCGGTATGATTTAGGGAATAAAGCAATGAGTTTTAATTGCAATCTACAAACCACAACCCTTCTAAGAAAATTAGACAAAAAATACGAAGTAACACATTAGTTTTTATGAATCTCAAAAATTATTACCTTATTAACACCTCGATTCCGTTAGTTCAGTCCTTGTCGTTCCAAGTGATAATAAAAATCTGTTAGGTGTATGAAGAGCTAACCAATTTTTGGCGTACAAATTGAAAAGTTATCCTATTTTTGGTGTAAGTGACTTGAGACAAAGAGAATAATTAAAATTTTAGTTTTGAACGTGTTGTATTTGGAGGTGCCTATCAAAAACATAAACACGCCGATTGGGATTTGAAGTAAATACGGTAGTGTGTTATACGGTAGTTAACGGCTCTTATATCTAGGTGACTCTGATGATAGTCAGATAATTGTTTTGAACGAGGTGAGACTACTAAATGTAAAAATTACTAGTATATTTGCAAAAGTATTCAGGAGGGTCAAATGCAACAATATGCTGTCCAGGAGGGTCAAATGCAACAATATGCTGACATACAGATATTAGAGAGATATATAAACTATTGCTACTTAACAGACTAAATAATGCGCCTAGATTACAGACATGGAACGAGAAGTATCAGAACCGTCACATTAAGCTTATATTAATATCGCTGCAGGCGTTTTATTGGGTTAAACAGTTACAGTTATTGCACTGTGCGACTATCATCTAAAAGTACATTTAAGACACACCAAGAGGAGCTAAATGACGAATGAAGTCTTGGCATTCGCTTTCAAATATGAGGCAGCCAGAATAAGCCTATCTCCTGCATCAATAAAATTACGGAAGCTGCAGCAACCAATATTGAGAGATTATTGTTAGCAAGACACCACGAATTCTATGTAACGCACTTGGGAAGATATCAGTATGATATGAGTCTTGATAACAATTTTTATATGAAAAACTCAAGTCCCTGGCACTCAAAGGGTTAATTTATAGATGCAATTTTCATTTATTTATTTTTTTAATATTTCTAAAATCATATTCAGATGTTATTTGCTTGTTTAAAAATTTACTTTGTATTTGGAAAAAAAGTGTTTACTTTACTGTATAGGCTTTTTATACTTGTTTTGAGAAATTTATATTAAAATTTTCATTAGCTTTGAAAATGATTTCGATGAGACATCGGAAGCTTAGCAAATAAATTGTTTTATTTTCTTTAAAATATAAAGAGTCCTAAACACATTAAAAACTTTATTTAAATTTTTACTATTGGCTCAATAATTAATTTTTCATTAGATCAGTACTATTTTTGTATTACCAATTAAGCATATGTAACACGTGACACACATCAATGTGTCTTTCAATAGGAAAATTCTTGTTTTTTAAGTAAGATAGGCCCTACTAACTCAAAAACCTTAAAAATGTGTTTATAACATTTAAGTACTGAGATGACGATACATGTCCCATTTACGTTAAAGGGTGATGATATGATCTATTATCCAAGTTTCACACCATTTAGAAAAAAGAATTACCTCTTACTGATCATACCGACATCTATTTTTAGATATCATTACTTTTATAAATGCAGTTGTTATAATTTGTTTTATGGAATTTCTAATTAGGCGCATAAAATTTGTTGCCAAAAATAATAGATTTGAAGAATTTTTGCATAGTATAATAAGAAATAAAATAATAAATTAAAAGTGAATTAAAAATATTTTAGTTTTGTTGGTGCAGTGAAAAATTAATATAAATTACGGTAGTTTGGCAATAATTCATGCGAATTAATTTGACTGTCAGATTAATACTGTCCCGAGAAAAATAATTCAAGAAAAAATTAAATACAGTTAGAAATTAGTTCAGGTATTCGAATGAATTTGCTTACCGCACTTCCCATATATCGATTCGAATTCAAAATTCATAAAACACTTACAAAAAATTAGTGGTTTTGGGTGTGTAATGTTAGCGTTTCATTGATTATTGTGATACTACCCCCCAAAAAAAAAAACATAATCACACTTCAATCTCATTGTAGCGTAGCACCAAGGAAACATAAACTTCGTATGTCGATTCTAAGCTACAATTGCGATTACCTCATAGCGATCGCAAAAATACGCTACTTACTCGTATTATGTTCTTGACAATGGCAAACTACAGCTGAATAATACTTGTGCAATGTAGAAATTAGAATTTGAAAAGTTAAAGTGGATTTGTTTACACAAATCTTTCTGACATATTTTTATTTTTAAATTTTTTAATTATTATTTTTCTATATGTTTAGATTATAAATACATTCAGACAAACATTCACACATTTTGTTGTTGTTTTTCATTCATAAAATTGTTCATTTTTCGTTAATATATCAGTCATCACTAATCTAATTATTCACAATCAATTAAAAAATAAAAGTAAATTTCGCTCAATGTTGTGAATAAAGTTTTGCTTAATTGATTATGAAATTGAAAGGTGTATGTTTTGTAGAGTAACTCGCTGTTTTTAAAATTAATTAAGAAGAATAACAAGAAATTATAGGCACTTATCCAAAGAATTTGAAACAATTTGGTTTTTTGAGGCGGAATATTTTAAGTCAGTTATGACAATTTGACACAATACAATAACAACAATAAATGTTAAAAAAGTTAAAACAATTATTTTCTGTTAATTTATTAGGCAAGTAAAAATAAACATTTAATGGAATGTTGAGAGATGAGTTTCGACATGTATAGGTATTTTGTCTAATAATACTTATCTTTGAGGGGAATATTTTATTGCAAGCGCTTAACTGTTTTTGCATTTTATTCAAAATAATAGTAAGGCATTGGCATGTGATCATCTTCAAAAGATCTTTTTTGGAAACAGTCAGTTTACAATATAATGCTCCGTAACTCAGGTTGATCACCTCCACTTATAGTGCTCGTAATGTTACCCCTATAAGCTTATTCGTCCCGAACGGAGTCTAACTACTTCTCTTTCCCAATGTTTTGCAACACATATGTGTGTCATACTGCTTCATCTTCGGTTGCCCTTCATGAGCAGTATTCATTAATTTCATACAGCCTTATAATAAAAGGTTATCCAATTCGAGGTTGATAAAGTAAACTTAAAAAAACACACAAAATATTCGGAATGTATTGTAATTTCGTAATCATTCAAATGTCCTCCACGGGACTTCTTACAGGCCTTGATTCTTTTGAGGTAATTTTCAATGACTTTTCGGCACATTTCGGGCGGTATCTCGGCCATTACCTTACGAATATTAGTTTTCAATTCGTCAAGAGTTTGAGGATTGTTTGCGTAAACACGATCTTTCGCGTAGCCCCACAAAAAGAAATCCAAAGGCGTTAAATCACAGGATCTTGGAGGCCAATTGACATCAGCCAATCGCGAAATCAAACGTCCGGGAAATTTCTCTTGCAAAAGATCTCGATTTGCTCGTGTTACGTGACTGGTTGCTCCATCCTGCTGGAACCACATATCGTCAAGATCATAATCTTCGATTTTCGTAAAAAAATAATCGGTTAACATGCGGCCATAGCGCTCAGAATTGACGGTAACGGTTCGTCCATGGTTGTTCTAAAAAAAATACGGCCCAATCACACCACCAGACCACAATGCGCACCAAACAGTGACTTTTTCCGGGTGTAATGGCTTCTCTACAATCAATTGTGGATTTTCTGAGCCCCAAATTCTACAGTTTTGCTTATTAACGTATCCACCAAGCGAAAAATGAGCTTCATCACTGAAGAAAATTTTGTTCGAAAAATCAGCATCGACGGCCTGTTTTTCCAACACCCAATTTGCGATTGTTAAATGCTCCATATTCTTAAATGGCAGAATGTCAACTAAATAAATGACAGCGTACTTGACGTTTATCTTTGACAGATGTCGGTATACAGATTTCTACTTTATCAACCTCGAATTGGATAACCCGTTGGATATATGCCTGATCACTTATCTATATCAATATAACCAGATTGCCTGCTTCCATTTTTCACCCGCATGTATAAACATACATATTGCCTACAATTCATCAGCTACCGACACTCAAATTATTAAAACAGCTCGGTTCCATCAACTTTTTAACAACATGTTTAATCAACATGTTAACGTCATAACAGATTCAAGCACTGCCTACACTTTTCCTACAAACACTCGTAAATTCAACTTTACCAACATTTTAAACAATTACAGCGTCGGCAACTAAAAAGTGCAATGATGACACCCAAAGCTATCACTTAACTGAACCCACGCTATTTTCAGTGATGTAATGGCGCCTTTATGGTTGGTGTTCGTTCGTCCGTTCATTTTGACAATTTTTTCGACCAATCATATTGCTCAAAAATTACGATTTTTTCCTTCTGGAGTTTTCTACAATAGATGATTGGTCGAAACAATGACCGAAAACGGCGCCTTAAGGTAAATCTATTTGAGAGAGAGAGAGAGAGAGAGAGAGAGAGAGAGAGAGAGAGAGAGAGAGAGAGAGAGAGAGAGAGAGAGAGAGAGAGAGAGAGAGAGATAGAGTTTATGAGAGAAACAAGCATTAACACAATGGAATATTCCAAATACAATTTTATTTTAAATGTCAGTTTCCATCATGGTGTTGACAAAAGAACAGCAGCTCCTCGTTTTAAATTTTTTAAAGAAAAACGTTAGTTTTTCAGTAATTATCAAGGAATGTAAAAAAGTGGGATTCAACATTTCAAAAGATACACTAATCAACTATCACAAAAATAAAATTCCGCTAATGAGATGTAATAAACCAATTTCAAATACTGTATGAAAATCATCCTTCTCATATGTCTGCACAAACAATCACCAAAAGACACCAGCACTCCCTCTACCGACTAATGAAAGGCGATAAATGGAAGAAATATAATTTCTTCCATTTATCGCCTTTTGATTACTACATAGCAACTGTTTAAAACCACTTCTCAAAGATTTGAAACGCTTATACCCAAATAGTAACTGGATATTCCACCAGGACTCAGCTCCATCACACACGGCAAAGAGAACTCTTGCATTTCTTCAATAAAATGACGTATCATTTATTCATCCAAATATATGAACCTCGTCGTTACCCGACTTGGCACTCTGTGATTATTTCTTGTGGGGCTAGCCGATGTTTAACAGTTTACTTATAAAATAATGTGACATTAAAAACTATTATTGTATATTTATTATTTCAATTCAAAATCGTTTATTTTCATTTTTGATGTACCTGTAACTTTTGCAAATTATAACGAAAATAATGTAGGAAAAACATTAAAGTCACCTGCTCATTGTTTAACACATGCAGATGAATATTGATTTAGCTGTAGTAATAGTATTCTCGATGTGCCTCTTGATTGTCATATTTGCAATAACCGTTACTTCTAGATCTATTGTTTCATAAACTCCCTGCTATTCAACGTTGTAAGTGTTGATTGTGGTATTTATTTTTCTGTGGAATGATATTGGGATAGATCCTGGCTACTCAATCAAGTTTAGCAAGAAAATTTGAATTTCAAATTATATTTTTATAAATTTTTTGTTTATTTTTGCAATTGCACAGTAAAACAACACAAACATTTTTGAAGCCGTAAAATTTTCGCAAAAAAAAAACAAAAAATTTTTGATAAACATAATTTGAAATTCAAATTTCCTTGGTAAAATTGATTGAGTAGTCAGGATTTTCGCTAGCAAACTGTTTGCTTGCTAGGCGATCAAGTATCTACCCCATTATCTTGTATTTGTTGATATTCAATGCAACTTATTGCGACACACCAGCCATTAAGGTTGTTATTGTCCTGCTGTAAACTGAACAGTCTCTCTAACAGAATGGTTGATGATGTGTTGAATTCCTTGGTAGGACATGCTTGAAGTTTTTCAATATTGTTTTTTCTGATTTATTCATCTATTTTTTGGTTGTATTATTTATTTGAATTTTGATTTGTGAATTTTGATTGTGTATAAGTGTCGATTATCATAGTCGTTGTCATACAGATTGACGCAAATGGAAGAATTTCCTACGGTTTTGTAATTAATTCGAGAATACTGAAAATAGACCAATATACGCAACAATCACAAACACCATTACTATCGAAAACCTAAAGTAAAATGTATTATTCAGTTTTCATTATTACTGTTGTGTTACCTTTATCAGCTTTGGCTATTTGGCTTGGTTTTGTTTTAATTTTTGTTTCATTCCCCTTTTTGATAAATTCTTGTTTGAAGTTATTTTTCACCACTTTGATTTTATTTCAGGTGATTTCGTTCAGCAGGTATTTGGTTTGTGCGCTGTTATTGTGATTCTTTGTGTTGTTTTAATCTATTTATTTTTTCTTTATCACTTTAATCTTTTTAATTATAGTTTTTAGCACTTTACTTTCTGTTGTTCATTATGGATTCATATTCTAGCTGAGGTGATGTTTTGATATTATTAATTGTAGGTTGTAGACTTCTATTGTAATTTTATTGATTTTTGTGTTTGTTTTATTCATAGTGTTAACCATTGTGTTATTCTACTTTTTGTTTTGCCATTTGAGTTCGTTTTGATTGGCTTTTAATTTTACCGTTGTTGTATTTCGAGATTACTTAATATCTTTAACACGTTTTGTTGAAATATAAGTTTACTTTATTTACACGCAATTTTAATAATTTGTATTTGTATTTTTTCGCATTAATAATATTTGGTTTACCAACATTATTAACATTGTCGCCCCGGTGGCAAAGTGGTTAGCATGCTTGCTCCAGCGACCGAAGGTCCCGGGTTCGATTCCCGGTGGTGACAAGGAAAAAATTTCATGGCTGGTTTTAGGATCAATGAATTAATCACTCATTATCCGAAATGAAAATATGATTATGAAACCTCATTGAGGCGGCCAAATCACTTGATGGGATATAATGCTAGAATAGAGAGAGAAAACCATAGAGAGAGAAAACATTATTAACAATTCAAGTGATAAAAATACACAAAAGTGAAAAATATGATTAATCATGAAACAAATCTGACGTAATACTAAAGGGCAGTGAATTATTTGTTTCATCGCCAAGTTTTCATGTGATGTGTGCTAATATTTTTAAATCGAAGTCACCAATTGATCATTCATGGTTTACATCATTCATTAGGAAACATTTGATCAGCATGTCGATTCTGGGTTTCCTTAGGAATAGGAAAAGGAAAAAATATTTGACATTTTTCTCGCAGTTTTGAATTTTTTCCTAAATGTTTATTCTGGAAATACGGAATAGGAATTTTATTTTTCCTATTTATAGCAGTTTTGACATTTAAAATTCCATACCTATTTGAGGTACAGAATTAAATTCCTATTCAATTATTGTAGGAGTTACCGAGATAATATTTGAATTAGTAATTTTAAGATTTAAGTAATGTTAAAATGTGATTTTTGTTAAAACTATTTAATAAATTAAAATAACTGTTACATGATATTTAAAAATTAATAATTTAAATAAAAAACTTAAAGTTAACTGAAATATTATTAAAGTACCAAGTTTTTCGTAAACTCCCACGAAAATGCAGCCGTCGCTTAAGATTTTATCTAAATGATCGAAGATACACCTAGAACATTTATATTCAAAAATGCAAAAACGCCTTAAGAATTATGAAGTTATTAGTAACAGTATAAAATTCTACCTTAAAACGCTATATAACATAATTGCGTATTATACACCTTCATTTGAAAAGCTTTGCACCACTAACATATCAGATTATTTTTTAAAATAGAGTTGATCCGTTCCGTAAACATTATGGCTAAATCCGCAATGTTTTGCTTGCTCTCAATCACCTTCGTTGTATAACTCTAATATATTATTTGCCGTTTGTTGTTACTATATATTATATTAACTAAAAATAAAAATTCTTAAATTTTTTTTTCTGAGTATGCCAGAATAAACTATAGGAAATATTGTATAGGAAAAAACTGCAATATTTTTTTATTCCTATGTAGGAAAAAAATTCCGAATTCCTATGGTAGCCAGAATCGACATGCAGTTTGGAAACTTATTGATGTTTTCAATGGTACCCGAGTAAACCCTGATTAAATCATTTGGTGTCACACTCTTTATTATATTTAAATAAATAAGAATATTGTTCATTATTTAACTTAATGGAATGAATGTATTTTTTAGGCAAACGAAACAGTGTCGTTTTTAAAATTAAAAAAAATCTGTTTTAATTTTAAAATAAATTTTTTATCAAAGTTAGTTTATAAAATTAAAAAAACAGTTTTTAATTTTAAGTTTCAAGTTTTAAAAGGTATATTTTAATTTCACAATAGTTTTTTTTAAATAAATGTCACAATTACACAATCAAATTTTTGATAAATAAAATAATCTGAAAATTCATGTGAGTGCTCGAGAGGATGACTCCTAAGAACTCCCACGATGTTAACGATACACGGCTTATGTCATGAGAGTTACCATGCTCGGCTCCTCTTGCTCTTCAATCGTCATCCAAGAAATTGAAACAAAAATACTTTTTATTTTATGAATTAAATACACTTGCATTTATTTTTTTTAACTTACTGTATCACGTGCCGTATCGTATAATTCTTGGGATGTGAAAGCTAGAGAGAGAGAGTGTCTTTTTAATTTTTTAATTCTTTTTATAATTTAACACTATTCAAATGATTAAACTAATATTAAATTTGACATTGCACAAAAATTTAATTTTAATAAAATCTAATATGTCACGCGCACGAGAACACTTTCATTAAATTTGCGACACGAATTTTCTTGTATTAAAAAAAATGAACAACGGGACTTAATAATTGTTTTTTTTTACAAAACGTAATTAAACGAAAAACGTAAAATAGGGTTCCATTATTTTCAAACAAATGGTTTTTAAATGCAAAGAATCTCTTTTTAAAATTGATTGTTCTCGTCAAATAAATATTTTCTTTAATTTTAAAAGGTATTTTTTTAATAATTTTACAAAATATTTTGTTAAAATTAATTTTTAAAATTTTTATTTAATAACAAACAAATAATTTTTAAATTCAAAAAGAATTTCTAATTTTTTGAAATTAAAAACTTTGTTTTTCAATTTTACAAATCAAAATTTTTCTCAGTGTAGTTTTTCGTTTCATTGTTGGCGAGATAAAAGGTTTTTTCGTATGTATATTTTCATATTTCATGATTTTATTAATATTTAAAATTTATTTTATAAACAGGAATAATATTTATACGCACTCGAAAAAAAAAATTGATATGCAATGCCAATAATTCCGTATAAGACTCCAGCGTAAAAGTATATCGTTTTTAGAATTAAGCTGTGCATCATAAGAAAAGCGTTGTACTGGAAACAGACCCGCATGCGAAAACGCAAGTTAACTACATGAGCGTAACTTCGTTAGAGTTTTCAATACACAATATACATTTGTTTTTGAATTTCTGTCAAAACATTGAAAAGCCGTCGTGATGTTAGTATTAATTATAAATGGTATTTAAAAATGGTATGAAATAAACATAAAAAAAATTCATGATATTTTTTATCGTGTGTAGTGTGTATTTTTTATCGTGTAACACTGCTGTGGTGCGTTTTTTTTTTTTAGAAATATTGACAACTTGCGAAATAATGCATGCTATGCGAAATGCATGTGTTTTATTTTGTATAAAGTAGTGGATTCTAAATTCTCCGCATGCGAAATTTCGCACGTGTGTTTCTAGCATTAGACCCGTTGCACATTTCAGCTAAGCTAAGCTAAGCGATGTCAGCTAAGTTCATCGCTCTTGTTTACAATATTATTTTAAATATTTACTGTATTGAAGCCATTTTTATGTCCATTATTTTATTTTATAAGAGTTTATTAATTTCTTTCCAATATTTAGAGTACGGTAAGTGTATAACGATTTTTTACTGAATTTTGTATTATTGTCAAAATGGCGTGTATTTCCTACATTGTGTCTTAAAGGTGTTTTTTATATTATGTTTTTTGTAGACCCGAAGAATATAATATTATAATCTGCCATCTACTCATAATTCGACATCATCTATATGAATGCAACATATCTACTTTCCCAAACCTTAATTGCGATTTATTAACTTATTAGCCACCATCTTAAATAAGTCTGTAAATCGACCCAAATCGGTTTCACTAACTTTTTTTGTGTCACTCGTCAAAACATTAAAACATATTTATCTATTCTATGCAAGTTGACGCAATTATGGTGCATTGTGCACGAGATTTCCAAATTTAATATACATTTAGCCTAGGACACGAGCGAATATATTTTGTGGAGACTTATAACCTGTTCAGACTAGGGATTAGTAATCTAGATCTAGATCTTTTTTGCGTTCAGACTACAATTACAAATCCAGAACAAAAACTGACACAGTACTACCCATGTAATGTTAGAGTTTTGAAATAACTTGCTATTTCACATCCATAGTTGGTCGGGCGTTCCCTTTACAGTTTTATACACCTTGCAGGTGAATTAGCCAACTGAGCAGTCGGGGTGCAACCTGGGACTCTTGTTTGTTGTGAACTCGTTGGACTAATAGATTATTGACACAGCTACCTACTCTCTCTCTCTTTCACTATATCCCATCAACAAGGGATTTGGCCGTCTCAAATGAGGTTTCATAAGTGATTAATTCATTGATCCTAAACCAGCCGTGAAATTTTTTCCTTGTCACCACTGGGAATCGAACCCGGGACCTCCGGTCGCTGGAGCAAGCATGCTGACCACTTTGCCACCGGGGTGACTACCAACGTAACCAGTTAAATTGGTTGTGGCTAGTGGGTCAATGGAGAGAATGTCATTTGACAGGTGCTCAGTGTTCGGTTATTCCGCAGTTTCTTGATTGCTAGAGCCTCGTTGGTTGATTAGCAGGGAGCAGCACCTGTAAGTGAGGTTAACATTTGAGCTGCTATTTGGAACTTCTAGATGGACGCCTAGAGAAAAGACACCTCCTAATCTTTTCTAATAAATAAATTATTTTATGGAAAAAGGCAAAGCAATTTGTGGAAAAGCTTAAGTATAAACTTTCATCCCGATCAATATACCCGGCGGCCTATTACGAAATGTAACTGATAATACTAGAACATCGTCGTAAAATACGTTGTCGTAAAATCTGATCCGCGGCGGTTATTCCTATTATAAAACTAAGTATTTCAACTGTCAAATTTGAATGAATCAAAATAAGCCTTCGTTCCTTTAACATAAAAAAATAAGTATTTTGAATTGTTGTTCATTTGTTGACGACTTATAAAATCAAAATTTTCAGTATGTAAGTATCACATTAGGGTCGATTTCGGGATCTAAACTTGTATGTTATTTTTGTTTTTTCAATACAAATTCCATTAGGAAGCGGGAAATAAAAAAACATAGCAGCAACTTTATACCACGAGAAACGGGCCCATTATTTAAATTTGTTAATAATAATTTAATAAAGATATGCATAGTAGTATTCAAATCTCGCTGGAATTCTGACAGTTCTCGCGCAGAAGTAATATGGCGGATACACAGTGATGTATTAAGTATAATATTCATGTTTATTGTTTACATTTTTACGTTGTATTTGTATTTAAATGGAATAGGAATTTTAGGATACAATTAAAACACAAACTTTAGATTTTATCAATTAAAATGATATTTAATTCGATAAGTTAAGAATTAATTCAAAATTCCATTAAATTGAAAACTGAATTTGCTTATTGTTGTTGTTGTGATTTTGTGCGATACGAATCACATTTGGTTATTTATTTTCCCCAGTCCGTACCAAAATTAAATGTTGTCATTGTTTCCAAAAGGCGTGCAATATTTTTTTAGACCTATTAATTTTCACTTGATATATGATTGTAATAACATAAATACATAATAATTTTGAATGTTTTGTGTATTAAAAGTGAAATATAATTCTTTTTCATGGTTATTTATTATTTTATTTAGGTTTACTATCTAAGATAAATGCGACCCAACAAAATTTTTATAAAAAAATTTTCTACACCACTGAAAGCTGCGCAGAACAGTTAAAAAATTTTTTTTTAAGATCTGAATATTACTATACTAACATTTTAAAATTTACTGAATTATCATATATTTTATTAATTAATTTATTTTTCGCCGACAATTGAATTTTGTCGTAAAATTCGCTAACTTGGATTTTGATTTCATAATAGCAATTTCCGCGGCGGATCGTATTTTTTTAGTTTCATAATATGATTATCCGACGACGCCTCGCGTCGGTAAAGTTTCATAATAGGCCTCCTGCTCTGAATTAATTTTATTGAAAAATTAATTTAAAATATTTTAGTATATAATCGTTTTGATTGTAAATGATATTCTTTCCAAAATATTTACAAAAAACGATAAAGCTCCTATGGAGGCTGCTACTCCTGGTGTACCAATTTCGGCGATAACATGTCCCAAACTATGGAAAAAGCTTAGGTATTAAAAGAAATTGCACTCCGATCAGTCAATCCGTCAAGGCTGTAAAGAGCGAGCGGAAACACACTTTTCGTCTGCACAGCACTAAAGACACACACATAGATTTTTTAAAATCTACTATTTTTGACTCGGCGATATAGCGAATGGTAAAATCTGTAAAAAGTTAACATTTTTCATAATTACTGTACCTTATTTGACTACGTAAAAGAATACGTAAAAATAGGGATCCGCTCGAAACGCGATATTTCAAAACGCGATATTTCGAAACGAGATATGACAAAACGAGATATGGTACAAAACGAGATATGGTACAAAATACGATATTTCAAAACGCGATATGGCGCAAAACGTACAAAAGGTACAAAATATCGCGTTTTGTACCGTATCGCGTTTTGAAATATCGCGTTTTCAAAAATCGCGTTTCAAATGGGACCCGTAAAAATATTATGCGAAATTATCAATACCAAAATAAAAAACAAATTAAAAAAACAAAATAAAACAAGGAAAATAAGAAAAGACCCAATATGCAATGCCAACGAAATTCTGTTTATATTCGCCTGCAAAAACCACACTCTTTCTATGGAAAGGACCATGTAAAGTACACGGCAATTCATACTACTCGCCAAAGAAAAGTGTTACAAAAATGTTAAAAAATAGAACAGAAATACTTTACGTCTTTTTGTTACTGTAACAATAATAATAATAATTAAAAATCATTAAAATAAAACAATACGAGAAATTGAAATAAACAAAAACACACGCATGATCGTATGCATATTCGTCCGTGGACTTGTCACATGAAATTGAGAAGATAAAAAAGATTCAATAATTGCGTTTTTTTTAAACAATCGAGTAGAGTTTGCGATAGCTATTTTCAAATATGTCCAATTAAAAATTTAATTTTTTTTTTAAAATTAAATAATTTAGATTTAACAGGAATCTATGTATAACCAAAAAAATCCATCATAAAAGTTCTATAGTTTTCTTGTAATATTGTTGTTCTGTATAATTCTGTATAATAACGGAGTATGTAGTTCCGAATCATACAACTTTTATGATGGATTTTTTTGGTTATACATAGATTCCCATTAAATCTAAATCATTTAATTAAAAAAAAAAAATAAATTTTTAATTTTGAATTGGACATTTTTCAAAATAACTATCGCGAACTCTACTCGATTGTTTTCAAAAAGACGCAGCTAATATAAAAACAAAACTCATAAAAAAATAAATAATAGCTGTTTTGGTTTGACAAAGGCTGTTTTCCAAACGAATACTTATTTCAGACTTAAGGCGGTGATACATGTACAAATTTTGCCTTTAAGGCAAAAAAAATTGCCTTGTACAAAATTGAGAAATGTTCAATTTAAAATTTTTGCCTATAAGGCGATTCAAGATGGCCGACTTTTAACCAATCAGCGCGCATAATTTTTATGCCTTAAAGGCAAAATCTGTACATGTATCACCGCCTTTATTGACTTATTTGACGCCATCTTGAATAAGTAAGTAAACCCATTCCAATCGAGTTGGCATACTTATTTTGACATCAACATGAAAACATTGATTGTTTTCATCGCAAAATTCTTCGAGGCATAATATTTTCGTTTACATTAATTTAACAATTATTGTAATTAACAATAATTAACAATTATTGTATATTTATGCAATTAAAAGGATTGGCGACAAAAGAAAAACTTAGAAATAATACTTAAATCTATACAAAAATGTTTATATGATTTTTAGTTATACGATTCGGCTGGATTTTTATATTTCAATTTTCGTTTAGACAGACAATCAAAGAAGTTCGAATGGGCCCCAGTTAATAGGAACATATGTATATAATTTATGTAAATATATACTTTATGTCTGTCTAATCAGTATGTATTAATTGTTTCGTAAAGCTAGAATGTATTAATACGCCGTGTGATCTTGCTAGTTCTGTAGCTGACCTCAATTCATTTGCGTATATGCCCATAAGATCCATTCGTTATCTAGAAATAGTTATTATCCAAATTCTAAAAGTCATAAATTGATATATTTTTTTTTTTTTTTTTTTTATTAAGAAATCTTTATTTCTGTATAATATTACAACTAATCATATAGATTATCTAGTAACTGTTTTGTTATTTTAGTAGTCTATTCTTACGGAATGAGACCTATTGCTTCATCGCAGCTCTGCTAGTCCTTTGATTTAAGCGGCTCAAGGAACCACTAATTCTAAAGGCTTTGTTTTTTAGGCGCTTTGGTCCATTGACGCGATCCAGTAGGTTCCGCAGCTCCTCGTTGTCATGCTGCTGCAGTCGCAGTACATGACTCCTTGCAAATTTTATTATTTCATCGCTGACGTATTTCATGTTTAGGTCTCGATGGAGATTGTCATTTCTAAAAATGTACCAAGGAGCATTAACAATGCTACGTAGTACTTTGTTTTGAAATGTTTGAATGATCTTCACTGTAGTTTTTCTTGCGCAGGCCCAAAGCTGAATACCATACGTCCAGATAGGGTTTAGGATTTGTTTATATAGCAGCAGTTTGTTGTGCGTTGTAAGTTCAGAGTTTCTTCCAATAAGCCAGTGCGTTTTTCTGAATTTTAAATTCAGTTCTTGCCTTTTCTGTTTAACATGCGCTTTCCACCTGAGTTTAGAGTCTAGCGTCATGCCGAGATACTTAGCATTATCAGAGTATGGAATTTTTTGTGAATTCGGACTAATCGGAATATATTCTAATTTCCTATTTGTAAAGGTGATATGTGTTGATTTCGATTCGTTAAGTGTTATCCTCCATCGTTTTGTCCAGCTATCCACTATATTAATAGCATTTTGTAGTTTCCTGGTGGACTCAACGATACTAGCATCGGTGGTCATAACAGCTGTTACATCAGCAAACGTTCCTATTCTAGCTTCTTCTATGTCTGGTAGATCATTCGTATACAGGAGGTATAATACGGGGCCTAGAACACTGCCTTGTGGAACCCCTGCCAATATTTTCTTCAGTTTAGAGTATTCTCCGTCCTGTCTCACCCGGAAGTAACGGTCGTTGATGTAAGACTTTAGCAATTCAAAATGTTGTTTTGGCAGATCTCGTTGGAGCTTAAATTCTAGACCGCGGTGCCAAACCTTATCAAATGCTTGGGCTACGTCTAAGAATATTGCTGAACATACTTCCTTTTTTCCCAGCGCCTCCTCAATAGTATCAGTAATCCTATGTACCTGTTCTATCGTTGAGTGCCTTTCTCGAAACCCAAATTGATGTTCTGGTATAAGATTTCTGCTCCCTATAATTGGCTTAAATCTCTTGAAAAACAGTCTCTCGAAAATTTTTGATGTTGTTGTTAACAAAGAAATAGGCCTATACGACGTTTTGTCGTTTAGTGATTTATTGGGCTTTGGAATCATTATGATTTCCGCTACTTTCCACTGTCTTGGAACATAACATAGTCTAAAGATAGCATTGATTATGTGCTGTAGTTTCCTTAGTGCTTTTTCTGGTAAAGCTTTGATTATTCGCCCCGTTATTAAGTCGTATCCAGGGGCTTTTTTATTTTTGAGGTTTTTTACTTCTTGTTTGATTTCTTTCAGAGTAACTGGTAGCACAGATGCCTCGTCTACTTTGCTTATAGGTGTTAGATATTCATTATCCGCTTGTCCAGTTGGTGGTTTGAAGGTATTTTCTAGGTGTTCGGCAAACAGATCAGCTTTTTGCTTTTCACTGCGACCCCAGGTTCCATCAACCATTCTAATGGGTGGCACTTGCATTTTAGGCCTTTTTAAACCTTTGGTGGCTTTCCATAGGGAATAGTCTGTGTCAGGTTTACCTGTCAGGTTACTTAGGAAGCTTGCAACTGACTCATTCTTAATCTCCTTTATAAGTAGTTTAAGTTTGTTGCACAAGTTGTTTAGGATTGTTTTGTCTTCAGGGGCTCTGGTTCTCTGCCAAGTCTTACGAGCTCTTCTTTTTTCGTTAACCAACTCTCTCACTTCAACTGGATAGGTTATACTTTTTTGTAATATTTCTTGCTGGTCAGGAGTACTTTCCCAGGCCGCTTTTTGCACACTTTCAATGAGGTTTTCTAGTTCTTCTTCTATCGTGTATAAGCGTTCGATATCTGCACGTGTAGGTTGATGCTTCCTTCGACTAGCTGTCGAAAGTATTCCCAGTTGGTTTTGTTATTTGTTAATCGTGGAGGGCTTGCTTTTCTTATTACCGTGTCACTTATTGTCATTAGAACTGGAGAATGGTCTGACGATAGCCCTCCTTCATTTTCAACTGCTAAGTAATTTTCGAAGATACCTCTTGATATATAGAAATCCAGAAGGTCAGGAATTTTATTTGGGTCCGTAGGCCAGTAGGTTGGCCTTCTACTGGAGTGGAACTCACATTTTAATATCCTGCCTGCTTCAAATAGCTCCCTTCCTTTAGGACTAGTTCTATTTGATCCCCAGAATATGTGTTTCGCGTTAAAGTCTCCTCCAATAATAAAATTACTACCAAGCGATTTAAGAAGTTTGATGTAGTCTTCTTTTTTTGTGTTATATCTGGGTGGACAGTAGATTGCTGATATACTATAGCTCTTGTTAATTTTGGTTTCAATAGAGACAGTAGCTACTTGCATAGCTTCCTCTTCTATTTTTAATTCTTCGTGGTGTTTTATATTGTCCTTAACGAAGATTGCTGTCCCGCCTCTAGCTCTTTCTGCTGGGTATAGAGCTTGATAGCACTGATATCCACGTATTTTGACATATGACGTTCTGGTAAAATGACTTTCTGAAATTAGGCATATATCAATTTTTTTTGTGTTTAAAAATACTTCTTGTTAAGTTTGTATGGACTAGAATGAAGGTACTCAATAACTTCTCTAGTTTTACTTGACGCATCCGTTATTCTTTTATCTTGGCTCATCGATGTATTTTCTAGTGTTACTAGTCTCTGTTCTTGTTTTTTCAGTAACTCGCCCATAGATTCTAGTTGTTGGTCCTGACCAGCCAGATGTGAATTGATAGCGTTTAGCTTCTGAAGTATTTCTTGCAGGACATGGATTTCCTGACTCGGTGCGTTCCTGATATTTTCATTCTGCTTAGCCATTTGTGCATATGTTATGCCTTCTTTAACTTTGCCGCTATTTAGGGGGATTCGTTTTGAGTAGGATTGCATTCTAGGTTGAGAACTCTGACTTGTTTGATTTCTCTTGTTGTCTCTCATTCTTTGCAGCTCTTTCGCTACCTCGCAGCCTCTGTAATTTGCTGGGTGATGATTACCACAGTGTAATTTTACTGGTTCGTTCTTACTTTTGTTGCATTCTTTTGTTAGATGTTTCCCAGCGCACTTTACGCATCTTGGTTCCCTATTGCAGTATTTGCGTGTGTGGTTATATGCCTGGCAGTTGTAGCACTGTGGTATTCTACCAGGGTTCTTTTTTAATGTCTCAATCTTAACTTTCATATTAAGGATTGCTTTGATTCCATATACCCTATCAATGCTCTCAGCGTTGTCAAATGTTAGCATGAAAAGAGGCAGACCAACTTTGGTTGTTTCTCGTTCACCGTTTGCTTTTATAGTGACCTTTCTCTTTAATATGTCACAGCGTTTAGAATTTTGAATCCTTTCTGGCTAAGTTCCTCAATTATTTATTCGTTTGGGCATGTATGATGCAGCCCTCTGGCCATAACTTTAATTGGTTGCTCAGCCTTGTTTTCATAGGTGAACCATTCGATGTTTTGAGCGGTGATTGCATTTGATAACATTCTGTAGGTTTCTGGGTCAAGTGCATTCACTTTCCAAACGTTATTATTTAGTGCAGTGACTTTATATTTATCGTTTGGAACTAACTTCACTATTTTTTTAATTGTTTCGTATTCACTAACATTAAGTATGTTAATGGGTGGAGGTGGTATCTCTTTATGTATTGGTTGTTTTTCCTGCATTTCCCCTTGGATGATTACGTTTGATGTTTTAATTGGTTGCAGTGGTCTCTCTTTCGGTATCAGTGATACGTTCTTATGCACCTTCACTAGGTCCGTAGTTGACTGTTCAGGTCGTTGGGGTTGTGGTTTTCTGACACTCTGTATTGATTGTTCCACTTCAGGCGAAGGTTCTGCTTTTCTTTTTTTGTTTTGACGTGTAGTTTTAATTTGCTTTCGTATAAAGCTCGTTTCATACGCCAATTCGTCTTCATCTGTTTCATAGATAGCTATAGTATTTTCTTTTGCTTGATTACAGTAATTTCTTCTTTAAGCTGTTGGACTTCTTTGAATAGCTGTTCATTGATTTTCATTAAATTTTCTAACGATTTTTTTAACTCATCGTTTTCTCTAGTGACATCGTGGTTTCCGTTCTGACTGCATTCAGCATTATCGTTCTCCTGCTGAATAGCGGGATGCATTTGTATAGTTGGTGATCTACAAATAATTGTGCTTGGTATAAACGGGTTTAGCAATGGTTGGCTCACCCCAGAATCCGTTGAGCCTGCCTCGTGTGAGGGTGGATTGGCCAACTGTAAAGTTGACGTACCACCTGGGGTATACATTCCGTTTGGTTGTAAACTCATTGCTTTAATGGTTGGTTTATTGTTCGGGGTTCCTTCCCCTATCCAGATTTGGTCCGCGGATGGTATTTTATTTCCCACCTACCCTCCGGCAAGCCGGTTAAAGAGCATTCCCCTATCCGCCACCTGGGGACGCGCCACGATGGGAGTTCGGCATCTCCACACGGGATTGATATAAATAACAACAAAAAATTGACAACCAGTTTAGATTTTTCGGTTAGAAAGGGACAGAAAATAAGTCACCTCGCTAGCTTACTTATTTGAATAAGTTAAGTTCCACAAATAAGTATTCGTTTGGAAAACAGCCAAAGTCCGCTTATCTTTGAAAAGTAAAATATTAGAGGCCAATTTTTGTTTCAGCAATATTTGCTTGTGAATTTCCAGTAACGGAAAATAATTGTTCACCATAGTGGGCTTTTATGTCAGTAGTAATTGTCATCTAAATCAGTTTTATGAAAATCTTATGTTTTTTAGTTTTATTTAAAGCCAACTCTACTTTAATTACTACTGATAAATACGCCAACTATGATGAACAATTATTTTCCGTTACTGGAAATTCACAAACAAATATTGCTGAAACAAAAATTGGCTTCTAATATTTTACTTTTCAAAGCTAACCGGACTTTGTCAAAGCAAAACATCTAATATTACCGTAAAACAGTAAGAGAAAGACAATTATTTTTCTCAAAAATCAATATTTTTGTCTCTTTGATATTTTGTAGTACGAAATTTAGTATGGAATTCAAACAATATTTTCCACATACTGGGAAAATTGCATACAGGGGAAGAGCCGCGTGGAGTGTCTCATTCAAATGCTATTATCCTGCTATAAATTTTGGCATTGATTGAAGTTGTTTATACTACAGCAGAATTCTTGAGACCGGTTGGAAATCGTTGGTTGCATTGCTAACCATTTTATAGTGTATTATTACTCACCATTTATAATGGACACAGTTGGCACTTTCCACATACAGTTACATACCGATTATATCATTTAGTAGCGGTGTAAGAGTCTTGGTCGGTGGCTTTCTAATTTTTCTAATTGTCGATAGTCGTGTCTACTTCCTTTATATATTTCTTCATAAGCAGAGCGAGAGAGTAGAAACGTGGTGGTGGTTTTATTCTTACAGTTTATCAACACTTTTGGAATAGACGAACGCGCAGGCTACTTTCTTAATGCCCGGTTGCACAGAAAAGCGACTAACGGCAGGTTAGTTGTGCACCAGTTAAATGTTTTATATGAAATATGTTTTCAAAAAATTATCACAAACTTAATTAAATATAATTTATTTAATTAAGTTTGCGATAATTTTTTGAAAACATATTTCATATAAAACATTTAACTGGCGCACAATTAACCTGCCGTTAGTCACTTTTCTGTGCAACCGGGCATTAAGAAGGTAGCCCGCGCGTTCGTCTATTCCAAATGTGTTGTTAAACTGTAAGAATAAACCATATACATTATGTATTTGTTGTGGATTCGTTGACTTTCCGGTCGGTGATTTGATTAAATATATTTTGTTCTATGGAAATATTTAACGATTAGTTAAAATATTATTCAATCAAAATTTGGGTATTTAAATATTTATACACAAGCTAAATATTTCCTAGGAATAAAATATATTTAATCACGTTTACGATAATTTTTTTCTGACTGCGAAAACATATTTCGTAATATAAAACATTTAACTGGCGCACAACTAACCTGCCGTTCGCCATTTTTCTGTGCAACCGGGCATAAGTTCATGTTACGAAGAGAAAAAATAGCTCTTCCGCAGGTTTCCACTTTGCTTTTGATTTGATAGTAAAAGACTTATCCTTAAGCAACTTAAATTGGCGGGAACTATGTGCATAACTACTCAGCATAGGAAATAAATCAGAATCGAAAGGTATGTTTGAAACAAGTAATTTTTAAACCATATTTTTTGGAAAACGTTTATAGAAATCGCTTTGGAATACTGTAAAAGGTTGCTTCTAAAGGTTCTTGTGCCAAAATTTATGTAATAGTAAAAAATAGAACAAATTGTTAAAGGCTATTCAATTTTGAAAATATAAGTGTAGTTTTGATGCCACAACAGCGTCTTTTATTTGCATCAGATAAATCAGCGTTTGCATATTGCGGTTAGGGGTAGACAATACTAATAGAACTCTCAAATTTAAAAAACAAAATTTTATGTTATTTGACATGAAATCACTACGTGAAAAATGAAGTTAATAATGAATCCAAACTGAGAATTTATTTAAAATATACCATTTATCGTACCCCACGGTCTACACTGGTACATGGATTGGAATCCTTGCTAGTAGCAAGTGGTAAACAAATTTCTAAACATACGATGTTTCCCATACGAATATCACTTGTATGCTATATGTATCTAATCATCCAAATGATCCACACATGCCATTTTCAAGTAAGAACGGTAATAAATACACGCCTCACCCACGCGGGTTTTTCACTGTGGTTCATTTGTTAGACGTTAATCGTTTTAACGTAATAATTTATTTTCATTGTGCTATGCCAGTGAATGTAATGACGGTATTTTTTGGTCCCAATTATAATTAGAATTTCTTTATATGGTAATAAAAGAAAACAATGAGTGTTTAATAAAATTATAATTTTTAATAATATTTTTTAATACAAATATTTAATTAGAAATGTTTTATGTTTAATAAGTTAATTAATACTTAAATAATAATATCTTTCATTTTGTAAACGAAAAAGCACATTCATTCAGAATAATACGATTCCATACTTCAATCACAACTTAGAATTTTGGCCCCCAATTTTTTTTAACACTAACATTTTTTAGTAACGTGGGGATGGTAATTTTCTACAAATTACCGGGTGGGAAACAATTGTTTAAGAATATAGATACATCACGTTCTTTTATATATATAATATATAAGTTAAATTTAAAATTAAATTAATTAGTTATTTAAAATTAGTATTTGAATGTTTATAAATGTTTATGATATACGCAGTAGTGGTGGTGGTGTTCGCTTTCTATCTTCGTTTAATATTTTGACGATATTTTTGATAAAATAGCTCGGTATTTCGGTATTCATTTTCATAGACATCGGGCACTTCACGTTGAATTGATTCATAGTAGATCCACTTCACAGAAGATTGGGAATAGATACTTTCCTCATATGCGATTAACTGACGAAAAAACCCCATATTTGGTCGTATTTGTGGCCTATATGAATGAAAAATTTTATTTAATTAGTTTATCGCATGTTTAAGGACTCAGTATGAAAAAAACAACTAACCTTATCGATCGAATGTGAAAGAATGCTTCGCGCAATGTCATTTTCATGTATTTCATTAAATAAACAAGACACAGTGACGCTGAACGGCTAACACCTGCTACACAATGTACTAATGTTTTACCATCAGATAATCTGACGTCTTCGATTAAATCGGCTACCTCATCAAAATACGCACTTAAATCCACATCTGGATGATCCATGACCGGTACTTGTAAATACATTGGATTCGAATCGGGTAATGGTGTATCGGGTAGCTCCGGTGCTGCATTTATGACAAATGTTACTCCCAAATTTTCTAAAATGTCGGGTCGAGCCACACTCGCTCCACATAAATAAAAACCAGGTAGTATTTCAGATAGGCCGGGATATGTTAAGCAATTCGATAATCTAAAATAAGAATTTAAAATAAAGGTTTAAATCTAAGTATTCGGCGAGCATAAATTCTATCAATATAATATTCATTCATGTAGTGACGTAGTATGCAAATTTTATTTTTGGGTGGGCATATTTTTCATGATATTTACGTTTTTTTATAAACACGAAGATATAAATGCTTTAATGAAAAACTTCATGGATGCGTAAATAGAATTTTCAGTTTGCTGGTCATAAATACCCACAAATGATGATGAACGTGATATAATGACGTGATTTGTAACGTTTGTTTACAAGTTTATTCAACGCAATGTTGTGAACAATTGTGGTCATCTGACTCAATCGTCGTGCATTAATAATAGATGTGGTTTGTTTATGTGTGTAGGTCGCGGATACCGTGATCTTACATTCATTTTGAGTATGATTGATGAGGATGGGTGATGAGTGCTAGGTAGCAGATTTATTTTTTTTGCTAAACCATTATAATTAGAACCATGACACATTAAATGTTGTTTTTATGTGCGGACATTTTTACTGTGGGGTTGCATTTTTATTAAGCGATTATTCATACGCGTAAAAATATAAAATCTATATTTGTATGTATCTAACATAAAAAACTAACGATAATAGGAAAAATTGTCATGCAAAGTATGTATCCGCGTACAAAGTATATACGCGAGTTATGGTACAAACACAAGAAATATGTCACAACATAATTATGTCTACCACACCAATAAAAGCTATGTTTTTGCACGTACAATATATGATCCCGTTTTACTATTTGGCGTTTTGTTTTTGCAAATTTGGGAAAATTGCCAAAATATTTGTGAATTCTTTTTATATTTTATTTGTTTGAATTCCTGAAGATTTTTTTTATATTTTAGGAAACTAGGTTTTCATACAATTGTCAGCAAAAAGTGGAATTATCGTTTAGAAGAATTTGAAAATAACTTTCAATTTTTTTTACTGACACCAAAATCTGAGAACCAAACCGAAATGAAAATACATTATTTTCAATTTTAAATGATTCATAGTGATATGCATTCCATTTCAATTGTGTGTGCGGCGAATTATTAAGTTCCAAAAGTGTTGTATCTTAAATAAGGTTTAGATTCACACCTCCAAATTTACCTGTTATTTTCATCATTATTTTCACAATTAACATTATTTTCTTCGTGGCTAATCACCAACTGTTGGATTTCATTATCAATTTTAGTCGATTGTAAATTATCGACAATATTACATTGCTCATCGGTAATCACTTTCATTTTCATTCATAAATTTTATTGTAAACAAATTTTTTATTTTTTTATTTTTCACTATAGATTTTCATTCACTGTATTATGTATACGAGTATTTAAAAATAATTATTTTTATATTTTGTTTTATTTATTTCCCTTGGTAAAACAAAACTTATAATTTTTATTCTTCCACTTTGAATGTCTGTTCAATTCAACAACTGTAACTTAAATGAGAAATCAAACAACAAAAAATTCTTAGAAAGAATGAAATGATTTTTTTTCGTTGTTTTTCATTAAAACAAAAAAATTCACATAAAAATGTAAAAAAATAAGCTGTTGGTTTTTCGAGAGGTGTATAGTATAATATATTGTTGGAAAATGTACAAAAATTTTGGCGCGTTTCACCATCAATTAAATGTCTGTACGTTTACGTTACACGATTTCTTGATCAACCAATCCTGGAGTAGTATCATGAAATCCTATGGGGAAAATAATTAAAGTGATTTTTGTTGATAGGAAAATACAAGTACATAAACAAAAATTTCACGGCAAAATTGAACCGACCACATTCCGTTATCGAGCATTTTTGTACGGAAAACTATAATTGGTAGAAATTTTATTTGAAAAACCATCTAATAGATAAATTAATAATAAAAAGTAATCTAGGTTACATTTACTCATCACCTCTTATCTACTAACACATATTTAAAATTTTTTGTTCCTTATGGTTGTGTTCCTTCGGACAATTTTTTTTCAACCAATCATCTCTTGCGAAAAAAGCAGAAGAAAAATATTGACATTTTGGAGCAATATGATTGGCCGAAAAAAATTGGTTCAATGTCCAAACGAACACAACTATAAAGGCGCCTTAATTCAGTTTAAAAATAATTTTCAATCCGTCATGGTATTTAAATTCCCAAAAGAAACCCAGATAAGTTTTAAATTGTTAGTATCTTATTCATTTATTGCACATAATGCAACCAAGGCTCACAAAGAGAACTAGAAAATATTCAAGGAAGTTTTAGAAGATTGTGGCTCGCGTGAAGAAGTTACTGGTAATTTAATCAATAAAATCATCACTGAATGAGAGCTATAATCGGCGTTTACTCCTAGCTTACTTACGATATATTTTAAGATACAACTTTTTTGTTAAATAGTTTTTATAGTAAATACATTTTTTTCCTACAAGAAATATACCGACGAGAAATTTTATGTTGATATCGAGTTTTCAAAGAGAATTTGCTCTGACATACACTCTGTCAAAAAAGTAACGGGAATTGGTCATTTTAAAAGCCCGCTTAAAAGGATTGTACAGTGCTCTATTTGAGTTAACATCAATAAAGTGACGGAAAATAGTCATTTAGGTTTGAAAGGGATAGCCGCTAAACTTACTGTGTCTCACGAATCAATTTGTATCATTGTACACGGCTGTTTCGGAATGAAACGCGTTTGCACTCGACTAGTTCCGAAAGACCTGAACTTTCTTTAAGAATTGTATCACTTAAGGCATGTACTAAATGCTAGAACGAGGCAACTTCAGCCCCCACATTCATAAAACGCAATATAACTGGTGATGAGGCATGGGTTATGGGGGTCGACAAGCTTCGAAATGACGACTTCCAAATGAGCTGAAACCGAAAAACCACTCTAAAGTCGATTAACAGTCATGGTAATGTTGGCTGTTTTCTTAACTGTGCGTTTTCACCTGTTAGTGCTTTGCAATTATTTGCAATCGATTTCTACGATAGCACACATAACTCAGTATCGGTATATACATTTTTATACACACACGTAAAAAAATTACAAAGCGATTTGCGATCACAAGTAGTCTGGCATACAACTTCAAATTTTGCATTTACAAAACGAAATCAAAAATTTCACAAATTTCTTGACGATAAAACTAATTATAGTTCTAAAAATTAATTGCATGATCATAAATTGGATTTTTCGTCTTCACGGTAAATGTAAACTACTGATCTCCCTCCTTTCGTCGAATACGCGATTCAATTTGTTTTTTATTTGGTCATTTGACATCAAATGGAAATTTGGCGCAATTTTACATACATCAAATTAATTAATTGTTTATTAAATAATAAAAATAAAATTTCAGATAAGCGTTTTTATTGAATACATATGTATATACAGATACAAGGATATTGGAACATGTCTTCGGTAAGTAATCATAAATGAGTAATCATATTATACGACCTATGTAATACGAATTTGATTTTATAAGATAGTGAACGTTATTTATTTATAGAAATTGAAGTCAGCCGAATTTTTGCAGCTTTATCACTTTGGACGGCAGTCCAAACGAGTGACGAAAGCACCTACTGTGCTGGAAGTCGAACGAAGTATATTATACAGCAAGTTTCGAACTTTTTCACTTTGAGGCCGCCAGGATCATGTTATATACCATTGGAAAGGTCTTGAAAAATAAACCTAAATAATGTATAAAAGCATGAATTTCTACCAACATTGAGTGGAGATATGACCTTCCAAAAATTGCCCCAAAAAATCAGTTTTTCGCGTATAACTGCCCCAAAAAATGCCAAAATTATTTTCTAACTGGCAAATTATGATTGAAGACGTCAATACCAATTCAACGACACCTCAAACGTCCAAAACGGATGATTTTGACCAAAGTTATGACAATTTTAAATTTTTCTATGACGTCACCATATAATCTTGCTTTGGTATATATGTTTGTTTGTCCGTACCTCTTTTATTTGATCTCATATTTTCAGGGGTTGTAGTACTTAAACAACTAAGCAATTTTTGTTCTACAACTTTTTGATTTGGCCGCCATGTTGGCCGGCCTCTGAACGGCCATTTTTGGCCATTTTGCCACGTCCACAGTGCTGAATCTATTTGACATACCCCGAACATATGCATATCGTTGGAAAGGTATTGACGCAAAAAATTATGTTGGAGGGTCATTTTGGCCAAAAAACTGAAAAATGCGAAATCGCCCGGCCACATTAAGCCGAATTGCTAAAAAATGAGCCCAAGACTTTTGGTTCATATTTTCAGGATTATTAGCCACAAATCTCACCTACAATATGACATCAACCGTTTGTCCCAGAAAACTCGTATATTTTAGATATTGACCTTCATAACTTAAAAGCCACCCTAATTTTTTTGCAAAATTTTATTTTTTGGCTCAAATGCACCCTAATATCGGTCCGTTGCGGTTCATAATGATAGTGAATCAACGTATTATAATGAAACAAATATAAATACATCATATTATTATCATTGCTAAGAGAATTTTTACCAGTGACTCTTTTTTCATAACAAAAAAAATGAAAAAACTGACAAATTGATGTGATCGAAAAAATCACAAAAAACATTGAACATTTGAGTCTCCTTGCATAAAATCGATATTTTTTAATCATTATGTTGATTTCTTTGAAAAATAGATCTTATCTCCCCTCCCATCGCATGAAGGTGGAATATCAGCGAGAGGCTAGCTACTCTTAACTTTTATTTCCAACTAACACACTAAAATATGTATATTTTATTGTATTGTTTAAGGAGTCAAAAATGAATGGTAGCCGCATGTAGTTAGTGACAAAACAGCAAGAAACATGCAAAAAAATTGTTGAATTACTCAATCGAATTTCTACCAAAAACACATGCATCCAGCTATGCTACACACAATTTTGGTTTCTGGATTCAAACTACTGCGCAATAGATTTTAATTTTTAATTTAAAACCCTTATTTTAAATTAAATCATTAAATTTTTTTGTCTTGTTTTATTCTTTTCTCTCGAAAATAAAATTTAAACAAAAATCTACATCTCAAAAATGTCCTTAAATTTTTTTATTTTCATTTCAATTTTTTTCATTTCGCATTCACGGACAAAAATTTTATTACACAGCTGCGACGTAAAAATTTTGACCGTGAATCCGAAATGAAAAAAATTGAAATGAAAATAAAAAAATTTACGGACATTTTTGAGATGTAGATTTTTGTTTAAATTTTATTTTCGAGAGAACAGAATAAAACAAGACAAAAAAATTTAATGATTTAATTTAAAATAAGGGTTTAAAATTAAAAATTAAAATCTATTGCGCAATAGTTTGAATCCAGAAAACCAAATTATAGTGTAGCATGGCTGATCTGGTCTAAATTTTTACTACTCTGTAACATACACTAAAAACTAGACTACAAATGTTCAGCCGATAGCCTACGAGAACCGGGTGTGTAATAAGATCACACCCGACATGACCTGTTTGTGGCATGTGGTAAAGGATTCTGAAATAAAATCTACTAAAAGACTACAAAATGAAGATTGAAAAATTGCATGCAAAATAAAGAAATAGAATCATCTTCCACACACTAGAAACAGAACGTAGGTTATCGTGCTGGACATAATAAAAAAAAACTACCTACCTGTACCTAATGATGAGACCTGACCCTACTTTTCAACATAAAAAAGAAAAAATATGAGTCTTTACTATTTCGAGGCCAAGAGCATATACTTTCCAAACATAAATCGTATTGAACCATTCGTCAATAGAAACAATTTTGTTTTATTGTTTTCTATTTTTTTATTGGAACAGTTTCGTTCTATTGTTTTACGTTCTATTGTGCCTCATACACAGACGCAGGCCACTGGAGTGACGAATATCGAGAGAAGAAGAACGAATCATTCCCACTCCGTAACACACAGCCGGCAGCTGTGTGAGAGTATGCGTAATTCGTTTTTCGCGAAACGAACAACAATTAAGCTCTGAACAAAGTCTGAAACGCAGATGCCAATATTCAACAAACTACAGAAGATTGTATTGGTTACACTAACAATCTCATGTTAATTTTTTTCTTTCGCACCACTACTTAATAAACTAGTGCGCACATACGAAGTACACATATATTTTAATACAACTTTCTATGGTGTAGTTTTTCTGTATTTGTTGCATTAGCATGGCTTTATTGTTGGTTTTGGTCATTTCAATGCCGCGCGTCTGTCTATGAGGCACAATAACACGTAGCGGCAACTTGAGTGCTATCGTGTGTGTGTGTGTGAACTCAAAGTCGAAGTCGAAAATGACTGACAACAATAAAACGAATCGCAATTCAATTCATTTTCAATTTGCCTTGCCAAAATCATTGATATCAAATAAAAAACCTCTTAACGAGGTAAATGTTCGAGTGACGAAAGCCGAATTCAATTCACGAAATTTCTGATATCAAATTTGTGCCGAAAAAAAACAATTGTATTCGATTTGTCAACGATTTTTCGGAATGTTAGTGCATTCGGCGCGTTTGTTTACATTTTTCTTTCTAGCTGTCAAAAACAACAACTTGTCAACGGTTTTTTGAATGTTAAACAACAACGCGCTGAATGCACTAACATTCCGAAAAATCGTTGACAAATCGAATACAATTGTTTTTTTCGGCACAAATTTGATATCAGAAATTTCGTGAATTGAATTCGGCTTTCGTCACTCGAACATTTACCTCGTTAAGAGGTTTTTTATTTGATAATTCTTACATGAAGATCTCTAAGAGTGATAATTGCTTTACAAATCCTGAAAACTAATTGCCGATCTTTATAAGGTTGGTAAAAGCAGCGTTGGACATATTGTTGAAAAAATTCTGCGACTCACTGATAGAGAATTTGTACGAGAAACAGGTTCGTTTTCCCGTGACAGAAGACGAACGGCTCTTCTCTTTAAGCGCAGGATTTTTCTAAATTCCTTCAATTTCCCTGGAACGCTCGGCGCATTGGACGGCACCCATATTCCGATTAAAGAACCGGAAAAGTCAAGTGAAGATTATTTTAATTACAAACACTACTATTCAGTTATAGTATTAGCCCTTGCTCTGGCGGAGTGCATGATGCTGTAGTATTTAGGGACTCGAACTTGTCTGCATATTTGACTAACAACGTTACCAAGCATCACATCATTTTCTTAAACCTTATCCATGTGGGATATGCTAACTCCCATTCAGCAACATTTTAGCTTTCGTCTAAGCTCATGACGGATGACTGTTGAACAGAGTTTTGGCAGATTGAAAGGAAGAATGCGGATTTTATCAAAACGGATTGATTTTTCACTAGAACATTCCAAAAAAATCATGAAGGCGTAATCAATAATTTATGTGAACACAACAAGTGTCAATTTTATGCCAGTTGGCTAAGCAAATCGAAAAATAACGCTGCAGATTTTGACGAGGTTCCTCAAAGAATAATTTGCCCTTTACTATATATTTTATATGTTTCAGTTCAGTCTTAAAAATAAATATTACATTTAATAATAAAAATAATAATATAAAAATTAAAATTTAATAATATGTATAAAAAAATTTACAAGAAAAAAATTTATATTAAATTGAACTCCAAGAAATGGATCATTGCCTCTGCTACTTTTGGATTCTGTTCAGCCTCTGCTACTTTTTGATTCTGTTCAGCCTCTTTTTCCTCTCTTTTTTCTCGGCTCTCTATTTTTAATAGCCTTTCCAAAATATTTTGATTTCTTTCACATAAGGCTATGCGGCTTTCGACGACATTATAGGATTTTCTGTTCTTGGTTAGCTTGGAAGTGGAGCTTAATTTTTTGTTGCTGTCAGTAGGATCTTCGATATGTGAGGAATTTGACCCCGATACAATAGATTGACACCCCTATTCTCCTAGTCGCATCCTTCAAGTGATGTGACTACTCATCTCAACTGTTCAATAAAGTCGTTCTGACTGATTTTTAAATCCTAGTATGCTGTTTTATAAATATTTCCAAGTGACTGCTATCACTTCAAGTCGTATTCATACAACGGATAAAAATCTGGGATTTTTCTATCCCATCGTTTTAACCAATTACATCACGTAAATTACAATACAACAGACACGCCCTCTTCCCATACAAAAATGTTGAAAAAAATTGAAAATAAATCTGGGATAGAAAAATCCGAGATTTTCATTCGTCGTATGAATACGACTACAAACAACAATTTTTATCACTTAAAATAGTGATGTGGCAAATAAATAAATAAAATTTCCGACTAATGCAGCCAACTAAGATTTATAAAATTTTCATTTTAAAATTTTGTTTTGCACAAAATCATTTAGTAAACTTTGATTTTAAAATCTAGTAACCAGGAAGATCCATAGTCACGTCGCATGAAATGATACGTCTGAGGGAATTGAGTATTGAGTGGAACAACTTTAGTGGAGCTCAATGATCTCTGTCTCATCCTCCAAATATTGCACCTCCAAATTTTCACAGTCATTAAAATTTGCGTTAGAATTTCTACAAAAGACAACTAGTATTAATCGTGATTAGTGGGTACATGTAGTGGACATCCTTATTTTTGAATTATTGTTTGAATTTTAAACTAGGAAATTGATTGTGTGTTTTAATTGTTGCTCCCAGAATCTAATGAATATTTTTAATAGCGAAGCTCGTCGCGTCGTTGCTTTTCCTTTGTAAATCTTATTTTTTGCTGCCGTTATTTGTAAATTTTACTGTGGCAATTAACCAAAAATCTATTGTACATTGGTTTTGTGTATGTTGTTAATACGAGATTTGTTTTGGGAAACGTCAAAATTATTCATATACAAATGAAAATAACACACAAATACAACTACATGATACAAAAATTTCTCTTTCCAAATATGTATTTGCAATCATGTTAGATGAAAACCAATAGTAATAATCAAAAGTTTATGATTGTATTGAAGCTAGGTTCGAAAATCGAAATAATTTTTAATATCACAACCAATTATGCATAATATATTGAACAATGATTTTATTTTATCCATACAGTACTCATACATGCTGAACAATACAGCATCACAGTACAATAGATTTGGTAAAATATAAGCCATAAATAATTTATGTCGAAGTATAGAATTTGCGAAATCAGTCACTTTCTAAAAAGATCGCAAAACTTTCTAAAAAGATCCTGACAAAACATTTTATCAATATGTTCTTCCCAAGTTAACACTTTCCGGGCCGCAATGCGAACCAAATTTTTTTTGGATTTTTTTTATTTTATTTTTTATTTCCATTCTAATAAATGTAATGAACAAAGCAAATGTTAAAAACCATATTTCTTATTGAGAGGTGAGAGAGAAGAAGAAGGTGATACCAGTATTGCATTTGAAACATGATATAGCTGTGAATACCATTAGGTAGTAGGCATTCATTTTTAAATTTGTGGTATATACAATATACCACAAGACCGCAAAGGGATAAAGTTGAATTCATAATGGCCCTATTCCATTCAAAAATACGAGATTTTGTACAAAATTAAAAAGAGAGGGAAATAAACCATTTCTATTTGTGAGAAAGATATTCCGATATTTTTTGTTTTTGTTTAGTTGCTATAATTTTTCCTTGAAAAATATCAAGCTGAGTATTTTTATAGCAGAAAATATAAAAATCAAAAATAACAATCCCCCACTCTCTTTTTAATTTATTTTTTCTAAATTTTTATAGTGAACAGATATACGATGACGTGACTTTAGAAGTTCAATTTTTTATGATGCCGTGATTTTAGAAAAGAACTTGAATAAAAAGATTCGTGTGGTGGTGAATTTTACTTTCCACAGCAATACATTAATATAAATAAATAAATTCGATTTAAAGTTTTATTAAATAATAATAAAATAATAAACAAAATATTCGAATCCCGATAGGGGCAGGATGCAAAGTGATATTTCATCAACAGATTACGATCTGTGGTGAAATGTAACACATCTATGACCCCCCTGCCGGTGTGCAAAACCCATGGGCCGACCCATCTTCCATGCCAGTATAGGCTGGCATAGAGCTTGCAATGTGCAGATGGTCTTAAATCGGTCCTAAAGCCGTACGTCCTCGAGTTGGGCGGGAGGCGTAAAGTAAGGACGTAAAAATTACCGCGGAAGAGCAGGGTGAGCCTTGAGCCCCAGAACAGATTGCATAGTAACCAATAAACAAAATTTTACACAATTGGCAGATAAATATTTTATTAAAAATCATTCAAACATTCCATAGATTAACAAAACATTTAACAAAAAAAAGTAAGCATCAATAATATTCATCAAATCTCCAATTTATATGACATAACAACTCGAGCTATTGAGGTTTCATTTAATGCAATATTAAAATTTATAAGCCACGGTAATAAAAATTCAAAATCATCAAATGATGGCTTCCTCCGGTGCAACGGAAGCGATTTCAATAAATAGGATGCTAATGATTTAATCTTTTCGGCAAAGGATACTTTAACACGCCTTAAAATGTTGGACATCAATTCAGGATATTTATCCGAAATATTATAAAGGAAATCACGAACTATTTTATAGCATATATCTTTGGTCGGCTGATTAATGAATCCAACCTAGGAAAAAAATAATAGAAAATTTAATTAGTATGAATAGGAAGGAACTAAGAAGCAATTACATTTGTACCTCAAATATCTTTTATACAGTCCTTTGAATTCCCGGTCTAACTGTTCTCTCCATAAAATCATATTACAAAATATTTGCAACAAATAATATGTCATCTGGCTGACATCTATTTCAGTTGTAACATAATTGAACTTGTCTACAAAACTTCCATTATTGATTTGGTTCGGTAACTCTTCATAGTTTAAATAGAGAAAATTGTCACGAAACACAATCGTTAAGCAATAGAATAAAATCCATAATGAGCGCTTATCTAAAGTTGAAAATGGTAAATCGACTAAATATTGCCATGTATCAAGATGTCGCGAATTGTACATATAGTGCAAGTTCAAAATATAAACGACTTATATTGAATTTGAATTCGATATACAAGTTCCACATCATTCATCTTATTCGGTTGGTATCTGAAATTAAACGAAATTAATGTTTCATTTGTATGCCAAATCAGAATAAATTCGTGACACTTACGTGAAATTCGTGGGTATCGTTTACGTATAAAACAACATGAACTAATCGCTCCAAACGTTTTGCAAAATGACGTTATATTTCTGTGTTGTAGGTCAACAGATCTTTAAGAACAAGGTCAATTGTTGTAGGTCAATTTTAACTAAACTCGTTGAAAATGCAAACAACCTTAATAAGTTTCGGTGTGAAGAAAAGTTTTTCTTCGATATAGTATTCAGAATTTTTTATTGTGGCTTGCACTAATATACGTTTAATTTTTAAATGGAATTTGATTAAGTACACGGAGAGAAAAAATATGGTTTCATGTGATTGGATTTAGCACGAATATAATTAAATAAATTATAAATATGTTTGAAATGTTGTTGCCAAACATTTTATATTTATCTGTTGTTCAAAAAAAATAATAATATAATTAAAAATATCATAATATAATTGATTACAAATTTAACATATATGGTATTTTGAGAAAACCATAATATTACTAAACGAAACCATAAGTTTTAATAATATAATCATTAATTCTAATTATGAATATAATATTTTAGCAGATGAGCATTTCGATTATGTTTATACAATCATAAATACGTAAATTTTACTTTAATTTTAATCATTATAATAATTAGCAAAAATAACATTATTTTATTATTAAATCATAAGCAATAATGTAATTGGCCGCTCTGATTTACAATAACATTTGCTCGAAAAACTGTTAGTACCATAATATGATTATTTGATTTATTTTTATACAAATTAATGAACTTAAATTTAGGTATTGTAATATAAATAATATTTGGATCCAAGTTTTGAAGTAAATACATATTATGAAAATCCAGTAATCTTCTTGGGCCATTCAAATGGATCTAAAGCACAAAATAAATTGTTTGTGTTGTAGTTTGTAAAACGCATAGTGCTTCAATTACTTAAGTGGATTAAAATTTCACTAAAAAACATTAAAACCAAATCATTAAATGTTCCCCAACAAATCGTTTTAAATAAATTAAACAATAGTCTACATAGAAATAAATTGTATAAAATCCCCAGCAGATTTTCCTTCTAAGATGGTATTTTTAAAGTTCTTGCTACATTTGCTAGACTGTAAATCTAGGCAACTAGTCCAGTCCTTAACATGTTGAATACATCCGAAGTTAAATTAAAATTTCATTTATTTATATTTTGGGAGGTAGTATCTGCAAATTATTGTGAATATGTTACGGTGAGTATGGATTTTGTTCAACACGAGTATGATTTTTTTTTCGAAAATTGAGTTTTGCATGCTGTTTCGATAACTTACTTAATGTTCAAAATCAACTTTATATTTTTATGATGAAAATAAGAAAATTTTATATTTACGAGTACTTCAAGTGCGCTTATTAAACCACATCAAAACTGTCAACCATCGTGTCGCAGTTTTCAAGCAAAATCTGTATGCAGGTTTTACCTGAAAACATAAATAACTTTTCTTTTATGCTTTCGATCTCAACAAAAATCGATATTTTATCATTTCTTTCCGTATAAGATACAACAAAAAACAATATGCATATGAGTACAATCTGTATCAATTTATTCGCATGCTTGGAAGGAATATGTACATGGTTCAGGTAAATAAGCGACCAATTTGCTAGCAGAAAAATAGCTACTTAATCAATTTTATATAAAGCTTGCTTGAATTTGAAATAATACTTTTTATAAACAAAGTAAAACGAAGTTGCAATTTTCTAAAATATATCCTTTGCAAATATTATGCGTCATTTTACTGTACAGCCGCAATTAAAGTAAAAATTAATAAATACAATTTCAATTCAAACTTGCTCTATTATCTATCAGTGAAAAATTTTTATTGTTTCACTGATAGACAATTTGACCATATTTGATTATTGATTTCTCAATTTCAGACCTAAAACATAGAAATCATTTTCACTAACAAATTCTGTCATAAACGTATATTAAACGAAACATTTATTTATGCAATTTATGTAGAAGGTCGAATCTTTTCTTATATGCAAGTTTGTTAAATTCGGTAATTACGTCATAACAAAATTATTTTCTAAAGTACATATAATCAACGCCTTCTATACTACTGGCCTTTTACTACTCTCATTTTTCGCACATGACGTCAATTTAAGTCTATACCGAGACTGCGCAATAATAATTTTAGGATATTTACACTAACAAAGCAACTAGAGAAAGCAACAACAAGGTCGACTTAGTGTGTCGTCATCATTTGGTGTAAGCGGCCAGTAGTTTAGAAGGCATTGATATAATACTCTTAAATCGTTATATTACATGTATATCTAAATGTGGGTGAGCAGCTAAACCAATTTGTTAACCATAAAATGATCAAATCCTTCATATTATAATGATTTCCGAAGATTTTATGTTAAAATAAATGTAAATGTATTGTTAGAAGAGAATCTCTCTTTCCTAACAGTATTTTTTACACATGTTAACATAAAATTGTTAAAAACTACCTATGATTAAAATCTATTATATTATGATAAAACAAAAATATATAATATGGTTTCACGGCTTTTATATAAAACCACGTTTATAAACGTTTGTATTTTCGATAACTTGGATGTGACTTCGTTACTTTTATTAAAAAAAAATATTAAATCAATATTTATAAAGATTAACTGCAGTGTTTAAACAAAACTAAATTATGTGAAGTGTAATAAATAATTCGTTTTATGTTAAAGTTAACGCAAAGTGGTAAAAAATTAAAAACATTAGAACATTGATTGTATTTCAAACCCAAATATTTGTGGCCAAAAAAGATTTTCAGTCCATAAGGGTTTGTGCTTGTGAAGTGAGAATCTAAGTAGTGCTTATATAAAATGATGTAAAAATGTAAAGTTTATTCATGTCACCAAGCCACCTCCAAGTCATATTCAGTGTGGCCTGTAAGTGTAAAATAATTGTTTAGTTATATATCCCAGCTAAGCATTCTCTATATAATTTTCTTCATTTACATTTAATGTGATCGCTTTGTGGCTGTAAGTTTAATCTTGCATATTTTACTATATTTATTTTCTTTAAAAGTGGTTTTGCAAAACGAACTGTTGGAATAATTTTCCATTAACTTTTCCACATTTTAGCGAAGAATATTAGGTGTAAATTTCTAGATTATTGTAAATTAAATTGTCCTTAAAAATGTTTGGTTCACCGTTACCAATAAACCAGAAATTTATTTGTTTGTGAAATTATCATCAATATCACTATATTAAAATTAGATATTAACAAACATAAGTTATAAAATGTTTCTTCAAAGTAATTTTAATGGCGAGGGTAAATTCGTTGAAATTAACGAAAATAATATTAATTATACCGGATTTATAGAAGCAGGTAAATTTTCAAGAATTCTTAAATAAAAAACAAATATACATCGTATATGTTTCAAATATGTTTTTAATCTTCAACCGCAAGCAGTTCAAATGTAATAACATGATTTAAATGACATAGTATAACCATATTTTTGTGAAACATTGGTTCATGAGTGCCCTTCGTACAACGTACATCTCTGGCCGAGGATTGAGTGACAATTGGCACTCGTGAACCGGTATTAAATTGTGGTCATAATTATTTCTAGCAAATACATTCTCGGATTTTCAAAATACCTCAGCTAATTTTTAGAGTACTACTGTGAAGATAACAAAAATGCAATTCAGTAAACCGCAAGTTTGAGTAAGTTTGCAAATAATAAACAAATCGGTCGTTTTATAATAAAATATTTTTGTAGCAATATTTGAAAATATCTGTAAAGGAGCTTTATGGTATTTCAAACATTTCAAACATTTTTTACAATTCTTGTATCACTTAATCAATCGTTCCAACCAATTAAGAAAGTAAGAATTGCATTTTTGCTCACATTCGCGATGCGTACAAGTAAATGACGAATAATATTACTCTAGCTTTCGTATAAATACGACTAATATTTCCTATTTATATTAATATATAATAATTTTTTCACAGTACGAGATCTTTACCAAATTCCACAAACAAAGCTTGTGTCTGCATATACGAATGGATGTGAGTTGGAAGAGAACAAATTTACAGCTATTGTGCGGCAATATTTTCAGGTTCCAACTTTTCAAATTGAAATACGAATAAAAGGTAAATATAAAAATCAAAACACTTCTTTTGGTAATAATAGTTATATATTAAATTCTACTATATTTATACTATTAGACAGGCTAGATACGATATACCTTCCACCGCGAACGAATTCTATATCTATATCTGACAGTGTTGAATCGGGAATTAGTGAATTTTTAAACATAACCCCTTCAAATCAAGCCAATACGACACAGGGAGGAGTTGTGGAATTATATGACCTTTTTACTGCATTGCCAAATACAAAAACAATCGAGCAGCTGGCAGAGATTAAACACCTGAAAACTCGGTATTTGGGAGGCTTACATTTAGAAAGTTCCCATAGGCAAATAATATCAACAACAATTATAGACTTTTGCCTTAAAGATAATAAAAATAGAAGGTATATATTAAGTACATTTATTATTTTATCTCCTTATTCAGATTTTAATTTAAAGCTGTTATTTTTTTTATATTTTCCAGGGTAACCCGAGACGAATTTGTCGAACTGACCCGATCCATCGTTGTAATTTTTCCAACGGAAAAAGAAGAAACGTATTATATACCATCTGTTAGTGATGTTCTGGCAAAAGGAAAATTGTGGAACTATTACAACAACGTTCGCAAGAAATTAAGAGATCTGGGTCAGATTTCAAGAAAACAGAAGAGTATTAAACCATCGTTGCCAAATGGTAATGATGAATTTTAAGCTAATGACACCTTGAATCAGATAAGACAGTTCGTTTGATGGAAAAACTTATTCCATTTTTCCTCATAAATAGAAAACCTTATGATTTAATAGCTTTGCAATATAAGTCAACACGACTTAATTAGGCATACTGCAAACAAATAATTTGTTCTGCTAACGTTTTATCTAGTTTCGGTGCTATCATACTTTTAATATACATATATTATTGACATTAAGAAATTAATTATTTTCTTTTGTTAATTCTTCCAGTACCAGAACATGAAGATCAAATAGACCATCTAAAATCTTTGGAAACGAATTCAACAGATTGGGAGCAAATCGAGATAAGTTGGAGAAAAACTACAGGTTTAAGGCGCAAACAGCTATTAACCAATATTTCTACGTTTGAATACCTAGACAAATATTCAGTTTTGAAAGATGTGAAAGGGTATATATTAGCTGAAATTGATACGAAGATCATATATCCAACATTGGGAAGCATAAGTAAGTGGCTTTCTCTATATTCAAAGATAGTTGAGTTATCTAGACGACGGACAAAAGATATAAGAGCCATCAACATCATAAAAATTATTGATAATACTTTTGAAGAAAGTAAGATTTTCGAATTTTTTTATATACTTTTGAAAATTTATTTTAACTTGATTTTCGAATACTCTAGGGCAAAAAGCAGCGTATGCATTGCTATTAATAAGTTACCTTTTACCAAATAACGGAAGAAGAAGTGAGAAAACGGGAAGAACTGCCTCAAAATCGGAGATACAGCAACGTTTCATTCAAATCTATAAAGTGAGATAATATTACTTGTCTAATTTGTTTTTATTCTAAATTAATTCATTCACATTTATTTCAGTCTGCAACCGAATCAGCAGAAGATATCCCAGTTAATGATATTAAAATATCAATTATTGCAAACGAATCAGACGAAATACAATATAGTGAATTTCGTATTGCGGGGCTAGTTTTCAAATCATCTGATCCATTGGAGGCACTTGAACATTTATTTTTTTATATTATGGCAATGGACGTTAAATATCCTAAAATTATTAAACACGTATGGCAATTTATTCAACTTGGAATATATGACATTCAACTTGAAAGAGACTATTCACCTTCGGTAACGACATTAATAGAAGATTTAAAATTTATTCATTAATAAGGTTAGCTTTGTGCAATTTTATTTTTCCATTTATAATTTTTATAGATTAACGATTACTAACCTAAATGGACTCGCTGTTTTGTTTTGTTTGTAAAAATTCTTTTTTTTCGACCAATAATTTAATTAGACATATCAGAAAAAGGCATCCGAAATCATGCGTTTTAGAGTGTTGTGTTGGCACATGTGGAAAGACATATACTCACATAGAGTCTTACAGATTTCATTTAAAAAAACATAATTTCGTTTTTCTTAAAAATGTTCCAAATTCCGAAGATCCAGCTAGTTTAAATGAATTATTGCCTACTGTTACATTTGATTTTACTGGTTCTGTTAATATAAAATCTTGTGAAACACACCTTGAGACGGTAACAGAAATTAGATTAGAATTTTTAAAAAATTTTCTTGATATATATAGTAATGAAAAAGTTCCACGTTCTATCGCTATTGCAAATGTGAAAAGAGTAATAAACTTCTATAATACGAATTTGGAAAAAATTAAAGCCCTTTTTCAAGATTTTGAGTGGAAAGATAATAATTTACGAGACAGGTTTATTAAAGAAATTAGTAAACTTATAAGTAGTAGTAAAGTTCAATCTGAATATAAAATAATGTTAGAACTGAAAAAAATTGATTATTTTTTTGAAACTTGTTACCATACTGTGCATTCTGAAATGATGGAAAACGTGGGAGTGGACAATTCCATTTCATTGAAACAAATTAACTATTCATTTGGTATGTTTCCTTTGAAAGAGGCTCTATCAGCCTTGTTTAACAAAACGGAATATTTATCCGAAATAATTTCTTATATACAAAAATTAAATAATGGTCCTAAAGAATTAGTTCAAAATTATATTCAGAGTGTTCATTGGAAAAGAAAAATTTCAAAATATCCACCTTCCTCTTCTGTGCTTTATCTCCCTTTATTTGTCTATTTTGATGATTTTGAGCCAAATAATGCCCTTGGATCTCATGCTAATATTCAAAAAATAGGAGGAGTTTATGTAAAATTTCCGTGCCTGCCAAGTCATATTAATTCCAAACTGTTTAATATTTTTTTAGCAATGCTGTTTTTTAGTGAAGACCGAAAAAAATTTGGTAATAGTCGCATATTTTCAGCATTTGTGGAAAAGTTAAACGAACTAGAAAGAGACGGAATTTCACTTTATTCGAAACATTGAAACTACAAAAAGGTAAAGATAATTGCTTCGATAGTTTTGGGCGATAACCTTGGTTTAAATTCTATTTTAGGATTTACCGAAAGTTTTAATAGTAAAAAATATTGCAGGTTTTGCACAATCGTTTGCGAAGATGCGCGGAAAATTTGTTTTGAAGAAACAAATTTAGTTAGAACTCTTTCAAACTACAAAATAGATTCTGAAACATGTGACACTAAATCATCAGGAATAAAGGAAGCTAGTATTTGGAATGATTTAACTAATTTTCACGTCACCAATAATCTATCTGTAGATGTAATGCACGATTTATTAGAGGGGGTCTGTCACTATGATTTGATTTTTATCTTAGACACTTTTGTTTCTAGATACAAATTTTTTACTTTAGAACAGCTGAACTATAGAATTTTAACTTTTAATTATGGGCCCAACTGCAAGAATAAGCCACCGATCCTTGATTTTGATTTTTCAAAGAAAACTAAGTTAAAACTCTCGGCTACTGAAATGTGGATTCTCTCAAATTATTTGTCTCTAATTATTGGAGATATTGTTCTTGACTGTGAGGAATGGAAGTTGTATTTATTGTTGAGGGAAATTATAAGTTTTACTTGTAATACTGAAACTCAACAAGATAAATTGGATATATATCTTAAACATGTTATCACAGAACATCATTTGTTGTACATTAAACTATCTGGAAAGAAATTAAAACCTAAATACCATAACATGATACATTATGACCGAATCACAAAAAACGTTGGCCCTTTAAAGCATTTATCTTCCATGAGATTCGAATCTTTCCATCAAGTCCATAAAAAAACCGCGGCTTCATGTAATTCTAGGGTTAACCTCCTTAAGACCTCTTTATCTCTTTATCAAATATCAACTGAAATTTGCAAATTTATTATTAAATTTTGAAAATATAAGTAACAAAGATATAGAAACTGGGCCTACAGAAAATTTTGTAGATTTAAAGGTGAGCAAGAAATTCAGCCTTCCAATCCCAGGAAAATTAACAAGCTATCTAAAAGAAAATGAAATCATTTATAAAAAAAATATGGTTGTGTTTTTGGGAATTTGTGAAGAGGGACTGCCGATATTTAGACTAATATTGAATATTTACATTAATGATCAAAATCATTATTTATGTTTACAAAACATCAATAATTTAGGCTATGATCAACATTTTTTTTCTTATGAAATTGAATTAGAAGAAATTTATTCGTCTGAGAAGATTGAAAAGTTACAGTCGAAACATACATCTCATATAGTTTGTTGTGGGAATGGGGTTTGTTGTATGTAATGTGGCAATAAATTATAATACATATTGTAGTAACTGTACATATGAAAAGTGTGTTAAAATTAATTTTAAGATATACATATATATAATATGAACTTTGTAATAAAAATGGAATAATTAAAATTTTTTTATTCATGAAAAAAGAGGTTTTTTATTTAAAATTGGACACAATATATTATTGATGTCATGCAAACGTCGAACAAACAAATAATTTCTTTATCAATTTCACTTCGGATTCCAAAGAATATTGAAAATGATATAATATGGATCAAAACTCAACCTATATGCTGTTTAGACTAGATTCATTATCAACAAATTTTAAAGTATTCATAATTTCCTAAATAAAAAGGCAGATCGCTCCAGCTAGCCAAATACAAAACATAATGATAGTGGAACCCAGTAGTTATACATGCAAATATATGTGCATTATATGTATGCACGCGTGTATGTATTGTATGTATGTATTTCTTAAAAATTCTAATAATATTTTAATTAAAAAGGTTTGTTATTATGTGGGTGTACGGGAAGTTTACTATGATATTGTGGTTGTGAAAATGAAACATAATATACTTGGACCAATAATAGTATAGTTAAAAAATCATTATAATGTTGTAATTGCAGTAATTAATTGTGATTGATTAAAAGTAAAATTAATACAAATATCATTAAATATATAGTTTTTACAAACATGTTATGTTTAAATTAGAAGCAATAATTATAATAATATGATTTTCAATTAATTACAATGTAGTTTTAGAACGGAATTACTATAATTTACGCAGCTATATTGTGTTTGAAAAGTAACAATTTCAATGACAATATTTTTAAACTTAACAAATGCTTTGTTAAAATTAATATAATTATAACTATAATATTTTATTTTACAACTATAATATTTTAAAGCTTAATCATAAAACTGTCGGAATCACTTGGGAACATGGCAGAACCAATGATAAGATGTGTGGAACTAATCACAAAATATTTAAATTATTAAATATAATAATGATTAAAATAATTATATTTTTGTGGATAGTCAAGTATTTTATAGTTAGAGACAACCATGAACAATTTGTTATTTAGAAAATCACAGTAATGGTTAAATAATATTCAATCATAATGTAATTCCTGCAAATTGTGGTTGGATTTACCATATTTTTTTTCTCCGTGTAATGCTGCTTAAGTAATTCGATTGTCCTACGCATTCACTATTTGTTGTAATGGCTCTTCGCCATCCAAATCAATAATGGTTCAAACGTCATCTTTCACAGAGTACATCAATAACATGTTCCAGCTTTAGCTGTTTCAAAAATTCATTGCGCTGTTTAATTGATAAGAGAATTACTTTTAATATTGTTATTTGTTATACAATGATCAACACGATTACTCGCAAAAAACAAACCTCAAAACGTTTGCAAATAAATCTGGGATTTAACTCATAGATGTCATCCAGGTAGGTGTTCCGCTCGGAGATCTATGTATTATATGAAACAGCAAAAACATATGATCTTGCCATGTAGCCACACTTATATGTAAACTAAATATGTAATTTCTTAAGCCAATTCTTTAAATTGTTCCAAAATGTTTTATCCTTTTATCCGGTATAGGGCCTCTTAAAAAATAGAAAAGTATTGGAATCGAGCAACGCAATTTTTGAAGTCGCGAATGCTTCTTCATCGAAATATAATAATCTAGAATAATTAAAATAAATAAACACATAGAAGAATAAAATAGAAATTTAATCAGGATTATAACTCTGGGAACTTACGAGTATTTATGACTTGCATTAAACCTTGTATCACAACTACAGGAGATCGACCCAGAGGCGATATATTTTAACTTTCCGCAATGAGTTTTCATTCAGCTTAATATTATTGCGGTTTCCAATTCAGCTAATAAATTCCTAGTCATTACTCGACTTTTTGACTATTTCTTAAGAAATTAAAACGTAATCGAATTACATAATAAAATTCGATATTAAAAATAATAAACAATAAAACTTGTGATACCCAGTATAAGGCGAAACAGCTGATTTTGATGCCACACCGAAAATTTTTAATAGCAATGGATATACACTTTTAATATAATATTTACTGTTAAAACGGTAACAAATCATCTACATATTTTATAAACCACACAAATATAATTAGTTTATGATTATTAAAAAAGACGTTTTATTTTAAAAAATTATCTTCACTTTAGGTTTCTCTATTGCAGCCATTTTGGTTTATTATATTATGTAACATAATTTTTTGATTTTTTAGGTTATACCCGAAATTATCAAAATCTTCCCCTCACATTTTTTATAGCAGAGTACTTTTTACATATTTCTCCAAATTAAATTAACTAAAATAAAACAAGACTATTTTCGCCACTTCAAAAGTAATATTTATTTTTTTAAATAATTTATAGGATGTAAAATACATTGTTAATTATTAAAAACTACGATTTTTCATTGTATTTAAATACTTTTTAGGTTATGTTTGTATCGTAGTCGAAAAATTCCCCTACATGTTCTACTATAAAAAAAAAATTGTGTCTCAGTCATTCTCATGTATATATTTTATTCTCTTCTCTTTTTAATTTTATACAAAATCTCGTATTTTTGAATGGAATAGGCCCATAATGAGTCCTAAATTTCTAACTGTATTCGAGTAAGTTAATAACTCATTACCCAGAGTCAAATTTTGAAAAAGAAATCCAAGAGTGAGAGTGCGGTTAATTTATTAGAATCGAATTTCGAAATCGAAAATTTCGCCGAATATCGTCCTTTATTTTGAGCGACGCAGAAGTGGTGCTATGCATTGGTCTGTACGCTGATTAATAATCCGAACATTTTCAACAATATCGGTCCAAAAAACTGTATCTCAACTAAAATTCGACCTTTGTACAGCCCAGATGGATTAACTGATCTGAATGAAACTTTATGCTTAAGATTTTTCATAAATTGGGAAGTGATGATGTATGGCCGAATAAGGTTCACAGAAAGTGACAGCTTCCATAGGAGCTTCTCTTGTTTTGCAAATATTTATGTCATTTATTTAGAAAAACGACGACTTTACACTAAAATATTCTAAATTAAATTTTTAGCAATTTCGGTCTACATTATTTTTCCAAAATTTAAGCGGAAATGAAGATTTTTGACAAAAAACTGTTTTACATAAAAATTTGGCATCTCGTAGCCCATTCTTAGATTTTTCAATAAACTCAATGATCCTATAGTTATATGTGATGGACATCTGTGTACCAAAGTGGCAGCTCCTAAGGTAACAAAAACAAAAAATCGAAATCCCAACTTTCAAAATCCCAATTTACAAAGCCCCAATAGGCAAAATCCCAAAAAATCGTTAATTTTTAAAGTAATTTTCATTAAAACATGTGCGACGCCGCACATTAAAACATGTAATTATAATTGTTTTTTTTGCATTAAATATATTAGTAGTTAGTTATATTATAAAAAATGAATATTTTAACAAGCAATAAAGGAGTGAATAAGTTATTCCATAACGGGTATGCATACTATCTAGATAGTGAAAAATATAATTTGTTGAAGTATAGTTGGAGTTGTGCTCTCACCGCGAAAAATTTATTTCTGTAGAACTAAACTGGTCACAACGATGGACACTAATAAACATGACGAGATTCAAAAATCAATTTAACATTGCCATGATCCTCGGGCTGCTGTTTTGAATGTTACAGAAGCGAATGTAGAACTAAAAAAACAAAGCTGCCTCTACCAGATAGCCATCTCAAATGATTCGCGAGGTACTGTGGATTGTGAACCGGTATCACGTATTAACTTACCAAATAGGCAAGCTCAAAGCCGAAAAATCGAAAGGATTCGCTCAAGTGTTCTTAAAGAGCCAATAAATTTATCCGAAATCGACATTCCTCAGCATTTCTATACTTTGAGGAGGAATTATGCATACTTTCAGAAAAGGATACGTCCAAAACTACAAAATTTTTACTTGGAACTATTTCAAGTTTAAAGATTTTATCTAAATCATCTTGCTGGCTAATGGATGGTCCTTCGTATGTAGCGCACCGACAATTACGGCGCAACTATTTAGTACTCGTATCCATGGAAAAATTGAAAACCAAATAATACCGCTGCAAAATTAATGAGCAAGAAAAATAAGAAATTGGTATACAGAGTTTTTTGAACTTCATTGTATAGTGGCGGACCACAATATCCCATTAAAACCAAATATGATTTTTCCGACTTTAAAAAAAACCATTCATTCTGCGTCAGGTTCAAAAATCGAAAGTAGCCGTCACATATGGAAGAAGTGAAGTTTATGATTTTTAAAAAAACCTTGTTTTTGTCTCTCCTACCAAGATAAAAACATACTATAAAGAATTATATAAGCATTTAGTAGATACCGTTTCCTAAATTTGCAAAATGGAAAAAAACTAATTATATGGCAGGACTAAAAAATACTAATCCAAAATATGAACCAGACTTTTTGTCAATTGAAGGAGCGTAGAAAGAAAATTTTCGGAATACCCAGAATAGCTAAGAAAAATTACAAAAAATATTTTTTTTTTTTTAAATATAAACAAATTAAACAAGTAATCGAGAAACGGTTGATGATGCGAAATTGATTATTTAAAAAATATAGCCTACAATATTCATCTGACGAGCTAACCAACTTTTTATCGAATTTAAATCAATTCATTAATTTAAAAATAATAATTATTATTACTATTTTTCTTCACTGTTTTTTATCAATTTTTGTGATTAACAATTACCATTTTTAGCAGTATTTCTTAGCGGATTTTACTAAAATAAATTTTGTATTTGGTCAAAACAATCATTTCGGGATTTTGTCTACTGGGAATTTTATTTGGAATTTAGTACCGCTCCCACAGTATTTATGGAAGCCGACCAAGAAAAGATTCTCTTACGATGTACTTTTCGCCTCAGAAATCAAGCGTAGTGGGTAGTATCAGATTTGTGTAAAGATTCGTGGTAAAAGAAAGTTGGGTGTTGGCCACAACGTATACACCCCTCCATTTTTCATTACCAATACCTCCTGTGTGTAGCTATTGGGTTTCTCGAGTGCTTCACCCGCCCTCAAAACTTCTTGGAACGTGAGTTTCGATGACAAGGTCCAACCTAATTTGGAGCTTGGTTTAATTAAGTGACTGGGAGCGGTTTGATTACTATAGAAAGGTTTTGTCTTAGGCAAAAAATCTCAGACGGATCTGAGTTTCGTCCAAATCGGTTGAGCAATGGATTACTACAATTCAAATTAACATTTTGTAGAATCGCATTTGGAATTCAAATTGGAATCCCATACTCAAGACTGAAGAAGAAGAGAATAATTTATGTACATACCACATTTATTTGATTTTCTCTATTTTTGACAGATGTAGGAGTGTGGTTGGCAAAATGCTTAAGGCAATTTTCGGAAGTTCGGAAAGGCATTCGGAAGTTATATTAGAATCTCAAGTGTATCATACAAGTCAAGTTTCATCCTAATCGGTTGAAAAGTGGATAGATTTTATTCAAATTGGCCATTTAATTGGAACTTATTTATTCCTGAGAGAATGCCCGTCCCCGCTGATGAACTAAATTTATATTTTAACTCACAACTGAAAATGGTTTGCAAAATAAAATTCATAAGCAACTTTTCTCTTGTGTAAATACAGACAGCCCAACATTTTCATTTAACTATCGAACACACAAAAAGTGAAATTTTTTTATTTTTGTTATTTTGGTTCTGACTCATTTTCAATGTGCGAAATATTTTTGCTTTTGTTGTTTTCTTTTTCGGAAAATTGAGGAATTTCTTTATATATCGCGTAATTAAGAATAATTTTTTGTTCGTTATATTTGTACAATTTTTTAATATAAACACAACATTCTTGTGGGATGAAATATATCAATTTTCGGTCTATCTACGAAAAAATAACAAGATCGTCGTTATTTTAAACGAAATGGAAAAGAATTCGGTAATCACGGCATGTAACATTTATTTTTATTATCAAATTAATTATAGATAACAGTAGCGTATGTTTATGGAATTTTCGCAATTTTACGAATTAATTTGTTGATAAAAATAAACCCGAAATGATGATGTAGGACTAGATAGTAGATTATAATATTGTAGTGCCAATAAACTTGTAATAAACAAAATGTTTGTATACGTTGAATACAGTTGGTCGATCGGGGGGCAAGGAGCCGCAGTTAGTTTCATAATATTTTCTATGCGCATCACATATTTAAATATATTTTCTTTCACAAAATTTATTTTTGTTTACAAATCTTATTTTCTTAGCACTGATTTGTGATTCTGTTATTTTGCATTCTTCAGTGTACGTATGGGGTGTACTAAATCATTATAATATGTGATATCACGCGTGTTGGCGCTTCAGCTAAATAAAATTTACCTCCTTTCAATTTGATGAAAGTATCCGGCGACGTCAGATTTCCAAATATATTCTGAAACCACGTAATGTCAAACATATTTTGTTTATTGTGGTGGTACTGAAGGAAACAATTTATAGATTTTAGCAAAAGTTTTTTTACCAATTAGGAACAAATGTGCCATCTATAAGTCAAAAATTCAAATTTATCCACGTCCAGCGTTAAAGGAAAGAAAGTATGGATTGGTTGGGAAGTTGATTGTGTATAAGTAAGTGTCGATTATCATATTCGTTGTCACACAGTAGTGACGCTAAATGGAAGAATTTCCTACGATTTGTGTATTTAATTCGAGAGTGCTGAAATATACCAATATACAGAACAATCACAATAACACCATTACAATTGCAAAAACCAAAGTAAAATATATAATAAAATTCGTGAATGCGAAAAGTTAGTTGTTAAAATAGAATATAGATGGAAATGTGAAAGAATCAAATTTTGTACGCTAAGCAGTAATTCGCTAGTAGTACAGCTACATGGTATGTTCTATATATATAGACAATATTCCAATGTAATAATACAACATCAGTCGTCGCGACCTGATGAGAAGACTGATTTTTTCAAATCAATAGTCTCATTTGTTCGAAACTGATTGGTGTGATTCTTACACATTATAGCCATCTATGGGGTAGATACTCGATCGGCTAGCAAGCAAGCAATTTGCTAGCCAAAATCCAGGCTACTCAATTAATTTTACCAAGAAAATTTGAATTTCAAATTACATTTCTTATAAAATTTTTGTTTTTTGTGCGATTGCACAGTAAAACAATACAAAAATTTGCTGTTTATTTTTTGAAGCCGCAAAATTTACTGTGCAATCGCAAGAAAAAAAACAAAAATTTTATAAGAAATGTAATTTGAAATTAAAATTTTCTTGGTAAAATTGATTGAGTAGCCAGGATTTTGACTAGCAAATTGCTTGCTTGCTAGCCGATCGAGTATCTACCGTTGTAAGAATGAATTATTGAAAATGTGTATTTTGAATGAATTTAAATGAATAAATATTGTGAAAGGGTATTTCTGATCCTATTTCCATCTAAATTGTCATCACCTAGTGTGGTCGTGTTGGTTGGCTGATTAACTGTGAAATTGTTATGGTCCTCTTCGCCGGTATAATTACGAAGTTCATTCTTATTATTTAAGTAATTGTGCAAAATGCAACATGTTTTTATTACCAAACACGCATTTTCTCGTATCATCTCTAAGCTCCTTCCAATTTTTCGAAAACAGGCCTTTAATTGCCCAAAGGCATTTTCTACTACACGTCTTGAACGCGATAGAATATAATTAAACAATTTTTCAGCATGTGGTAAATTATTTCCCGGATATGGTTTCATTAAGTATCGGCTAAGTTTAAATGCAAAATCACCTAAGAGCACTACAGATACTGAATCACCATATATGTCTAGACTGTTTTTATAAAACAATTCGTTTCGCTCATGCTGCAATTTCAGTTGCAACTTTTCATAAACATATGAGTCATTATTTTTCCCAGGGGATCCCACGTGAATCGATATCTAAAAGTAATTTATTAAATAAATATCTGATATTTTATAATTTATTGTATTAGGTTATTATTTATCTGTAATCAACCGCCACTAACAATATGATTGAGTACCATCCCTTGTAATTATGGTAATCAGTAGCGTCATCTTTAGAAATGCTAACTTCTATGTTGGCATTCAACTTAAACGGAAATCCATATTAAATATGTAGTTTTTAAATGGTCAACAAATATTTTTTACCAACTGCTCCATAAACTTGAGGAAACCCCCAAAGTTTTTGAAAGCCATCCGTAATTTCTTTGATTGACACATCGGAAGGTGGATAAAAATAACTAAAGGTATTTCGCTCGTGTTTTGCACATAATGCTTCGGAAAACTCCAAAACTATTTCGCGGACCGCTGACCTCCCAATTCCAAATAAATTGGCTACAGTTCGGCATTCTGCTGATGATGCTAAATAGTATATAGACACAGCTACGCGTTTGTCTACTGGAATACTTTTTCGAAAAACAGTATCCATTTTTCCAAGCAATTTAGTGAATTTACAATAGTTCGAAAAATGAGTTTCGGCTCATTCGGAAATCATCTTTAAATTTACTTTCTGGATATGAGGGAACCTCAACCTCCCAAAATAATCTTTCTCTGATCTATGAAAAGTTAAGGCGTTAAATATTATTTAACATTTTAATTTTTTATTACATTTTTAATTATATTGTATTTTTACCAAATTCCACATTTTCCTGTCGTCTGTCAATTGTTTATAATTCAAGGCGATGTAGTGCAGACTACTTTTGGTTTCTCTCAAAATGGAAAAGTGCGATTTCCTGCGAATCTTTCACCAACATTTCCAAATTTTTGGCTCTATTCTTAAGCTCATCAATTTGCTGCATAATTGCTCTGGTTTGCATTGGATTCATTTTATTACAATAACTTTTCACTTTCAAAATTCCAATTATATATTGGCTGTCACTACAAATATTTTTTTTTAATTAAAATGTCATTAACTTGTTAACTCCAGTTGTATAAAGGCGCCACCCGTATTTTCACTTATTCCACACTTGTCGTATGATGGCACCACTTATACTTCCAAGGATGTTAAATTACGGCCGCACGATGTCACTCTCATAAAATTCATTTTACGTTTATCTCGTACAAAATATTGAGAAATTAGTTCACTAAACGCGTTTAGTCATTAAACTCAAAAAGAAACCGAGATTAGCTAATATTGGTTTTGACACACTATGTATAAACTCGAAAAATTCACTAATCGCACTTAGCTCAGCCTAGTTTGTTTGGGTATTAACTGCAAAAATTGTGTTTCGAGAAAATCGATGTTATAGTTCGGTAACTTGTTTTCGTTATAACACCAATAACAATCATTTTTCTTATTAGTGTTAGTTGTTATATTTATCAATTATACTAGACATAATTCGACTGCGATACAAAGAAGTAAATAAATATTCATTCATATAACAAAAAAGGAAAAATAGAGTTTTTTCTGAAACGGTGAGATATACGCAAGAACAACGTTTACAAATTATTCAGTTGTATTATCAAAATAATCGTTCTCCAATTGCAACTTTTCGTGTGCTTTTGCCATTTTATAATCGTAATAATCGTCCAAGTGTGCTCGTTATTCGTCGAATTGTTGAAAATTTTGAGCGTACATTCTCTTTACATAATGTTCAAGTGCCAATAAGACAAAGAAACGCTCGATGTAATGCAAATATTGCTGCCGTTCAGACAAGTGTTGCTGAAGACCGCAACTTGTCAATTCCAAGACGTTCTCAAGAATTGGGACCGTCTCAAACCACAATCTGGCGGATTTTGAGAAAGGATTTGGGTTTGCATCTGTAGAAAATTGTTCTCACTCAAGAACTGAAGCCATTGGACCACCGTAAATGTCGTGAATTTGCTGATTTTGCCTTGGAACAACTTGAAAACGATAACGATTTTTTTAAGAAAATCATCTTCTCAGATGAGGCTCACTTTCATCTGAGTAGTGCGGTAAATAAACAAAACTATCGATTCTGGTGCAAAAGAAATCCACAAATCATTCACGAAAAACCATTACATTCACCCAAATTGACAGTTTGGTGTGGTTTTTGGTCTGGTGGAATCATCGACCCATATTTTTTTTAAATGAAGCTGGTAACACTATTACTGTCAATGGACATCGGTATAGATCGATGATAACTAACTTTTTATGGCCGAAATTGGAAGAAGTTGATCTTGACAACATTTGATTCCAACAAGACGGGGCTACGTGCCACACAGCAAGTGCAACAATTGAATTATTGCGAGAAAAGTTTGGAGATTCGATTATTTCAAGAAATTGTGATATTGAATGACCTCCAAGAAGTTGTGATTTAACACCATTAGACTATTTCTTGTGGGGTTATTTGAAGTCATTGCTCTTTAGCAATAAACCAAACTCTCTTCAAGCTTTACAAGTCAATATTGAACGTGCTATTCATGACATACGACTTAATTTAGTGGGGAAAGTGCTCGAAAATTGGGTTCATAGAATTCGTTCCTGCAGAAGAAGTCGTAGTCGTAGAGGCCATTTGAAATGATGTCACTCTTTTTGGAAAACCCTTTACTACACAATATGCTAAAATAACAATATTTTGGCGTTTTTAAGAAATAAACGTCAAGTAAACTGTAGAAACAAGCTTTAAGTTTTAAGACGAACTGAATAAAATTGAAAAATAAAACTAACAATAATGATTTTTTTTTTTTTTTTTTTTATTATTGAAATAGCACGATAGTTCTGATTACTTAATACTATTAATTAGTGCAAATAAAATAAAGTAATAATTCAAATTGGGAATTCGAATTAAAAATTCTCATAAATGTTATTCTACCACTTTTAATTAATTTTCCTCATATTAATTTAATAGATTTTATTTAATTTAATTTATCACCACAATTAATTTGCCAACTTAAGGTGATTCTCTCTGGAACCAATGGCAACTTTCAATAAGATTAAGTTTTTTTGTAGTAGATAAGTTGTTTTTGCTTCAACGACCGATAGAAAGATTCAATTGAGTCAATTTGATGAAAGAAGAAAGTTCAACAAGTTTGCCTTAAATGTAATTTCAAGTAACACAAACTAAACAAAACATAATTGAAATAAAAACGCCTTATCTGCAAAGTGGAATAGTATTGTAATAGTACTCGTAGTTAAATCATTTTTGCTTATAAACTATACCACATTTTTCTGTTAGACCTAATTATATTTTGCTTAATAAAAAGTTTTTGGATTTCTTTTAAATTACTTTTATTAATTATACGAGTAATGATAAAGATTTTAAACAGATATTAATTGGCATTAATCAAGATCAAGAACATAAAAATTTCGATATTTTTAAGGATTTATCGACCAAACTAAAAATCACATCCTAAAACACAACTTTATTGAAACATTGCATATATGTGTATTTTTGGTGGTAGTGATTTCTATAAAAATTTCGAAGTGATTAGACCACAGGGGGGACGAATTTGGAAGTACATCGAATTGTTTTTTCTTGCGATTTTCATTCGCGTGCTTTTGTATTGTACAAAATTAAATTCAAGATTTTTTAACCATAATGTGAGTGACGTGGGTACCCGGGTACCTTTTGCACTATTAGACGTTTATTTTTTGCATACTCCAGCAACAAGATGAAGCAGGTAGCAAAATCGTTCAAATGGAAACAATCTACCGCAAAGACGGGGAGGATAGGAAAACGAAGATATATTTGGAAAAAAGGTTGGCAACTCTAAAGGCGATTTATAACGACTACGTCGATAATGATACGAAAACCCTGGACATGACCCCACCTCTAGACAAGGGTCATTCATATCTGGAAAGACGGAAGAAATTGTATACCAAAAATTACAGATGTATACCAAAAATTAATAACGGATATGCGTGAACGCCTAAATACCGCATCAACGAATTCAATAGGGCAAACTGCGCAGCAAGAAACTAGTTCAAAAGAAATCAACAACAAAAAGCTTTTCAAGCGGCAAGATGTCCTCATGCGCCAAATGTATCAAAAATTGGCGTCAATCAATCATTCATTGGAGACTAACAACATATCCAAGGAATACATAAATATAAAATTAAAACAACTAGAAAAAGACATCCAAGAAGTAGCAAACCAACACACTGCGATCTTAATAGAAACAGAAGAAGACGAACAAACGTCTGACTACTTCAAAAAAGATTATTTTGGCCAGCTACAAGAAAAAGTAGAAACCACAATGATCGAGTTACAACGATTTCACGGCGATAATACAACTACGTCAGAATCAGTCCAGATGAAACTGTCAAAAATAGAACTACCAAACTTTTACGGTGAATATGACCGATGGGAAATATTTAACGATATATTCACCGAAATGATTCATCAAAACAACAAAATATCTGACATGGTGAAGATGCCATATTTAAAATCACACCTACAAAAAAAAGCAGCTCAACAACAATAGGTGACAATTACCAAACAGCCTGGAGCATAATACAAAATAGATATAACAACGCGAGGTTACTCGCCAACCATCAATTCAGTGCGTTATTATCACTAACAACAATTCAAATGGCGTCCGCACAAGCGGTAAGGAACTTGCACGATACAGCAAAAGAAATTCTGCATAACATAAATCGGCTCAACATAAGTTCATCTTTTGAAGCATTCGTAAGCTTCATATTAATGAAAAAACTGGACCCAGAATCCATCAGGCTCTATGAATCATCTAAAGATAAACCCAGATAAATTCCACAACTAGAAGAAGTTTTCAAATTCCTTGAAAAAAGATTTCAATCACTGGAAGCCATGGGCAGCAACAAACAAACGACAAGCCGACCACAGTATACACTAGTATATAAAGTAAATATTGTCAGTCAGAACCATGCGTCGTATGTAAAGGGTCACATAACACCCTACTACACTACAATAACGCATTATCAAATGGTGGAACCGGAGTTAAAAACGCGAAAACCCTCATAGTAAATCAACAGGGACAAGTTTTGTTACCAACCGCAGTAGTTAAAGCCATAACTTGCACGGTAAATCAGATCTTGCTGAGAGCATCAGTCGATCCTGGATCACAGGTGACATTAATCTTCTCAAAAGCCGCTAACCTACTCAACCTTAAGAAGAAGAAGGTCAACGTTTCTATCTCCGGTATAGGAGGAGGGAAAGCAGGTGATTGTAAACACACAATCAATATACAAATCTTGCCAAGATTTGAAACCGATTTTCAACTAAATATCGAAGCGTTGATATTTGATAAACTCAACCAACAGTTACCGGAGGTGGACTTTGATGCAAGATGTTGGACCCATCTCAAACAAATACAACTCGCCGATCCTTATTATAACAAGTCACAACCAATTGATCTCATACTTGGTGCCGACTATTATCCAGCAATCATAAACAACAACATCATAAAAGGAAGTGAATTAGAACCAATGGCACAACAAACTGAAATCGGGTGGATACAACAACAATGATAGCTACTAAAGGCATAGAAGATCAATTGAAATTACTCATAGAGGTAGAATCGATACCAGAAAACAGAATTAATACGGAAGACGAAGACATGGTTGAACAACATTTCCAGTAACCTCAGAAAAGGGATCAGATGGAAGATATGTGGTAAGAATTCCATTCAAGGATAATCATATCAAATTAGGAGAATCTAAGAAAAAAGCCGCTGCCAGGCTAATACAAATTGAAAATCGGTTCAAGAGAGATCCGTCTTTCAAGCAGTTATATCATCAATTTATGCAGGAATACATAAATCTAAAGCACATGGAACTTGTGCAGGAAGAGGTTGAAGATCACAATATAGCAAATAACACCTATTACATACCGCATCATGGTGTAATCAAACAGGATAGCACCACTACAAAACTTAGAGTAGTGTTTGATGCTTCGGCTAAAACTACGACAGGAGTATCTTTAAACGATTGCATGATGAATGGTCCCAAATTACAAGATGACCTAACGTATATATTATTGCGATGGCGAAAATACAAAATCGTAACGACGGCGGACATAGAGAAAATGTATCGCCAAATCTGGATAAACGAACAAGATCAGAATTACCAACGAATATTATGGAGAACTCAACCGTCTAAACCAATGACAACTTATAAAATTAAGACAGTCACATATGGGACAACACCAGCCAGATTCTTGGCAATAAGAGCATTGAGACAGTTAGCTCTTGATGGAGCCAGTGAGTATCCTATAGCAGCACACATCATATTGAAAGATTTTTATGTTGACGTTTTGCTGACCGGATGCCACACTATAAGGGAGGCATGTCAATCAGTTCGCGAATTAAAATTGCTAACAGATCGAGGTGGATTTAACTTACGAAAATGGTTTTCTAACTCAAGTGAATTATTAAAACATATACCGAGAGAGCTGCACGGTAAGGGTAATATGGAAATCAAGTTAAACGATTGCATCAAGACTCTAGGCATTTTGTATACGATCCACAAGAAGACAACTTTAAATTTGATGTTGCAAAACTCCAGTTATCCAGCAACCAAGCTACAAAGCGTTCATTACTATCCGAATCATCGAAACTATTTGATCCAGTTGGATGGCTCTCTCCACTAACAATTACAGCAAAAATTATGATGCCAACAATTATGGCTAAGCGGAATAAAATGGGATGAAACCATCTACCAGAGCATATCAACACAAAATGGATAAAATATAAGGCAGAATTAAATGATATTAAAAACATACAGATTCAAAGGTGGATCAATACAACTGAAAATACCGACAGAGCTTCACGGTTTCACTGATGCTTCGGAATACGCATATGCTGCTGCTATATACTCTCGAACAGTAAACGAAGATGGAACAATTACAACACAACTTTTAACATCGAAGACAAGAGTCGCTCCAACTAAAGTGAGGTTGTCAATTCCTCGACTAGAGCTAAATGCAGCTTTATTATTATCAAAACTGCTCAAACACGTCCAAGAAGCCTTAAATCTAAACAACTGCAGGATGTATGTGTGGTCAGACTCAACCATTGCACTATGTTGGATCACAGGCGAGCCAAACAAATTTAAGGCATTCGTGGCAAACAGGATTCCTGCTATAAAATCCTTGATACCGACCACAACATGGCATCACGTAAAATCAGGCGACAACCCAGCTGATATAGCTTCACGAGGCGCACCACCATCCGCACTGACAAACAACAAATTATGGTGGGAAGGACTGGACTTCTGGGACAAAATATAACTAGTTGGAATGAAATCTATAGTTCCTCACTTACTCATACACATCATCGTGAAGAATTAGAAGAAAAAAATTCAAAACTAATGACAATAAGCAGAAAAGAGCACGTATTTAATGAATTATTTGAGCGATGTTCTAATTAGAACAGATTAAAACGCATAGTTGCGTACTGTAAACGATTTATCAATGCATGGCAACAATAATAATAAGCAGCTAAGAGGTATAGAACTCCGGGATGCGGAAACACAATTCTCAAGGCACTACAAAAGCAAGATTTTTCTAATGAAATTAGCTGTCTTAACCAGACTAAACAAATTAGCAAAAGAAGCAAGCTACTATCATTGAATCCAACTTTAGATGAAAACGGCTTGTTACGACTAAATGGACGACTTCAAAATTCAACATTATCAAGGTCCAGGAAAAACCCCATCAACCTGGATAAACACAACCTTGTAACACAAAGAATTATAGAAAATGCTCATGTCAGTACCTTACATGGGGGTGCCCAACTAACATTGTCGCATTTGAGAAATAAATATTGGATTATTGACGGTAAACGTGCCGTACGTCGAGTAATTCAAAAATGCATTACATATTTGCTTTCGTAACAAAACGCATCTTACACAACAACAAATGGGAAACTTACCATCTGCTAGAGTACGGCCGGGAAGACCGTTCGCAAAAACGGGTATCGATTATGCTGGCTCCATTCAAGTGAGAAAAACCAAGGGAAGAGGTAACAAAACTCACAAAGGTTACATTGCACTGTTCATCTGCATGGTAACAAAAGCTATACATATTGAAATTGTAAGCGATTTAACAACCGAATCATTTATTGCTGCTTACAAGCGATTTACATCCAGGAGAGGATTATGCACGGATATCTACTCTGACAATGGGACATATGTACTTCGTTGGAGCGAACAAGGCAATGTTAAAAGAACATCATCGCGCAATAACCACATTACCGGAGGAGATCGCCACTATGATAGCCAACGACGAAACCAATTGGCATTTCATACCGCCCATGACACCCCATTTCGGTGGCAAATGGGAAGCGGGCATTAAATCTATCAAGTTCCATTTAAAACGAATCATAGGAGAAGCAACCCTCACCTTTGAGGGGCTTTACACAGTAGTTACACAAATCGAGGCGTGTCTAAATTCTCGATCGCTAACTCCACTGACCAATAGTCCAACAGATTTATCAGCTTTAACACCAGGACATTTTTTGATAGGTGATTCTCTCAAGTCAATGCCGGTCGCTGATACAGATAACATCTCTTTAAAAACAAGATGGCACCTTGTTGAGAAAATGGTGCAAGGCTTTTGGAAAAGATGGTCCTCTGAATATCTCCATCAACTACAGCAACGAACTAAATGGAAATGTAGCCAAGCGAACCTAAAAATCAACGACTTGGTGTTACGAAAGGATGACCAACAACCAACCACACGTTGGAAACTAGGGCGAATTATCGAGACACATGCCGGAAGCGATGATTTAGTTAAAGTAGCTACAGTGAAGTGCGAGAACAATATCTTCAAGCGGCCAATTGTGAAATTGTGCAAACTACCAATTGAGGAAAATTTAAAGGATCTAATGCCCATGAAAGCCAACCAGAGTGAAGAGGAGAAGGAGTCGCAAATATCCAAGAATTCCGAGAGGGTTCTGCGGGAGCAACCTCATCGACAAGTGAAAAACCAGAGCAAATTGAAACATCTGATGCTTGCGACGTTGTCCATATGTTGCATTTTAGGACTTGCTCAGGGCAACATAGACATTACTCCATTCAACCATTCTACAGGCATACACTTTGAATCAATAGGCAGACTCGAGGTAGTCGCCATGAAATGGTCACTAATAATCTATTATAATATGAGTAATTAGACGTTGTTGAAATAAATTGCGAATTAATTCTTCAACAAATTCAATGGCAGTTCAATAATTTGGAGGCAGATAATGAATTATTATTAGCCAGCAACAAGGAAGTGCGCAGACCAAAACGAGGTTTAGGCGACACAATAGGCGTTGTGTTAGGCGACATGTTTGGGATTGTTACAGAGCGTGAAGCAAGAGAATATGAAAATCAATTTGAAGCCATAAACAATGATCAGCATCAATTAGAGGCACTGATAAGGAATCATACCACAATAACAGACAACACAGTTAAGCTAATAAAGCACAACTCAATTCTTACCATGAAATCATTAAACAAACTGATAAATGATCATGGAATGCTAAAGGCTGAACTAGAACAATTGAACTAGTACTTCATACAAGAAAAGCAAATTCGTTTAATATTAACTTCAAGCATTGAATTGATATTAATATTGAAAAATTTGGAGGACACGCAACAAGTACTTGACGTAATCCATAATGCACACAAGAACATTTTGCATCCTTCATTGCTCTCCCCGGCTCAATTGGATCAAGAGCTGGAAATTATTAAAAGACATATACCATCAACGATCACTATACCTGGGCATGGCATTCCGGATCTTCTTCACATATATCATAGCATGATGATACGCAGTAGAGTAACTCCAAGGAATATTATAGTAGAACTCACCATTCCATTATCATTTACGCGGAAGTACACACTGTTAGCCGTTTTTCCAGTGCCTAATATCGAACACAGGAATTCGCAGTCTTACATCGACACCAAGGCAGAATTTTTAGCAATAGATGCTCACCGGGAACAGCTCGCATTAATGACTAGAGAGCAAGTAAAAAGTTGTCAATCATTTCAAGGAAGAAAATTTTTGTGTGAAATATCGCCAATACATAACATCATGAGCAGCCAAGCTCAGTGCGAGGTGGCAATCCTACAACGGAAGATGAATCTTGAGGAATTATGTTCCATCGGAACCGTAAATTCATCAAATCACTGGATAAAACTTAATGCCAACAATCAGTGGGTATATGCCATTCATAATGATGTAATATGCGGCCATGAAAGCAAATCGTATAACCTTCAAGGAAGCATAGTAAAAATCAAAGCTGGTTGTGTGCTACGGGATGCAAATTTTTATATCGTTGCAATCGGATCCTATTTTAACCATGTGGAAAAGGGATTCAATAGATCGGTTAATACGTTAGCTGGCTGAATCTATTCCAATGTTTAATTTCAGATGTTATAGCGAGCTTACCGCTGGTGAGGGCTCACTATTTCTGAATTAAAATTATTTTTGAAAACAAAACTAAAACGTTACTGATATAATTTCGTTCTGATTTATTCATTTGAATTTAGTTCTTTATATACAAAAATAAGTGCTCATCATTAAAATTTATGTTAGTGCAAAAAATGTTGTATTATATGTCACTAGCCAAGTTAACTTATACATTATGTATGCTACAAGCATGCTTACTTATATACATATTACTTTACAATTATAATATTTTTGCAGATCGATGCCCTGTTGATGTTGAACTCAACAGTATGTTTTACTCCCAATAAAAACTTTAAATTTTATGAGAACTTCTAGTTTAATTTGTATAGATTACGATCATACTAAAAAATTAGAAATGTTACTACTTGGACAAACGTCCAAAGTCCAAAAATAAGTTAATCACTCAAATTAAGATATTTTTTCTTCATTCACATGAGGGTTAATGAATAATACCAAGGACAATAACTATAGATAGGCTATTGTAAATAATTTTAATCAATCATGATTATGGTTGTGATTAAGAACCACTGAACGCAGGTTGACAAGTTAAATATTTTTAACAATCTATGCAACGGCTTTAAGCTATTGAAATAAGCTGAATTTGCATTTTAATGGACGACAATGTTAATCGCATTTAACCACCCGACACCCATAAAACTTGTAAAACATAATTATTTTATTTTGTAAGTGGAGAGAAAGTGCATTTGACGTAATAAATTAGCGAAAACCAAATATTTTTAAAAGCAGATTTACTTTTCGTTCGTTTTTTAAATAAACAGAATTTCTATTTTCAAAGTCAATGGCTCTGACCTCTTTGAAGGATTTCTCGCGTCGTTCAAAATAATTTTGTTTTCGAAATCAATAAATTTAATGCAATTGTGTAATAAACATTCAAAAATCAGAAAAAATATTCTGTCTCTAGCTCATATGACTAAACTCGAGAATATTTTTCGTCAAATTAATAAAAATTTTCACGAAAATATAATAAAAATCTTGGCGCCTGTATCTTACTATTTTAGTATTTTTATATTAAAAAATTGTAGGTAGAAAATGTTTATATTTTTGCTGAAATTTAGTGATCTGAAAAGAGAGGTATACTACACACGAGTCTGTATAGGCGAAAAATATTTTAATTATCGCTATAAATGGGGTAATCATTTTTATTACCGTTTTCACAGCAGCCAAAATAACAATAATAAGGCGAATACCGTAAATATTTTCAAAAATAGATTTTCTATTTGTATCTCACTTCTGTCACATTAACAATAGAACAAAGGAATTCTATTCGTGTACTTGTTGAAATTTTTTGTAATTAATTCTTGAATCAGGTTCGATTGTATCGCGACACTCATGACGTCAATTGGGAAATTGCATAGTGGATTCAGGTCAACATACATACTCACACACAAAGAGAAGCAGATCGCACTACTATTTTTGAAGCACGAAACAAGAAAACCTAACAAAAACGAATAACTATTTTGAGATTAATTGATTTAAATGTTATTTTTAAAAAATAAACAAAAGAAAAGCAAAAGAAATATTTATAATTTTAGCTTTGAACCTAACCCAATAATCATAAAAATTATACTACAATATGTAATAATAACAACAATAACAGCATTCCTATTTGCATTAGTCATTGGTACACTCGAATATCATGGACTGCGGCCGGAGCAGCATTTATAAGTTTTCGGCGTCTAAAATATATAGGAAGTAAATGTTAGATCTATTGTTGTGAAAATAAAATATGTTCCTCAAAATTTTTTTTTACGTGCGTGTTTTTTTAGCATCAGACCACTTGTCATGTCTTAAATTGTGTTTTAATTATAAATTGTAGAAAATTGTTTCTTTTTATTAAAGAAATTTCTCTTCAAAATAATATTTACATGACACCAAACATAACTAAATTAAGATAAGAAAATTAAACAATTTCAAAACGGTAAGTATATCCGTCAGTTAAAACACCTATTCAAATATAACACCAAGTTCAAGATCGTTCTTGATCATGGAAAATACTTATGGGACGCGTCTAGTAAAATTACTTATGAGGTTCATTTATATCCTTAACATAAATAAATGTTTTAAATTTATAAATAAAAACACAAATTCGTAGAATTTTATCATGATGGCTGCTATAATTTAAAGTGCTCTACACTTAGATGAAATTGTTTTGACAACTAACATTTTATAGAATCTTCTTAAATCCGAACCAACTATATAAAACATATTTATTTTTAAAACTGCGCCAAAAAGGTTTAATTACTTCAAGATCGTTGGAATTAGGGTCGATTTATATTATCCGTTCCTTTCAGATCCGTTCCTTTCAGATTCAGACATCATCAATTTATACTATCAGATCAGATATTTTCATCGTATTATCGTATATATTCGTATTTTTTGGTTACGTACAAAGTAAAACATAACATAAAAATCCAAAACATGTTTTAGTAGCAATTTAATTTTTGTGTATGCAAGTTTGGGAAATAAAGTTTTCGATCTTCTTAAACCTAACCCGGGCAAAATAGTATCTTTTATTTTGACCCCAAAATGAATGATTTCTATGACAAATAGCATACCATTGGAAAGAGCATAAACTAGAGAATTAAAACAAAGCTAATTTCTAAATCACTTCTAGTTTTTTAAATAAATTTAGAAGGTAGACATTTTCCATACTTTTACACATTTTGTAGGATTTGGAAAGCCATAAGTCATTTTTCTTTAACCAATTCTATTAAATAACGATTTATTTAGAATAAAATCACATTGCAGAATGCAATAAAAGTTATTTCGAGCCTTTATGATTACAAACAAAAAAGTTATGACCATTTAAAGGCGAGATTTTGGGTAATTTAAAAGAAACTTAAAAATATCATCTCAATTATCGTGACACTTTGGAAATCTGTTCCATAGGATAAAAGGTTCCAAAATGACCCACCCTATTTGCCATAAAAGTTTACCGTTCCTTTATCAAAACCCTGTATAAACGTTAAATAACAACAAAAAAAAATTTAAAACGAATTCAATAGAAAATATGAACACGCGTTTTATTGCTCAGTTCTTCAGATATAATAATCCAGGTATATACTCGTATGCTCCTTAGTTTATTTTACTTTAACAATTTTTTTTATATTTTATAGTTTATTAGACTAAAACAACTATAAAATATATGGGATAATTTAAAAGAGCATATAAGCAAAGTTTAGTGGTGACAAACATTAGCATACGATTGGCATGACGAGAATATAAACAAATATTATTAATTTGTTTCACACATGCTGCATGTATTCATATCTTTGGTTACGTATAGACTAAACGATAACAAAAAATCCAAAAATGTTTTTAGTAGCAATTTAATTTTGTTTTGATTGTTGTTGCTGGAATATATATAAATTCCACTTTCCTCGCTGTTCTTTCGTATTTTTTCGCGTTCAGACATCAGATAAAACATTCTTTTCAACAATATTTATCTGAAACGGAAAGTAAAGGATCTGAACGGAACGGAAAATATAAATACTTATATAGAAAACATATGTAACAATATTTTTTTTGTCTGAATCTGAAAGAAACGGATCTGAACGGAACGGATAATATAAATCGACCCTTAGGAATGTGCTACTTCATTCCTGACCTATTTTTAATGTTTTTAATTCACATTAATGATTTTTGTTATTTATTATTATTATTATATTTTGCTAGCACGCATTTTTTCATCTAACATAAAACATACCATACATTGGAATTTACAATAACAAAGTTTTTAAATAAAGTTTCTATTTATAAAAAAAAAAAAATCAAAATAAAAATATTTTTTGATTTTTTTTAAATTTAAAAATTGTAAATCTCCTTTATTAGTCAAATGTTCGTAACGACCTAAGATGTGATTTCGATGACATGTGACATTGTGACGTAACAATATGAAATTTTCTGTAAATTTTTATGTGGGTTTTCTGCAATTAAAGTCTCGTGAAATTATTTATTGTGGTCAAGGACTGAACATTGTGCGTTATAGACTAAGATAAGTTGACCTGTCTCAGATATGGATAATAGGGCGGGTGCTTAAATGTTTGTTTTTTGGATCACAACACTGTTATCAGTTGTTAAAATTAGCTCTTCATAATTTTGCTCCACTAATAAAACTTAAGTGCATTCTGGCAGCCTGAATTCAAATTGCGCGTTATTTATCTACCATGAAGCTGCCTGATAGTTTTATTTCATATTAACATTATAATCTGATTTACGAGTGACAAATAAAAATTCTTGTACATACATCTCTTAGTCGGTGTTTTGCAGCTGTTTTACTAGGTCTTGGCTGTTTAGTTAACTCTGTTTTATGACCAACTATGCTTCGAAAAATTTTCTTCTAAAAGGATACACCGCATATTTGGTATAACCTTGGGAATAACTAGTAGTTCTCGGAGATAAAGGAAGGGTGGTAATTTCGTGGCATTTTCCAAGATATTTACAAATTACACGTTTATATTCAATACTAAACGGATAATTTACGGCGAACTTGTTAATTTTGACTTTTAAAAATTGTTGATTGGTCCAACCCTTTGTTAAGTTTGTATTGTTATCGACAGATTAAAGGTTCACATCTGCATGTAATAAAAATTTTCTCGGTTCCAAGCTCAACTGACTAACTATAGGTAATCCGATATATTTTCGAAAGATATTGGTAACCTTGTATTTTATTAGAACGTGACTTTGTGTGAGGCTTCGCTTGAGAAAAGGAATGACGTGATAGATTTTTTTTATTAAATTATTGTGCATGTCATTCGATTGATATACCGGAAGAACAGTAAGCCACTTAGCAAAAATTTACTTAAAAAAGAAATAAAAAAAGAAAATTACCAATATAATGCAGAGTTAACAAAAATAACGAGGGCCAATTTCTAATAACAACTACGAGTATATTTAAAAATTGCAGCCAGGAGCGACACTATTTTCGCAAACAGGAAATTAACCCAGAGAAAACGTTTAGTATTAAGCAATAATAAAACGTAATTGGTGGTTTGAGTGAAAAGCACCCCGAATTGTCTGTTTTTAATGCAAACAATCATACTGCTCTTGCCACATAAATACAAAAAAAGGAAAGAGTACCCAGTTACAAAATAGTGTGTAACCAGGGAACTACAACCCAATGAATATTCATACTCAATTTTAAAGGTAATGTGTTGATGTATTAAACAGCCAAAACGAGGCACGAAATCATCGATGTTAAATGGGGGCGGGATCCAACTTTACAATATTAAATTTGAACCCCACTTTGTATTGCAGATTCGGATTCCACGCACCATAGCTCAAATTTGATGTATAAAATATTTATTTTTTTAGATTTATATAAATCCAGCTTAAATTTAATGTTGTTCTATTTAAAAATAGATAAACTAGGATGACCAACTTTTTGACCAACAAACCTTACGTACTTTGAGAATCCGAATCTACAGTAAAAAATGGGGTTTCTAATTAAAATTTTTAAAGTTACCCACTCCCCACCCTCAGGGGTTGAGTGCGCTACTACATACGTAGCTTCATAAAAATATTGACCACCAATTTTTGTTTTTCGAACTTATTGTTAATATCTCCACTTTTTAGAGTCTCCATCCATTTTTCGACTTTTTGTCATTTAAGTAAACATTTTATTCTGTAAGCTGGTTTTCTTTCAACACTTTCTCTTATCATTAGCACAAAAATGGAGGGCTGAGTATGTTGTGGCCAATAACTGATTTTCTTTTAACAGATATGCACATAGATGATACAGTGTTTTAAGTGCCAAGAATACGGCCACAACTAAAGCTTATTGCACTTTGACCGATGTTTGTGTAATCTGTGGTGATCTCCATAATTCATCGAAATGTGATAAAAATAAAACTCAAGCTCTTCTGTCAGAAAATGCAGTAACTGCGCGATGGAAACCACAGAGCGAAATATAGAGGTTGCCCAGTTTACATTGGGCGCATTCAGGTCCGTCATCATAGATACCGCTACCTATCGGTATCATATTTGATGATATATGTTGGGAACGTAAACTGACCTGAATTCATCTGATTGATCAAATGTCAAATGGAGAATTGGGTTTCTTTAAATATTACGAATGGGTGTAGTTGTGTTATTAAAAGAAAAATGGACTTAATAATAAATTTTTTGCAGTTTAGCGAAAGTGATACCTTAAGTATGGAATCGATTATGGCAGTTATTGAAACTGCCATAGAAACCCCAAATATGCAGCAAGACCGAGGCGAGACGTCAATAAGAATAGAAAATTATTTTGAGGTTACCATACCTCAATATGATTTTGATAGACATTTTCGAATGTCCCGAGCAACATTTCGAGTGACGAACCAACTACCGCAATTGGAAATTTCTAACGTGAGTGTATTATCTATCGGTTTTCGAAATCCCGGTTTACAAAATCCCGGTTTTCAATTCCGGTTTTCATACATTTTCTCTCTCTCTCTCTGGCATTATATCCCATCAAGGGATTTGGCCGCCTCAAATGAGGTTTCATAATCATATTTTCATTTCGGATAATGAGTGATTAATTCATTGATCCTAAACCAGCCGTGAAATTTTGTCACCACCGGGAATCGAACCCGGGACCTCCGGTCGCTGGAGCAAGCATGCTGACCACTTTGCCACCGGGGCGGCTTTCATACATTTTGGTGAAGGAAAATTTTGTCAAGCAAATTCATGGTTTTGAAAACCGGGATTTTGAAAACCGGGATTTTGAAAACTTGGCTTTTAAAACCGGGATTTTGAAAACCGGGCTTTTAAAACCGGGATTTCGTTACACACCCTTTGTATAGAAATAAACTTTCATTTTTGTAAAAAAAAATTATTCTGTTTTCTTTGGAGTTTGTACACACTGGGTAATTTGACACCTCGTAACATTTGCTCGGTATAAGCTGGGTAGCTCTGTTCGCCCAGGTTCAATTAAAAAATAAACCCAGTGAATTGAAAAGGAGAATTAATCCTAAGCAGCGAGCTGAGCAACGATTGCTTAAACTACAGTTAGAAGCTAAAGTTCAAAATGGAAACCAGAATATAAATGTAAACAGTAGTGTGCCGTTTCAAAAGTGGAGGCAAGTGAGGAAGGAAACATCTCATCAGCTTTAAACAAGCTAACTGGTAGGATGCAAAGCTTCATGGCAATGATGGAGAGAACTATGGATCTAATGATGCAGAATATGAACACGCTGATGCAGATAGTTGTTAAAAATCAAAAATGACTCTCCTCAAAATTAATGGGTACTCTATTCATGACACTATGTATCCGGAAGACTAAAACATTATGAACTTATGAAATATGAGAAAACTCATATCCAATCAACGAACATCTATCTGCAGGAGTGGTCTGGAAATGATGTGATATCAGCAGTGTATTGCCTTCTAAAGCAACCAAATTTGCACTACAGGAGAAGAAAACCAATGTGTCGAGAATTATTGAAGAGAACTCTCGGTAACCGAGAAGACCAAGTATTCTCTGTGGAAGGCAACAAAAAACCTAAAAAGGCATACAAAGTCGAATCCACCGATTAGACTACAAAGTGGATATTGAAAAAGCCAATGCTTTCGCTGCAAATCCAAAGACGGTGTTTTCACCACACGAAGGAACTAATAATATCGTATACTGCCTCACCAGATGGATGATGATTCATCCTTTAAACGCAACATTTTTAAGGCGATCATGCAAACTAGTCATATTCCTAAAGCGTAGAAGATACCTTTGATCACAGTGATACATAAGCCTGGGAAAAAAGAAACTCAAATCTCGTCTTATCGTCTAATAAGCATGCTTCCCACAATCTCAAAGCTGTTTGAAAATTTTTTTACAGGATGGCTACTGCTACAACTCAGGGAGAAGTGCTATGGGTCGTGGGGTTTGAGGCTTGCATGGCTTCTGGCTTACACCGTGTACAGAGATAAAAAAAAAACGCAAATTATAGTAATAATAACCCGAGTTCTGCCGAAATTTGTCGGCCGGAACCTGAGGAACGAACAACAAAAAATAAAAAAAATTATAACGGAAGAGAGGTGCCCTGGTGCGCGTATCCGTCCGAACTCACACGGTGGTAAATACCGGTATCGAATCTGGATGCGGGCACCAAAGGTCCGCCAATCCTACGCCGACACAGGATGGGAATTCCCCCCTCATCATACCCAACCGAGAAAATTATTAGCACTTCATTCTAAAATAAGCCAAACCACAAAAATAATTTCAAGACCAAAAAAAATGGTGAAGCGAGACCAATGTACATGAGGTAGCTTGCCCGACTACTTACTGTGGTGCCCGATTGCAAAAAAAAACTTTTAAAAAAATTATAAAACCAACTTTTGGAGCAAAACTATGTAAATTCATAAATTCAAAATATTTAAAAACAATTGATTTGGAATTTAAAAAATTTACAAAAAAAATAAAATCGTACCTTGACCTTCAGGGTCACCTTGTAAGGTAGTTGCGGCGGCGTCCTCACGGCCGAATGGGTTGCTGTCTTGTTGCCGTCCTGCCACGGGTGTACTCCACACCCGGAGTCTGGGGCGTTGGTTCGCCTTAAACCGTTGGGCACGGGCTCGCCAAAACCCGTATGAATCTATTTTCGGTGGGCGACTTTTTGCCTTTGTAAATCAATAAAAGATGAAGTGGCCTCGAGGTAGGCCACCCGTTAGTTGCGGAGATAACGTTTGTACTAATTTCAATCCGCTCGGCTGCTTATACACCAAATCCCAAGTGACGGTATAAATTTTCTTCGCCTCCAAATTGGTAATCAACCAAAAACTCAGTTTTGGAAAAAAGAAAAAAATCCTTTTTTGGAAATTTATTTAACTGTAAACAGTAAAAAACAGTTTTGTTGCTTTCTCAACAAGACTGTTTTTTTACGGTTTCCAGTTAAATAAATTTCCAAAAAAGGATTTTTACTTTTTTCCAAAACTGAGTTTTGAGCAAAATGAACTTTATTCTATTCTGCAAAATAATAACAACCCCAGTGGAAAAGCGGTGCTACTCTATATTCGCCGCGCCCGCAGTTAGGATTCTTGGTAACACTGCACTTTTGTTTGGGAAGATTATCAAAAAAACAAAATACAATATAAAACATGCTTCCAGTCTCGAAAAATTTGACCTTCACTTTAATAAAACACTTCGTTCATATAATTTTCATAATATTTTTTTTTTAGTTTTATTAAATTACACACGACAAACGTAATTTATTTTACAGAAAAAAATTTATCCTCAATATACAATTTCACAGAAAATATATATATTTTTTTATTTAAAGTTTATTCCTGTGACTTATCAAAATATACATTTTTTGTTTATCACAAACAAACCAAGCGCTTTCTTTTTTCACAACCAAAACTCGATTGAATCCAAAAAACATATTCCCAATATGCAATGCCGGCGGAATTCCATTTACATTCGCGTTCTAAAACCACACTGCTTCTGGAAAGAACCATGTGTATCACGCGGAAATTCGTACTCCCCGCCAAAGAAAAGTGTCACAAAAATTCCGGTGTCGGTGTGAATCCCAACTAAAAAGAGAAAAAAATCACAGAAACAAAAGGCACGTGTTTGTATATATTTTCCAATTGGAATAAATAATAATTCTTATCCGAAATAAAACAAAATTTTCCATTTATAATAAAATAAATATTAATATTTTATTCACATTATTTTTTATTTGTGTACAAAAAAACATAGAAAATTTATTTACATATTTAAATTTAATAAATTGAGTTTTGTATTGCATCCGCCATGTTGTATTGCATCCGCCACGTTGTATTGCATCCGCCAGCATATTGAGATCTTGAAAAAAGTCATTGAAAATTTACTACGTAAATGTATTTCGCGCCGACGCCATTGTGAGACAGATCTCTATTACCTTTTTAGTCCAAATTTGCACATCGCGATCACTAAATAAGTTAATAATTATTATTATATATTTAAATTTAAAATTATTTACTTTAACAAATCGAAAAACATTATAATGAAACACAACACTTTAAAGTAAAAAAACTAATTATGTAGTGCAACCGTGCACGTCGACTTGTCAGAAGAAACTGAAAATAAAAGATACAATCGAAACTTATAAAACGAAAATAATATTACCGCGAAATAGAAAGAGAAAAACAATTATTTTTCTCGAAAATCAATATTTTTGTGTCTTTGATATTTTGTAGTACGGAGTTTTGTACGACATTTGAGCAGTTATTTCCACACAGTGGAATAATTGCATACTGGGTTCGCGCACCACATAACGACGCGCAAAACGTTCTAGAAGAATTTTCTTTCTTCTCTGTTTTTCGCTTACATCAATTCGCATTGATGTAAGCGAGAAGCATATAAGAAAAAACATTCTTCCAGAGCGTTCCGCTTTGCACACACTCGATGCACATTGGTCTCGCTCTCAATTTTTATTTCTTCTTATCGTCGTATTATTACAGAACAAAAAGGGTGTACCAAAACCAAAACACTCAATACCGAAAACAAAGATACAAACCACCCAATCGGTTAAGCAGAAACACAAACCGTGAGGAATAAAATATATAAAGAGGTAGTTACGCACACGTAGTCGTAACAAAATGCTAATAACAAAACTGAAACCGGTATTAGAAGGAAGACAAATCATTCCGGACCATCAATTTGGGTTTCGAAACCAACATGGTACCATAGAGGTACCATAGAGCAAGTGCATACAATACAAAGCAATACTGTTCTGCTGTCTTCATGGGTATAGCGCAAGTACTTGACAAAGTTTGGCACGATTGACTAATATACAAACCTAAAAGCGCTCCTGCCGAAGAATATTCACTCAGTTCTGGAAAACTATTTCTTTCAAAGGCAATAATACACGGTCAAACAAAATGGTGCAACAACTTCCCTAAATGATATAGGCGCATGAGTAGCACAAGGAAGTGTTCTGGGACCTATTTTATGTTTCTTGTACACGGCAGACTTACCTGTTACCGGACAATGTAATAATATCAACATTTGCTAATGATACAGCCATCCTGGTATCACATGAAAACTCGCAAACAGCATCAAGAGAAGTGCAAAGTCATCTTAGTAAGATTGAGCATGGCTCAAGATCTGGCGAATAAAAGTAAACGAAAAAAATCAACCCATGTCACATTCACGCTGAATAAACGCTCCTGCTCACCAGCACAATTAAACGATGTATATACTCCTCAACAAACCAAGGTGAAATAGCTAGGATTACACATGGATAGACGGCTAACGAGGAAAGAACACATTGAAGCAAAGCGCAACCAAATAAAAATAACATTTTCCAAAATGTATTGGCTAATAGGAAGAAAATCCAAGTTATCATTAGACAATAAGGTTTTACCAATGCATGCATCAAATAGAGAACTCCTGCAACGAACTCAAGCGGAAATACTCCGATGTATTGCTAATGCTCCATGGTATCCGAAATACTAATATACACGACCACCTACGTATTAAAACCGTTAAAGAAACAATCAAGGAATTCAATTCGAAATGTTACTTAAAACTTCAGGGACATCCCAACAAAATGGCCCGGGATATACTAAAACAGCCGCGATTTAAATGACTAAGAAGAACAGATCCACTCGGACTAATGAACCCGTAAAATAATTAAATGTGTAGATTACAGTTATAAGTAGGATCTAAATTAAATTGTGTATACTAATATTAAGTTAATTGGTTAAAACTTAAAAAAATGTAATTAGCTTAAGATTTGAACACTTCTTGTTAGTTTCTTATGTAGAAAGATTCAAGAATAAAGCCATTGGCACCATTAAACAAAAAATATGCACATAGACCTCGAATACACCACACTTTATTTTTAAAGCGAAAAACTAAATCTACCAGATTTTTGATAAAAACCGTCTTGTATAATCAACAGTCATTATTTACGCTGAAAAAGAAAAAAACCAACACTTGTTGAAAATTTAATCTTTACATTTATTTGAATCTGTTAATTCTTTGTCATTTTTTGAAAATACTAAACTTTTCAACATCATTGCAAAAATTGGATAATCTCCTAGGACGACTGCCGAAGGAATTTGTTTATTAAGGACATTTATAAAAGAACGGTTCTTCACCTCTGGTTCTAGAATTAAAATTCGCAACAGTATGTTAAAGAAAATATTTTAGTGCAGACACATTTTAAGACCAAAATTTTAATTAGTAAGGAATCAAAGAGATGCCTCTCAAATACAATGTTTGTTGTTTAGTTTTTACCCTCTCTTACTTTGGACACAAAACTTTATCTGAATTTGAAATAGCCTGGCTAATAACAATTAGGTGATGTTTTATATAGGTAATCGTATATAATAACCATATCAAATCATTTTTTTATTTGATCTTGTAAGCAAAATAAAATGCAGTAATATAATTAAATTATAAAACCATTAAACATTAAATAAACACAAAAAATACAACAAAGTAGCAAAGAATGGGAGACGACGTCTTAAATAAAGAAATAATAAAAAAAATTCATTTCATCTTAACTAATTTCTTAGTTTATTTTTTTGGTTTTTGAAAATGAGTTATTTTGATGACGATGATGAAAGATCTATCTCTATATTTCCATGCTTAAAAGCGTCATCAAATAAACGCAATTTTATTCATACGTACGTATGAATACCAGTACAGCTAAAATGTTGTTTGCTGTATGTGCATAGAAATTGATGAACTTTACGGAATAAACAGCACACCATTAAGTCAATACAAAACATCCCAAACATGCTTCTCTTAATTTATTTATACTATAGTGCCGATTTGTTCTTTTAATATTTTAAAGTACAAATATTTTTATTGATGTAAAATTTATTAGGAAATAGGTGAAATATTTTGAATCGGAGCCAAATTCTCACAAAATGTTGATGTCTGTTATCGAAATTACAGATTTTGAAAACTAAAGTTTTCAGTCTACTATGTTAGGTCATCGAACTTGTTTGTCTCTTTGTTTGTTTGCAATTTGTTTTTTGGTCGATCAATCCAACTCTTTCGAGTTGGCTTTTTACGCCCTACCTTCCGCAGTAACCAAATCGAGGAATGAAAGCCTGTACTGACATGGATGATGTCGGCTCGTAAGTTCTGTATTCCGACGGGTGAAAGATCCCTCATTGGGATTTGAACCGGTACTTCTCGACACAAACACCAAAATTGTAACCACCAATTTCTCAATTAAGCCATTTTCCTTTTCATTTAATCGTTAATTTACGTATTGCTGCACGTATGTAATCAAATCTATCTATCTTTTAATAATTTTTCCTCGTGAGCTAAGAGTGCAGGACTAACATCCAGTGGTCCATGCAGTTGTTGTTATAATGACGTTTTCAATGTGGAGGATTGTTGTGCCTGGGTTCATGTCTACACAGCGTAGATAATTAATATTCTACGCATGTGTAGACAATGTATGTAGAAAATTAAAAAAATGACGTCGACAATATAGAGAATGGAAATAATGTCAAAAATTATTATTTCTGTTAGCAATTCTTTGTTCACATTGAAAAATATGATATGGTAATGAAGCACATATGTTTATGTTATGACTAAAGTGCAAAATTGTTAAATGAACAAAGTTAAATAATTTTAAAACCGTTTACAAGATAAAAATCGGGTTTAAATAGGGCTTATTTTGTTAGGATTAAATGGTGCAAGGGAGGTGCAGGAACTTACCGTATGTTCGTGAAAGTTATGTTGGCCGATAAACTTCCGTGGTAATTTGCCATACACTACTGAACAATTCACAACATATTTGACAACATCTATAACAACATGGCTGCTATAACCTAACAAATTTCGGGCTTCCCTATTGAAAGACCTTTTACAATGTTCAACATTATTACCATATGCAATAAAATGGTAAAGCAATAAAAAAAGTTTGAGACAAATAATGACCGCACGAGTACAGGTTCCTCGGGTTCATATAATAAATGCCAAAATATGACCGAAGGTTCACTTGATATTTTAAGCAATATTTTTTCTCGTTATCTACAATTTAGGTGGGCAGGGAGTCTTTTGGGCTAGACCATCAAACGCTGTTGGGTTCTATTGCTTCGATTTACAACCACGAATTTCCGAGTTGTTTTGCTTCTGCTAGCATCGTTTGTTTCCATGTTAGAGCTAGTCGTCGGCCTTTCCTTCAGAAGACCTGCTTGTCATTTAATTCTGCGACTTTCTCAATGTGGGTCAATGTTCCATCTCAACGATAACAATATTTGTTATTTTGTTGGGCCATCAGTATTCTTCTCAGGCATTTCTTTACAAATACCTGTAGGTTAATGTTGATCATATGGGTACGCATCCAGGTTTCGCAACCGTGCAGCAACACTAATTTCACATACGAATTAAACATTCTTAGTTTGGTGATAGGAAAGATGTGTTCCAGACTTTATTTAACATATTCAATCTTATTCTATATAGCTTTGTTGATTTGTTTCTTTATAACTTCATCTGTACTACCCATTTTCGCTAAAGTACACAACCAACTTATACGATTTCATTGGTGTATTTAGCCTGATCATCTGATTTTGCTGATATTTATTTTGAGGGTAACTTCTATTGCTATAGATCTGAGTAATAGCAGTGCTGAAATTCATTCATTAGGCTGCTCAATGAAGATGCGTTTTGTTTTAATATAACATTGATGCAATTTCGCCTTGGTCTGAACCCACCGTGTTCCTTTCTTAATTTCGGATTGAATGTCGGTGAAATTCTATAGTGGACGACCATTGCTAATATCTTTATGGTTATGTTGAAGAGGAATGTGTATCGTGTCAATTTATACATGCGCTTAGGTCATAATGTTTTGATCCAGGGGTTTTGCGTCTGAACTCTCGGTACCCGACCCGAGTGTGTTTTGGTATAGGTTTCTTAGATTTGTTTCCACTATTGTTTTAGACTAATGGCTGCTTCTTCATTGGCTTCGCAGAATGTGTTTCTTAATGCCCAGCATCTTTTAATCTGTAGATGTTTAATTTTTTCGACTTTGATGCTTTTTACAATTTTAATTTTGAATTATGATATTTTGCCAGTTGGTGGTCACTGTAAATGTCTGCGCCACTCACTCGCTACCCTTTACGCACAGAGTCAGTAATATAGACTCCCCTTGTCTTATGTTGATTATTGTGTGAGAGAATTATTAATTTTTTAATTGAGTTTTTTCTTCAAATTTCATCTGGAGGGTCATATGCAAATCTAAAATTTTCACTACCTTTAACAAATATAACATTCCTACATAATTGTGTGATTTAAAAATCCTGGGATGGGATGATTTTAAAATTTCTGGGATGGGCTGAAGTTAGTGTTACCTGATGAACATTTTTATTTTTCCTGGGATGAAAAACGGCGATAACTTCACACACTTGTTCAAGACCACCCCTATAACTTGCCTAAGTGTAAATTCCACCTAAAACGATTATTTATTTCAAAACCGTCAATTTAACCAATTAAATAATTTATTTTACACATCACTGCCACAAGATTGTAGGCGAAATGTTGCTCTAGAAGTCTTATCGAGGGTAGGTCAACCTTATCGCACACATGGATAAATTATTTTTGTATAGTATTAGACGGAATAGGCATCAGTAGATGTATGATTTAAGCGTTTACCGTTTGGAGCCAATTCCGCGTAACCTGACACAAAGAAACTGCAATATTCCTTCTAATATTTTACAAAAATAATTTGCTAATAAGCTACATCAGAAAAGTTACAATTTTGGCGGTGCAGGTTTAATTATAAGCTAAACCGACCACTCGTTCCTGGAAAACGGTAACCTTATTAAACTCGGGATTTGTTGTAATAAATTGTAATAAATGTATTACAAATTATAGTACATTTCATTGAGGCGAGCTAATTTGGTCGGTGCAGGTTTAAAGCACTCATGAATGACTTACATAGTGTAATACGTTTTATAAAATATAAAAAGAATTATAAGAATTGTGATTATTGTTTCCAAAAGCAATTTTTTTTGTGTAAAATTAACTTAGACCGTTTCTTAAGCACCGGCTTATTACAGACTTATTTCACGCCATCTTGAATAAGTCGGTCAAGTCGTTCCAATTCGTTGTACCGAATAATTTGTGACGTCATAAAAAAAACAAAATGCAATTTCTATTATAGAATAAAATTTTTTCTTGACATGTTAGTCGTTGTCACTAGATTTGAAAAAACTGCATGTATTATACGGCTCATATGTTATAATTCAAATTTTCATATTTTTACAATCCAATTTTGTGAGTTGTTCGTTACTTACAATACAATATTTTATTTAATTTCAGAACCGAATAGAGATAATAAGGATTCAAAACTTATGGAGCAAAAAAGCTTAAAGCTTAAATCTGCGCATTTAAAAAATAACCCGCTCATATTGTTGGATAAATTTAAAAACACGTCCGATTTGGATATTTGTTGGATAATTGTTTGAACGTTTCCTTTTTAAACTGAGATTTGAAGTAATACAGCGTAAATTTGATTAAAATAAAGTGTGCGTTTTAATGATCAGTAATAAATAGGCAATTTAGAAAGGGGGGCATTCTTCACCACGACAATGAAAGAACGTGACTTACGCAGACTCGGTAGAAATTAATTGAACTTGGTTAAGGTATTTAGAACCCCCCTCCCCCCCATTCCTCGCCGAAAGTGACGGGTTCCATAGAGGCTTTTTGGTTTTCTGCAAATGCGATTCAAAATTAAATTTGTAACAATACCATCCCAGATATTTAGATATTTTTCCCAAAATTTAAGCGGGAATGACGTTTTTTGACATGAAACTGTTGTTTACATTCTTTTGCGTATAGTAAAATAAAGTAAAGACATACATACTTTAGACACAAATTTACTTCTCTCTATATCGCCAATGTCAAAAAATATCGTTTTAAAAAAATCTCTGAGAGTGTTGTACCTTGCAAACTAAATGTTGTTTGTTCTCTCAGTCCAGACGGATTGACTGATCGGGGTGAAATGTCAGACTTAAGCTTTTTCCAAAAATTGAGAGATTACAGTGTATTTTGGTCGAGGTCGGTCCATCGGAAGTATAGGTAGGCTTTGACTTTCGTGTCGAGCAGTAGGCTATTTTTTCCATGTTTATTGTTTAAATTTAATTTTTGTATACGATCATGTTATAAATGATTAAAATATAAATAATTTCATCTGGGCCTGTTGGGAGTTACGTGAAACAGGGCATGGATAGATATGAATTTGATTCGGTAAACCATTACGTATTTTGATAGTGTTCTCCATTTGAATGACGCAATTCAATCAGAAGAGATTTTTAATTTGATAGAAATTTGGAAGGAGCCGCTGTCTGAAAAACATCAATACACGAAAAGGAAAGTTACATGAAGTTTCATTCTGTATGAATGAGCTTCTATGCTCAAAATGAAGAATCGTGAAGTTCACGAAATTTTTGTAAACAAATAACAAATAAAGTGGTAGCAGGTTTTTTGCAAATATATATTTTTCAAATTTGTAGCAGATTAAGTTTCAAACAAAATTTCTATTTTTTTAAATTTTAGCCGGAAATGGCGAGTTTTTATCAAAACAACTTTATTTCACCAAAATTCGGCATCTTTACAGTCTAGGCGGATTGACTATTTGGAATCAAACTTCATATTAAAGCTTTTTCCCTTAATTGGGAGATCCATGCAAAATATGGTGCCGGATTTGGAGCTTCCGTTGGAGCTTTTTGAATTTTTGCAGTAAAAATTAAATTTTCGCAACTCTTGACCATGTTGATTTTCTGAAATTTAACCACAAATAATGATTTCTTGTATGTTTATGTATACATTTGTCGTAAAAGAAAGTCGGGTGTTGGTCACAACATTTTCACCCCTCCATTTTTCTTTCTAAGTCACTTTTTGTTTAGAATCAATCATTTAATGTAATTAAAAATAAACAAAATAATTAGATTTCCACAAAGAATAATTTTCATCTATATGTATACTTTGACTCATTGATGATTAATGAGAGATGTAGAACTCTAATAAATTTATTATACATACAACTATTAGATGGATGGCGCCATTTTTTATTTAGTTACGTAGACCGATGAAAAATCATAAACATTTTACAAATTGTATTTCCGTTGTTTTTGTTTTATTGGATTGCAATTGTTTCTTTGAAATATACTGAATCGTCTTATTAATTACATATGTTGCAAACTGCCTCAGGTTAAGTAATAGTACAACTATAAAATAGTAATTAAATTATTTTTTATGGGGTTTCATTTCTATAACGAGCGTTTCGTCCATTGTAAATGACATGAAAAATAATATAACTCGAATTTCATAGAAATATTCGAAATATAATTGAGCTGATTTATTTCTGTTTATTATTTTGAAACAGAATTATTTTTGGATTTATTCAAGACATAATAATATAAAAAACTGTTTTATTACAGAAGAATTTTAATTATGAAAATTATATAAAGTAAAATAAAATCGTACACTCATCGGATAGACTTCTTATCCAAAACAAATTTTTCCAAACTTGAATTTATAAACGTGATTTCGAGTTTGAAACGAAGTATGGGAGAATATACTTGACAATATAGGTTGTCTGTCAAACATGCGATCCAATTGAATTGCGTTTGGCAAACTAAAACCAAAATATTCGGTGTGCAATTATTGTTTACATCAATTCTTTTGTTGATTGCCCCAAAGACAATGCCTATGAGTACGAGCGCAGGGAGCCCATACGTAAGATAAGCTTTCTCTTGTATTTATCGTTACTGCCTTTATTCTTTTGAAGAGTATACTTTGTGATAGTACGATTGCTTCGCTAGTGTACTTACGGCTCTTCCCTTCAGTGTACAACCAGAGCCTAAGCTTAGTATTCTGCTTCATGATATCTTTGTAGAAAATGGCTCTTGTCTTCCTTTCAACCACCTCGCATTTGTTATTCACTTTTTCTTGTCGTAGCAGAAGCAGTTCACATAACATCTTCTTGATTCTGATGCATAACCTGGGCTAACTGGCATATGTTTAAGTCGTTGGTGCTGATACAGTTTTCCCATTCAGAACTTGTCATTGAAGAATATGTGTGCCGATGCAAATCTGTCACAAGAAGTTCCATTTGTGGCCGTATAAATATAGATGGACTGTTGGGGGTAGGCAGCGGTATGGGCTTATATATTTGGTATATTTCCTTATATACTAATGGCAGCTTCACCTCAAATATCAAATATTTTCCTTGCAGCCTTGTCTTGGTTGTCATGAGCTGGTATAGTGCCAATATGTCATCAGTGTCATTGTTATTGGGAAGCATAAGTTCCGCTGGTAGATTTCTTGCCATGAAATCTATTTCCTTCTCAAGTTGCTGGGTTGTCAAAAGCCTCGTGGTAATGACTCTATTGTGCGTATCCAATACTGCTTCTATCAGTGTATCTTGAATCTCCTTGAATGCAATCATGCGTAACAATGTATGTATTGATAGAGCTAGAAGGTTGCTTTTTCGTCGTGGTTCTCCAATGTCTTCTCTAACTGATTCTTGAATACCACCCAATGCTTGTTCACATCTTCTTGTCTATTTTGAAGACGTTTATAGTCGCGTCTATGATTGACGTTTGATTCTTAAATAACGCCGTGAAATGGTTATTGTTCAGTTTGAGTTTTTTATTTCCTCCTGTCATCCAGCATGTAAAATAGCTCGTTGGCTATATTTCCTCCTAAGTTAAAAAGTCCACGTTTGCTTCTTCCAAAACTCACCTTATGGTGGTGAAGCATTTCGTTATTGTGCTCCATTTCTTGTAAGGATTGTTGTAACGATGGTTCTATTAGTCCACATGTATTTTCACTTGATCTTTTAGCGATACTCGAGTTTGTGAAGTTGTCGTCAGGATATGAACAATATTTCGCTAGTCTGTCTATGGAGCGCTTATTGGCAGCCAATTCTGCATACTAGTTGGTTAGATTATAATGCACTATTATGTTCCAATCATTGTTTGTAAGTTTGAGCTCTCCAATTCCGATTGAAAATAGATCCATGGTTGCTTTTCGAACGTTGTGATATTGTATGCGGTACTGCGCTCGAATTGCAAAAACTGAACGTAATTAGTGATATGAGCAGTGGTGCATAAATTTTCTTTGTAAGCGTGGCAACTCGAGACCTGCAGACCTTGTGTTGTCCTACCTTGTTGTCGTCTGTTGTTACATCTTCACCTGATTTGCTTGGAAGGGGACTTATCTTTGTAATCGGTCTCTTGAAGATGGTGTTCTTTGTACCTTTTATTGATACCACTCTGCTTAGGCCATCTGACCCTGGATGAGTATCTGGGCATCTTCCCATTGAACATTTGGTAGGTGAAAGTTGTTCGTCCTTTATTACAACTAGCTGACCAATCCTGTAGTTTGCTTTTGATTCTTTCCATTGGTACCTTTGTTGTACACTGTTTCAACTGAAACTGTTCACTCAAATCTTTGAGTCATCTTTGAAAGCAGAGCCCAGCGCCCATCTTTGTTTTGGACTTATGTTGGTTTTGTCTGACTCAGGGGGTAAAACCAGTGGTCTTTCGATTAAAAAATGTCCAGGTGTCAAAGCATCAAAATTATCTAAATCGCTTGACAGTGAAAGAATCGGTCTGAAATTTAAACATGCTTCAATTTGTGATAACACGGTGTTGAACTCCTCGTAGGTTAGTGTTGTTTCACCGATCACTTTCTTTAAGTGGCCTTTCGTTGATTTGATTCCAAAATACTTCCGAAGTGGGGACTACCGAGCGGGATGAAATATCTTTTTGTTCCATGGTTAGCTGCTTCCTGAGCTGCGTTGTTGTTTGCTTGTTGTATAGCCACCTGTAGCTTACTTAGCGCGTTCCGAGCTCCAACGAAGTTGGTACCTTTGTCACTGTATATGTTTAAAGGCGTTCCGGAATATTTTCAATTTCATTCAAACCTTTTTTGAATTGACTCCATTGTTGTTGTAGTTCAATGCTATACTTCTGCCAATATGCTCCTTTTTGCTGGTTCTTTTCTATTTTCGGACAATGAAATCTTAAACCCAAAATTTTCGAAAACAGGTTTCCAGGTTATTCCGAGCGTCTCAATTGTTTCATCGATGTTTATTGAGCATAACCCATCTTCGCGAGCGCTTGTAAGTAGATGTGTTATCAATTCATTTTTGTTACTTGCCCATTTTCTTAGATTAAAACCTCCTGCCTTTAACAGTTGTATGAATTGTGATTGGGTTTCTAATGCTTCTTCTAATGCATCCGCACCTGAAAGTAGATTATCAACATAGAAATCTCTTAACGTTATTGTTGACGCGATTGAGTAGTTTTTTATTTCATCATGTGCTAATTGACATAAGATTTTAGTGGCTAAATATGTTGCTAACGAGGTTCCATATGTTACTGTTTTAAGTTAAAACGTTTTGATTTTTTCTTTTGGTGATTCTCTTCCACAGCAGCCGTTGATAATTTTGATCTTCTTCATGGATTATAATCTGGCGGAACATCTTCTCTATGTCAGCTTTGGTAACGAATTTATATTTTCCCCATCACATTAGAATTGATATTAGATCCTGTTGTAACGTTGGACCATTTAGCATTAAGTCATTCAATGATGCACCGGATGTGCTTTTTGCCGACCCATCGAACATGAAAGTTTTGTAGTCATGCTGTCTGATTTCATCACTGCGTGATGTGGAAGATAATATGCTACAGTTGAGTCACCCTCATCTTTTAGCATCTCCATTTGACCAAGTTGTTCATATTCACGCATAAAGTCTGTATAACTTTTTCTGAGATTTGGTTCTTTGACGCAACCTTCTTTCAACTTGAAGAAACCTTGCTATTGCCATGCGTTCAGAATCTCTCAAATGCATAATTCGTAGCGCCAATGTTTTAGTCGCCTGTGCGTGTCACGAAAGAATTCCTTCTCTGGCTTTGTAACAATGCGTGGGGGATGCATTTCTTCTAATACCCAAATTGTTTTTTAATTGTTCATCTATCTCAGTCGATGAGACGTGCGAGTTGCATTTTAGCTCTGTTGTCTTGTTGGGTGTAGATATTCTTCCTAAAATTACCCATCCAAATTCCGCGAGCTGTGCTGCTTTTTCGTTTTTATTTCCTTTGATGCACTGTGGCTTCATGATCTGCTCGTAATAATCTGCACCCAGCAGCTCGTTCATATGTTTCTATTTTGCCAACATAAATGATGTTTCTGGCTGATTTTTGCTTATTTTGGCTAGTACTAGAGCTTCAATTTCTATTGAATATGTTAACGGATATCTTGTTTGTAGGTTGATGTTTTCGGAAACTCTATTTTTTTTTTTTGGTAAAATTCAACGTTATTGAAAGTGTAATATTGTTTCAAAGATTAATTATCGAAATATTCGCCATTAATATCTATGGTATTTTGTCATTTACCAGGTAGATGATGAATGTCTTCGCTATAGAAACGTGGTGGTTTTGAAGCAAAATAGTCATCCAGCCATTTTTGCACATCTTCAACTTTCATGAACCGCTAGTCTTTCAAATATGATGACATCGATCTGAATAAGTGGTAATTAAAGGGAGGGAGCCAAGTCTAGAGAGTACGCCGCATGCTGTAAAACTTCCCAGCCTATAAGGAAAAGATGAGCTTCTGGGTTGATTTTGCTGTATGTGGACGAACGATGTCATGCAGCAATATCACCTTCCTTCCTTGGCCCCGTAAATGATCTTTTTTCTTCCAGAGCATCATTTAATTTGCTCAATTGGGCATAGTAACGTTCAGCTGTAACAGTTTGACCAGGCTCCAGAAGCTTATAGTAAATGACTCCTTTCCAATCGCACCAGATACACATAGTAATACTTTGTTGGCATGCATATTCATTTTTGCAAATGATGTTGATGGCTGGCATGGATCAAAAAATCCTTTCTTTTGTCGAGCAAGCAAATTCATGCAGTTTATGAGGAATCCATTTTCCATCCTTCTGTATTTTTTCCATTGCATGCAATCGAAGTGATATTATTTGGTGAGTAACTTCTAACTGTCCTGCAACCTCTTTTTGAGTTTGACACGGATTATCCATCTAGTAAAACTTTAAGTTCTTCGTCTTCACATTGTTTTACTTCACCTCTGGACGTGGATCGTCAACAAGACTAAAATTCCTCACAGAATATTCATTCAAAGTTGAATTAATCAATTAGATAGCTTGAGCAGCATTTTTTTTTCATTTTTTTTATCTATACTTGCACATCTAATAGACAGATTCAGTAAGTGGAGTCGACCAAATTCAATAAACTTAAATATTAAGTTTTCATCGTAAAAAAATCCATTATTTCTTTCAACAAATTTAACAACGGAGGATTGCATAAAGCGTCGATGTGATAAGGGATCTAATTTTGTTTATTTCATATTACAAAACGTCTTGCTAAGTCGAATGTCATGTTTGGGTTTGTCTAACGATAGACTGGTGAATTTAAAGATATTCAAACCATATTTTCACTGTATTTCGCTTACGATCAATATAAATTGGAATAAGCTGTAACGATCAGGGTACGGATTTTGTACTTTTTGCTCATGCGACTCTCATGATAATTTGCATACGTGTGCAGTGTACCAAATGTTTATTAATTTGTACCAAATGCTCATCAAACTTCGCAAAATTATTAGAATTGCGCCTAAATGTGCACTATCGGTTGAGAAAAAACCACAAACGAGGTTTTTTCCCAACCTCGTAAGTCGGGAATATTTAACAAATGATATAGTATTTAACAAATGATAATGTTTTTTGTGAAACTTTATTAATGTTTCAATAAATATTACTGAACTCAAGTTTAATTATATATTTAACTACATTTGTGAAATTAGACAGTGGATTAACTGAGGATATATGAATGATAATGAAAAAACTTTAGATAAATCTATCTACTAGGATACGAATATTTAGGAAATTAACACAACAGTTTACTAATTTAAATAGTATTGCGAAATTTAATAAATTCATAAATTATGTACCTAACATATTACATATAAGGCGTACGCCTACACTGAAACGTAAATTCTCATGAGAATTGTAAAAAACGTACAAAATCCATATTCTGCAATCATGTCAATCAAGAATCATACCAAAAAATTATTTTTGTATGTATCTTGGAAATACACATTTGTGCATACCACTTAAATTGTTTTCGTCCGCAAAATAGCACTATAACTATAATAATAATAAAATAATTAATTGGAAGAAATTACAACCTGTCATTTTTTCTATGCAAGCTCTCTACACATTTGTGTATGGTAGACTTAAATTGATGAACACATTTTTTTTCTGGCTGGAAAAGGGTTATACTACCCATAAAAAATTAAAGCATTCAAAGAAATTTTGGTTTTAAAGCAATGTGACCAACATTTGCCATTGCATTAAAATGTGGCTCTTTTACCACCACACCCTCAATAAGGTGCAAGAATTACAAAATATTCATGCTTCTAAATATACTCCTAAATAGAGGCCCCTCTTGGGTGACTCTTTATGGCCAAAATTTACCATTCCATGAAAATGTAGCTTTGTTACCTCAGTACTCAACAAGATGCACGGATTACAAAATATGCACGCTTGAAAATAAACAATTTCTCTTAGACGTGGCCTTTATTGGTAAAGTTTTGCATGGTCACATTTATTTAGCTTACATATTGGAAAACATATCATTTCATGTGCCATGCAGAACATTTCGAAACAATGAGTTTTTAGCACTAGAACACCGGTCTACAAACTATTGCGAAAACAACCCCATTAATTAGGTTGTCTAAATCATTCAATATCATCGGTGATCTATTTGACTTTAATTTGTCAAAGGATAACTTCAAAAAAAAACCTTAAGAATTATTTTTAAAATTTTTAATGTTAATTAAAATTTGATTTCATTTTTTTGTTTAATTTGTTTTAATTTAAATTTTTTTTTTCAATTGTTAATTAATTTTCTTTTAATTTTGGTTTTAAATAAATGTTCGGTTTAAATCATACATGTACTCACAGAATTAAAATTTGATATTAATCATTGGCACTGTAAAAAGTATTCAAAAGGCTATTTCAAGTATAACATACTTTGGTTTATAACTCAACTACACACTCACAGTTGAATCTGCCATCTATGTGTGAATAGAAGAAACTCTTATATTTTCTTGTATATAAAGCAGCAGCAATCGTGTAGTAGGAAAAGTTTTATTAAATCCAGTAAGTACAAAGTGTGTTATTACATAGATGTTCCACAATCGCTGAAATGATATTTTGCAATTTCAGTGCCCCCCGATGTGTGTCACGAAAAACTTGAACATGAAATTTGCTACTGCTTAAATTTTGATTTTTGCTTATTGTAAATAAATTAAATATCTTTTCTGATGCCAGGGGTTTGTTTAAACATTCTAATATTATTTTTGTATCCAATTAGTTAATATTATTTCAGTTTTTTTTGTAAATAAATATTTTCTCAACTGAATTTGGGAACCACGCGGTCGACAAATTTCACAGGTGGAATTAAATAATGCCCGTATCCAAAAAAATAATAATAAGTCGTATACGCAATAAGATATTGGAATAGTTTTTGACCGGTTTTTTTGTTTTGTCTGTGTGTTTATCATTTTAAAGGTTGTTGTCTTCTTATTGGGATGAATATTTTTATATTAAAAACAGATAAAATCGTAGTATCCAACAAGGTAACTAAATAAGGAAATCTATTCACAAGACATTTCTTTTTGTATCCATTAAATTTTTTAAGCCCTTTAAACAATTTAAAAATCTTCTGGAATATACGTATATATTATAAAAACTAAATTCTTTGTATATATAGTTGTATTTGATTATACATATAACATATTTTGTTGTTGGTGGTGTTGATTTTTGTTCAAAGTAGGTCAATGTAACACCGGAATTATGTACATATAACGTTTGAAATATGTTAAATCATAGACCCTGCTCAAATCCTTACGAAATCTGATCTGTCTGTGTACGCATGGATAAAGTATGCACGCACACGAGTCGATGGGGTGAAATAACGGTGGAAAAGGTGATTTTGTTTAAAATATAAAATTTTAAATTTATATTTGATATCCTAAAATAATATTTGTAATTGGTTCGCCTCCTATAGGCGTAATTGGGTCGACGGTTTGTTTCGCACTATTAATGTTGAAACATGTTTCTACATTGAAAAACAGAAACGATTGAAGTATTTATTAGCCACATTAAGGGCTACTGCTTCATGATATGGAAAGACGCGTCTGAGAAATATGTAACTTATTGAAGTAATTTAAGAAATGTATGACATTCGATTTATGTAATTAAGGAATTTTTGTTTACGACGATCTCAAAATAAGAAAAGGTGATACGATTGCGATTTGCGTATTAAGCTTCCTACTCATGAATCGCTTGGCTTGGCACATACACTCAATCTAATCACTGGATTACTAAATTCTAAACTAGTTTACCGATCACATTTGGTGAACGTTTTGTTGCAGTTACAGCATTTGAGAAGAAACGTATAGTGTTACGCTTTTCTCAAATTTTGGTTACAACAATATTTGTTGATTGCAATTAGTTTCTCCTTCTTGCTTCAACTACGATAACCGTGATTTAAAAATGTCAACAAAATCTCTCAAATGTTGACAAAATGTCAACAAAGGCTCTTCTAAACCCCTTCTTTAACAACGAGTTAAAATCTGTTAAACTATTGTGTAACTTTTATAGGCACATCTATATTTTATACCTTAATTAATATTCTCATTTCTCAATGCAAAGATTAACTAATGTATAATGCGAGTCGATCGTGGCTTAAAGTATCAGCCTCGGGTTTTCATTCATTCGGTCCTTCTATTCAAGCTTTTTAATATTTTATGATTTTGAAACCATTTTACTAATTTTTGAATAGAAGGCCTTTTCAATAGAAGGATAATAATAAAAATAAAAAAAAATTGTGCCTTTCTTAGGCTTATTTATGAAATAAATCACAAATCATATCACATATATGTTACAAAAATTTCAGCCTGAAGAAATAATAAAATATAAATTTAACTTAATTGCAAAATCTAAAAACAATTATTTTTTAAGACCAAAATGAAAATACGCATCAGAGTTCGCTAAAGTTATTGTTTTATTGGGGCAATCAACTTCAACATTTGTGATACCAATTTTACTAACTCAATAACAATATCATCCCACTTCTCTAAAATCGAAATTGCTTTTATTTCTATTCCAGTGTTGGTTGATTTACCATTTATAAAATCATCTTTATCTTGCTCGTCGATTAATTAGTTTATTCCAAGCCATGTTTTAAAATCTGCAGATTCCCCACACAAAACATAACATAAGCACCTAAATAAACTTGTATCTGTACCTGAAGGCCAGAGCCATCAAAATAGCAGGGACTTCTAACTGTATCACCGTACAATTCTACCCACCCATCTGAATTAAATCTTGGAGATAATATATCCTTAAGAGGTTCGTGTAAGTGCTCAACGTTAAACTTTTCTTTTGATCCAATACCACAGATCTTAAATGATTTTTTACACTTTCCTTATTTTGATTTGTAATCCACTCCATTACGGTTTTTGATGCCCAAAGATACTGCATCAATATCACAATTTCTCGAAATAATCGAATCTCCAAACTTTTCTCGCAATGATTCAATTGTTGCACTTGCTGTGTGGCACGTAGCCCTGTTTTGTTGGGACCAAATGTTGTCAAGATCAACTTCTTCCAATTTCGGCCATAAAAAGTTGGTTATCATCGATCTATACCGATCTCCATTGACAGTAACGGTGTTACCAGCCTCATTTCGAAAAAAATACGGACCGATGATTCCACCAGACCAAAAACCACACCAAACTGAAAATTTAGGTGAATGTAATGGTTTTCTTACTCAGATGAAAGTGAGCCTCATCGGAGAAGATGATTTTCTTAAAAAAATCGTTATCGTTTTCAAGTTGTTCCAAGGCAAACTCAGCGAATTCACAGCGTTTACGGTGGTCCAATGGCTTCAGTTCTTGAGTGAGAACAATTTTATACGGATGCAAACCCAAATTCTTTCTCAAAATCCGCCGGGGTGTGGTTTGAGACAGTCCCAATTCTTGAGAACGTCTTGGAATCTTGCGGTCTTCAGCAACACTTGCCTGAACGGCAGCAATATTTGCATTACTTCGAGCGTTTCTTTGTCTTATTGGAACATTATGTAAAGAAAATGTAGGCTCAAAATTTTCAACAGTTCGACGAATAGCGAGCACACTTGGACGATTATTACGACTATAAAATGGCAAAAGCGCAGGAAAAGTTGCAATTGGAGAACGATTATTTTGATAATAAATCTGAATAATTTGTAAACGTTGTTCTTGCGTATATCTCAACATGATGAAATTGTAAACATTACTGAATACAATGAAACAAAAAATGACAGATCATGACATATTACAAATGACCGAAACGTCACTTACAAATCATATCATTCCTATTGGAAAACCCTATATAAATCTAAAAAAGGTTTACATAAATCGAATTTGAATCATATTGCCAGTACCTGGACGAAGAGGTGGCGAATAAATTTTAATGCAACAAAATCTGTTCACAAAAACTTCACAGTTGAAAGGTCAATTGGATACTAGCAGAATTGAACTCTCAGCAAATTCTTTATTTAAACACGGCAAAATATCAAGGCAATTAAACATTAATTACAGAAAGATGGATTGGCTCTTAGGAAGAAATTCTGGCATAACTTTACACAATAAATTGCTACTATACCGGCAAATACTAAAACCTTCGTGGACTTACGATATTCAACTCTAGGGCTGTACAAAGAAAACTAATATCAATTTCATCTAGTCATTCCAAAGCAAAGCCCTACGTGGAATAGTTAATGCACCGTGTCTCCCGAATTATATTCAACAAATAATAATAAAACGACCAATCACCCATCCGGTCAGGGAGCCCACACCTATAGCGCTATCGCGAAAGGGGAGGTTTCCTCACTTTCGAGCCGTTATGATATTTCGTTCTGACGAGAAAAAAAAACTTTGCTAGTTTTCACATTTTTTCACAATATGAAAGGGACAAAGAATTTTTTTCTATTTAAAATTAGCCAAAAGTTGCATACAAATGAGGCAGTCGACTGTAGCAATCTTGTTTCTATTGTAATTTTACTAGTTTTTTAGTAGAATTCGTGTAACTGACTAAATTCTGTTTGGGCATCAAATTAATTTTGCTATCATTTTACAAAATAATAAATGCAAAATGTTGATAGATTTTATTTTGTTAAAATTCCCTTTTTCCAACATTTTATTTAATTTGCATAGCTGCGAAAATACAATTTTTTCAAATTTTTAATTTGAACAAAATTGCGACGAAATTAAATTATTAATTCGGATTTAACATTTTTCTACTCAGCGTAATTTTAACCGCCCCGGTGGCAAAATGGTCAGCATGCTTGCTCCAGTGACCGGAGGTCCCGAATTAATCACTCATTATCCGAAATGAAAATATGATTATGAAACCTCATTTGAGGCGGCCAAATCCGTTGATATAGTGCCAAAGAGATAGAGAGAGTAATTTTAACCGCACAACGCGTAGATCTTTTGGACAATTAATGCCTCAACTGGAACTGTGCTCGTTGTACAAATCTAAATTTAATCTTACAATAAAAATTTTAAACGCAGCAAGGTGAATTCTTGTTTATAACGTCATATAAATATGTCAATGTCAATTGGTATATTACAGGTCGTTAAATGTTTGATTTATGGATGAATTCATTTTTAATTTTTATGACACAGCGACGATACGGTATGATAACAAAGGACCGAATGTCGAAGGTCCGAATTTGAAAGGGCCGAATGTCAAAGGGCCGAATGTATCGAAGGGCCGAATGGGTCAAAGGGCCGAATAGGTCGAAGGGTCGTTTTTTTGTTTTTGTTTTATTTTTTTTTAAATTTGTTGGTTTATAAAGTTTTTTTTATAAAATATAAATGAATTTCTCTTCGTTTATAAAGTTTTTTTTTTTATAAAATATGAAAATATTCCATAAAAACACAAATTTAAAAAATTATATTTCTAAAAGCAAAAAAAAAAATCGGCTCTTCGACATTCGGCCCTTTGACACATTCGGCCCTTTTATACATTCGGCCCTTTGACTCGGCCCTTCGACACATTCGGCCCTTCGACATTCGGCCCTTCGATATTCGGCCCTTCGATCTTTGGCCTTTTGAAATTCGACCCTTTGTACCCATTCCGACAATACGGATAGATAATTAGTAGCTGATAGATAATTTCCCTTTTAGTGCTTTATTTGCCGTGGTTTTTTATTAGCACCCGATAGATTTATCCGGAGTACCCAATTTTCTATGTCAAAACTTATATTTGTGTATAATTAATTTATTTAACTCTAAACTAGGATTTTTCATTCAACTTTTTACTTAAAAATCGATATACAAATATTTTGCTCTACCTTTTTATCGGGCGCTATCGGGGGCGCTATCCATTTCAATGGGAAATTTGAAAAGGCTTTTATTTCGTAAATTCCTGAAACCATTAGAAACTTAAACTTACAATAAACATTTAAAACGCAGCAAGATGAATTTTTGTTTATAACGACATGTCAAAATAAATGTCAGTTAGTCTATTTCAGGCCGATAAATATTTGTTTTATGGATGCATTTATTATTCATTTCTTTGGTATAGCGATATTAGTGAATAATAGCTGCAGTTTCAGTAGAAATTTTCCATTCGGCTCCGGATAGTGCTCAAATAATAAAACACGGCTATTATTCGAGCACTATTCGGCGCCGAATGGGAAATTTCTACTGAAACTGCAGCTTTTATTCACTGGTGTCGCTATACCATAAAAATGAAAAATAAATGCATCCATAAAACAAACATTTATCGACCTGAATTATACTAATTGATATTCATTTTGACATGACGTTATAAACAAGAATTCATCTTGCTGTGTTTAAAATTTTAATTGTAAGATTAAGTTCCTAACGATTTCTGGGTTCTACAAAATAAAGGCCTTTTCAAATTTCTCAAAATATGTTTATATCGACTTTTAACTAAAAAGTTGAATGAAAAATCTTAGCTTAGAGTTAAATAAATTAATTATACGCAAATATAAGTTTTGACATAAAAAATTGTGTGCTCCGGATAAATCTATCGGGTGCTAATAAAAAAACACGGCTAGCAGCTGTTTACACATAAGTGCGCAATTATTTTACTATAAGGTTTTCGATTGTATTCTGTTGCCATCGATTATGTATTGAAGTAATTTTACATCAAATAGTTTTTAGAGTGTAGATTGATTTATCTATGACTCGATGCAAAGTAAAAAAGGTCACAGATCTGTTTTACTTTCATAACAATAAATGACATGTGTTATTACTTGCCTAGACGTACGGAGATACATACCTAACTACCGACAATTTGGCAAGATGCGGTTTTATGTATTCATTTTATATGTTCGCATCCGACAGATACAGAGTGCGCATGAAATAATACAAAATTCGGTAGAGTTAGAGCGAAAACTCTACGTCTTCCTTAATGGTATTGGTACATGAGCCATAATCAAAACAAACAGTTTTAAGCTAAAGAGCGTATTGGTTTAACAACAATTTCTTTCTGTGTTGTATGTGAAGTCTTTAAGCACTCAGGCGTAAGTAATGGATGCATGTCTACTTAATGGTTCTGAGGTATTTTTTGCATCTATTTCATTACTTTATCGATTGAACACTTCTAGCAACATAAACTTCTGTAACATCTGGAAGGGAACAGGTTAGAAGTTGTGGTCAATTTGTAGTTTGTGGTCAATTTGTGTTTTACCGTTTGGTAGGTATATTGACATGCTGTTATAATTTCAATCGATTTGATTCCTTTCGTCCGTTCGTAACGTGATTGTAATAAGTTTCACCGATGCCCAACGCTGCGATTGCTTCGACGATATCCAAAATTTTTTAATTAAAGCACACTAGCACTGACGATCGGATGTTATAGTCCTGTATCCGTCCAATTCACTGCATGACATATAAAAATTTTTAATCGCACGTATAAAACACTGGAAACAAAGTTTTTTGATAGACTAACCATCTGGAGCATAAAAATAATTATAAATGCTAAACGATTGAATTGCTATTGTCCAACACCATGGGTGGGTTAAACTTGATATTTTTACCGGCACTCACAGAAAAGCTTTGTTAATATTTCTTATCGTATGAATCTGTGAACCTGTTTGATTATGATTAAGTTTTCATTCTTATAGTAATTTTCTTATTAGATTCTTTTAACTGTTTGTTAACTAATATTATGAATGTATCTTGTCCCATATTTAGATTTTAAATAAAAGGCATGAAAAGAATAGAAGATGCTTCATTTATAATATCACAATCTCTTTTTGGTCATCAATGTTGTATATAGTAATTGCGTGACTTAAACAATAAACATAAAGTTTTGGAAGGCGACCTGTTCTTTTTATATAACAACGAATCGGCCCCCAATAAATTCCGACCATTTATAAAAAAAAGTATTAATGACCAGACCATAGACAATTCAAAAAATACTGTATTTAATTTCACTTTTTTTGTTAGGCTATTATTTTGTATCGAGACTGGTCGAAAGAAGAAAATCAAGTTCTTACATTTTTTTGATTCTCATCTTCATTATTATGTTACGATGATTATAAGATCGTCTTAATAAATTCCATCGTCTAGCGTTAACAAGTACTACAGAAAATTATTTCTTTTCGGATTAGGAATATCAACGAAAAAAAAAACTTGTGGAAAGGGAATGTTGATTAAACCACTAATGTAACACAATTTAGAGTATAGTTTTGAATATAAAGGGATCGTTGGAGTATATTCGAATAAAGTGAGACAAAACGAAATGAAATACATGTGTTTTCTTCGAAAAGACCTTGGAAAGGGTTAAGGCCATTTCATTGTTTGTGTGTGTTTGTTACAATATAATTTTTTCCTTTCGTCCGCAGCTTCGATGATTTATATATTTAAGAGATTAATTACCTCCGCTCTCTTGGATTAAAATGTAGTTTTACTTCTTTTTGTGGAAATAAGTAAAAAATACATTTTGGTTGTTTCTATTTTTAAGATGCGGTTGACGATTTAAAAATACGTATGCGGTGATACGTAAAATTTGGAAAACTTTTAGCTGCACGGATTCACAATACCTAAATCCAAAATCGTGTTAAATTAACAGGACCACTTGCCATACATCTATATATACTTACCATAAAATTTGAATCTTTTTAGGCGGGTGCTATTCGTAATCTGGTGTACAAGTCATGAAAAGCCTTATTGAACTTTGACAATATTGCTTTTCATGACTTCTACACCAGTTTATGAATAGCACAGGCCGAAAAAGTTTCAAATTTTATGGTGGTTACTACCTTTATTGGATTCCTGGAGTTGAAAACCCCAGTTCTTCTCTGGCCTATTCAGATGAGTCTGTTGCGCCAATCACAACATAAGATTCAGGTTAATATATTTTGAGTAAGAGGTAATGTAGCTAGTAGTAGTAACCAGTTATTAGTTACTAATTCTGGTGGTCAGTGACACACATACAAATTCCTTTTTGATATCAATATTTCGTTTGATTCAACTTGATGTGCCATCGCCCCACCTACTGATATGATAGCTGTGTCATGCTTGCGAACAGAAGGTATAATACAAGTCCTAAGACACTCCATTGTACTCCAGCTTTGATATCTTTAATTTGTGAGTATGCTTGTTCATTTTTCGCTACCTTATATGAATATTATTATATTGTGGAATGTCAATTTCGAAATCCAAGTTGATGAATAGGAATGGGTTTTCGTTTCATCTTTGTTCTATTTGTTCTTCTTTGACTACATACCCAATCTGTACATGTGTTTGTCAGGGTAGGATTGCTTGGTTGGATAATATTTTGTAGCTGAGAGTAAGCAACTAGAAAATTACCGACACGAGTAACATACTCACTCATCTATAGTGAGTATGTTATCGGTAATTTTCTAGTTATAAAAAATCACGTTCATGTGTGCCAGAAACTTGGTTTTCCAGTAGAGTACCAAATACAAACGCATTTTATCATTGCTCCGAGAACCTCTAGTGGAAACAAGTCTTGATTCCTAATGAGTATGTTTTGCATTGGAGTCTCACCCAACAAAAAATTTTCTCCTAGACGTTTTAGACATTTTATAAACACATCTATCTTTCGGTTATTTTACTGTGATAGACAATAAACGGTTAGTGAATGATTTTTGTCTTGATGCTGATGGTGGTTGATTGCATTTTCTTATGCTTCGTAGAGGTAATTGTTGCTTTTTACTATTATAGCGTTCTTTTTTTAGTTGTCCAAGAGCATTTGCAATTCTTGCTGATGTTGCAATAGGCCATTGGGATCCTATGCAAATAATCTGTCATACATTTTATGCTTTTATTGCAGAAGATTGCTATCTTCACGCGGTTTCCTAGTTTTTTGAATCTTTGAATAATTGATCCAATAGCTTTGTCGTGTTTCTGCTCTTATTCATCCATTCTGTATAAAATTAATTGCAATATTTGACTATAACAGTCAAAGCTGTTATTTATTTGTGTTCCAGTTTTACCAACGACGAAATATTGTAAGCCTGTCCTTTGATGTTTTTGGTATGCCGGTTTGATTTCCGATTCCTTTGGGTTTCTTGGCTCTATACGTTTATCTTTTACTATTTCCTTCTCATTCGATCTTCTGAAATTCTTTGACAACTATGCGGTCTCTGTAACTTGCAAAGTGTGGTACGCCACAATTCACACACTTTGCTGGACTTTCTCTGGGGGTTTTACATTCCTTTGTAAGATGTTTAGCTCCACACTTAACACATCTTGGGTCTGTATTGCAATACATATGAGTGAAATGTTCATATAACAGACATCTTTTGCATTGTGGACTCCATCTGCATATTTAAGATGTATCTAATTTCATAATTATTTGTTATATCTTCTTCTTAATTGAAAGCTAGCATAAAGATTGGCAGATGGGTTTTATCTGTTCTCTTCACAATTTGAGTAACTTCTTTAACTTTTAAATTTTTCAGAAGTAAGTCTTCTTTTGTTTTCTCTGGCTGGCAGGATGAATGCAGTTTTTTGAATAACTTTTATTGGTCAAGCCTGTTTGTCCTTGTACGAGTACCATATTACCCTTCCCGTTAAGAGAAAGAGTAAGTTTTCTGTAGTTTTCAACGTCTTGAACATTCACTTTGAAGTCTCCAGTGTTCAGCAATGTTCTTTGATGTTATATTTGATTTGAATCCATGAACTTTCTTATATCCTGATAGCTTCAAACTTATTTACATTTAATTACTGATGGTGGTTTTATTTGTTTCACTTTTTATTTTTATCAGTATTTTCGTGAGGTTTATGTCGAGGTTCTTCTTTTATTTATTTGGCTCTATTCAGGAGACACTATTGGTGATTCTTTTAATGTTTGCTATTTTCGTGGCGTATTTTTATGCCACATCAAACTACTCTATTCAATTCATCCGAGTCCGTCACATACTCTTTCTAGCTGTTTGCCTGTTCAGCAACATTGATATTATGTTTTTGTTGAGCGTTTTCCATGAATTGTTGCTTCTAATTGTTTAACACTTTCTATAAGACTTAACAAACACATACATTTTTTTAAATTAAAATATTCAAAAATCTAATTTTTGTGCGAAATAAAAATACAAGTGTTTAATAAAATGTGTTTCTTAAGTGCTAGTGTGTTTCGCTAAGTACCTACGGCAAATAGTGTAAAAAGTACTTTCTATAAGAATGATTCTTTCTGTTCTTTCCCAGACGCAGTGTCTTATACAGGAAGCGTTCTTTTTTCTGTAACCAGTTCAGCCTCCTCGAATGTAATAATCTCTGTTTTTGATTTTTTTTACCTTCTTATCTTTTACGGTAGACTCCTCCCAGAATCCATGCATCCTTTGAGAAGGGTGGTATTTTCGGAATAAAACCTGGCTTTCCACCTGGAGTAATATTTCCTGTCGGTGTGTTTTCCGAGAATTTTATTTCCTCCCAACCCTTTATTATCCGAGGAAACCGACGAGCTATCCCGATCTGCAAATTTGGGGACGCGCTCTCGAGCGGTTACACGCTCCACCATAAGGGACGTACAAATGAAAAAAAAATTGAGAAAAAACGCGAGAAATAACTTTTACTGGAATTACTTCCAGTGCGGAAGCTATTAAAAAATCGAAAGGGAACTGTGTACTACAATAGTTTCTATTTTGTTGTACCGTTTTTTGATACAGCCAATCAAAAATTTATTATGAATTGTTACAGATCTGGAACCGCAATCAACAGGAAATTTGAATTGCTAGATCTAGTAGAGCCGAGAAAAATTAAAACATTATACTGCAGACTAAAGGAATAATGAAAATCTACGGGACTCAGAGTCCTAAATATTTTTAAAGATCATCGTTAACCGAATGGATAACTAAAAATTCTAGCACACGCATATCTACTTAAAAGTAGTAAGTATGGATCTCTACTATACTAAGCTATCAACTGGAGCATATCTTCTTATTCTCAAGAGCATCCTGAATGATATCCGTTATTCTGTAAACTTGTTCAACTGTAGAGTAATTTTCTGTAAACCCTTATTGGTGTGATGGAATTTAACATCTCTCTTCTATTATAGGTTTCAGCCTCTTGAGCAGCAGTTTTCCAAATATTTTTGATATAACCGGAAGTAAAGATTTCGGTCTATAAGATTTTGTATCGCTTGCTGGTTTAAACGGTATAGGATTCATAATTACTTCCACTGGCATGGAACATATTTCAGTCCGAAGGCTGCATTAATTTTTTGAACTAATTTGACCACACCTTTCTCGGGAATGTCTTTCACAATGTGTCTTAGAATTAAATCCTTTAGTTGCAAAAAGGTCACATATCTTATGTTAGGATCATCTACTTTGTTTACGACCGTTTTATTTTCATCTGCGTTTGCCTCGGTAACAGTTAAAGTCTTTTCCAAATGGGCAAACGACATCGTTCTTGATAGGTAGCACATGTATTTTGGTTCTTTTTAATCCCTTCGTTGCTTTCCGCGAGCTGCATTAAATAAATCTTTTTCTTTCGAGTTTGTAAGTCTAGACCCGCAATAGGTATAATTTGCAATAAAACCACCACCTAGGAGATACTGCTGGATCCCTATTATTTATTGATTCAACTTTTATAGTTTTAACTTGAATAACTTTCCTTTCAATTTGCTATTCATAATGTTTGAGAGATTCATCTCGATTCTCATACGTTCTCTCCTGGATGAATAGCATGGTAGCATTAATAGTCACGTATACTAATAAATGAAGTTTCTGTTAAATGTGTTTCCGATACAAGACATATCGCTCGATTGCTACAACAGTGACACAACCACTCATTTGTAAGATATCCGAATCAAACGATTCGCAATAGTTCATATTTTTATTATTTTGTATCACAACATACACATGTAGTCAATTCATCGTCAATTCATCAGTCGAGTTTAACATTTTAAGACATTGGAAACTATTCTAATGCCAGGTTGCACAGAAAATGGCCAGTTACACCCCTATTCCGCTAGTCGCATCACTTCAAGTGACGTGACTAATCATCTTGCTGGTTACTAGATCATTAAATCGAAACTTACAAAATAATTTTTCAAAAAAGTCGTTCTAACTGTTTTTTAAATCTTAGTATGCTGCTTTATAAATATTTCCTTGCGACTGCTATCACCCCAAATTACAATTTCTATCACTTGAAATTTTGACGTGACAAATAAATAAAAAAATTCAAACTAATGAAGCCAACTAAGATTTAAAAAAATTTCATTGAGAGTTTTGCACAAAATTATTTAGTAAATTTTGATTTTAAAATCTAGTAGCCAGGGCTGGGATGTCCTAACATCACCATGTTTCGATAATTTATCGAAGTTTATTTCTCGTTTCTGTATAATAAAATGTATCTCTGTTTCAATTTTTATATCATTTACCAGCCTGCTAGATTGCAACATTGTGATGTTTTTACCGTGTTTCTATCACCAAATAATTTGTTTTCGATTATTGAATGAAAATTAGTGAAATAGATATTGTTCAAATATATTCCAGTAGGTTGTGATAGCAATAGAGAAGAAATAATTGATAACCGAAACAGAAGTCAAATTAACTCTAGCTGAAAGAGACGAAGACTTCGATAAAATATCGAAAAATGGTGATGTTAGAACATCCCAGCCCAGGAAGATTCATAGTCACGTCGCATGAAGTGATACGTCTAAGGGAATTGAGCTGTTAGTTGTGCGCCAATTAAATGTTTTAATTGAAATATATTTTCGCAGTCAGAAAAAATCATCGCCCACTTGATTAAATATATTTTATTCCATATAAAGGGCCGAAATCGAAGGGCTGAATGTCGAAGGGCCGAATGTCGAAGAGCCGAATTTCAAAGGGCCGAATGTGTCGAAGGGCCGAATGTGTCGAAGGGCCAAATTTCGAAGGGCCGAATGTCGAAGGGCCGAATGTGTCGAAGGGCCGAATGGGTTGAAGGGCCGATTTTTTTTTTCTGTTTTTAGAAATAGATTTTTTTTTATTTTTTGTACATATACCTATTGGTGGCGCATGACAAAATTTTCCTTTACCATCGCTGACTGGATACGTGATGAAAATTACTAAAATACATAAATTCATAAGAAATTCATTTATGTTTAGTAAATTTTTTTTTTCAAAATATTCGATAAAACAACAAATTTAAAAAATCACATTTCTAAAAACACAAAAAAAATCGGCACTTCGACACATTCGGCCATTCGGCATTCGGCCCTTCGACACATTCGGCCCTTCGACACATTCGGCCCTTCAACATTCGGCCCTTCGACATTCGGACCTTCGACCCATTTGGCCCTTCGACACATTTGGCCCTTCAACATTCGGCCCTTCGACATTCGGCCCTTTGAACCTATTCCGTTAAAACAAGCTAAATATTTCCACGGAATAAAATATATTTAATCAAGTTTACGAAGGTTTTTTTTCGGACTGCGAAAATATATATCAAACAAAACATTTAACTGGCGCACAACTAACCGGCCATTAGTCATTTTTATGTGCAGCGCTTTTTTTACAAATAAGTTTGAGTGATATTTTCAAATCGCTCTACTGAGAGAGATTAAAATTTTTGGATTGTGCCACTCTTGCAGCAAATGAGCGATATCCATTTTTTCTAAGTTTAGAAAAATTTGTAGCTTTGGAACATGCTGTGGTAATCAATTCGCGTCCAAATGACAATTGTAAGTGTTCTGTGTTTGTGTATCCAATCAGTTTGTCTCACAAGTTCTTCATCATCTGTATAGAACTCAGCATTAGTACAGACAATTTTGAGGAAATTCCAAAACTCCTATCACTATGGTTTTTTCAGCTTCCCAGTTTCTTTCTTTAACTTTGCGATTTGATTAGTAAATTATGTACCATTTCTTGTATTTCACTTCCGCGTACTTCATGATTCTCAATTTCAAACTCGATATTGGTAAACTCTTCGATAATGATTAAGAGTATTATATTCAAAGTATTGCCCAAAATTATTTATACACTTTTCCCATCTTTCTGGCAATGCGTTGATGCCACGCCAAAAAACTGTTCTTCTTTAGAAGCAAACCAGTTATCGAGCCATTTTCGTACATTTTCGTAGGAGGTGAAGTGTTCCTCAGGAAGCCTGTGCCCCATCGCTGCAAATAACTGATAATTGGTTTGAACCACGTCCGGTGAGTAAGCCGCATTTGAAAGTATTTCCCAATTTAGTGCTTGCAACGTTTCCATGACCGTCTTTGCTTTGTGTAATTTTACATTATCATGAAGCAAAATTACTTTGTGTTGCCTTTTATTGTATTCTGGTCATTCTTCACGCAAACCTCGTTTCAAATTGATCATTTGTTGTTGGTTGCGATCAGTATTTTACGGTTCACCAGGTTTTTGCAGCTAAAAATGCGGAACCTATTTTCCCAGCTTTTGTATCTTTCCCACGGCTTTTAAACTTATGGAGCGCTATCCTCATCCAACAATGCTTCCAATTCACTGTCTTCAAACTTTTTTGGTCATCCACGTTCTACGTTTTTCACATCAAAATCACTGGTTTTGAATTTATTAAGTCACTCATAGCATTGTGATTTATCAAGAGTATGCTCACCGTACGCGTTGACAAGCATGCGATGTCGAAAAATCAATGATGTCCGCACGTTATTGTATGAAACTTATGGTTATGAATTGGATGTTGTTGGCAGATGTCAAAAGAAAACAATGGTGCCGATGACGTGGTTTATCGAAAAGTACATTGACAGGTGGCGCCATTTATTGGCATTTACCACCGGTTTCATATTTAGAAAAAGTGAAGTACTTTGTTGTAAAAGGTAAGATAAAAATGTACACAATTTAATTTTCATTGGTACGATTATGGTGTCATTATTTCGATAACTATGTAAATCTATATAGTTATATGAAATTAATTATTATTATTTTTTACCTATCAAGATTTTTTCTGGGATACAGCCCGATTATTGTTGGTTGGAGATCAAACGCATCTTCACCTACGATAACACATCTAGACAAAATTACTGATACAGTAACGAACCAATTTAAAAAGTCGCTGCACTTTAAAAATTACTTAGAAAAGTCTAAACAATTCATTATAAAGAATAGAGGGCAACGCATATTTATGTTATGATGTCTAGAACAGATTATGTCAGAAAATTGTTCAATTAGGGGTCGTTGTTGTTCAATGGGATTGGTCAAATTCTGGATTAGCACAAATTCAGCCACTGTATGTTGCGGATGGCAATGAACATGCCTGACAGGAATATTCTATCTTAATCGCATATTGATTTATATTTATTCCTATATTGGATTTTAGAACATTTTATTTCTATTGTTTAATTTGTTTTTCAAATTGAACGGTATACCTCTGTATTGTTTTTGTTTAATATAGTATCTTTTAGGGGCTATAGCCTATAACTATAGTTTGTTTTTCCTCAATGTATGAATGAAATTTTATGAAAATCACGTTTTTATGATAAGCACAAATTTTGTCAGTTTAGCCATCTTTGGAAAATTTTAGAGTTATGCTTAAAATATTTCTGGTTTTTTCTAGAAATAAGGTTTTATTTGTTTCGTTGTTTCAGACGAAAATTGAAATTTTCATTTTCCGTTTTTTCGGCTCCTGGACTAGCACTAATTTTTCCCCGTGAGCACTAACAAATATAGTACATAGTACGTTTTAACAAATAGGGACGAATTCAATAGCAACGCAATTTATAATTTTTTTATTTTATTAAGAAAAAAATGGCCTAATCCATTTTTAATCTTATAGACTTACGCATATGTTTAGACTCGTCCCAGACCAAGTATATAAAATACTTTAACTTCGACAGAATAGTCCAATTTCTTTAATACTAGGCGACCATCACTGGAAACTCTACTGGCACTACTTCATTGATTAACGACACGGTTTTAGAAATTATCGTATTAATCAGCTTTTAGTAAAAACCATTAATTGTTACCATACAAAAACGAATACATCTTCATCAAACAGCACAAACTTTGACTATAGTAGAAGATTAGAATAGCTCGTTTCCAGTAGCTGATTTTCATTTAGATCCAAACACTTCATAATAACCAGAGCAAAAATCATAACTTCTTCTTAAATTTCCAAAAAATGCGATCTCGTAGCCATGCTACTTCTGGTAAGCTAATTAACTAGTAAACAGCTATAAAGTTGCATGGCTACAAAGATTCCTGACTTATAATTATTTTTACTTATTTCTTGATTTAGCATAGCTCTCACCAACGGAACGAAATCCCAAACAGCAAATCAGATTACCAACACTGTACAAACATTCATAACCTTTACAAAACAAATGTTTCTAATTCGGGAGACTCGGATGGGATATACCAATTAGACTCAGGAGTTTCAAAATGTTCGTAAATTCTTCTTTTATAGATGCTTCCAATTCCAGAAGGCCGTTTAGCCCACATTGCTCTGAGAACCCTCCAAAATGGCCCAGTTACCCACCCTTGTTTGCTGTATATATGCACATGTGAACAAAGAGACACAGCGACACTCATAAACGCTGATTAAAACATGTTTGCGAACTACGCAACTTAACCGAGTGGTAAAACTTTACAGGAACGACAAAGGTCCAAATAAAGTAATCCAGGTTTTCGTTGTGACTTAACTGGAATCAACAGCTCAGTCAAATAAAACGGGATTAAAAATTTCCGTTTGAACCAAAGAACAATGTGATCGTTAAAAGACGACCACATTGTTCCATACTTCTTCCAAACATGTTTCAAAATATTCTCGGTATTTTAAATAATTTAGATTTCTTTAAATCGATACAAGTTCTTCATATTGACAAGGCATTAGCCGCCAAGGCCGTCGGGAATGCTGTTTTTTACAAAATATTAAAAACTACAGAATTGACATTGTACAATAAAAGGATCCGCTAATTTTTATTAGAAGGATCGTGTAACGTAAAAAATATTGGCAACAAAACTGTACAAAATAGGCGCACAAATTTTTCAAGCGATTTGCAGAAGCTAAAATTTCGTAATTTATTAAGAAGAAGAAAGCAAAATCATTTTAACTAAACTATAAGTCAATAAACTTTATTAATTTCACCACTTTTGTTTCTAATAATCTTAGAAGCAATTTTATTTCTTATCAATATGAAAAAGAAAATAAAACAAATATTTTCTGTTTCTTTCATAAGACTGTAAAAGATCTACAAAACTAAAAAACTCTCTCTTAGCATAATTTCAATTAAATTTATCGAGTTAATTTCTTTTTCGCACAATACTAGCAACAACAACAACAGCAGTAATAGCAGCAACAAAAACACCTAACAATATTTTTTTAATGAAACTATGCTGATCATGAACGCACATAAAATGAATGATGATCATCATCAAGACCAATGATGATGATCGCGATAGTAAAAGAAAAAAAAAAAAAAACTCGATCGTTTCTTGACATCCATTGTTGTTGCTTCTGCTATTTTACGAGTAAATATACGGTCATTGGCACACATTTCGAATTTCGTAATAGAAAACGCAACAGTACATCGATCTCTCAGAGTGTTGCTTGTGCGCTTTTTGTTTTATGTCTTGTTTGCTTGTTGTTTTCGCTTGTTTTGTTTCGCTCAATTGTAAAATTGAAATTATTTTTGTTCATTTTCCAAACTGGCACATTTTCTTCACAGGTATCTATTTATCTATAGACGAGTAGTAGTGGTTGAATATTTTTTTACATACGAATGAAGTAGAAGAAATTTGTTACAATTTTATGGTAGTTTAAACACTTTTAATTTATAATTAGAATTTCTAATTAAATGTTGTCTGGGTGAACTTTTGACCTCATTTTTACAGAAATCTTTGGAATTAAACCTGCTCTATGGTATAGTTTTTGTAAATAGTTCTAGCATTATATTTGAAGAGACTGATCAGAATCAGTTGATCACATGTGCAATGTGGTTCACGTGTCCCATATACAAATTGTCATTTCTATTGAAGTACGGAAATTACGAGATAAGCAAACATGTTCCAACATTTCTATATAGTATATGTACACATATTATAATATTCTGTTGTTGACCTAACTGTTTAAGATAGTGCTCTTTTAATTTTCCTTACTGCGTTATATTAATCACGATCGTGGTAGATTTTAGTGTGGGACATGTGACGTATTCTGATTTAATAATTAAAATTTTAAAGCTTACTTTTTTGTATTATGCGCAGTGAAATGATTTTAAGGCGTTTCATATATATGATCTGACTGCTGACATCATATTTAAACAACATTGACATTGAAACTAAATTTTTTGATTACATCGTGTTTTTTTATATTATAGCTCCAAAACTGGATGATGATCAGTAATTTGGTAAATGAGACAATAGTTTCAAATATAAAAATTTATAGTAAATTTATTAATAAAAGTTCAATAACTTTAACTTGTTAAATAATTCTTTATTCCCCTATTATTTATAATGTTATATACTAAGCTGTATATTTTATGGCTGAACAATTTAGATTAAGTCTAGTATTCTGATTGGCCGTTGTCATATCCGTTTTTATTAACAGCAAGCAGTATTAATAGCTTAATGCACATCATGATAAATTCAGCATTCGAGTCAGTAGTAAGTAAGTTTTTATCTTGGTGTTGGGTGTCACAGCAGTGCTAATACAAAGAAAAATCCTCCACTTTTGATGGCTGGCCCTTCAGGAAGAGGAGACGGGGCAACTATTGCTATAATTTAATCACTTTAATCAATCTTAAGATATGTTGCGTTGCGGGATAATAACACTAGAACCAGTGCGTCAGAAAATAGTAATCTATTTGTCTTCTAAAGTTACGACTTGTACGCCCTCAACATCAAAATACAATAGAAAAATGCACCGTCGCACGAAAGTTATAAATTAAGTTATATTTGCTTATGTTTTATTTATTTATTTATTTATTTATTACAACTGATTTACAAATCATCTAGTAATTTATCTTACATCAATTATATTCTTGTTAGGAGCGTTGTAGCCCATTGGGTAGTCCCCTTTACAATTTTATTATATGTTTAGTCGATCCTGATTGGATCTAGTAGATCAAGCGGTTTCGTCCTTCGTCTTACTGGGTTTGAGTCATCCAACATATGACGTATCTTAGCATTTTGGTGTAGCCTGATACGTTGCATGTGTTTTTTCACGTGTTTGGTTACTTCTTCACTAACGAAATCCATCTTCAGATCTCTATGGTAAGTCTACACAGGTTTTAGGATTTGGCGGTATAGTAGCAATTTATTATGTAGATTTAGCTCAGAATTTCTTCCTAACAGCCAATCCATCATTCTGTATATGATGTTTAACTCTTCTTTTTTCTTTTTCACATGCTCTTCCCATTTTAGTGTCACGTCTAGAGTCATGCCTTGATGTTTTGCCGTGTTTGCATATAGGGAGTTTGCTGAAAGTGTAGTTCTACTGGCATCCTGTCAGGTGCTGAAAATATTAGTAACTATTTGCAATTTGCTTGTTGATTCTTCTATGCTATCAGCGACTGCTCAGATGGCCGTTTCACCCGCAAACGTCGCTATGTTAGCCTCCTCTATCGTTGGCAGGTCCGAGGTGTATAGAATATATAAAGTTGGTTCCCGAACGCAACCTTGTGGTACTCCTGCTGATATTTTCTTTATTTCTGAGTGTTCGCCATCTAATTTAACACGAAAGTGTCGGTTAGATATTTAAGATTTTTGAATTTCATAAAACTGCTTTGGCGAGTCCCTTTGTAAGCCTTTATGCCATGCTCTGTCAAAGGCCTGTGCTATATCCAAGAAGACGCTTGAACATAGTTTCTTACTTTCCAGTATATCTTCAATTATGTTTGTAATTCGGTGTACTGGTTCTATTGCTGAATGGTTTTCTCTGAACCCAAATTTATGTGGAGGAATAAGATTCCTTTCTTCTATTATTGGTGTTTTAGTCTCTTTAGGAGTGATTTCTCGAAATTATTGGAAGGAAGGAAATCGGCCTATACGAATTTTTGTCATTAAGTGGGTTGTTTGGTTTAGGTATCATGATTACTTCTACAACTTTCCTTTGATTTGGAACACATTTAAGTCTGAACACCGCGTTAATTATCTGTAGTAATTTACGTAGTCCTTTTTCAAGAAGAACTTTTACTATTTGCCCTGTAATTAAGTCATATCCTGGAGATTTCTTTGGATTTAGGTTAAGATTGATTTCTTCTTTTAATTCTTGTAATGTGACAGGAGATATTTGAAGTTATCCATTTTATGTACTGGTGGTATGTTTTCCTCTCCAGTTTCTCTAGGTAGACACTGGAACGTGTTCTCGAGATGGGTTGCAATCAAGTAAGGTTTTGCTTTGCACTTATAGCCTATGTTTCATCTTCAATTTTAACTGGTGGAGTTTGTAGTTTAGGTCGGTTTAAACTTTTTGTCGCTTTTAAAAGGTAGTATTCGGTATCGTTTTCCCCAGTAAGGGCATTTATGTATTTATTAAAGCATTCGTTCTGATTTCTTTAATTAGCAACTTTAGTTTATTAGTTTATTGGAGAAAAAATTTAGAGTTATTTTATATTCTGGCGCTCGACTTCTTTGCCAGGGCTTTCTTGCTTTTCGTTTTGCTGCAACCAGTTCTCAACTTCCAGAGGGTAGGTACCATTTTGGCGCATTTCCTTTGAACTCGAGGGGTACTACGCCACGCCGCTTCTTGTATGCTGTTGTTGAGTTGTTCTAGTTCTTCTTCTAGCTGTATCGGATTTTTAATTGGTAACCTGAAGATCAATATTATCCCCAACTAGTTTCTGGAATTTCTCCCTGCAGATCTTTTTATTAGTTAACGAAGGTGGACTAGTTTTCTTAACAATTTTTGGAGTGATTGTCATAACAGGCGTAAGATCCAACATAATCCTATCGCTGTTTTCTAGGTATATGTAGTTTTCGTCTTCTGTGACAAAAAAGTCAAATTGTATCGGGTATTTTGCTTCTATTTGTAGGCCAATAAGTTGGTTCATCTCCAGAATAAAAATCGCAACTGCATAGTCTTCCTGCTGCAAACAACTCTCTTCCTTTTTTAGAGGTTACTCTATTGCATTAAAATCACCTCAGATATTAAACTTGATCCAAAAATTGTGCAATAGTCTTCTTTAATTAAATTATATCTTGGGGGGCAATATATTGACGATACCCTATGTTCTTTGTTGTTATTTATAAATACTTTTTGCATAAATTCCTCTTCAATTTTAAGATTTATATAGTGTTTGATGTTTTCTTTTATAAACAGCGACGATCCTCTTCTTGCCCTTCCTGCTGGATGAATGGTGTGATAACACATGCGTATATCCTTAAATTTTAAGATATAAAGTTGATGTAAGATGGGTTTCCGATATTAAGCATATATCTATTTTTTTCAGTATTTAGGAAAATTTATAATTTCGGAATATGTTGCATTAGTCCATTTGCATTCCAAGTTACTAGTCTTAATGTTTTATTTGTTGTTGTTCTCATCAATTTAATGTGTGTGGATTTCATTTCATCTAGATAGTCTTGCTTATCTAGCCTGTTGCTTAGAGCTTGAAGGCATTTCTCTTGTTTAGCTAGACGAATTTTAAGAGTTTCCATGCTTCTTAGTATCTTTTGGAGCACCTTTGTTTCCTCGTTAGTGCCCTTCGAAATAACTGATTTTGTCATGACCACTTCCAAGTATAGTTTTTGTTCCTCCGTTTTGAGGTTTTGGTTGCTCTTTGGTGAAAGTTTGATTAATTTTTCCCGGTATTGCTGGATTTTGTTTTCATGTTTTATTTAGGTCTATACCTTTGGTGGGCGTACTTGGGTATGATGCTTTCCGGCACACTTTACGCATCTAATTTCTCGTTGGCAAAATTTCTTCGTATGATTAAATCCTTGGCATTTTTTGCACTGCGGTATTAAACCGTATGTTTTTTTCATGGCTCTATTTTACCTCAAATGTTTAGTATTGCCTTGACACATATCTTCCACTTTTTGTTTTTTATTAAAAGTGAGCATAAATAGTGGAAGCCCTTTTTTGATAATTTGAACTCCTTGTTCGGTTTCAATTGTTTCGTTTCATCATTAAGCTGTTCACAGCATTTTCTATTTGATAATCCTTTTGCTTGAGATCATCAATAATTTCCTCTTTTGCGCAGGTTGGGTGAAGACCTATAGCCATAACTTTGATTGGGCGATCGTTCTTATCCTTATAGGTAAACCATTGATGACCCTCGGAAGCCAACGCTCTATAGTTTTCAGAGTCTGCTACATTAATTTTCCAGGCGCCATTATTTAGAGATACGAGTTTGTATTATTCGGGTACTAACTGTAATCGATTTCATAAACGATTGTATAGTGGAGAAATTTGATATCGCTACGACATTTATTGGTAGAGGTGATTTCTCTTTGGCTTGTTGTTCTAGAGCTAGTTGTTTCTTGATGATATTGTTACGGTGACACCTGGATTAGAATAGAATAACTTAATTTCATTAATTGTTCAATGCATTTATCATTTATACTCAACATTTAGGCGTCATTTCTATACTAACATATTTGCTCGATGCGCATTTAGGATTATTCTGGAAACAAATATTTTGGTATATAAAGGCGCTTTACGCCGTTGACGTGGAATGCTGAGTTTTATTTTAAACGTGATACAGTGAAGGTTAAATAGAAAGATTATTAAAGTGATTATTAAAGCGATTATTAAAGTGATAATTAAAAAGTGTGTTATAATTATAATCAGCTATGCTACACACAATTTTGGTTTCTGGATTCAAACTATTGCGCAATAGATTTTAATTTTTAATTTTAAACCCTTATTTTAAATTAAATCATTAAATTTTTTTGTCTTGTTTTATTCTTTTCTCTCGAAAATAAAATTTAAACAAAAATCTACATCTCAAAAATGTTCTTAAATTTTTTTATTTTCATTTCAATTTTTTTCATTTCGGATTCACGGAAAAAAGTTTTATTACGCAGCTGCGACGTAAAAATTTTGACCGTGAATCCGAAATGAAAAAAATTGAAATGAAAATAAAAAAATTTACGGACATTTTTGAGATGTAGATTTTTGTTTAAATTTTATTTTTGAGAGAAAAGAATAAAACAAGGCAAAAAAAATTAATGATTTAATTTAAACTAAGGGTTTAAAATTAAAAAATATAATCTATTGCGCAATAGTTTGAATCCAGAAAACCAAATAATAGTGTAGCATAGCTGAATAATTAATTGTGAATTTTGTGTTGTATAATAAATTGTGTTGTGTAAATAAATTGTGTGAGTTCAAATTTGAAGCAGTTGTATTTATTCACAATCCAGTGATTCGAACCTTGAGTGACAAGGCAAAATCGTAACAATTGGTGACAGCGGTGGGATTGTGAATAATAAAGAAAATGATACTCTACGAATTAAAGCTTGCGCAATTAAAGGAACAGCTGAAACAGCGAGGTTTGGCCAGTGAAGCCACAAAAGCTAGTTTGTTGGAGCGACTACGTGAGGCCATGCAGAAGAACGGTTTAAATCCAGACGTATATGATTTCGAGGAGGAAAAAACGGATGAAACTGGTGTGGACAAGAAAGAAGGCGACGTACAAATGGTGGTCGGAACAACACAAAACCCATCCGGAAGTTTTGATTTATCGCAGTTGATGGCTGCTATGAATATGATGGGACAACAGCTGACGCAACAAGGGGCGGACATTAAACATCAAATGAAACAGCAGATGGAGCAACAAGGGGCGGACATTAAACATCAAATGAAACAACATTTGTTACAAGTGGAGCAACAAGGAGCAGACATTAAACAGAAGATGGTACAAATGTAACAACAAGGAGCGGACATTAAACAATCGAACGCGGACATTAAACACCAAATAGAAGATTGCCAAAATAAAATAGACGAGAGGTTTCTGGAGTTATCATCTACGCTACACGGTAAAGTGGAAAAACTGCAAACAGAAGTACACGCAGAAATTCAAAATGTTAAAGGGGAGTTTCAACGTCTCGAGAAAGAGCTCCAAGATGTCAAGGCGAATGGAACGACACAACAAGTGATCCAGACGGTTAATGCAGTTAAGATAAAACCACCAACATTTGATGGAACAACATCCTTCAGCATTTTTAAGTTCCAATTCGAAACGGCGATTAAGCAAAATCAGTGGACTGAAGAACAATGTGTTGCAGCGTTAATTGTGGCTCTTAAAGGCGAAGCGGCAGAAACACTACAAATCATTCCCGAGCAGGAAAGGAACGTTTACATGGGAATTATGAAGGCGTTAGATCGAAAATACGGAAGTGACCACAAGCGAGAAATCTATCGCATGGAATTGAAGGGTCGATACCAAAGAGGAGGAGAATCGCTACAGGAATTTTCATCGGCAATTGAGCGGCTCGCGCATTTAGCACATTCAAATATGTCGGCCGATTACATGGAGCGATTTAAAATAGATGCATTCATTGACGGTAATCGAGATCCTGAGACGCGCAGAGCGGTGATGTTGTCACCTAAGACAACTTTCACGGAAACCATCGCTTGTGCGTTAACAAACGAAACTGCGCAAACCATCATCAAACCAGCAATGAAAATTCGTAGAGTGGAGATTGATTCCAGAATAGACACCGCGCGGGCTACGCCAAGGTTCAGAGATGGAAGTGGCAGGATTAAATGCTGGGTATGTGATAGAATGGGTCACATCTCACGGGACTGTTGGGAGATTAAGAAGAAACGAGCAAGGTCGCCATCTCCTATGAAGCGTAGATCAAACGAGGAGCAGATAGAATCCAGAAGGGCAGGTCAGACGACAGCGGAGTCGTTAAACTAAAAAGAGTCAATTTGCAGGGGCAGAAGCTGACTCCCACAACCGATTGCCCCATAACCTCCATCCATGTTTCGAGAATAGCAAGGAGCGGTGACAGCTTAACAATTGAAGCCGATATTGATGGGAAGAAATGCATGATCACGCTGGATACGGGAGCAACTCATACGATTGTTCGTGAGGATATTATCAATTTAATTATGGAACCAGCTAATGGAATGAAATTACGAACGGCGACTGGAGAAAATTCAGCAATAAAAGGGAAAAAGATCGTAAAAATAAGGATTGGGCCAAATCACTTTCAACACGAGGTGCTGCTTGCAGATATTGTAGACGAAGTCATCTTGGGGATGGATTTTATGAGAACGAATGGCTTCGTGGTGGATGTTGGACGGGGTGTATTAACCTACGATAATATCGAGTTGCCACTTCACGCTAGCGCCGCTATAGGAGAAACGAGCAGGCAAATTATAATGGACCATCGGGAGAAGCTGCCACCGATCTCGGAAACAATAGTATGGGCAAGATTGGAGGGAGATTCTGGGTCACCCAGGTTGTGGGTTGTGGAAGCCAATGAAGCGGAGAGCGGAGCCAGAGAAATTATGATCGGGAAAGTCCTGGTGAAACCAGTCAGCGATAATAGAGTACCAATTAGGACTCTAAATCTCTCGGATAAGACGAAAACCATCAAGAAAGGGACAATAATCGGAAAATGCGAAGAAATATCTGCGATTGTGAAGTGCGAGCAGAAAAATCCGATTAATACGACTAACTTGCAAGGGCAGAAAGAGGTTGTAGAACAACTCATGGAGAAATGGACCGAAGATCTTACCATGGAACAGAAAAATTTGGCAAAACAATTGCTCGAGCGGTACATGCCAATATTCTGCAGTACATCGGACAATAATGGGAGAACCACAATGGTAAAACATCGAATAGATACAGGAGCAGAAACGCCGATTCGCCAACCACCCAGGAGATTACCATTGGCAAAGCAAGGAGAAGTGAATCGAATGGTAAAAGATATGCAAGCAGCAGGGGTAATCGAAACATCAAGCAGTCCATGGAGTTCACCAGTGGTGTTAGTCGAGAAAAAGGATGGTAGCATGAGATTCTGCGTGGATTACCGAAAATTAAATGCTGTGACGAAAAAGGATAGTTACCCCTTTCCAAGGATCGATGACACGTTAGACACATTATCGGGTGCTCGAATATTTTCGACGTTAGATCTGCAAAGCGGCTATTGGCAAGTGGAAGTCCAGGAGGAAGATCACGAGAAAACGGCATTCAGTGTGGGTAACGGATTATGGCAATTTAATGTTATGCCATTCGGATTATGTAACGCCCCTGCGACTTTTGAACGGCTAATGGAGCGCGTATTAAAGGGATTACATTGGAAGACGTGCCTCGTATATTTAGATGACATCATCGTTATGGGCAAGGATTTCGACGAGCATTTAAGGAATTTGGCAGAGGTTTTGGATCGGATACAGGCCGCCGGATTGAAGCTAAGCCCGAAGAAATGCAAACTATTTAGAACGGAAGTAAAATATTTGGGTCATAAGGTAACAACCAATGGAATCCATACCGATGAAGACAAGATCGCAGCAGTGAAGGAATGGCCACGACCTAAAAACTTACATGAATTACGGAGCTTCCTTGGATTGTGCACCTATTATAGACGATTCGTGCCAGGATTCGCCAGTATCGCGAAGAGTTTACACGAGTTAACCAGGAAGAACAAGGCATTCGAATGGAAGGATGATCAGGAAGAGGCATTTGTGGAACTAAGACGACGATTATGCGAAGCACCAATCCTCGCATACCCTATACCCAACCTTAAATTCATTTTGGACACCGATGCAAGTAATGATGGTATAGGAGGAGTATTATCACAGGCAACAAATGGTGAGGAGCGAGTTATTGCATACTACTCCAAGATGTTATCAAAACCGGAACGGAATTATTGTGTAACACGGAAAGAGTTGTTGGCTATAGTCGAATGTGTTAAGCACTTCCATAAGTACCTCTATGGCCAAAAATTTCTTCTACGAACGGATCATGGAGCTTTGCGCTGGTTGTTACAATTCAAAAATCCAGAGGGACAAGTAGCACGTTGGATCGAACGTTTGCAAAGCTACGATTTCCAAATTGAACATCGGAAGGGAAGCGCACATGGAAATGCCGACGCATTATCAAGAACAATCATCGATAAAACATCATCGATATTCGGCTTATGCGAGTGCTACCTGATGAGGAATGGACTGATGAAATGATCAAGAAGGAGCAATTACGGGATGCTGACCTATCATTCATCATGGAACATAAGGAAAAGGAACACCGGCCCACATGGAGTGAGATAGCTGACAAAACTCCCATTGTAAAAGCATATTGGGCTCAATGGGATAGCCTCCACATAGAAAATGGATGTTTAAAACGAAAGTGGGAAAGCACGGATGGCAAAGTAAAACAATTGTTGGTAGTGGTGCCAAAAGATCGGATAGCAGAAATCCTCAAGGAGTATCATGGAGGAGCAAGTGGAGGTCACCTAGGGATATATACCTAGGGATAATAAAACATTAGCCAAAATTCGCCAACGTTTCTACTGGTCCGGATGTGGACAGTCAGTAGTAGAATGGTGTCGAAGATGTGATCAATATGCGGCAGTAAAGGGACCAGCACGAAAAAGCCGTGGAACCATGAAACAATATAATGTCGGGGCACCATTTGAGAGAATTGCAATGGATGTGGCGGGGCCATTTCCGACTACCGAGAGCGGAAATAAATATGTGCTAGTAATAATGGATTATTTCAGCAAATGGCCGGAAGTGTACCCGATACCTAATCAGGAGACAACAACAATAGCTGATGCCGTGGTCAACAACGGGATTAGCACAGATTTGGTGTACCGATGGAAATTCACACGGATCAAGGAAGGAATTTCGAATCGGTGGTATTTCAGGAGATATGTCAGATGCTTGGAATCAATAAAACAAGAACGACGCCCTTACATCCACAGTCGGACGGTATGGTGGAAAGATTCAATGGCACATTGGAGGAATATCTAGCAAAGGTTGTTGAAAGGAACCAACGCAACTGGGATCGACATATACCGATGTTTCTGATGGCTTACCGATCAGCGGTACATGACACAACAGGAGTGACACCAGCTAAAACCATATTTGGGAACAATTACCAGGAGATTTAAAGTTTGGGGCTGTTCCATCAGCAGCTCTATGCGGACAGGATTACGTCTACCGGATGAAAGAGGAACTTAATGAAATACATCAATTTGTACGGGAGAAAATTCGAATATCAAGTGATCGAATGAAAGCTCGATATGACATACGAGCAAATAATCAAGGCTTCGAGGAAGGGCAATTGGTATGGCTTCACAACCCGCAACGGCAGAAGGGATTATCACCGAAGTTGCAACCCACATGGGAAGGACCTTACAATGTCATTAAAAAGTTGAACGACGTGGTTTATCGCATACAGAAAGGACGGAAAGGTAAACCAAAGGTGGTGCATTTAGAACGTTTGGCGCTCTACAGAGGAGGCGATCTGGATTATGTTCGGGACGAACAGGCTTAGGTGGGGGGTAGTGTTACGGTCACACCTGGATTAGAATAGAATAACTTAATTTCATTAATTGTTCAATGCATTTATGATTTATACTCAACATTTAGGCGTCATTTCTATACTAACATATTTGCTCGATGCGCATTTAGGATTATTCTGGAAACAAATATTTTGGTATATAAAGGCGCGCGTTGACGTGGAATGCTGAGTTTTATTTTAAACGTGATACAGTGAAGGTTAAATAGAAAGATTATTAAAGTGATTATTAAAGCGATTATTAAAGTGATAATTAAAAAGTGTGTTATAATTATAATAATTAATTGTGAATTTTGTGTTGTATAATAAATTGTGTTGTGTAAATAAATTGTGTGAGTTCAAATTTGAAGCAGTTGTATTTATTCACAATCCAGTGATTCGAACCTTGAGTGACAAGGCAAAATCGTAACAATATGATTAACTGATTTCTAGAAACCTCTTTTGAAGTTGATGGTAAAGTTTCTGTCGTTTCTGGTGAGTGTCGAGCTTTCATTTTCTTACTTGGTCTTTTACTCCGGTTCAACATCCAATTTGTTTCTCTTTCTAATTCTTCTTCATCCGTATGGAAAGGGTTAATGTCATCATCAATTGCAGGGGTAGGTGTCGTATTTGTTGTTCTCATTGTTTGCTTTAGCCAATTTATACCACTGGCATTTGGCCCCCGGTAGCACTTTGCAACTGCCGAAGACCTGCTTCCGCGACGAGGACACGGCTACCTTGGTGTTCGTGTTACCTAGGTATACACAGAGACAGCCGAATCTCTCTGGGTACCCTAGGATGATGGGCAAGCAAATAATGTGTTAGAGAAATCAAACAAGGTAAAAAAGCAATTACCTAAATAACACAATTGCATGGATATGGTTGCTTGAAGCAGACGCTTGAATATTAAATCAGAATATTCATATATGTACATATTTCTAACCAGAAAATTCTACAGGATTACAACACAACTGAAGAAAAGTTGCTTATACTCGAGAAACTGATTGGTTAAAAGCGAAAAACTGAATGAAAGAAAAGAAATGAATTACAACACTAGATCCACATTCCTAGAGTATTATCACATAATATCAAAAAACTAAACGTGTAAGATGCAGAAACAAAATAGTCGATGGACAAGGCCATATTGGCCCACATTTGAAAACAAACTTACCAGACCATTCAGAGTACGAACTTCTTATTATCGCGTGTAATTGCCTAGATAGACTGCGGATTAGTTAAACTGGTTTAGTAAAATTCGGTCAAGTACTCTAGGAAATAAAATTCAATTCGAATCAACATACTACGAAAAATTCAAAAATCTACTAGCAAATTCAAATTTTTCCACAGGGTGCTTGATTGAATTTTGCTAAACCAGTTTAACTAATCCGCAGTCTGTCTAGGCTAGTATTAGTCCAAGTGTAATCATTGAACATCTAAAAAGATCGAAAGCTTGTATAACGTAAATAGCATGCCAGATATTGTGTCAAATCCTTCAAAAATGTTCGTAAATGTGTATACTGTGAGTCTTCCCATTCAGTAAACTAATGAAACTGTACACTATTGTTATAGAATTGCAAAATATCTGAAGTAAAACAATAGATGCAAAAAATCAAAGGCAAACACTCAGAACAAGTAAACCCAAACTAGAAACAGTACTAAGGGTAGGCACTCTCTAAGCACAAAAATAGATCTTAGAGTTTTGTGCTGGAACGCTAATGGACTCTAGCAACGTCAAAAAGAATTGCAGATAGTCCTGAACGGGATGCTGTATAAGATAGCGGAATTTGGACAGCGGAAAATAAAAGATTATGCTACTCACCGCAATTTTTTTTTTTTTTTTTTTTTAGTTCATTACCAATTTTTATTTACAAGAATTATACAATAATAAAAATATGTACATTGGTAAGAAAAAGTGTACCTTTGGTTCAAAAGAACACGGGCCAGGTACACTGATTCCCTTTTAACGAGAATATGTTTGAAATTATAAGATACGTACAAAAAAAAAAATTAACATAACAATACAATTTACAGTATAAAATAAACTTATAATTTAATTAATTTACGGTATAAAATACTAATGAAATATATAAATATAATAGATAATAATAATAATATAATCTCTAGACAAAAATTTATGGCAGATGAATCCAATTATTATAATATAAACATCACGAAAGTATAATTCTACTCGTAATTGACAGCACTCTCACTAAAGAGAATTTATTTTGTTATGTAATTACCAGTGGATATTTTTTATTCATTATGTATCACTTTTTCACTAAATAAAACATCTCAGCGGAATAAAATATTAAACGTGATCCTTAAGATGGCAAATTGATTGATCTCCGAAGTAAAGGAACTCGGTATATGAAATGTTGAAATTTAACAATATTTCGTCTTTTCGGCATTTCTTCCACTAGTAACCAATACTTTCGGTTGTTTCTCTAATAGCTTAGGTCATACTGAGACTATATGGAAAATTTGGGGAAAATTCATGGACTAGAATTTTCACTAGAATATTTTGATTTTCTGCGGCTATATAAGTTATTTTCAGTTTTTGGCCAATATCTCAAAAACTTCCACTAGTAACCAATACTTTCGGTTGTTGATCTTCTATCTTTGATTATCTCTCTCTATTGTACACTTGAAACTCTTGTCAGACGGTAAATAAAGAACATTTTCTGGATGTTAGAGAGGAGATTCGTTGAAAAAGTTTGTGGAAAGAACCCTCATGGATTTTGCATCACGTCAACGCACCATTTCACAAGGCTATCATTATGAAAGGATTTCGGAACAAAAACTCAACGAATATCATCGAACAACCACCGTATTCTCTTGATATGGCTTCTGCTAACTTTTTTTGTCTTTCTCTTTTATTTTACAATATGTTTATTCATTATAAAAATCGCGAAACACATTTTAGATGAACTGACAAAATAGAGCACTATAAACAAACTAAATGACAAATCGCAATCAAACTTCACATCAAGATAGAGGACAGTTGTGCCAACTTACCAACAAAAACAATTTTTGCAATGCATTTAAGCGGGCTTTTTAAACGACTAATCCCCGTTACTTTTTTGACAGCATGTATATGCCTTACAAGGCAAATATTTATAAAATTTAGAAACTATCAAACATATCACGCTAACCACCATGTAAACGATACAAAAGGGGTTGTGTTGTTCTAGTTAGTAATAGTAATCAGCATTACGTGGATCTAAAACATCAAATAGAAGAAATACAAGGAACATCTGTTAATCTCAAAATGACAGTTAGGTATGTAAGTATTGTCGATACTCCTGGCACTTACTGAAAAATTTATAAAACAGGAAAACAGCACATATACTTAGTAAATAAGTACACTAATTGAGGATATTTGAGTAAATCCTTAACAGAAAAGCTAACTTAGTATTGCCTTTACAAAATACTGTACTATTAGATAATGAAGATCTAAAACTTGTATGTGACACACAGTAAAATACAACCGAAATTAAAAATAAGACAAAAGGTAACAACTACCCAAGAGAAATTAAAGGAATTCTACCAGAAAATAGAAAAGCGAGAAGGATATGACAGCAAACTAGAGCCTCTCATACTAACACTAAGTTGAGCAATCTCACTCAGCAACTAAGAAGAGAAACTGAAGGTTAAAAGTTGGGCCAATCAGCAACTATTTGGAGAATTTAACTAATATTGGGGAGGCACTAAACAGAGTAACATGGATATCATCCTGATTTCAGAACAAATTATTTAGGAATAAGATGGGTTCACCCTGATACATCAGGAATAAAAACCTCCATAGATACCATCAAATGGACTTAATCTCAAAGGAAAGCCCGTGAAACGCACACAGTTATAGAATGAATGATTAGTAGTAGCATACATTTTAAGTTAATTTTTGACGCCTTGTCGCCCTATAACCATATAAACAAAAGAAAAAGAACGTTAACTGCATTTTATACATTTTTCTTCTTTTGGAAGGTAAAATAATATAATCGTTCAAAATTAGCGCCAAATGCCATAACAAGGCCCCTAATGATTTTAAATCCACGATAAAAATGAGTTTCATTAAATTTTCTTAGAATGTATATGGAACGCCGATGAGTAGGAGCCAAAAATGAAGGCAAACTAGAACATTACAGCTAGTTTTATTTCATGAGGGCACCCAAAGGTTATAAACGTAATTCGTAATATACACTCATTTTCACGTTGATATCTCTTGAACCATTATGATTTCGATTTAGTTTTTTGAGCGAAGTTGTTCCTATACTATTCCGGCCAAATAATTGCACCCAGTGGGTTTTTTATACAAAATGTCGTAAAAGCAGGTATTTTTTTCGTTGTTCACCAATATTATTTGAACCATTAAGATTTTCGTTATGCTTTCTTCAGCAAAGTTGTTGCGCAAGTCGAGACAAACAACTTTGCCAAACATATCAAGACCGAAAAACCACATCCACCATATATGTGTGTTTTTTTAGGCGAAGGTTAGGTTACGTTAGGTTGGAGTGGCTGCTTCCGCACACTTAGACCAGTAGTGGCTCTTTGTGATACCACAGGATCCTATTTCCCCTTTCCTTTTTGTTGAAAACCATTTTGTTGAAAACCATTGTTGAAAACCATTCCAAATATCTCGCACTCCACAGTCCACGAGATCTGAAAGTCTGGCCATACTGTACACGCCCAAATACCTGTGCCTTCTGTATGATAGTGCCGGACACGAGCATAGGAAGTTATCTAAAATCTCTACCTTCTCTTCGTCCATGTAACTTCTTCTTCAGCCTTCTCGCATGTTCTCCAAAACGGCAGGGTCTTGTCAGTTTTGACAAAAGCTTCTCACAGAAGACTCCTGCTACTACCTTGCCGTCTAGAGAAACATGGGTCCACCTGTGCAGAGATCCGTATACACAGGTGAGATAAGGCTAAATACAACTTGAGGTCGGCATACATAAGCCAAACAGGACGCTCATTTCAAATAAAATACAAAGAACACCTCAATGACATAACCAAATTTAAAAAAAAAAGACGGGAAAGGTTCGGACCGAACTCTATAAGCATTTTTGTTGCCTCATTTGCGTATTTCAAATATCACAAACACACCCACACCTACCTAACCCCATCATCACCCAGCCCAACCGACCACAATTCACCATAACTCAACCGACTCCAATCAACAGCAAACGACACACCTAAACATTATTACTTCCCCCACCCATTATCCAATTCAAACCCCAAAACCCATCTCACCCGCACCACCCTATACCGCACCACCCATTTCATCATCCTTGAATACCTCCATACCCACTCCCACACACACCACCCACACCAACCCTCATTCACTAAATCCCAAATTCCCACACCAAACCCAAAACACCTCATCCCACCCTCCTCCACCTCCCATACCACCACTACTACCACCCTCATAATAAAACCACCCACACAAACCCACATTCACACGAAATATATTTTAAATCCACATTCACATGCTATGAAACCAAAATAGAATAGAAAATAATTTTTTTTTTATAAATTTTTAAGGAGGGGGGTTAACAAAACCCTACATATCTCCGAACACCCTACACACAGAAATGTCCAAATCAATAGGGATCATTCCTATGAATTGTTTGAATTTTCAGTAAAGAAATAAAGTTGATATCTCCATCCGTTCTCAAGTTATCGTGCACACAGACGGACAGACGGCAAACCGAAACCATATAGCATTTCTTTAACAAAAATGCTTTAAAAAGTACATAAAATCAAGAAATAACACATAAAAACTGTAAATCAAATAGGTACACCAAATTCAATAAAAATTTACCGATTATGCACAGAATCAAAAAACGACCGAAATTAGACAAGTTAGAAGATCTTGGTATACATTTTGGGTACAATTTGACTCATAAGTCATGGGACATTTGTACACCCTACTTATACAAATTTGTCATGAGTCATAAGTCAAATTGTGGCCAAAATTCACACCCTGAAAATATGCAAAAACAAAAACACCAACAATTTACTTAACGACAAAATCAACACAAAAACCAATAAAATTTACGACTTATTATCTTAACTTAAAAACAAAAGAGGGCTAAACAGCAGCGCCTAGCAACAGTATATAAACAGCTTCAGTAAATTATGTAATAGTAGAAAAAAATAAACCGAAGAAGAGATTACTCTCGAAATCGATATTTTTAAAAAAGTTAAAAAGTTGGCACAATAAGTAAGAACTAAAAACTACATTAAAAAATGTCTAGGTAGTGAAATAACTAATATGAGTAATATAAGTAATAAAACCGCTGATTTATTTCGACTATACTTATCACAAAATGTTATTATTGGTGTAAATTGGACGCCGTCTTTTGTTTGTACAGCATGCATTTTCCATCTGCATAGATGGCAAAACACTGGAGCCGCAATGTTATTTAGTGTCCCGATGATATGGATAGTTCCACAAGGACATGGATCCAGTTCAATGTTAAGGGTGCATGAATTATATTCTTGGTACAAACAGAAAAAATTGGTTTTTTGACATACACTGCAACGACAAATGCTCAACTACCGGTGCCGCATTCAGATGAAATAAATATTCCGAGAACATCAAACCCAACTGAAGAATATTTACCACCAACATTTGAATCTGCGATGAAACCGGAGACATATCTGCAACAATATATCAACAATAAATAAAGAGCAATAAATCGTCATTTTACGAATTTTATTGAAAATAATTCACTCTCTTATCGTATCTTAAATATTTTTATCTGTGTATTGAATAATATTATCTAAATCAAGAAATCCCATTTTATCATCTCATCGTTTTTTGTTTTTTTTTTTACATTTTGGCAACACAAAATTAAAGGAAATATGTAATCCAATAACGTAATGAAATGCGTCTATGGCTACCCGGGCAGCTACCCTATATTACAAGGATGACTTTTTTTGGTTATAGAAACAAGGGTTAAATTATTACTCCTTCTTCATCTTCACGGTTTCATTTATTAATTATCACGGGGGTTAAGGGCATGAGAAGAATAGCTACCTTCCGCATACTTGTTAGATTTATTGAAGCCATTAGCTTCTACTATGCTAGATGACTATACATACTAATATTTCAAAAATATGAGTGTGGGATGAAGGATGATATAGTACGGGAATGTAGGACTCATGGATTTTATATCTCATGGATTTTGGAACAGTGTGACAACTTTTTCCAATTATTGTTCGCATATTGGCCGATTTTGCACTTACACCGTAACGGGATCCGTTCATAACTGCATATTTTAAAATTGCATTTCTCAAAATGGCATATTTAAAAACAGCATAAGGTACAAAATTGCATTTCTCAAAGCTGCATATTTCAAAACTGCATAAGGTACAAAACGGCATAAGGTACAAAATTGCATTTTTCAAAACTGCATATTTCAAAACGGCATAAGGTACGAAACGGCATAAGGTACAAAATTGCATTTTTCAAAACTGCATATTTCAAAACGGCATAAGGGTTACAACTGCATTTTGAACGCCTATGAATCATTTGAAATAGTTATATTTAAGTGAGAGTGGGAACACATGGAATTACACAAACAAAGCAAGTATTTTCATCACATATACCCCACCCCATCTTTATGGTGGGTTGAAGGGATGAGAGTGAAACTATTCCTAACAATAAATTACTAACAAATTCCAAAAACCAAGAAACCCTCATAAGTTCAGGATTCCTAGTCAGTTCTGTAAAGGCGGATTCAGTGTTGCGTTCCTTCGTTCCTTCCTTTCTTCTGAATTTTTTTAAAGCAATTTCATTGGTTAAAAATGACGTTTTTTTTTGTGAATTGTTTTCATCAACTTGGTTTAACTTTATCTTTTGGACGGAATGAACATGGCGAGAAAGAGATAGTATGATATTTAAATGAAAGAGACTAAAATAAAATCCTCTAATCTAACGTCAAGCAGCCATATTTTCATGTTGATGTACATACATATTGTAGTCGTGTTCGTGTGTTTAATAAGAATTTTAAAATAAAAAATTAAATTAAAATAAAAAAAATTAAATTAAACAATACGGATAAATTATACTATCCTAAATAATATCGTAAAATATGGGTAAGTGGAATTTTATTATGTGTAAAATTTATTTCAAAGTTGGTTGGTGAATGATATTTATTGAGGTTATGTTAACTATCAGTAAATAATACTTTAGTTAATTAGTTTAATTTGCACCCATTTTGTCACATTGATTTTTTTTATTAATTTTATTTACATTTTTATTATAGAATTTGATTTTGAGAGACGTCTAAAACACAACTAATTTTGTACGACGTAAGCCACAAACTCTACAAAAATAATTCGGTAAAAAAAATGGTGTGGGACAATTTGGCCGAACAATTGAATTTAACAAGTATGTATTTAGTATCTAGTATATTATATCTTTTAGTATATTATATTTAGAATGAAGTGATCATTTAATTTTGATTTAATTTTGTTCAGGTAAAGAGGTTCAGGCGAAATGGCGAAACCTGAAGAAACGTTATAGTTCGGCGATCCAGGAAGGACGCAGTGGCGACGCACCCAAAATTATTTAAAAAAAATGCGTTTCTTATTACGGAGATGGATTTTTTCAGAAAATATTTTCAAGATAACAGGTAAGAAATCTTTACATGTATATATTTATAGGTGTTTTAACACGGTATTTATTACTTATAGTCCAACAGTGTCAAACTTTGAACCAATTACGTCCGAACCAGAAAGTAACTCGAGCACCGGTTCTTTCCAAGGACTGTTCGACGCTACGGCAGACAGCCTCGACGATACCGATTTAAAGGAAACAACATTTGCTACATCTTCTTCGTCGAAATCAGCTGCAGAAAGCCCGGTGGCGAAAAGAAAACGGACCACCCAGCCAGATTCGGTGTTGCTCGATCTTTTGAACACAATGAAAGGCCATGAAATAATTTCCCAACGAACAACCCCACTACCGTGCAAATCTCAAAAATCGACCCCTTTTTTACCAGCAGGAGAAGAATTTAAGGAAATATCCAATAAGTATTCCCTTGAAGCAAAAATTGGTATAATGAATACCATAAAATTGTTTGCCGACAAATCAAAAACAATAGAAAAATAAATAAACACTTTAAATGTATAATTTTTAAATAATAAACGATTTATAAAAATAATTAAAATGTATTTTAACATTCGCTGTACATTTGTGTGTTTTGCCATGGTAAGGCATTATCATTCACGAAATAACTGGCAAATTTATTTCTAATTAGAACCGCATCGCCAGCTGGATTATTAGACCCCATACGTCCGACATTCCGCAACCCATCAATATTTGCTTCTCGCCTCCATTCACCTCACACTAAATTGCCATTCTGTGTGTAATGATCCACAAAATCATTACCAGTATTTCTGGTAAGAATCACTAGACTTGTTTCTTAACCAATTATGCAAGCACACTGTTGATTTTATTATGTTGACCACAGTAGGTCGGCTTGCATTAATTGGTTTCCGGAAAATTCGCCATCTTGAACTCAAAATGCCGAAAGCATTTTCGACGACTCTTCTGGCTCTGGATAATCGATAATTAAATACGTTTTTGTCGTATGATAAAACGGTTGTTCTTCTTCCGGGATATGGGCGCATAATAATTGTTAGCAAAGGGAATGCTTCATCACCAACAAAGCAATATGGTGCCATTATTGTGCTGCCCGGCAATACCACATCATTCGGAATTTGCAAGGAATCGCATTTGTTTATGATACGTTTTCCAAATTCACTTCTTCTATATATACCACTGTCATTGTTCTTCCAGAGGCTACAATATCTACAACTATAAATTTGTATTGTGCATCACATATTGCCATCAATACTATGCTGTGCGAATGTTTGTAATTATAGCAGGCACTAAATAATATATCAAACATCTCTGTCAGCTAGTTTAATTTACTTGAACAACGACATGTTTGCCGTCAATTGCACCTAAACAATTCGGAAAAAACCAAGTAGTATTAAATTCGGCTGCAATATTTTGCTATGTCGCAGGGAGAAATTTGGAAAAACAACTGGTTTTAATTTCTCCCAAATAGCAGCTGTCGTTTCTCTGATGATGCCTGATGTGGTTGATTGGCCTATCCGATAACCATATGAACCGATGGATACCATGCTATCGCCGCTTGCCAAATAACTGATATACAAATAAAAAAAGTTCGTGCATTTTTACCAAATAAGATGTCAATATTTCTTGCTACTTACCGTAAGTTTAATGATAGTCTTTCGCCTGGAGTAATTGGATTACTAGTGAACCCATCGTACTTTTGTATGGCCGGTCCAACGATATGCAGAAGCTTATCAAACAATTGGGGTGTCATGCGGTGAAAATTGTTGAACCTCTCCACGTCGTGTAACCTCATTTCTGATATTAAATTCGTGTAATGACCGATTCTCTAAATATTTGTCGGACATTACAGCGTCGTTTTGCGTGAGACTTTTTTTTAGGATATGGTGTATGATGATGGCGCTTGCCTTCATCATATCTGACGAAAGTATCGCCAAGCCTTCATCATCCATATACCCAAAATATTTAATATTAATTAAGAACTTAAAGAGAAAATATTAATTTATATTGTTAATTGTTAATTTACAACAATTCACCAAACACAGATCGCACAAAAATTATAATTAATAGTCTTAGAAACTTAATAATACACAGAAAACACAATATAATCACCAATCAAACACAATCGCTTTAAGAAAAAATTTCAATAATTAAGAAAAATGTCAATCAGTTACATTTTTTTCCTATAGATGGAAGCAAATCGTTCTGCATTTTTTTTTTTGCTTAACCGAATCGTGACTTATATGTATCTCATTGTTCTATATAACTAGGTGATAATAGAATTCAGTAGTCGTAGTATGCATGTGCTCAAGTAATTCAGTTGCTGCGATAGAGGAATGTGAGAACATTTGGCATGGACGCATAACGAAAGTATGGTTTATAGGCTACCAGCTTAACCGTTGCCCTGCGTTGTAACAATCATATCATATCACAATGCACAATGCATATAATTCCGAAGATTGGCGATTGTTTATCGATTTCTCCAAAAACCGTTTGAAGGCGGTTCTTCTTCACGTTACCATCTCAAAAAATTCCAATCCAATTGCACTCAGCACAAACACAAAGGAAACTTATGCATCAATGAAAAAAATCATTGATTTGATTAAATACAATGACCATCAATGGAAAGTTTGTGCAGATTTAAAAGTGATAGCTCTTACATTAAAAACAAGTGTTTATGTGCTTATGGAATACACGTTTTAAAGGCGACCAATATACAACGAACGGAACTGGGCTGTACGTGAGAACATTAGATTGCGATACGACAACATCGTTGAGGCTCCACTTGTGCCAATTGAAAAAAATATTGCTACGACCACTTCAAATCAATTCATGCATTTGAAAATTCTCTCAGTGCGAACGAGAGCTTGTGGCATGTAAATGTGTAAAAGAAGTTATTAAGAATGTTCTGGGAATTAATCGATCCAATGATTTGCGCAAATATATTAAAAATATGCTGACCGCTTTTCATAATATGAACGTTCGAATGTCATTGAAAATACATTTTTTTGCATCATGTCATGTGGAAAAATTCGCTGAACAATCACAGATCCGATGAGCACGGCGAGCATTTTCACCGACGGCAAGGCTCGAAAATTGATACAGCGGCAAAAAGCTACTTGCATTCTTGGGTGACATTTGTTGAAATTTGCAAGAGGAACAAGATCCCGAAGAATACACGAACGAATCAGAAAATTAAAATTAAAAAGGTTAAGAAAAATGTTAATTTTTTAGGTAAAATTAAGAAAAATCACAAAAAAATCAACTGAATCGATTTAATTTTTTTTTAAATAGTTTTTATTGTATTTATATTTGTTGATGCGATGTTGGACAAAAAATGATAAAAAAAGTGTTTTCCATCGAAATGAAAAAAAAAACACAAAAATGTTAATGTATAGATGTGGTTTTTCGGTCTTGATGTCTTGGGTTGCGCAACAACTTTGCTGACGAAAGCAAAATGAAAATCTTAATGGTTCAAGAGCTATCAACGCGAAAATATATATTTTGACAAATTTTTGACTCAGAGAGTCAGAGCCAAAACATGAGGAAAGCGATGTCTCAAAAATGGAGACCTTGAATTACGTTTACCCCTTGGGTGCCTAGCTTATCACAAAAAAAAAGTTTGCGATCCAAGCACAGTGATAGTTAAATAGTATAAAATGAGATTCTAATGATAAATCAGTGGTTTAAAAAAACAATTGCTTAGTTTGGTACAATTTTAAATAAATGGAAACACCTTTTGTCGAACTTGTTATAAAGAAGTACGTGATAAACACCAAGATTTATTCTCTACCTCATATTAGATACATATTTAGTTCGCCATTATTAATCATAGCAGAAAATATATTTTTCAATTGCACTCATTGATGACTAACTCACTTCCTATTTCTAAAATTCCAATAAACGAACCGATTTAGATTTACTACATTTTTCGTTTTCTATTATCTTTCGACCAATCAAGTAATTATTATTATAGATTTTATTACTTATATTTTTTATTTTCAAATCCAAAGAACTAAAAATTTAGTTTTACTTTTTCTTATAAATTATTTATTAGAAGTATGTGTGGTACTGTTGCTTAGAAAAAATAAAACTAATAAAAAATACAAAAAACTGTCACACATTGTTTCTATCTTTTTTTTTTTTTTGTTGACGATAACACAATATAACAGCGAAAAGAAAATTTTAAAGAAGAAAGTTTTCTAGATTGCAATTGCACTAGAAACGAAAATAATAAGCTGACCAAATATTATAAACTTTGGTATAATATGAGACGAGTATGGTGTAAAACATACTTTATGGATGCATTAGTTGCCTAATGTCTATTCATTAAGTTCATGAATTAGCTTGGCTATAGAGCTTTACGCAAAATAAACTAAACAAATGAGTAAATTCTACGGCTTAAAATGAAATCAAAAAAATATAAAAATCGAAATGAGAACATTACACTGGGCGGTCGTTGACCGTCAAAACTTTAAAATCGCATATTTCTTTTGATTTTAGTTTTGTTGTAATATTACGATAAGGTTGATCGATAGAAAAAATTTTAAAACTAACAAAATAGTAAGTGTTTCATATGATCGTACACACATATTAATACATGTATACTTATGTACGTGTAATAAGAAACTATATTATGCGATATAAAATCGTATCATTTGCTTTGAGGTATATATAGCCGGAGTATTTGTGTTATGTGTTTAACTGTACTCGGTATTCAGGATGTTTGACGTCACTTTATTTTTGTATCGTATATGTTTATTGAATTAAACATTTTCGATTTCAATAGTGTACATGCATGTTTTGGGTCCGATTTATAGAATAACACCATAGGAGTTTTCTATAAAAAATGTGGTCTTCCACTACCAAAACACCTAATGTTTTACTTAGGTCAACAATTATCTAAATTTGGCTAACCGTGTTAATTGTTCGTGCAGCTCATATATCTGCATTCCGTTATAAAAAAAAATCACAACTTAAATTGGTAGCGCTCCTGGCGCATTCTAGCAAATATATGGGTATATTTTAATTTGGAGAGAGAGAGAGAATAAAGAGAATTAAATGATATTTTAAAATTATAATTTTAGGTTTTGGTGTCGTTTCAAATATTCGATTGTGCTTAATTAAGTAGTCCACTTGAATACAAAATTGCTGGAAAACTGATTTGTTAAGGAATAGGTTTCAAATCCACCATATGGGTGGTCTTATAGGTATGTATGTATAACACAATCATCGCAATGTCCATGACTTTTGTATATAAAATTTTTATAATACATAATTAGCCAGTGAATTATGTATTATAAAAATTTTATTTGATAAAAATAAAAAAGTTAAATAAATGTATCCGCCATTATCTTGATTTTCCAAAATTAATATTTTCCTCCAAAATTCGCTTTCATTATATGTAGATATCATGCACTATGGTTTCCAAATGAATTGCTATTCCAACTGCATTTCAAAATGTGTATATTTTTTTATCGAAGCCCCTTACTATGACACATTTCAAACCAGGATGTAACGAAACAGGACTTCACAAAACAGTACATGATACTGAACAAGACCGTTTAAAACAGGGCAAAAAACAATTCTTAGTACAATAAAATATATGTTATGAAAGAGAATATTTAAAACGATATTGACGTGCAACAGAAAGAGCTCGGATAAGTTTAAATATTTCAAGTCTATAGTTACAAATAGGGGGGCGAAGTTCGAGATTCGTACCTTCTTGCGGTGCTCCCTCGGTAACTCTAAACGAATCAGGCGGTGCAGTGGAGACGTGCAGAGGAAATCCTGTTTATAGTCATGGACCATGTCAGGGCGAGTCATTGGTGCCTCAAATCCAAGACAAAATCAGCATCTGTTCACGCCATTTAAATGTGTTCAAGGTAGGACCGGGGGGTGTCTTAAGATTTTCACCAATGGTCATCAGAACGGAGAAGAATTTGGAGTTGGCTCCCCCATCCATCGGCACGTGAAACATCATATCATCGATTTCCGCCCTATCAACATGCGGGCATGCACGGTCAGACTTCGCACTAAGAAATTTAACATCACGATCGTTAATGTACATGCACTGACCGAAGCTAAATATGACGACATCAATAATCTATTCTATGTCGAGCTGGAGGAAGTTATAAATAACATACCAAGTTATAAATCATCGTATGCGACTTTATTGCAAAAATCGGTGGGAATGTTGAAAATACATCGCACATCGGTCCTAACAGCTTGCACCTAACTAGTAACAACAACGGCCAATGCGTTACTGACCTGGCAATAATGTATAACTTAGTTGTATCAAGTACATTTTTTCCACATATCGAGATCGAATGATGGAAAAACGGAAAACCAAATCGATCACGTTATGGTGTCTAAGAGACTCACCACCAGCAAATCTGACGTTAAATCTTACAGAGTCACTAACTAACTATTTAGAGCGGCTCAGCAACAACGAAGAAGCTCATCTCGTCGTCTATATTTGGGACCAAGAAGCGCTGCCGGAGAATTTGTAAGACCGCGCTCAAATGTCCGTTGAATAAAAATGGCGACCGTCTTAAATGTGGAAACTACCGTGTTATTGCTCTATTGCACACTGTTTACAAAGTGTTGGCAAATGTTGTACTTGCCAGACTCAACCTTTTCGCCGAAAACACCATTGGCTATTATCAATATAGTTTTCGTCGCAACCGATTTTCCATTGACCAGTGTTTCACCATGAAGACGATCTTGGAAAAATGTTGGAAGTACAACATAACCATCCGAAGACTTGGTTTGGAGGTGAACAGTATCAAAACAAAATTTTTATCAATACCCAGGAACATCTCTATAGTAAATCTCTTCAAAACCCTTGCGTCAGTTATAACATCGTCGAATGATATGCAGGCAGAAATGAAAGCCCGAATCGCTGCCAGACAGCGAGTTTCCTACGCCCAATCAAAATTATTGCGATCTAAACATCTATAGCAGTTGTGCAAGCTCGCACTTTATAAAGCCCTGTGCCGGCTTTTGGAACTCGCGGACCATGACCTCTAACCATTGCAGATTGTTATGTACCTTCGAAAGGAAAGCAATTTCTTGGAGGTTGCGATATTATCGGATTCATCAAATCCAATCGAGTTAGATGGCTCGGCCACGTTACAAAGTCCCATAACAACGGATGACCAATAAAGTGTTCCAGCAACAACCAGCCGGTGTGCGTCGTACGGGAAGACCTAGTGCGTGCGGCAAAGTCCCTTCAATGTGAAGCTGGAGAGAAAGAGAAATAATTGAGAATTAATTGTTTGATTTTTGATTTTTAAGTTTGAAAATTTCGTTAGTTTTTCAAGAAGTTTCTGAAATAGTTTTGGTGGTTAATAATCATGGAAAATAACGTACAGAAACTGCATGTCGGTTGATTGGTAAGTATTGTCACTTAGTATTTTTAATCTCATATCTGATATTCTCGCTATATAATTTCATATGTGAATCTATTGAAAAACTTCAAAATGATCATCTTCCAACGAATCGAGATGTATTTAGTCAATTCCTTCACAAGCTGACAAATACACTAGTATATGAGTATGCAAGATAGCACTGTTGCGGATCAGATAGCTACCATTTAAAAAAAGTTTGGTATTAGTCATCAGGAAAAGAGGAATAATGTTAGAAAAATCATTAAGTTTTATGACATATATCGGAATCTAGAAAAAATATTAACAGAAAAGGTGAAACTGAAACAAGTAAAAAAGAAGTTTTGTTAAAAGATCGATGGAAATTGTTGCTCATGGTCTTAATATTGAAAAAACAACAGATCCGTCAAAGTTGTGATTTCTAGAGCAACAAGTGCAAGCAACCGGACAAGTGGTGCAGTGGTTAAAGCTTCGGCACTTGGAGCGGGAGGTACTGGGTTCGAATCCCAGCAGAGGCAGGATGCAAAAGCGAATTTTCTTCATCGATTACGATCGGTAAAGTTAATAAACACAACTTAGACCCTCTGTTGGAGTGCAGAACTCAGCGCCGACCCACCGTCTATGTCAATGTACAGGTTGACATGGAGCTTGCAATGTGCAGGTGGTATACTGTAGTTGTGTGAGTAGGTGAATGGGTGATTGTGTGCGTGAAAGAAAAGGGGGGTATTAATTGACCTTAAAAAGACATTAAATCCATTGGATAATTAATACTTCCTTTAAAAAAAAAAAAAAAAACAACAAAATACGAGCCACTAGTTGAAAGCGATGGATGTCAAAAATTATTTATAGCGTAAAAATATACTTGTTTCGAAACCAGTTTAAACTCAGTCGTAAGTTCCATTAAATTATTTTAAAATTTTTGTTTCGTTTAAACTGAATTAATTCCCAAATTTGTAATATTCTGGGTGATAGCCAAATCTTATTTTTCATGGAGCCAAAGGTCGAATTATTTTCAATATTTTTGTAGCTTGGCCACTGCAGTCTGATGAGACGACTTAATTTTTTAATTTAAAAAATTCAATGTTTCAGTAGCTCCAAACCAAATTCCCAGCATCTTGTTAACCTCAATTCCACGTAATTTAATTTTCTTTATTTCAGTATCTGAATCCAAGGCGCTGTGCATACAATAATATCAATCCAACGGTATCCTTAGTTGCATTGAGAAGTTTTTCAAACCATTTATGGTACTTAAGTGATGGCTCTTTCGGTTTTCGATGAAAATCTAGACAGCGAGAAAAGAATGGCAATGGTTCGAAAGTTACAAGAAGAAAACTATTTAAAATTTTCCATTTGAAGATAACGGCCGTACCTGAGAATGTAGAATATGCTGAAATAGAAGATTTTATGTCAAGAAATACAAAACAGTTTTTTGAAATTTTGTTTGGAACGATGCAAAATTTTATTAAAAAACACGCTGACTCATGAAAGGATGTCACGGAATATATAAAAATGCAAGAAACGATAAGAAAATTGCATACAGTGCAACACAAAAACTAGTAAGAAAATCAAATATAAAAATCTGAAATGTTTTTCTATTTTACATGTTTTCCGTGACCTTTAACCAACTTTTCATCTTTTAAAAATATGGAACCTACCTTCTCTGTGACAAGCTATATATCTTACAAATATTATTACTGCATTAATAAAATACTAATTACTACCAATACTAATAACATTTCTCTTTTTTTTATTACTAAAATCTAACCATTGATTTAGCAAGTGGCAAAAAATTATTTAAAATTTGCCACTTTTGATCGTTCAAGAGCTATTAAATTGTTAATTTTTTCGTTATGATGACCGTTAAAGTCTCTTTTTTTCGTGTTTCGTTGCTCTATAACAGGGTTTGCAAGTAATTCTACTTTAGTGTGTCAGAAAATGATTTTTTTTAAATCGTCTATTTCGCGTGCCAAACAATTGCATAATAAAATAAAATAAAATAATTTATTTAAATAGATAAACAATACTTTTAATTTTAATTTAGTTCATACATGTGTTATTTCATATCAGTCTTAATTATAAAAATACGCACCAAGAACAACTTAAAATAAAATTCATAGGAACCAAAATTTAAATCTATAAAATTATAAATGTATCTGTCATTATTGCCCCTATTATGGTTCTCACCTCACCTCACTGAGCGACTCACCTCATCAATCCAAGGTCGTGTGAGTTACACTTTTGTACTATGTTTCTCGCTTTTATTTTGGTGAGATGTGTTTGTTTATGACAATTTCCATTACATGTTAAGTTGGCAGTTATTGTTATTTTTGCGTTTTGGACATACATTTTTCACAATATTTGCGTTTTGTGTGTTTTTCATTAGAAGTTCATATTTTGTGCCTAGACATTTTTTTTTTATTATGCAATAATTTTATAAAATGAAATCCGATATAAATAGGTATATTTTGAAAAAAAAATCTTAGGTACGTTTTTCTACTGATCCATCTTGATTTTATGTGTCAAAAATTATTATGAATTCGCCAGTAAATTGTTGGTGTGTATATTTGACAACTATAGAGTCACCATATTTGACAACTATAGAGACCATGTATATTTGACAACTATAGAGGACCATGACCTCTAACTATTGTAGATTGTTATCTACATTCAAAAGGAAGGTCATCCGTTCAATTTTGGTCCTATTAATTTTGCGAAAAATTAATATCGGATTCGTAACGAATCTCGACCGAGATGAATGCAGGACCATAGTGTGGGCGGCAAAATCAGGGGATATGAAAGCTAGAGAGAGACAGAAAGAGAGAGAGAGAGAGAAAGAGAGAGACAGAGAGAGTTCAAGCCACCATTATGACGTATTACTCTGTGAATTGAGGTTGAGATGAGTAAGATAATACGAACATAAATTTCAAAATATGGAAAATTTATCATTGCAATAGAAAGTGAGAATGGGATTGTATTAATCATCACAGTCAGTAAAATATTTAAGTAGCGTCCAGCGGTAAATATTTTTTCTATATATGCTAAGTGGTCTACTTTTGGAGTATATTTTGTTACTTTTAATGCAACACATGCCCCAGAATTGTTTCTGGTCATTCAATTCTTTGTTTTTGTTAAAACGACATTCATTTGTGAAAATAGGAATTCGCAGTAATAAGCAGATGAAAACACAGATAATAACGCTATTGCCAACTTTCTTAGAGATGTGAAATTGTTTGGAATGCTTTGGCACACTTTCAAAACCTCATCATCGATATTTAGCGATTTTTTATGGTTCCTTAAACCATTTTCAATAATGGTTCTTAAATTTTCAAATATTTCGCCACCAAATTAGGCTGATGCAATTCAGTATCAAACTCATGAAAATTCATCCAGACAAAATCGTGAAAATTACCATCAGAAGGAACTTATCAGGGTAGCGAACAAATTTGTATTAAACACCTCGCTAAATTGTGCAAATGACTCTCCGTTTTCAAACATGTCAATATCTGCCATAAACTTTTTTAAGTTGGAGAAATATTTGAGAAGTGGGTAATTTCCAAACGAACATTCCATGTATTTCTTAAGTAACTACTTCTTCATCTCAAAAGCGGTAACATGGCCGGATATCATATCTAATGATTTTCCGTTTTGCTGCATTTGTTGATTTAATTCGTTTAAACGAATACTGACTGACAGAAACATTAACTGCAATAACCAATTGGTATTGGTTAACTCCGGAAATAACTTTTTCTGGTCTAGCAGGAATAAACGCATGTCGTTCAAACAGTGAAGAAACCTTTCCAATGATAATGCTCGACTATGCCAACGAACGTGATTATCCATCAGTAGACAGTAGGGTTTCATATGGTGTCATATCGTTCATTTACTTTTTAAATTATCTTTTCGGCAACGACATTTTTTATAACTTTAGCAACCCTTTCCTTTACATGATTTTCTTAAAATAATCAATATTTTACACATGAAATATCCAAATGGATCATACAATGTAATCCCATTACTGGATGACGTATTTCTTTTTCCAACAAAGTTTTAAATCCAGGGCTCTAACTATTGTATTGAATTCGACGTTCATTTTCGAAGGCTATCGTTTTCATATAGTAGACAAAAGAAGAAAAAAGAAAAATGTATCAATCTTTTACTATTCTTTTCTCTTTTGTTTCTACGCTTTCTCTCTCTCTAGCTTCACATCCCATGAAGGGATTTTGCCGCCCGCACTATGGTCCTCCAGCCGTCTCGGTCCATCGCTCTCGACCTCCAGTTTCGACATCCTAGTGCCTGTAGATCTTGTTCGACGTCGTCACGCCAGCGCAGTCGGGGTCTTCCTCTACGACGCACACCGGCTGGTTGTTGATGGAACACTTTATTGGTCATCCGTTGTTGTGGGGACCTTGCAACGTGGCCAAGCCATCTCACTCGCTTGGATTTGATGAATCCGATAATATCGCAATCTCCAAGTGTTTGCTTTATCTCGTGGAATTGGACCAAAGATGGAGCGAATGACCTTCCTTTCGAAAGTTGATAACAATCTACAATCATTAGTGGTCATGGTCCAGCTCTCGCTTCCGAAAGCCAGCACAGGTTTTATTAGTGCTTTATAAAGTGCGAGCTTGCACGACTGCGATAGGTTTCTAGATCGCAATAATTTTGATTGGGCGTAGAAAACTCGATGTGCGGCAGCTATTCGGGTTTTTATTTCTGCCTGCATGTCATTTGATGATGTTATAACTGACCCGAGGTATTTGAAATTTTCAACGCGATCAAAATTGTGGTCGCCAATTCCGAGATTTGCCATGGGGATGTTCCTGGGTGTTGATACAAATTTGGTTTTGCTACTGTTCACCTTCAAACCAAGTCTTCTTGCGCAGCGATCGAGCGGCACGAAACTGTCTTTGATATCGCTAGGTCTTCGGCCAAGAAGCACGATATCATCTGCATATCCAAGAATTTGGCCTGATTTATTAAATATACAGCGCGAAGTTTCGATGTTGCTTTTCCTCACTACGTACTCAAGCGCCAAATTGAACAGCACAGGCGCGAGTGCATCTCCCTGTCGAACACCAGATGTTATTTCAAAGGAGTCTGACACAGTTCCTTCGATTACAATTCTACATACGGACCCAGACGTTGTTAATTTGCACAGAGAAACGAGTTTCTCTGGAATTCCTAGGCATATGAGCGCGGCCCAAAGGTTATCGCGGTTTATACTGTCATATGCCTGACGGAAGTCTATATATAATTGATGTATGGTTATGTTCTACTCCCAACATTCTTCCAGGATCATCCTCATGGTGAAACTCTGGTCAGTGGTCGATCGGTTGGGACGGAAACCACACTGATAATCGCCAATGATGTTTTCGGCGAAAGGGATGAGTCTGGCAAGTACAACATTAGCCAACACTTTGTAAGCAGTGTTCAATAGAGCTATACCACGATAGTTTCTACGCTTGCTATAAGAAAATGATAGCCATCGAAAATGTACGTCGAATTCAATAGTTAGGCCCCAGATTCTTTGCCGATCATGCTTATGCATCCAGCGGTAGAAATTGAACATTTTTTTTTAAACTGACATTCGAATCAATTGAAGCTTTTTCGACAACTTCCAGAATATTAACACCTCGTGTTCATTCTGGCAATGTATCCAGTACCAACAATTTGTCCCGCATTATTCCATCTGCAGCATAGCGTACCATAATTACTAGCCTAGCAATGGAGTTTATGTCAGTACTTTCATCAAACTTTGCCAATGCTAACACTTCAGCTGCACGGAGGTCAGATATAAATTGATCACTAACATTTTCGTTCATTTTTAAAATCCAGTCCTTTACCGTATTTGCACTTAATTGAATGCCGTGTTCGGGTAAGTATTTTATCCTTGTTAACAAAATCCTCGAAAAGCGATTCTTAAGCGCAGTTTATAAAAGCGGTTTTGAAAAATTCCCCGTCACCAAATGCCTTTCCATATTTAGCTATTTCATTGGTTATGCAAGTATCATAATTACAATAACAACACAATTCAGAATTAATTGGTTATGTTATTTGGCTATTTTCCTTTTTTGTGCCACGCATTTGCGATCAGTGCTCCATAACCAGAAATAGTGAAATTTAGACAAACATGCATGTGATATATACCTATCACGATAGGTACTATTTTAAAAATTATAGCTGGAACTCGCGACTTTTAATTTTTTTGAAAGAAGCCCGAAAACAAATTTTCGGGCTGTTTCTTTCAAAAAAATAATATTCGTTAATTTTAACGCCATCCATTCGGCATACTCAAAATAAATAGAAAATATGAAACTGGCATTAACTGAACGAGCTGAAGTGAAAGGAGGAAAAACATCACTAAGGGTCGTTTTAGTGTTCTGTTTGCAAAAAACGAATTTGCACGATCCCTAAATGTGGTCCGAGAAAATTAGTAATGAGGAAAAATAGGTCTCCTCAATATATATATATATATATATTTCAATATATATTTCAATATATATTTCAATATATATATACATATTTCAATGTATTCATAATATATATGTTTTTTTTATTTTTTTGTTATTTAGATTTTCTGGTGGCAGCTATGATGAAAAAAACAAAAAAATATAACTGGTATTTGAATTGAACCCAATTATTAAAAACTTTCCTTATAAATTTATCAAAGCAATAAATTTATAATGAAGTAATATAAGGTAATAAGTTAAATTTGACATTGTATTGTTACTGACACAAAATAAAGAAAATTCTTTATCCGGAAATGCATTTTCCTACTGAATAATGTGTACAGACGTACATGTCAATAGTAAATACTTTCTCTATTTAATACTAAGAATTATAATCAACATTTTTTATAGTTTTGTATTATGTATATTATCATAAACCAACTGTCCTCCTAAACTCTAGAATTTTTTATGACGTTAATAGAGCTATAACCTTAATTACCAGATTCTTACATGAGTCTAATTACGTTCTGTTTTATTAACTGATCGAATATCCGAATATCTATATACATATGTTGGTTACATTTATGCCATACGATTGAAAGTACGAGTATTTAATCGATTGTCTGGCAAATTGTTACGTTGTAAAGATTTTGATTTAACAAAGTGATGTTTTTCCCATTTTTCTTAATCATGTTCGAATGCGAAATAGAAAAGGAAATTAGAGTGTTGAAGAGTAATGCTGTCTCTTAAATATATGCGTACATACTAAAACAATTAATTGTACGCGAAACACCGCTTTAATTAATTTTTGTACAGAAACAATAACAAATTAAAAACGATCCTGTAAAAATGTTTTTTTTTGTATGAAATTACGAATTAGACACAACGGTGAACCTGTCTCGTGCATTTAGCCTCTACATAAGAAGATGTTAGTGAGAAGACTCGCTCTTTCAGAATTTAGGTCAAGTGCATCGATTTTATCGTACGATCTGTTTTAGTTTTACTTATAAAAATTAATCGATCGAGACAAAAACTACATACGAGTATATACAATCGAAGAAAGTAATTCGTATAAATTCGTTTTTTTTATTGTAGTTTCAATAACGAAAAATTATGCAAATATAATTTAAATTTACCGGATCTTCATTCCAAAATATCAAAATTGTTTAAAAGTAAAAACTAAAAAAATTCGAAAAGAAAATTAAAACAAAACACTGCTAAACAAGGTTGCTTAGGAAATGAAAGCTTTTAATCGTATCTTTTTTATATGTTCGAGTAATTCTTTCATTATTGCTCTCCATATTTACTCTTTCTCGCTATACTCACTTTGAATGAATTGATGAATAATATACATAACAAAACTCTTACGAAAATTACAACTTTAATTGTAAATTCTCAATGTTTTAATTTATCTTTTATTTATAAAGTAAATAAAAATTCTCTGTCTAGTTCAAGTTCGTACATTGACACCAATACCTTTTCTGCAAAGTAGATAATAATATTATAAAAGTGTTGTGTATCGTAAATACTTAGAGCGTACATAAGAAAATCTTTTTCATTTCTTTATTGTACTCGTACAAACAAGCAAATGTTATAGGCATAAAATTGTTTCATTACATTATAGTGTATCGTGTTGGTGTATAAAATGTATAAAATTGCGATTTCTTCCGCGATATTCTTTAAGCACACACAACTAACACATCCACAATGAACAACAATTTAAAGAGAAAATAAAATAATGTATTTTGCTTAATTCTTTAAGATTATTCGATTGTCTTTCTTTTTTGCTTGCGTCTCTTTTCAATATTATGAAATGGTTCATTGACAGGAGAAAGAAGTTAAAAAATCTTCCACCCAAACAACAGAAAAAAAGCTTCCACCTAAACCAAAAATACGAATGTGAATGTGTAAAAATTTTATGAGCTTTCGCGCTCATCTTTTGCGCTCGTCAAATATTTGATCTTTTCGATTTTTTACCGTTTTTGTTTATTTTTGGTGCGATAAACCCGAAATAAAAATCAAAATTAAAACCGTCCGTTGAACTTTAAAACGAACGACATAAGATGAAAAAATAAAGAAATTTTTGTATCCAAAATTTCGCGTTAAAAAATTGGATGAATAATTATTATACACGATGAATCAAGTTTGATGAATCAAATTTTTTTAATCAAAATAAATTATCGCGCATAATAAATAATTGTTTTTCTGTTTATCTGTTTATGTGTCTCAAGACGTAAACCGTATGCGCATTTCATAGCTCCATGTCATCCTATACTATTCTGACATGTAAAACGAGTTGCACTATTAGTTTTACACGATGATTGGGGTCGTAGGTTTGCACAACAAGATTTACATCACAGATCGTAAAATATGATGGAAAATCATTTGCATTACATCATACCAATTTCCCTATCGAGATTCGAATCCGGTACCTCACAATTCAAACGCCTCTAACAATTGAGTTAGAAGTCTTAATCAGATATAGAGACAACATCTAAATGAAGTTACAGAAATTTGGCCACGTTTAATAACAAAAAAGAACTAAAAGAAGTTTTAATTAAAGCTCCTTTGTGCGGTTAATAAACTAAGTGAGTGTGGGTTGATCGCACCTCAATTGGTTAGCTTTCAAGAATTTCGATTGGGTTCGGGTAAACATGCAACAATTTTAAAATTGCATCAAGTTTTCCCAATTCTAATATACAAAACTATCCAGTACCACCCTAAATTTGCCGTTTTATAAGAATACACAAACCCAAGCTTTCAAAATAAATTTCAAGATGAAAAATGCCGTTACAACATTGCTTTTTATTTAAGGAGTTTACATAAAGATATAATAATCATTAGATTAGGGTAAAACTTCATACTTAATCTTTTCTATAAATTGGAAGATTTTAACATTAGTCCCTTGAAAGTAGACTCGTCCAAAAGGAGCTTTATCGATTTTTGCAAATATTTTGAAAAGTATATCATTTACGAAAAAAACTGCTAACAACTAACATATTCTAAATTAATTTTGCAACAATACCTGTCCAGATTATTTTTCTAAAGTTTAAGAAGAAGCGATATTTAAAAAAAACGCGGTTTCAACAAAAATTTGGCCCAGACAGATTGAATGATCGGGATGAAACTAAATAACTTAACTTTTTCTATATTTTAAAAAGTACAAAAAAACGAGTAAAACAAAATTTCCTAAATTAAATTTCTAAAAAATTGTTATACTTTTTAAAATTTTACCAGAAATGACAAGTGATAGTTTAAAACTTTATTTCACCAGGCGGATTCACTATTCGGATTCAAACTTCATACTTAAGCTATTTCGATAAATTGGAAAATCCTTACAAAATTTGGCTGGGACAATTTTTTCCAAAAGTCCGGTAAGTGTGAAACTTATGAAACATTTTTTTCGATTCATGATAGATGGCTCTTTGTGATTTCTCCTATTATGAACCAATGGCCGGAGCGCATATTCGCCCTGGGGCCGTATTCTTGAAATCAGTGGAAATTTCCCTAATCGGAATAAAATTTGCTTTGAAATTTTCCATATTATTCAAATTTTTCATCGACTACCTTAATCATTTATTTAAATTTCTTTTCTTTTTTTAATTATAATAATAATAGTAAAGTAAATAATAATAGTAAACTTGAAAACAAATTTAAAAAAATGATTAAAGTAGCCGGCGAAAAATTTGAATAATATTGAGAATTTCAAAGCAAATTGTATTCCGATTGCGGAAATTTCTAGCAATTTCAAGAATACGACCCCAGAATACGTCACCCGAATCGAAAATTTAAATTATTGCATTCTTGGAATTCGTAAGCGGAAATTTTCGATTAAAATGTAGACGAAAATTGTCTACTGGTATAAAACCGGTGAGTTTCATTTTCGCATGCGTTTATTTTTCAAGGTACATTTTGTATTTCAAAAAATAAGAGCAAAACAAAGATTAGGGCATAACTTTAAACAACAAAACGTAGCCGTAACAGACTTTATAAAGGCAAATCATCCTATGACAACACAACTAACATTAAAAAACATCAAAATTTTTGACATAACAATAGTCACCATACAACGAGAAGCTGGCCGCGATGAGAGTGGTATATAAAAAATTCGATTAGTTTCAAAAATACGGCAAAATGCAGTCATCGAATATTTGATAGTTTTTCATTCGAAAAAAATCGTAGACAACTTTATTCATTTGAATTTCAAGAATAAAGGCCCTGAACTGCATCGAATTTTGGTGAAATAAGTTTGTTTTATTAAAACTCGTCATTTCCGGTAAAATTTAAAAACAATCCAAACTAATTTTGTTTGAAATTTAATTTACAATCTTTTTGTTTTAATCATAATATTTAAAAAGCTGCCACTGCCGATGGGCCGATTTCGACCAAAATCACTAGGATTACCCATTTTATGGAAAAAGAAATTTTTTTTCTTTTTCCATAAAATGGACAGTTTTTTTTTTTTTTTTTGTCAAAAGTAATATTATAGACGTAAGGGGATGTAGATGGCTAGCTTTTACTACTACCTTTAAGGGGAAAGTTTACTAAAGGGAAAAGTAAAGAAAATTAAAGACACTGCAAAACAACCGATTATTTTAAGAGTAATTGTCAGGATGGACAAAGTTGTTGCAAGAACGACGACTAAAATGTTGTCTAGAAAGAGATTAATAAAAAACCGTAGCAGCAATATATTTGTGCAATCATTATTAGAGGGTGTTCAATAAAATTAGAATTTCTCCACTTTATTTGGATCATAAAATCAAATTATGAAATTTTATTAGTTGAGAATTTATTTTTATTTTATAACATTATGGTTAACGGCAGTTAGTAAGGAAGCAGTGGTGGAGCTATCATTTTAGAAATAGGAGTTCGCAAAGTTTCAGGTTTTTGTTTTGTATTCCTGGAAGAACTGGCCTTGTTATCGAGATGACCATAATCAGGAAACCTTGAACATTAACATAAATCATGATAATTAAATAAGGATCTATGAACAAATTGCATGCTCTATACTACCTAGTTTAATCTTTGGCCAAATATTTTTTGATTCGGGAAAAGTCAGATCTTTTAGAAGAGTCAGATCACAACTAATATGTAGCTAAAATAAAAATAAACAACAAAATGGACCATAATCGTTATTCTCATTAGTGAACAAATGTACCTTAGCAACCGACTGTGAAATTTCGCTGACCTGATTTTTATTCCGGAAAGAAGGAAGTTCCATACTAACAAATCCAATCATTTGTGTGGTTTTATTTTTACTCATTTCTAATGGTAATTTCATCGACGTCATACGTTCATTTATTACTTTTCTCTGATATTAACCATGACGCCAACAAACATTGATAAGTGAACCGCTTTCTTTTCTCGATAATTCTTACGATTAAGTCATACAATAACACACAAATCGTGTAAATTTTAATTCTTCGATCGCAGACATTATTCATCAATCGATGTTGGTTTCGTGTATGAACACTCATTTTCTTTCCACTGACTACATACAATATAAAATTTTTACAATTAATATATCAGATTCACTGATTAAAATTTTTATTTATATATTTTTTACATAAAATTATATCGATGGTGTTTCATTTACTTCGTTCGTTCACTCGGTCGCACAAGTTCATTGGCATACTTTTGATTTCTATTTGTTGTTTTTATAAATAAAAAGTAAAAAATACTACATGTCTATTTACAAGAAATGTATTTATTAATAACAATTTTATGTTTAAAAGGTAAACAATCTTTAGTAGCCTAAGTTCAAGAAACAGAATGACCTATATCCGTTAAGTTCTTAGAACTAGTAATTTAATCATTAAACCGCACACCAGCTTGTTAATATCAAAGTAACGGTATTATTACGTTCTAATTTTCTAAAAATTCTAACAAAATGTCTTTCTCTTTTTGCCGTTTTCGTATTCTATCATAATAAATATACATATTTTTATCTACCTTGAAGTAAACACAAAAATTATATAACAGAACTTGTAAAAGACAGAAATACACCAACTACTACACCAATAACAAAAATGGCAATTATACGGGATACCGGGATCTTGTAATTCCGTTATTTTTTTTTTTTTTTCATTTTATATTTTCTTTTATACTGTGATATAATTCGTATCACGCTTAATAAGAAACACATACACAACAAAACAAACCTATCAAAATCTCTTATAATTTTTAAAAAGCAAGACTATTGAACTTTTGTCCCACTTCATCAATGAAACTAAAAAACTACAACAGCGAATGAAATAAAAATTTTGCTCTCACTCATTCTGAATACATAAAGACACAATCATAATACTTAACATAACGGAATGTATGCGTAAACTTAACATACAGCATATTTTATTGACGTTGCGAGTAGTAATAGTTGTATTTACTCTTTTTTTAATATTATTGTTGTCATAATACGCTTTGTCCAATACGCAACTTTAAAAAAAAAATTCCCGTACATTTAGTCTAATTTACCGCTACTGAATTTTTGAATAACATTTGAAAGTTTTATTTTTGTTTTTCGCTTCAATGTTTTGTCTACACATATTGAATTAATGTTCGAACGCACACGTGACTTGGTGATAAGCGTTATTTTATATACCAATCGGTCATTTTGCAATAAATGCTATCTATGACTGTGAGTATTAAAAAAATAAGGTTTTTTGAAAATCGAAACAAAACATTCGTTTCACCTTCAACCATTTTGTTATTTTTTTTTCTACATACATATTTCAAAGTAGATTAAACTTGAAAACAGTAATAAAGTGAAAAACTATAAAAATAAAAATTCAAATCAAATTGAAAAGTGGGTGAATGTACTGTAAAAACTTCTTCTTTCTATATCCATGAATACTAAAAGCTGTTTGCCGAACACTAACGTTCGTCGCTCTTGAATTTTTTTGTTTTCGTCATTGCATAACTTTCATTCTACATTACTTCAAGAGTTCATTTGCCTTTTGTATTTTATTTCCATTTATTACTATGCATATTTTTTGAATTGTACCTAGCCCACAATGCGAGGTATTTTTGTATGGGGTGTTTTAGTGAAATGCGAGAAAAACAAATATGTGGGCGAACCGATTAGTCGAAGAAGAAGAGAATACAAAAGTCTTGTTCTAGTAGTTAAACATAATTTAATTCAAGAACTTAAATGCAACAATTGTTTTAGTTGATTCTATTTCAATAAAAATAGTCATTTAGCTTATTTAAAAAAAATTATAAGTAAGTTATTACTCTTTCAAGAGATGTTACTTTCATTGGTAACGACTCCAGGGCTTATACAGTGGTCCGGTTCTGTGATCGAAGAACATGTTCTATCCATCTCAATCTGGATGATTTCATGTATCCGATGCTGTCATTTTTGTCATTATATGTTGTGCTGATAATTCTACTAGAAGAAGTTTTTTAAATGATGTTGTACCAAGTGTGATGTTGTACCGCCACAAATATCATCAGCACAAGCGAGAACGGGTCGGTTATCCAAAATAAAAAATTCCAAGTGGTCTAAATTTCCAAAATCTCAATTAACAAAAATATAAAATTACATTGTACAAAATACCATAATATAAAAATCAAAATTTTATTTATTTTAGAAAAAAAATTCCATATACAAAATTCCATTATTTCACTAGTTTAAAAATATTTGCAGCATTTCGCAAAAATTCTAATTGATTTATTTCAATTAATTTAATTAATATTATTTAATTAATTAAATTTAATTTAATTGTTCTGAAAAATTAATACCCAAACATGATTCCCATTGTGTATCAGATTGATCAACGTTTGCTTTGATTCTAGAAAACAGGGTTGGGTATTTTCTGGAATACCGAACCGTTCCCCAACAAATTATTGATTAGTAATAGCACCCGCTCGATTCTGTGTCGGTGATAATGATAATGAAAAAAAAAAAAGATTTCATTTAAATTTTCATTTTATGTTTATCAGTTCAAATTATCATCAAATGCGATTCTTTGTGCAAAATGAAAAAAATTAATTAATTAAAACGTTTTACGCAAGATGTCGGAGCAAATTGTTTATTATTTTCAGTCATTATTCACGTCATTATTAGGCCGCGTTGCCCTATTATGCTTTAAATTGTCGATTAAAATTTGTTCTATAATCTATAGATATACTTAAAATCAGTTTATATATACTTAAAATCAGTTTAACAATTGATATACACAAATTTTGAAAAAATTGATATAAGTACACAAAAAACAATTTTTAATACCGTGATAAATATTTCTCATCGACAAAATGTGTATGATAAAATATTTAGTTTTTTCACTAAATTTGACATTTATTTATCATATATCACCAATTCGGAATTGCAATTTATATTTTATTGATGATAATTTTATCGTTTATTATTATCACCGACACATAACTGAGCCCCAGCTCCACCGATCCACCGACCATTGAAAACACGATCAAGTACTTCACGTGCTACCGATGAATAATGTACTGGACAACCATCATGTTGAAACCACACAATTGGTATTTTGCTGTATTTGTTCACGTGCGCCCACTGACAAAAAATACTCTATTTTGGAAATCAAACCATGAATATCTTGTTGTAATCGCTAGCTATTTCTCGTGTTCTAATTTAAGAATTATGAGTTACTGCAGCCAATACAGCGATTTTACTACTACCCTCAGTGACTGTGCTCGACGAGTTATTTTTTGCGGTTGAACGCTTCCATCAGTAGTACATTGTTTAAAAGTCCGGCAAAATGAGGCACGTGATCGAATCCTATCTGGAAAACGCGAAGCGTAGAGAGTGACAGCATCAAGGCTACGGCCAGCTTTTCCACAAACCAGGACCATTTCAATATTTTCTTGTACAGTTAAATACTCACAAAATGGAGTGTGCCATCTATCGAAAAAAAATTTTCAAAGAAATCCTGCGTACTTTAAGCCGTAGAATCCGAATCTGCGATAAAAACCAGGGGGTTCTATTTTAATGGGAGGAGGGGTACTATTTTTTGCACTAATGTATGTAAACTCTCCTCCCCCCTTCTCCCCTCATCGCACGCTTTTTGCTAAGATCAAAGAAATGTCCAGCGAATCTTCCAGAGGAGTTGCAAATTGGGATCGTTGTTCAAAAATTTTAATAAATTAAAATTTTACATTGCATACGAGCATAAGAAGACAGTAAACCTCAAGTCTATAATCCAGGCGTGCTAATTCACAATCCGTACAAGCATGTTAAAATCACCGCATACAAAATAAATCTACACACTATGTCGTACTTAAATTTTATTCTACTTTTGCAAATTGTAGGGTACATTCCATGCTTCATATGTTGCATCTATGTTTTATAAAAATGTAAACTGTAAATAAATAAACTGTGTCCCCAGTTCAAAGACGGTTCAGAAAGAAATTCAATGTACGAGCTCACCTCAATGCAGTTTTTCGAGACACATGGATTGGACGAAGGGGTTTCATTGAATACCATGTGCGTTCCCCAGGCCTCACGCCACTGGACTATTTTGTAGGGATACCTCAACCCCACAAAATAGTCCAGTGGCGTGAGGCCTGGGGAACGCACATGGTATTCAATGCTACCCCTTCGTCCAATCCATGTGTCTCGAAAAACTGCATTGAGGTGAGCTCGTACATTGAATTTCTTTCTGAACCGTCTTTGAACTTCCGTGGCATTTTCGGCCTTCCAATAACATTTCACGAGAAACTCCCTCTCTTACGAGTTAAGTTGATTTCTTGGCATGCTGTAACATTAATTACACCTGTAAAAACATAAAAAGCAGCATGTTAGCGACATTCAAAGTGTAAGTACATTTTTTGAGACACCCTGTCTATTCGTTTATAAAAAATATCTTATATTTAATTCACTGAATTTTTAAAAAAAATTGTTTTTGCTATATTTCTGGACTGGTGTTCTTCACATTAATAATGCAATATTATTAAATTTCTGGGCTAGACTAATCCCAATTGTAAAATGATTTATTTTTATTTTCTGGGCTGGAATAAATTTCAAAGGGACAACTTTCTGGGCTAAAAACGGGTGGTTATCAATTCATTTATAAAGCGGTTGAGACCGGAATCTCTCGAGGCAATTAGAACTTCTGTCCGAAAAATAACAACCTAGAAAAATTCATATGGAATTAGGAACATGTCAAATATGTTGATCATTAGCAATTCTACATTGATTTTGTAAATTTTAAAATTTGTGGTTTGGTTAAAAATTTATATTTCATTGTCGGGAAAGCCAGATCAATTCTAAATTTTTTTTCTGAAACTCAGTGAGACAGAAATCTAACAACAGATTTGCGTGAAATTTGATAGAAATATGTAGGCTATAATTTAAGACTATAGTGTACCTTTTGAATTAAACTAACTCATAAAATTTTCTATTAAAAAATTCGTCGTGAAATTACACGGAAAAATAGCTGATGAAACAATATGATTTTTAACATCCGTGATGTTTCACATTTTAACGAAATTTTCTTCAGTTTTCTTGAGATAAAAGGTAAATATTATTAAAATAGTTTTCTCTCCAGTAGGTTGATTCTGGCTTTTTTTCTAGAAATAGGAAGACATTTTTTTGACATTTTTCTAGCAGTGTTTTTTCCTAAATGCTTATTCTGCCAAAAAACGGAGTAGAAATTATATATTTCCTATTTACAGCAGTTTTGATATTTAAATTTTCTTACCTATTTGAGGTGCGGAATTAAACTCCTTTTCAATTATCGCGAGAGTCTAACGAGATACTTGCTGTGTTTTAATATTGGAGCACTATCCGGCGCCGAAGGGAAATTTTCTACTGAAACTGCTGCAGCTATTATTCACTGGTGTCACTACTAATCAAAAAAATTAAATTGTAAACTTCATGCAGTCGAATGACATTTCTACTCTTGTGTTTATGTTGTTTGAAAAAAAATCGCAAACATTTTAAAACAAACAAATTGCGAAATAAATAATTTAACAATGTTTTATTAATATTGTCCACAATAGTAAATATAGTGAATAAGTTTTTAAGTTTAAAATTTGAGTGCTGAGCCTGTGTGGTACTTATGAATATAAATGTTACTCCAACGAAAGCCTCTCGAAAGTCATTAATATTCAAAACATCGTTGCCCACAGTTGTAAATGAGTTAGATTTTATCGTGAATTTCATTAAATGTCCGAAACGGATAGTTTTATTGCTGAGGGTAGTAATGATGTGCAGGAAAGCAAGGGCTATAGCTAAAGCAAAAAAAGCGTCGTCTACAAAGTTCAACCGTAACAAAATGTAAAGGAATGATAAATGGTAAACTAGATACGGTATCTTAGTTGGATCCCGTATTTGCCGATATATCATCGAATTTAAGCGATATGAATAATTGGAATGGAGCTTTTCTAAATACGCTGGAATCGAATAACTCGGAAATTTTATTTGATTACGATAATCCGTGCTGGGATAATACACCAAATGAATTTATACTCAATGAGGACACCCGTTGAAAATGAAATTTTATTTTATGATTTACAAAAAGCTGGACGGCCCGTTAAAATTAGGACAATATTTACCGAATGCAATATTAGTTATAAGCCATGCGACTTGAATAAGTACGTATTTGGCTGGAACCATCTAAGTAAGGAATCGCTCTATAACGATCTTTTTAATTTCAGAATGTTGCAATCAACCGCAGGTGATATAGTAACATAAATATAGATGGCAGCGATAGTGATAATGGTTTTATGGGTGTGAAAATGCCGAGACGGTGTTGTGCTATAATTCATGCTATAATTCGCCACTTAAAAACCGTATGGTCCATTATTTCGAATTTCCAAAGAATGGGGATTAGTAAGTTCGATTGAATTATTTCGATCCTGTAGGTAGGTAGAAGATTTTAATCCTATGTACTATTCTTTTCTAGCGCTCAGAAATGGGCAGTCAAGATCCGCCACTTAATTCGAGACCCAAGAAAACACTGCGGCCCGTTACTGTACGAATCCCAACAATATTTGTTTCAAATATTGAACAATTTATGCCCGGAGGAGATAAGCGATTATTCGATCCAGTTAAGATAAATCACAGACGGAGGATGATATCACCTTGAGCAAAATGCCTTCAAATAAGTCTGCTTTAGAGACAGCACACTGAAGAACCAATGACAACAAATGTGACAGTCCATCTCCTGAATAGAACCTATCTATCTAGAATATGATTTACCACAAACTAAGATGTTGAATCTCCACTTTTAACGTCCGAACCGGATGATGAACTCGAAGAGCGCCTTAAAGAAGATGAAGATCCAACAAATGAAAAACACATGCTCCGATACGTATTTTATAAAAGACGAAGGTTCCCAAACTTCAACCTAAGCCGAATATTTTCTGGCTGAACAAGATGAAATTGATCAGGTTCCATGTCGTCTATATGCCAATGAATTTTTCGGAGAGCAATTACTATTTTTTCACGAAGATGCTCACATGATCGAACTAATAAATAGTGTGTTACACGATTACTTACCACAACAAATAAGTATACCATGTCTAAAAAGGGTTCATCAATGAACGATTTCGACGCGGTTCATAAATAAATTTTCTTATCAATATACAAAATATTTTTGATTTACAAACTAATACCGGGTTTCCATCGTCATAGTATACAAGTATAATAGTATTATAATATTAAAGTATTACGATGGAAAACCAAAGTTGATAGTATAATAGTTTATTAAAATATTTCAGTATACTAGCTATCAAATTATAATACGTAGCAAATATTATTTTTAACGTTACAAATTTAACAGTGTAAAAATAAATTTAATTTTTCTAGCTTATCCATTACCATTTTTAATATTTTCTCGTTGCAATGAGAAACAATTTGTTGGCTGGTTATCGTTATATGTTATTATTACATAATACGTGTCAAATAAACTAATAATATCCTTTTTATCAAACGCTCATTTCGAATAAGCTTATTTCAAACCGTGCGATGGAAAACCAACAGTGCTTGATAGTAAAATAGTATTATACTATTATTCTATTATGCTATCGACGATGGAAACCTGGTAATAATTTATTAAAGTTTTCGTTATTATTATTTTAAATCCATAGATACATGTTATGAAATTGAACGACTGTCCGCTAACACAAGAACTACAAAAATTTTAACGATTAAAATTTTACAGTGATATAAATTTAAATTAAATTAGGCAATTAAAATTGTTCTTCTACCACCGAAAAATTTTCCCTCGCTCGTCTTTTGCTCCACTGATTGGCCCAAATTCATAACCGCCACGTCCTTCGAACTGTAAAAAGTAATCATGGTGTTTCCATAGTGATTTACGATGGGATACCGTGAATAATGTGATTCCTGATTTTCGGCATTGTTGCTACATGCATCCTTCGACATCGACCGAAACGGCGTTCGTACATTCATCCAAAATTGCAAATTGTGGATTGTGATAGCACATCGATAGCGCTTAGATCACGTCTCGACTTTCTAGATATGAAAATTGTGCAATTTCCAAAAATCGATGGTTATCGGTCCGACCCCGTTGCAACATTACATCGTACGTATGCGGCTAATTAATTTGATCACGTAGCGTACTTTAATTAAAAAAAAATTAAATTATATTATAAATTTATTTTTTTTTTTTTAAGCACAAAATCATTTTTTACTAAAAAGAATTTCGTATATTTTTCTAAACAATAGAAAACAAAAAAAAAATTGATATACGTCAAAATTTGGAGTTTTCTTTGATTTAAGGGTTATACAAAACAAGGGAAATTTAAAGTTTCCCCCTGAAATTGATAGTGCTCCCGATAGCGGCTCCCGATAAATAAGTGAGCCAAGATATTTTTTATTGATTTTTAATTAAAAAGTTGAATGAAAAATTTTAGTTTAGAGTTAAATAAATTAATCATATGCAATAATAGTTCGCTAAATATAAGTTTTGACATAGAAAATTTTCTGCTCCGGATACAGCTATCGGGCGCTAATAAAAAACACAGCAACTATATTTCAACGAGTAATCATAAGATTTAATAAAATAAAGAAATAAAATTTCTAAGTGCAAGTTGCACCTCTACACATATTTATAGGTTAAAAATTTATCCATAAGTATTATTTTACTTAATACCGCCGTCTATAACAATTGTTTCAACCTGGTTGTTACCACTGTGTTGTGACCATTATCTATTATCTGCCGTTCGTTATTACTACATATAAAATATAACGGGTAACATTTTTTCTTCTTTCAACTGGTATTAGCGCCTTGTCGTAGAGTACTAACACTAAAAATAAAAATTCCAATTTTCTTCTTCTTAATATGTCAGAATAACCCATAGGAAATATTGTATAGGAAAAAATGCAATAATTTTTTTGCTATTTAGGAATAGAATTCCGAATTCCTATGGCAGCCAGAATTTGAAAAAATTATTTACTGTATTCGCAAAATTTGGATCGAAAATTTTTTCAAAATTTTTTTTTCAAATGTTTGTTTTAAATACAAATTTTCTAGTATTAACATTACAAGGATTTTTTCTCTGATCTATAAAACAGGATGTGATAATTTATATTACATTTGAAGACAAATAATATGTACAAAAACAAAAATAATAATACGTAATACGTTTTCTTTTGTCAACAATTTTGACTATACCATATACCATCAACATTTATAAATGTTGTTGAACAACAATTTATTTGGAAGTATAATTTTCAAAACAGGTGTTTGTCACTCCATTTATAATTATAACCCTTTTTCAACCAAAAAAAAAATAAAAAAATGGCTAAATTAAAGTCCAAACCACACAAATGTGTGAGTAAAAAATCATAGTATGTAATGGCGTTTTTGATAAAAAAATTCGCTTGATTTGAAGTACAACCAACCCAATTGTATGTATAGTTATAGTGTTTTTTTTCGGACGAAATAAGTTTGAAAGGAATGCGCAAATGTGTAAGTTGGTTCAAAACACATACAAAAATAAATTTTTGACATGGTACTTTTGCCATACTCGCACAATTGTGTTAGTAAATCACAAAAGGGATTAAATGGCACAGTACTTAAGGTGCTAAGGAAACATTGATAATCATTTAGATTATGGAGTTTTCAAGGGTAAGGGCGACTATTGTTAAACCTACGTCAAATTTTTTCGGATGAAATTGTCTGAGAGGAAAGAGACCAATCATAATATTTTATTGGCAAGCAAACCCCTTTATATTTTATTTGTTCCCCTTTAAATAATTTTTTATTTATTTCGTGTAAAGTTATGATCCAGGGGTGCTAATTCACAAAATAATCGAAATTGCTAAATGATTGTTAGAATAAATGTCAGCTTCAGTTTAAAGTGCTAAAAATTTACGGATAATATTGACATAAATTTGGCTTAAGGTGTAAAATGTAATTCATTCAATACTTCTATGGATATTTTTAAATATACTTGCATCACAAATGCGGCGTCAACGAAAGCTTGCACTGATATCCAGCTCTCACACCTGATAAATCCGTCGATTAGGTACTGTTCAATTTATACTTGATATTGCGTGTGAAGCATTTTTGGAAAATTTATTTAGTTCTTCCAGATTCATCTTAGAATTACACTTAAAAAGCCGAACCAGTCAGTCCGTAAAACCTTGAGAGTTGAGATTTAGTGGTATATCCTCTATCCGGTCGCAAGTTAACTATTTGCGATCAGGAATATGGTTACTAGATTTATTTTGCCATGCCAATTCTTACATTTTTTTTAAATTTAAATTTGTTTTGCGATTGTAAAGTAGAAATCCACGAAAAGACTGCTACGCATTTTCAGAGGTCGCAGTCTTTTTATGTATTTCTACTTAACAATCGCAAAACAAATTATAATTTAAAAAAGATATAAGATTTGGCATGGCAAAATAAACCTAGTAATCATATTTCTGATCGTATATAATTAACTTGCGACCGGATAGAGGATATACCCCTTAAAGCGCCTCTTGGTAAGAAATCATAATGGAAATGGGTCAAATAGAGGCCAACTTAAGCTCTTACGGATTGACTGGTTTAAGGCTTAACAATGACAGACATTATTATCTGAAAACAAAAGAAATAATTTACTTTCAGAAAAAATCCTTCCAATTTTAATACTAGAAAATATTTTAAATACTTAGCATTGTTGTGGTACGAGTATACTCGTATCTCAAAAACTATGGAAAATAATGTATTGGATGTTTCTAGAGAAATTCTAGTGTAATATTTATTGTCTGTCGTATATAGGTAAGTATAGATTGATTGAACGATGGTTTCAGTGATTTCCCAAAATATCAGAATAATGGAAATAAAATGATTCAGATTAGATGAGGTGATCAGATGATCAGATTAAGGTTTTCAATACTTTTCATCGTTTCATTTTTGACTGTTTCGTAATATTCATAAACTAATTTTTCGGCTTTTGGAACAGTTTAATGTATCGGTTATTTACGAGTATAATACCCGAAATTGAAAAGCCGTCCCTGGCAGTAATGGAGATTATTTCGAAACGGGATTACTATGGAAAAACGACAATATTGAATTTCCAGACCTTGTTAAAGTTAGCCGAAAGATTCCAGCCGAAAGATAATGCAGATAGTGTCTTGACTATTTTTAAACTCTCTTTATACTCTCGCCCCTATCGATTTTTAAATTCCTATAAACTGAAATAATTTCTCCTTCACCCGAATGATGTAATTCGATCCTAAATTCTCCTAAATTCGAGTTCATGACTGACTTTTGCTGTATTCAAGACACTATCTGCATTATCTTTCGGCTGGAAACTTTCGGCTAACTTTAACAGTATAATTTCCAGACTCTTATCCGATGACTTCGAAAAAACTTAAATGCTTAGAGGCGAAAATAAATCCAAACGTGAAGCAAGACATGAAAAAACAGATGCTGGAATATGTGGGAAAGGGCTACGCACGCAAACTAGTTGGATTCGAAAAAAAGAGAAAGGCTAGATCATAGTATCTCCCCATCTTCGTAGTACATAGTCAAAACAAACCACATAAATTTCGTATAGTTTGGATGCGGCAGCCAAGGTGAAAGGTGTTTCACTCAATGCCATGCTGCTTAAAGGTCCAGCCCAGTTATCTTCACTACTCGGAATTTTGTATCGAGCCAGAGAACAGCCTGTGGCAATATGTGGGGATATTCGAGAGATGTTCCATTAAATTCGAATTAACGAGAGATTCTGATGACGATGAGAAACCAGAAACATTTATTATGCAACTAATGAGGTTTGGATCGTCTTGTTCACCGTCATCAGCACAATACGTAAAAAATATAAATGCTATTGAGCATGCGCAACAATATTCAGCGGCGACGAATGCAATACTATAAAAAATATAGTAGATGATTGGTTTCAAAGTTTCGAAGAAGAAGATGAAGCGACAGAAGTTGGATATTAAATTCTACAAAAGTTTTGACAGCTTTGGATGAGTCAGGAAAAGTGATCCGAAAATATTTTCCATCGGGACTCGATCCAAAAAAAGTATTAAGAATGTGGTGGGACATCACACAAGATTGTTTTCATTATGCAATTAACCATCATTGAATCAGTCAAGAAATACTTTCGGGAGCAAAGCCCACTAAAAGTTTGGTGCTACGTATCACCATGCCCATATTCGATCCCATGGGCCAAATTGCAAATTTCTTGGCTTACGCTAAGATATTGATGCAGGAAATATGGAGATCAAAAATGGATTGGGATGAAGAGATTCTCGTCAAGGAATATGATAAGTGGCCGATGTGGATACAATTGCTGCCGGAAATAGAAAAAGACGAAATCCCTCGAGGTTACGCCAGCACTTTGCCTTCATCTGTTATAGAATCTGTCCAACTACATATTTTCGCAGATTCTAGTGAAAAGGGATATGCAGCGATGGCTTAATTTCGAACGAAAACAGCAACGAATGTGCAATGCTGCTTGGTGAGTGACAAACTTATGTTTGTTGCGATGTCGTAGAATTATATTGGTGAGAATTCATTACATTTATAATTTGATGGTTTATTTTATTATAATACATATTACAAATCATATTTGTAATTTAATTAGATAAGTTTTTATTTGTGTTGCGTACACCAAATCAAAGTTGAATCTCACCACTTACAATCAAAAAACATGTTCATGCAAAAAAAAGGGGAAAAAACAAAGTCAGCACCAATGGTACCAATCGCAAAATGTTTTGCTTGTGTAACAAATTTATCAACATTTAGGAGATGCTGAATAAATTGAATGGGCTGTGAACCATATGTTTCGTGTAAACATTAACGCGACCTTGAAATATTACATTTCAAAAGAAAGCTAACTAACTTATTTAAATAAATCTAAAACTATGATTACAAACATTTTAGTTAACAATATATTTATTCTTAGAATGATATCACAAACAAATTTAATTATTATTACCGAAAGTTATGTTGTTGTTCATTTTTCAAGTTTCGACTGGCAAAAGACTAATTTTGGTTATGGCTCGTTTAAATATTGACTGTGCAGTTTTTACTGTAACAACACAAACGCGCCCATCAAAACCACAATGCAATTCGGTTATCCTTCCTAACGCCAATACATGGGAGGAAGATTCTCATTGTAAAATCCCCAATTTTTACGTTTATCGATGGCTTATTCCACTTATAACGATTTTGCAGTTCCGAAAGATATTCAGTTTGCCATTTCTTCGAGAATTGTTGTAGTATCTGTTGCAACAGTTGATATCTTGAAAGTCTGCTCGAGGATAGATCCAATAAGCTAGGTTTGGAGAAAGCTGTAATGGGAGTACAATCAAAAAATGACCGGAAGACTGTGCCAACAGATCAAGAGGATTGTTTGACATAGGTGTTAGAGGTCGTGAGTTTAAACAAGCCTCTATCTGAACTACTAATGTATTGAATTCGTTTATCGTTAAACATTGTGTTCTAATTGCTCGTCTTAAATGGTATTTTGTACTTTTAACCACAGCGTCCCGTAAGCCTCCAAAATGTGGAGAACGGGGTGGTATGGTTAACCATTCCATGTTGTGACATGCACAGAATTTTAATAGTTCCGTTTGACAAGTTTCGGACAAGAAAAATTCCCTCAACTCCTTTAGGTCGGATCGTGCGCCTACAAAATTTGTAGCATTGTCGGAGTAAATTTTTGAACACATGCACGGGCGAGATATAAACCGACGAAAACATGCTATGCAGGTTTGAGTAGACAAGTCTCTTGGACAACCTCAAGATGCACTGCTTTGACGGCGAAGCAAATGAACACGCAGATGTAAATTTTAATTTGCGTTTTCGATCTAACAAAATATTTTGTAACAAATGGACCGCAGAAATCAACGCCGATAACAGAAAATGGTCTACTAGATTGAACTCGATCCCTGGGAAGGTCACCCATAATTTGATTAGTTATAACATCGATCTTATATGAACACATCAAATACACTCACTACATATTTTCTTGCATAACCCACTACCAGAAATAATCAAATAATTTGACATTAAGTTGTAGAGCAACACTTGAGGGCCAGCATGTAAAAGCCTATTATGTGCAACGCGAACTAGCAAAGTCAAAAAAAAATGCTTCGACGTGAGTAAAATTGGGTATTTCTGATCTTGCGTCATGTCAGCATTTTTAAGTCGAACCCCAATACGCAAAATTCCACTGGAATCCAGAAACGGGGACAGTGATTTTAAGAAGCCTATATTAAATTCTTCTTCCCCGCAAATTCTTGGGATTGTACTATTTTAATAATGACTTTAAGAGACATTACCATTTCATTTGCGCTAAGTTCACCAAGTTTTCGACATTCAGAACGTTTTTTCTTACAGGTGTTGTAAAAATGGAAAAGGTAGGCAGTGACGTTTATTAATTTATTATACGAAGAAAATTTGTTTATTAAATCAAAGTCATATGCCATAGTGGCAATGCACGCTTATAGTCGCAATGCAGCTCTAAGCTTAATATTTTGTTTTCACTCTGAGGCCTTTCCCCTTTATCCTTATACATAGAAAGTTCGGTCCATTCCACCAGATATGCGAATTAAGGAAATCTTTTGGATATAATCCCCGAGAAGCATGATCAGCAGAATTTAGCGAAGTTGGAATGTAATGCCAACTGTTCACTGAAGTTAATTCTTGGATATGAGAAATTCTATTGTCAACAAAAGTGGCGTGTCTTTATTCGAAGCAACGTAACTTCCGAATCTGGGATTGGTTTGTTTCTTCTATGGAGCCACTCGTGTTTTAGAGCAAACCAAACCAGCTTGATGAATCCCATTATGACCTGTATTCCTAATTTAAAATACAAAACCAAAGCCGGCTTCACTAGCATCACCAAACCCACGTAATTCTAATGAGGTATATGGATAGTTTATAACACATCGATGTATCGAAATTTGGTTGAGTTGCACTAAATTGTTCTTTGAACTCATTCCATGGCTTTACTAATTTGCTTGGAAGTTGATCATCCCACTTAAGCTCAGATATGGTCCAACGTCTCTGCATGAACAATTTGGCTGTGAAAATTAATGGAGCACATAAGCCCAGTGGATCGAATTATTGACAAATCTCAGATAAAATTTTCCTTTTTGTATCACTCTTGTTTAAATCCAATTTTGCAAACGACATTTCGAAATTGTCTGTTTCTGTATTCCATAAAATTCCCAGTATTAAAGACAAATGGTTATTTGATCTTCATCTGCAAGTTTGGGTACTTTGATGAAAATTTTCGTAGGTCGAATCCTCCTCGTTTTAACAAACTTATCAAGTCTTGTTCCAATGTTAATGCGTCTTCAATATTATCAGTACCGGTTAGCACATCATCGACATAGTCCTCTGTCAAAACTTTGGATGCTCAGAGAAATGCTGGTTCGTCATTAGCTAACTGATTTAACGTTCTAGTAGCTAAGTAGGGGGCGCTTGCAGTACCTTACGTCACAGTGCGAAGCTTATAGCATATAGCACCAAACACGCTGAAGGTCTTACTGATTCTTGTGGATCAAAATCTGACGGTACATTTTTGCTATGTCAGCTGAAAGTGCAATTTTGTATTTCCGAAACCAAAGAACTATGGAAAACAAATCGAATTGAACCACAGGACCGACCATCATGCAATCGTTTAATGATAATTGAGAAGATGATTTACTCGATGGGTTAAAAACTTCGCGCAATTTAGTGGTCGTACTTGTATCTTTTGTAACGCAGTGATGTGGCAGATAGTAGGGTTTACCACATTGGCTCTCAACTAGTAATTTAACAGAATTCTAGTAATTCAACAGAACAAAGTGAAGTTTGACAAGGAATTGAGGTAGGTACTTGAAGATTGATGTGCATTTAGTTTACCGTTGATAACATAACCGTATACACTATCATAAAATGATGGAAGTTCCTCTGATAATTTAAATGATTTACCTGTGAACAACTCGTGGTAAAATTCAGCCCCAATTAAGATATCGATCCGATCCAGAATGTTGAACCGGGGATCCGCAAGTTTTATATAGGATGGTGGCATTAAACTTGTTTCAAAGTTAACGGGTAACAAAGGTAAATTACCTGTAATTTTTGGTATTACGTAGCACTTTATATTTAACTTGTAATCAGAAAATCGAGATTCTAGAGATAAATACAGCTTGTGGCTGAGCGAGGTTATCTTGTTTTGAAGTTATTTAAAATATAATTAAAAATGCACCCATTTTGATAAAATTTAGAAGTGAACTACTGTCGAGTAACACTCTACCAAATATGTGCTGCCTTCACCACTGCAGTTCCCGGCATAATTTGATTATTCGATGAAGTTGAGTTTGCTGAATTGATATTATGGGTCAAGTTTCTGTTGGATATTAGTGGATCATTTAAAGTTCCTAGCATAACCTGTTAATCAGGTGAAGGCTGTGAAGACTGATCAATTTTAATTTGGGTTAGATCCGTATTAGTTGTGCTTTCGGACTGAGTTCTACCCACATTAGCAGAACTAATTAATTTCTCAGGTTTTATTACAGGTTGAGTTTGAGAATCGAATACAAAATATAATAGAGGATGGTGCCTTAAAGGACATTTATTACAACCATTATTGTTACAGTTTCGTACATTATGTGATGCTGATAAACAGTTAGTATACATATTCGTTTGTTTTTTATGAACTGGAATCTCATTTGAGATGTTAGTTTCGAGTCACAAAAATCTCGGCAATTTAGACATTAATGTTGAAGCGGTGCTACGTTTACGGAATTGATTCGAAGTTAACTAACAGATGAATTAGATACCGTTGGTTTAATGTCATACATTTGCTTTAAATACATTGGTTGTATAGCTATAGTTCATTATTGTATTTATTATAAATAGTTGCCCATGCTATATTGTAATTTGCAACTGTCACCGGTATTCCTTCGATTAAAGAATAAACTTCGCCGCCACAAACGTGAGAAATAAGATACTGGAATTTTATTGAACTATCGATATTTCTATTATGAACAAGTTCCTTAAGAATGTCAAGAAATCGAAGCCAATCGATCTCGTTTCCGCTGAATGAGGGTAATTTAATTTCAGGCATTCCCATTTCTATTTGCGGTGAGGCAATTGTCGGGCTACTTTGAAGTGATACATTAGGATCTGATTTTTTATTCTCGTGAATGGCATTCAAATTAATGCTCTCAAATTCACCATAATCATCGTCGAACGCTTCTCTATCAGCTATTGCAGACACTTCAAGAACTTCAATTTAGGACTGAATCTCCGTATATTTATTATAAATATTGCGTACCCTATGCAGTACAGATTCACAAGCGAATCTCAGGTATTGAAATCAACACAAATTTCTTCAATTTTTATCTTAAATTATTAATAGTGAATCTACGACTTGTTAGGTCATCATCGTCACGAGTAGATAGTCCTGATGATGATCTAACAAGACGAAATCGATCGAGTGATTTTTTAAACTTTTTGAGCATATTTTTTAATTAAAATATTCAAAAAAATTTTGCGAAATAAAAGACATGTGTTTATTAAAAAATATATCTTTCTCTTGTTTTTTCGAAACGAAAAGCTCATGATTCCAGTATGTTGTATTTGTTGCTAAGCAACAAGTAATACTAGTACGAGAATATTTTTTCTGGCCTAGGCCGAGTAGATATTTCATTATACTTTTGAAAAAAAAACAAAATGTATTTATGTCTTATGATGTCGTGGCTAACTAAGCAATAATTTTATGTTATTTTCGATTTTTACTTTGTTTTGATTTTTTAATATGATAATTAATGAATAATACTTAAAATTATATTGGGTTTATATTCGTTTTAAAGTCTGATCGGAGAAAAAATAGTATGTACAATTCGGAGGAAAATTGCATTCCCGGACTCCCGTGGTTCCCAATTTTCACTATCGTCCGGGAATGCAGTACTTTTCCTCCTAATTATAAAATATACTATTCCGTTGCTTTTTCGAAACGAAAAGCTCATGATTCCAGTATGGTGTATTTGTTGCTAAGCAACAAGTAATAATAGTACGAGAATATTTTTTCTGGCCTATAGGCCGGGAATATATGCCCGTATGGATTTTTAATTGTTTAGAAGAAATAAAAGTACACTTATAAGGCCAAATGCATTTATTTATTTTAATTTAACAGTATACATAATAAACAATTTTAATTTGATAAATCTATGCCAAACTAATTATGGGTTAGGTATAGGAATTTAATTTTACTTATTTGTAATATGTATTAACGGTTATCGTACAATTAGTACAATTTTTGAACATTGGTGGATTAGTAGTATCGCATCCCAGCATAGTTGTTGATATATTGCTATCAAAATCATTAACATTATTTGCATCCGGCTGTTTCATTATTCGTTGTATCGAAAATCTTATGAGCAACTTCAATTTTATTGATAATGGATTCATCGATATACCCTTCAGCAACAGTCGATGACTTCCATCCTCCAAATCTTTTTAAGCATGTTAAATCTGCGCCATTATCAACTAAAAATGTCGCAGATGAATGGCGGAAACAGTGCCCTGTGTATTGTTTTACGTCTGACAATTTTAAAAGTAGCAACAATTTGTGGCATTTTACCAAACTGATGTATGCCAACTACTTGTTTGAAGCCTTTACCATTTGTGTATTTAAAAAAAACGCAAAGAATTTAAATCTTTTGGACGCGAATCTATATATTTTCGGTAATATGTATTCTAAATAAGTTTCGTTTACGATAAATGATCGTGGTTTATTTGTCTTGTTATTCGGGATTTTAACTAAAAGTTTATATCCCCAATCACTAATGTCAGTAATTTCCATGCGGGCTAGTTAATCCCGTCGACAAGAATCAGCGATTCGAAAAATTAACGCAACCTACAAAAAACAATTATTATATTACATACAAAAAAATATTGCAGTGTGAATTGTATTTTATTCGAAAACATATTTGAGTTTAATGTGTAAATACAAATAATAATCGTAACTAGGAACGAATCATCTGAAGCTTCCAAAATGAATTGTTGAACACATTCCATAGTTAATATTTTAGATTTCTTCGCTCAAAAAATACGTGTCTTAATTTTTGGTATTTTGCAATATCCACATTATTTTTAACCACTAGTATCGACCTAATCATTGAGTAGTTTGACCATAATGTGGATGATTTCAATTTTGTAGATAAATCAGCGAAATACGCCAGAATGATGTTTTCCGAAAATGATTTGATGTGTTTAGATTGACGATAATCCATAAAGCGTTTTATAAGCATTTTCGTATGATTTTTGCGGACGTAAATCACATGTAGCTGAATTAGCTGCTTCCACTATATTCGGCGAGGTACAAGATAAGGATAATTCGCTTTCACTGTCCATATCCCTTAAATTTCGTTCACACGTTTTTTATAAATGAAATAGGTACACAAGCTTGATAACTTTTGAAAAAAAAAAAACAAAATGTGTTTATGTCTTATGATGTCGTGGCTAACTAAGCAATAATTTTATGTTATTTTTGATTTTTTACTTTGTTTTGATTTCTTAATATGATAATTAATGAATAATACTAAAAATTATTTTGGGTTTATAATCGTTTTAAAGTCCGATCGGAGAAAAAACAGTATGTACAATTCGGAGGAAAAGTGCATTCTCAGACTCCCGTGGTTGCCGGACTCGGTTATCGCGTCGTCCGCCAATTTCCACTATCGTCCGGGAATGCAGTACTTTTCCTCCTAATTATACAATATACTATTATTAAACTTAAAACATTAATCAGTGTACAATATTTTATATAGTTGGCAAAATAAATGTGAAGAGCCAAATAAATTTGAAGTTTTTCTCTTTATTTTTATTACTGTTAAATAAATAAATTTTTGTTAATAAATAACACCGAAAATACGGCTGGAAGTACAAGAGGTACTTTCAATGTAAAAAAAAACAAATTAACGTTTACGCCAACAGCTATAGTCGTTTGGTGGTGATTTACCCCCGATTCTGACGAACAGTCAAAGAACTTTTGTCTTAACGAAGACTGTAGACTTTAAATTCTTATTCTGCACTTAATCCCTTTTCCAATTAATTACTTATTTGAAACTTATTGATTTAATTGTCTCCATCTTAAATAAGCAAGTGAAGCCGTTCCAATTCAAGTACATTCCTTATTTTCAGTTTTATTAATGAAAGTATAAGTAGAACAAGCTCTTGCTGGCCCAAAATTTTTATTAAAAATGAGCGGACAAAATAAATTCCTACTTCAGCTACTTCATAAATAAAATTAAGTTATAATAATATCTAAAATTAATATGTCATTCCATTTAGAATTTTTTACTAGAAAGTCACTGAAGGAAAAAAAAATTCTTGACATGTTAGTCGTTGTCACTACATTTGAAAATAAAAACGGGATGTATTGCATCATAGAGCAAAATATACATAAAAGAACTCATGTAGACATTCCGAGGTTAATCTAATCCGGTACTCCGAACTCCGAGGTACCGTACAAGTGGCGCAGTGGTTAAAGCTTCGGCACTTGGACCGAGAGGTACTGAGTTCGAATCCCACCAGAGGCAGGATGTAAAGCGAATTTTCTTCATCGATTACAATCGGTGTTGATAATAAACACAACTTAGACCCTCTGTTGGAGTGCAGAATTCAGCGCCGACCCACCGTTCATGTCAGTGTACAAGTTGACATGGAGCTTGCAACGTGCAGGTGGTATAACTGTAATTGTGTGAATAGGTGATTAAAAATAAAAGCAGACCGAAGCTTTTATTTATTTCTTAAGTAATAAATAAATGAAGAACACTAACAATTGTATAGATAATCCATTAAGTGGTATTTTTTCCGACTTACGGAACCACTCGACGAATTCTACTGTTATCTGGAAAACGCGGCGGGATTATTTCACCACTTCTCCTTACAATTGGCTAGAAAAAACATTTTGCTATAAATTTTTGGTGCAGTTATTATTTGTGAAAAGTTCAATAATCTTGAAAGTTTTTGTTCTAGGTATCTGGCAACAGGAGTACTTTCTCAGAATTATCACTATTTTTTATGAGAGGAATCAGCACAATCAGTGAGATAATTGCAACTAGTACAAAAGCAATTTGGGACAAACTCCAACAATTATATATGATAATACCGAATGAGGATGAATAGGTGGCTACAGTAATGGTATGTCGGAAACTGCTTAGGTGTGTTAGATGGTATGTAAACATGCTAAAATTCAAAAACTACAAAATCTTATTCATAACTCTTTAATCATAAAGGTTATCATTCTGTCGTATTAATGGTATGTTCTAATGCAAATGATTGAAGTTGGAATCCAATGAAGAAATAGAGACGGCGGCATCTTTATAATTTGCCAGATGGAACGATGGATAAAATAGCGTGATCTGCAATTTCCAGCCCCCAAGCAGCTTCCACAAAATACAAACAAAATTAAATGTATACTCTGCTTTGCCCGATGATGACGCTTTTCCACTCCATTTTCTTATAATGCGACCTTACCTTAGAAGATTTTTATATGATAAAACAAGAATTTACGAAGGAAATGCAGGAATGCGTGTAAAAAATTTCGTGTTTTCAAATTCTATTGTTTGTAAAGAACAAAACAATATATAATAACGGTGTCGATTCCTTGTACATCTTCTATTTATCTTTTCTTCTATTCTTCTATTATTTCAAAAGCCACTCGATATTTATTTCAAAATTTTTATTTCAAAATTTTTATTTAAATTTATAGCTTGCTTGCTTAAATGCATCAAGTTTTCCTAGCAAAAATAGCAGTATAGAAGAAAAGAGAAATAGAAGGTTCACATTGAATCGACACAAATATAGTAGGAAAATAGAAGGAATTCCATATACCAATTTCAAGAAGTAAATAGAGAAAATGGAGAGCCGCAGTTATTAAACATTGACATAAAAATGTAGATAATATGATCACGTATACTAGTGTGGCAAGAATTCCAACAGCAACAGATTTAAGAAATTAAATCCTTTCAACCCGTTGCCATGGCAGTTGAAGTATTGTTTAGATGCCGAATATGCAAGTTGTTAATAATACAATAAAATTATTATGATAAATTTTTTATTACTTTTCACATATAATATTTTTTTTTATCATAAATAAATAAAAATATTTCACTTTCTTAGCTTTTCAATTCTTTTGCCACATTCTCCCACGCCAAACCTACCACATCTCTATTGCTGTAACCACCTAGTTTATAGTTGTATAACGCGGGATATTTTTCAAAATTCTTGCATCAATTTTAAACTATATGCTTCGTCGTTCATACTGAATATGGCAAAAATTTATGAAATAAGCAAAATATTTTTTGTAATTACAGTAGAATGAAGGAAAATCAATGCAACTGCTTGACGTGCGACGTGTCGAGTCTTGCACAACCATCAGACTACTTGGATGGATTTGACACATTGCGCAGGTGTGAAGTATTCTACGAACTCCTTTTAAGTTAGATTGATGCAGAATCTTTAGTATCCTAATCTGACTAGCACTGATTCAGATGGTTTTTATGTAAACTTCATCTAAACGGTGTCGTTAAGAATTCTAAAATAATTCAATTACTCTAGATCTTTTTTTCTCAATATATGTAAAATCGTGTTCAAATCGAGTCTCACAAATTATATATGAAATCATTAAAATTCTTTATAAAAATAAATATTTTTTTTATCCATTTTATTACTAACACTACTTTCGATTGATTACAAATTTATGCTAAACAAGAATTTCATTTCACCGTCGCACGGAGACATGTGATTCAGTTGAACTACACACAGTGTTTATGGAACTTATGAATAAAATTTTATTTATTAAATCCAAAATATACAAATAAAAGCTAAAGTCAAAATTCGGTCATTATGTTATTTTGATATGTACCACTCATATGCATATTTGAATGTATGTTGTTTTGGGGACATACGAGTGTGTACAGTCAGAATAGACGGTGAAATAGATGAGATAACTGTGAATTTCAAATTTTGTAATTTTTTTTACATTGAAAGTTCATTGGTCTGCATATAATAAATGATACATAGTTTTTGTGAAATTTGGTTGTTTTTGCCACGTGTTACAGAATTCGTACATGTATATATGTATATATAGATACATAAGTATCACACCTTTAAAACATAAAATTTTCTTGTATTGTAGGCGGTCCAGCACATACATTATTACATCCATTTCCAACCGGTAAGTTCATTAAACTTAAATTACTTCAATGATTATCATCGTAATCATGCATTACCGTACAGAACAAAAATCTTGTATTCTGTCTTATGTTTGTTTCCATATCATTTCATTTTTTAAAATAAGAAAAAACAAAAGCATATCGATTTCAATGAAATATAAAAAGACATACCGTTAGAACTTTATACTTTCAATTATGTATGATCATTTAATAAAGTAACGTTATTTCTTAAAAAAAACATAACTTGTATGAATACATGTACAAATATAAAAATAAATCGTTGTTTGCGCCGATCTTGTATATACCATAAAAAATATCTAGAATAAGAGAAAAACAAATGATCTTAATTTTACCGTTATATTTTAGAATAGAATAAAATGGATGCTCATATAATAAAAAAAACGACCAACAAACATACAAGTTTTTGCAAACAAAATTCTACTCTTTTCACATACGAAAGTGATTGTTTGACCCGTTATATTTTGTAAACGGACGGGTATGCCATCTCTGTCCCACTAAATGTAAACAAAAATAATGTCGAACGTGTCTTGTGTATTTTTGTTTGTTTGTTTCGCCTTCCAATAGTACACCGCAATGTTGTAAACAAGATTCTCAATGTTATGTAGCTGTAAATTTGGTTTCAATCGAGAGAAAGGTTATTCAAGTTCACTAAACTACATTCAAACTTTTATGAGATCTCAATAATTTTTAATTTAATATTATCTTTGACGAAAAAATTGCAAGGTTCAAACCGAATACGATAATGGTCACGAGATATATAATTTGTAGGAATTTTTAACGACCGATGAAATATCACGTTTAGGAATATACAATAAATTATTTTTACTCTGCCTACTATCGAATTGATGAATTAAATTAAACCGAAATAAAACGATCTTGTAAGAAGTTATACACAAAATAAATAAATAAATCCCGCTATTTTACTTTCACAATATGATTCAGAAAAAGAAATGTTACACAATTTTAGTGTAAAAAACTTTAAAATATTTCTTAAAAAGTAAATAATTAAAAGAATTGTTTGTTCAAGTTCATTCAACTTAGCATTGCTGAACTTCTGTTTTTTAGATGAATATTCAATGTGATTCATAACGTTTTGTCATTTTTGTCGTGTGGAATTTCGCGAAATTAAATATTTGAGCTGCTTTAACATTATGATTGGAATGGGTATGTTTTGCATTAATCATCGACCAATAACAGAACCGGTACATTTATTAAATATTATTTAAGATTATTTAGTTGCTAGAAAATGCTCAAGGTCTTCCGTTTCATTAAAGAATAGTCTGAGAACCTTGAATAATATCGAAACACCGTCTTCAAAACTCAAGTTTAAAATTTGGAACATTTTATTGGAACTGAAAGTTAATCCTTACTTGGTAGACAAACATGTGTCTTAATGGCGGCATATATCGATTGATTGCATATTATTAACGCTCATTAGGAATAGAAATGTTTTTGTCCAATGAATTCAATAAGATAAACCATATAGGAGATTCGGATTCACTAATTGTTGCAAGGAAAATAAACTAAGAATAGAGAACTTTCTGGAAACTACAATAAGTTGCAGCCTACAATTTAAGTCTTCCAATTTAGGTGTCAATCGTAATCCCTAAGACCTTGATTTTGCGGACTACCTTTAACTCAACATAGAACTTATACATGACAGAATATTGTAACGGAAATATCTCCGATTCTGCGAGTTCAAGTCAATCATACAATTGTTGATTGTTGATTTTATTCAGTCATAAAATTTTTGATTGAAAATTTCATTGATGTAAATTAAAATGGTGAGTATCTCGAACTTGTGAAACCCCAGTCCAGACCGCAGATCCTCATGATACTAACATGATGTTAAAACGCGTACAACCGACAGATCAAATATGTCGGAAACTAAATCCTGTTTATAAGTCTTTCCACGAAAACCAGAACAATACAACTTCGCTAGTAGCCTGGCCAAACGATTTAAAACGTTAATCAATACTTTTAGTTACGTGTTTTGTTCCACAACTTCTCGTAATTCGTTTCGCAGATGAGAAATGCATCGACAGTTATCTAAAGTTGTTTTATTATTTTTTTGATGGATTCAATACCAAGCGCTTTTTCATTACTTAATGAGACATTCCTGTTCCCTCACACAAATTCATATGAGATGTATTCATCACAATATGTGGAAGCTCATTTTTCAAAATTTCTAATTAATAAGTGCTATTTATCGGTTGCTGGTAGTCTGAATCGTCCTATTAATTGATTACCCAAATTTCCAGCCCACACATTTACACTGAACCTTTATTTGGATGACCTCTGACTTGCAGTGTGCATTTGTTGCCGCAAATGAATGAGTTTTATGAGAACTCGTGCCGTTTCTGGTAAACTGTCCATCCATAGAATAATAAGTTTCGAAATTCTATTCTTTCATCCAGGTCGGCTGAGAAAAAACCATGGAAGGGCGTGTGGCGATACGAGTGAAGCTGTTCATCATGTAGTATATTTTAAATTTTAAATTTATTGATTGATTGGACTATAGAACCATGTACTGGACAGGTGTCTCGGATAATGACGAGCTTATTCCTACAGCCTTTTTACATATAACAAAATGAAAGGATATAGGGAAAGATGTTTCTTTTATTATTAGTACAGATCGACCCGGTTGTAGACATCTAGCGATCAAGGCAACATAATTCTAATCTACTAGGAAGAAGAATAAAAGTTTAATGGTTGCTAACGGTATTGCATTCATCGAATGGTTCTTTAAGTCAGCAACCTAACAGAAAAAATATCATTATTAAAATGCACTTTGCGCGCGTATCTGGTAAATGTAAAAAAAGTGATGTGAACTAATTTTGTGTGAAATTTGATTTACAATATTTTTATTTTAATGGTTTGTTTAGAAAATGTTATTATACTTTTAAAAATATTACAAATTTACTAATATTAGCCAAACATCACAGGTATGAAGTTTTATCCTGATCCTACAATTCGTCTAGGTTTTTGTCAAAAATTTAAATTTTGTAAAACTATTGTGAACCGATTTTGTTGCAAATTTAAATGAGAATCGTTTAGTTTAGCCATTTTTTCTTAAATGATGTACTTTTCAAACTAACCAATCTTAAAACTAACGGCTTATGGTAAGAATATAAAGATTCATATGCATAGATAAAAATGAAATCATATGCTGAAATTTGACCGTAATTCACGGCGACGCGCTGTGCTCAAGCTTTGCTCGCCCTCTCGAACATCTGAATTTGATCGTAATTCACGGTGACGTTTTGTGTCTAAGCTTTGTTCGCATTCTGTTGGCGGCATTTTAAAATTTATAGATTAAGAAAAATATTTGTAACACAAATATTCACAATTACCCAATCGCAAACACACACAAATATAAGAAAATAGCTTTTCCACAAAAATAATTAATTATAATTATGATGGCATCACTATGGACCAATTTAAAACAATAGAAAATACCCATTTCATAAGAGAGCCAACTATGATTTGTACGCAACAAAATCATCATAAGAATACTAGAGTTGCCGCGGTCAAACAAAAGAAAGATTATATGTTTTGGATTTTTTTTTAAATATGTACATATATTCAGAAAATCATTTGGTTGGCCTTCTAGATGTATAAATCGTACTAATTGCTATGCAATGAGTAGTATGTCAGAAGTTACACTATTCTTTCGCAGATGGTAATAAAGAACAATATTCGAAAATGAAAGAGTAAACATGTTAAGAAGTAAGAATAGAACGACGTATTTTCGCGGTTTTATTTCATAACTTAATAAGTAATAACAGAAAAAAATTAAATTTATATTTCTGAACTTTTATTAAATATTTAGTTATACTTAAATCATTATTTTATTAATAATTTTAGTAGTCTAAAAATACGCAAAACCAACATTACGAACGTATATTCTTTGTACAAATGACACAATTCCTAAATAATTTTTCTATTTTTGACATTTTTTTCTCTATTCAAGGCGCAAACCTTGCAAACATCATCATTTTGTGTACTTTTGTGGCATATTATTCTTTTGCAAATTGCAATTACGCCCGGAACATGAAAGAGAATAAATTATATGAAATATAAAAAATAAACATATTTAGTATTATTATTCCATGTGTAAGAAACGAAGGTTCTATGCAGTGTGACTTGCGTATTTCAAATATCACAACCACATAACTCCATCTACACCCAACCCAACCGACCCTTATCCACCATAACTCAACCGATCGCAAACCACCACACCTAAACTTTATTACCACCCCCACCCACTATCTAATTCAAAGCGCCAAACCCCACCTCACCCGCACCACCCTTTACCGCACTACCCATAGCATCACTATTTAACAGCTCCATACCCACACACACGCCACCCACACAAACCCTCATCCAGCAAATCCCAAATTCCCGCCCCTAACCCAAAACACCTCATCCCACCCTCCTCCACCACCCAGCTCAGAACTCCTATCACCTCCATAACCACACCACCCACACAAACCGAGATATAGTTTTATTCCACGAACTTTTAGTGTAGAAATTGATATTTCCAAAGTTGATATGTCCATCCGTTATCAAGTTATCGTGGACACAGATGGCAAACCGAAACCATCTAGCATTTTAACAAAAATGCTTAAAAATATCAACCGTTTCACTCGAAAGTCAAAGAATACGTTTAGGCTGGAGAGAGCCAATCGACATCTAGTCTGCGCAGTGCCCCCTCCCAACTCACTCTACACACACAAAACAAAAAAATTCATTTTGCATGTGTTACAGTAGCGGAATGGTTATGTTTTGGTCTACGGTGACAAAGATCTCGAGTACGATTCTCATTAACGCTTTACTTTTTAGTTGCTTAAACATTTAATTTTAAATACTTTTTTATACATTGTATGCATAAACCAAAATAAAACCAACAAACAAGGAATCGATTATGAATTCGATCACCAAGTAAATTGCTTATTGCCTAACAATTATTTTTATTATTATGCACGATACATATTGGTTGATATTATTAATATTTTATACTTTTTAGTTTTTAGGTGTACAGTGTATTGCATTTTTCCATTAGTTAGGCGTACTTCCCCGCACATTGCCGTGCAATCTCACTATCCCAAGAGTTGTAGTCTACCATTAATACTACGCAACTACTAGAATGCAATCGTGGAGACAATGTCTTCATTCCACGAATAAATGTTCTACCGATAATCCTAGCTTACAGAATCATCACCAACGAAGCGCAGGGCCAGACATTCGACAGCGTTGGAATCGATCTCGAGAAGGCAGTCTTCTTACACGGTCAGCTTTACGTCGCCTTTTTATTTCAATTTGCATTTCAGTCTCCTTCATATTATGTTTCCAGGATTTAAAATCCGGCCGTGGCATGATACGTGAAGTTGGGCACAGTTAATTTTTTGTAGGTAAACAAACTATGATTGATTTTCAACTTCATCCTCCGAAGCAGCTGGACCGCTTAGCAGCCAGGCGGGCTTATTCTTTTTATTAAATACATATTTTGAATAAGATACTTTAAATTAGAGTTTGAATGGATAAAGTTAGTTTGTCCATTTTGAAGACTATTGGCTGAACCAGCGAATTAGTAATACAACTTGTCAAACCCTTACGGAAAAAGCCGAAAGTTTTTTGTTACGGAAAATTGCGGCTGTAACGTAAATTGTAAAATGTTTTACGCACACAAATGGTCGCCAAAAATTTTATTTGTTTAATTTTCATTACGTGAACGAATTTTTACTGGATAGATATAGTATATACCAATAAATTACCTTGTAGTTTTAAAATCGTGATCGTTTAAAAACGGAGGACGCTTAGCGGTCTGTTAAGTGACATATATATTTTAACGAAACTGAAAGAAAAGATGTTAACGTTTCGCTGGCCAGTAACCAACAAAACCTATTTATCGCATTTTTACGTTAAGTTGTTACTGCTTCACTGGTTCAGCCATATATACCATATATATTAGAGTAGACGACTAGTGCCCGGTTGCACAGAAAAATTGCTATCGGTATCGGCCGATTAATTGTGCGCCAGTTAAATGTTTTATATGAAATATGTATTCGCAGTCAGAAAAAAATCATCGCACACTTGATTAAATATATTTTATTACGTGGAAATATTTAGCTTGCGTATAAATATTTAAATGACCAATGTTGATCGAATAACTTTTTAACTAATCGTTAAATATTTCCATGGAATAAAATACATTTAATCAAGTTTGCAATGATTTTTTTCTGAGTGGCGCACAACTAACCGACCTTTAGTCATTTTGCTGTGCAACCGGGCATAGAGCGTACTATTTGCTAGATTTTCTTTTTGTTCCCGGGAAAAGGAAATTTTTTAGATCGTTTCCCTGGGGAATATCTAAGAAAATATCAAGAAAAATGTAAAATCAAGAAAGATATAAAGTTTATGTTTTTTTTTGTTGAAATTAATCAAGGTGTTTCGTTTCAAATGGGGCCACTTTGTCTGTGTAAAGCTCTAAATATTCCATCTAATACTCGTATTTAAGGAAATCAATAAAATTTGTGCTTGTTTATCAATATACAATAATTTAAATATACCGATTCAATTTACATTATGTGAAAAAAATAAATATTGTTTTATTTAGTGCATTATAAATTTGTCAAAAAAGAAAAGTAAAGAATAATTTTTTTTTGTGATGTCGATTTTCCTTAGACGGACTTAAAATCCATTATAAAAAACTAATTTCTTTATATTAAGAAAATTTATTTCTTAATATAATTGCTCAATTATTAAACAAATTTGTGGAAAGTGGATTATTTTTATGTATATAGAATAGAATAAAGTGCAATTTATAATTTTTTAAAATTAAAAAAAAAATTAAAATAATCAAAATATCAATAGTATAACAAAATATAGAATCAAAAATTTTAAAAGGTTCTACAAACTTTAATCTTATCAAAAAATAACGCAATGACCAATGACCATCTTAATGCGCAAAGTGGATGGCTTATATTTAACAAGCAACTACAAAATTAAAACAATTGACCGAATATAAATCTGTTTAAAGCTTGGTGTCCATTCAATTCAGAATTACTAATACAAATTTTAAATATAAATATAAATACGAAATTCAAGATCGTGTTGAACTTTTGATCTACTTTCATTTTTTTGTGTGAAGTTTTTTATGACCGAATTCAAATCCATAAAAATTGTCATTATATTTTAATGAGCAGGAACATATTATATTGTCAGACCATTGCCAAGAAGATACTGATCTTATGCGATGCTTCTGCTTCATACAAATGATCCATTAACATAAAATATAGATCATCGTGTAAAGGTTTGTATGTATTGTACGATCGTACAGAAAACACTTTATTTCTGAGCGCACATAATAAAAAAACACAAAAGAAATCTCTCGTATTTTTTTTATTTTATTTTAGTGATCGCGACAAAAATGAGGAAAAAAATCAATGTTATGCGTATGACGTATACAAACATATACTATAACAGATATATAGCGGTAAACTTGCGGTACTTTTCGATTTCATTGCAACTCAAAGCGTTTAGCCTAGATTTGCAGCGTTGGGTCGTTGACTTATGTTTTCTGTTTTAATTTTGATTTTCTTCTCTCTGTTCGGATTTAATTTATTATCATATTTCCACTCTTCTCTATTTTATTCTCTGTTCGCTCGTTTATAAAATATATAGTGATCGCATAGAGAGAACAAGAAGTGTAATGAACTTGACTTTGCTCTAGGTTGCGCTTATAAAAAAAAATATTGCGTAAAGTAAAATAGTAATGATAATACATAAATGTATAGTAAACTGTTGGTGTGCTCATTTATACGTCGAAAGCTTTACACTTTAAGAATTTCCACCTCCTTCTTTGGCTTTGTATTGTATCTACTTCGTATACAGAACTGTTGAGAAGAGTATGCATATTATGAGCGCAAATAGAAAAATAAGTCTATGAAAGTCAACAACCTTAAATTAGATTTAACACAAAAAGTATAATAATACGTTGCTGAAGAAAGCATTTCTAATGGTAATACAAAATATTATATATGAAGAAAAATAATTCTACTACCTTCGCAAGATGGTCGGTTGTTGATTTATGGTATTTGTAATATTGGTGTGCAAGTATGTATAGGAAGTTACAAAATTCACTGTTAGATTACAGTTAGATAGTATTTAAATGAACTTTATTGAATTGCTTTGTTTGTTGTCTCGTAATGCGATGATCATAATTATGAGAATAGAATTTTAGAGATTACCACCAATTCTTCAATTTGATTAATCGTTGACAATTTATTGTGAAATGACTGATTTTTAGATAGTTCGTTGAACTTGTACATTAACTATTAAATGTTTCAATTGTGTAACTGTAAAATTGGCTACTCTCGATAATTGGTTCTTTGAACTTTACAAAATAGTGATATTTATATATAAGTCTAGCAATTGTCCCAGATAGAGAACTGTGAATTACACGGGAGAAAAACGTGAGTAAAACACAGTGTGCTACTGATCAATTGATAGCAAATTTGTTAAATTTTTCGTTTTAATAAAACAATGAAAGACTGTTCTTTATTTTATTGGATTATAGAGAAATTAAAAAGTTTATTGACTTTTATGTTATAAAATTTAATCCGATCGAAAGTGGTATATTTCACAAATAAATTATTGTGATCGCTAATGCAAAATGATTTAAATACACTTCATTTTAGGCATGTATTGCGAAGAAAGAATTTTTATGCTAAATTAAAAGATGAGTTCAATAATTGTTAATGTTTACATGGTTTGTTACATTAACAAAATTTTAAGAACTAACTAATGGTTTTGAACATTTCAGTTGTTACTTGCCCTAATACTGCGATAAATACTCTAAAAAATTTTTTTAAACATACTTTTGTTCGTCAAATATTCATAGGTTGGTCAATCTTGAAATTCAAAATCCCAAAAAAAGGATCTTTTATGTTACATAAATAGTAAAAATAAAATGTGTTGGAATAGGAAGTGTAATCTCATAAATGTTTCTTTTTTCCTATGCCTAATGATTCAATATCCTTTTCTCAACTCATTCCAACCACAAATTCAATCGATGTTTCGAGTAAATCTATAACAATAATTAGTTAATAATTATTTAGTGATCATGTTTTTAACTCGGCTAACTCGTAAACTCAGGGCGGAAACTGAACGCATTCAAATCGCCCACCATTTTGGATATATGAGCCTGGTCATTGCTGTTTTTATGACATAAGTTTCAGTCATTTACAAGCTGTCGTTCCATAGAACGAGATAGATGTCGACATTTCCATCATTGTATTTTGTACTCTTTTCAAATGAGAAAAAATCTTGCTCAAGCTATGGAATTGACTAATTCGACTTTGAGTGAACATTCTGTGAGTCATTCAACAGTAAAAAAGTGGTTTGTAAGATTTTGTGATGGCAATTTTAGTCTTGAGGCTGATCCACGTCCAGGTGCAGTAAAAGAATTTGAAGGCGAGGAACTTAAAGTTTTACTGGTCGGAAATCCGTGTTAAACTCAAAAAGAGCTTGAACAACAGTTAAAAGTTACTTATCAAGCAATATCACTTTGTTGCATGCAATGAGAAAAATACTGAAGGAAGGAAAATGGGTTCCTCATAAACTGATCGAAAAAAATAAAAACCGAAGAGTTGCCCATCTGCATGAATTTTCTTTCTCGATACAAAAAGAAAGAATTTTTTGAACAAAATCACTAGGGGTGATGAAAAGTGGTTTTTGTACGATAATCCTAAACGCAGAAAACCATGGGTTGATCCGGGCAAGCCATATCGGCATCAACAAAAATGAATATCTAGGCCAAGAAAGTGTTACTGTGTGTCTGGTAGGATTGGAAGGAGTCATTTATTACGAGCTCCTGGAACCTGGCCAAACTATTGCAGCTGAACGTTACCAGGCTCAATTGATCAAATTAAGTGATGCTCTGAAGGAAAAAGAACATTGATTGGTCAAGGAAGGAGGTGATATTTCTGAATGACAACGCTGTTCCATATACAGCAAAATCAACCCAGGAACTCATCTTTTCCTTAAGCTGGGAAGTTTTGCAGCATGCGGAGTATTCTACAGACTTGGTTCCCTCTGATTACTACTATTTCAGATAGATGTCATCGCATATTTGAAAGTCCAGCGGTTTACGTAAGTTGAAGAAGTGCAAAAATGGCTCTTCTGATTATTTTGCCTTGAAACCACCAAGTTTTTACCGCGAAGGCATTCATCATCTACCTGATATATGGCAAAATACCGGGTGTACTACGAAATCCCGGTTTTCAATATCCCAGTTTTCAGAATCTCGGTTTTCAAAAACCCGGTTTCAATATTTCGATAATTAATCTTTGTAACAATTATATTTTCAATAAAGCTGAATTTGACCAAAAAAAGCGCACCTAATAGAGTTTCCACTTACACACCTAATAAACATGGGACATCGTTTATCGAGGGTAAGTCCAAATTTATACATTTTATATTTAATCGTTTCTTTTAAAGGTAATTACAAAATTATTCTACAGAAACGAATAGTCAACTATTGTATAACAGTTCTAATATAGTATTTTCTATAGTCAAGGACACTTGACAAACATGATACAGCGAGTTACTGGTGCCGCAAACCCTATACGAAATCGTGTTAGGAGGGGTTGAAACGGGCGTTAAGCAAACATTTTACACGCTAGACTTGCTTGTACTACAAGAGCTTAGTTATATAGTTTGGGAGTAAGATCTATACTACCATCAATAGTGAAACTCTCTACTACATCGGCCATCAGAATCGAAGAGAATTTGGAGTCTGCTTTCTCGCTCAGCGACGGTTGCAGTAGCATAGTATCGCATAGATAGATTATGCACCACAAAAATTAGTAACTGTTTGTCAAATCATATGTTATGAAAGTTTTACTCTTTGCTGAGCTGACAGATATCATGAATAACATTCCGCACCATGACATCAAAATCGTCGTGGATGCCTTTAATGTAAATGCCGGTTGTGGTGGGGAAACTGTATCACATATTGGTACTTACAGCTTGCATCTGCTCAGTAACAATACCGCTTTCAACATAAGAAAATCAACAAGGAGACGACCAACATCAAGTAATGATTTGATTGACGATAAGTGCGGACTATAACTAGTCGAAAATTAACGAAAGCTGGGTGGGAAATGGTTGGATAGTAACATTAGAAGCTCTCAGGCACAACATCTTTGCCAGAAAAACCACAACTAAATTCCGCTGACAAATGAAGCTCTAATATATGAGGAAATGCATCGAAAACTTCAACTTCCAAGAGGAAAACGGAAACTATCTAGAGACCTGCCATCACCAGAAATCTTAATGAGGGCTTGCACCCAAGATCCATCAAGAAACGGATTTAGACCTGACAACAAACGTGACCAACGTTCTCTCAGTATGGCAAACCATCTTACAAAATCTAAATAATCTGACTGACGAATTCCAGCTGTTATTTCACCAAGCAAGGAAGTATTTGTCCCATATCCAACAGTGGAAAGAGTAAACACAGCAAAGATTAAAAAATGAAAAGCATTCGGTCTCGTCGGAATTTCCACAGAATTATTAAAACATGGATGAGCTTCTCTTGCATCTTATCTTTGCATCGAAATGGTGTTTCACGCATTTAAGAGCCAATTCAATAATCCACCAAAATAGTGTGCGCTAGTTCTTTCTCTGAAAAAATCAAACTAAAAATGGTTTCATTATTTTTTGCACAATATTTCTTTCTTTAATATTTAAAGTTCATTCACCACAAAAAAAAATAGATCAGGTATCAATTCAAAAATCAGTTATCACACCATATTTGACCGAGAAAACCGCGAACATTTTAAACACTTCCAAGAGAGCTGCGGCAGTAAAACTTGTCACTACTTCTAAATGCTCAGCTTTCACGGCTAGGCGTACATTTCTTTGTAACCTAGTTCCCTGCGTTCAATATTTGTTGCCATAGATAGGTCCCAAGAAATGTACGCCTGCATTTAAAACTTATCGATTTCTGGTATAGATCTCTCAATAGTTAGTTCGGCTCCTGTTATATTTGGATATGCCTATATAGCTTACACGTTATGCAGGGTTTTATGCATCGTTTGAACTGATACCTCCCATCTATCCTCACTATAGCATTTTACGTTTGTCTCAAATTAAGTCATCCACCAGAGGGTGTTTGCTAAAGGATGGGTGTGTATGTCACGAAATATATCTTAAGTTCTAAACTATTGGTACTTTCCTCTTATTCAAACAGTTGCGGTACATTTTCTGCATTACTCAGCGCTAAAGATTCTAGAAAAACTTGAGAGTTCGAATTCTATTATTAGAAATACAATCTAAAACCACAGGTATTTTGACATTTGTTGACAAATTGTATCCCAGAAAAGCACGAAAAAACTCTCACGATATAGAATGAAATTTTGCATTTATAAATACTCAAAACCATCGCCTACATTTTAATTTGCAGTGCCGTTTGCAAAATATAATACCGGACAAGTAGTGCAGTTTTTAAAAGCTTCGGCACTTGGACCGGGAGGTACTGGGTTCGAATCTCAGCAGAGGCAGGATGCAAAGCGAATTTTCGACATCGATTACTATCGGTGATGTTAATAAATACAACTAAGACCCTCTGTTGGAGTGCAAAATTCAGCGCCGACCCACCGTTCATGTCAGTATACAGGTTGACACGGAGCTTGCAATGTGCGGGTAGTATACTATAATTGTGTGAACGGATGGGGTGTGCGTGAATGAAAATAGGGGTATTAATTGACCTTCAAGGGACATTAAATCCACTGGACAATTAAAACTTTCTTAATTTTGTAAAAAAATATTAAAAAAAAAAAATATCGTACATTTATATGTACATATGTATAATTAGATAATTTTATGTACCAAAGTACAACTAATTAAAACAAAAACAATTAATTTTGCCAACAACAGTCGAACAACAGAATCGGAGTTCTAGGGCGTTCTCGTTGCCAATATTTCAATATTCACCATTCAACAAAAAATTGCGTTCATTTTAATTCCTAGTCAAAATTACCCGAGTACTGCCGTTAACTTTGAGATGCTTTATTATAGAGGGTTGTCAGAATTGTGTATGCCAATAACTTTTGTTGAGCGAATCAGAGTACTTGGAATTCCTGATGCCTGATGGTGGGTTATCTCTTTGCGATCATTTCTTGATCAATTTGGTTTTCCTTCTTAAATCATCGATCTATACGGTACTTTGTGAATTTCTGATTGGTATATTCCAGTGTTCTCGAATTAATTACACAATCGTAGGCAATTCTTCCATCCATTTTTGCGTCAATCTGCGTGACAACGACTATGATAATCGACACTTACTTATACACAATCAACTTCTCAACCACCCGATACTTTTTTTTTACACTAACACTGGATCGCGGATAAATTTGAATTTTTGATTCATAGATGGCAAATTTGTAAGAATCGCAACAATCAGTTTCGAACGGATGAATGAGATTATTGATTTGAAAAAATCCGCCTTCTCATCAAGTTGCGACGGCTGATGTAGTATTTTAATTGCAATATCTGAAGTATCTAAGTAAGTAAAATAAGCGCATTTATTTGACTCTGTTTCAAAATTTTCTGCAGAAAAATTTGCTGGAGAATAAAAATGGAAGAAAGAGAGAGAGCAAAAAAAACCAATCAATTTAGCTAAATTGGTTATATTTTTGTAAACAAATTTCCCCTACTTTTCATTTTGTAAAACTTATTGCCCCTTCGGAATAAAAATTATTTATTCTATAGTTAAATTAGCTGGAGGCCGGCACCTTAACAAAATAAATTCTCTAAATATTTGTGCTCATTATGAGTTTTTAATCTTTAATTGCTCTGTTTCGACTATTTTGAATATTCGCTTGTTTTATATCGTCGCCTTATCAGTTTTGTTTCTAATTTACATTGACATGGAAAAAACTTTAACCAATTTAAATCAACTTGATTTAAATCTTATTGAAGAGCCGGGCGAGAAGTAATTTATTTACTGAAACACCCGGAATACAAAAATAATAATTTGCGGGGCGAAATTTCAAAATGTTTGAGGAGGTTGCTTAGCGCGAAGCCGAAAATGGGTGTACTACGAAACCCTCGGTTTTCAAAATCTCGGCTTTCAAAATCTCGGTTTTCAAAATCCCGGGTTTTAAAATCCCGGTAATTGCACAAAATAATTAATAAAGTTTTTTAATTGCAAGATTTGGTACTTGCAACATTAACGCTTTCAACACTGTATCGTCCCAAAGAGGTTCTATCACATCATACTAAAATATATTTGAAAATTTCGTATTGTAAGCATCTAAATTTTTTTAGTATTTATCAGAACTTCTTTAGGACCATATGTCTCTACAGAACTGAAAGGGATAAACAATATGATTGTGCAATTTATGTTCTGATTTTTTGTATTACACTTAGTTGACCACATTATAAAAAAAATCGTGTTGAAAGGGTTAATCTTCCCACAAGATTAACAAAAAAAGCAATATTTTGTTAATGCAACATTTTGAAATGTAATAATTGCAGAGGCTGGCGGCTTCGATAACTCTCACGGGCACTTAGCCCTCCATCCAAATTCCATCCCTATTAGCCATTTTCTAGAACTTTATCGCAAACTGATTCTTGAATTTTGTCAAAAATCATTTAAGAGTTCCATTTTCCCACATGCCAAATTTTAAAAATTCAAAACGGGATTTCCTAAAAATCGGGGTCTTTTTTATACAAAACCGGAATTTTGAAAACTGGGGTTTTGAAAACCGAGATTTTGAAAACCGAGATTTTGAAACCCGAGATTTCTTTACACACTCACCGAAAAGTGGCGGTGCAAGCACAACAAAGAGTCGCCTTCATAATTAGCGAGCTGGAGTTTCTTCGCGAAAATCAAGATGACGAGGAGCCAGAAAGCAGCTACAATCCCGAGGAATATCAATCGGTCCCAGGTCCAAGAAGAGAAGTAAGCTTAGTTCCAGAGTCAAGGCAAGATATTAATGTGGTACCAGAGGCCACCTCTAATCAAGCCCCTTCTTGACCACCACCAAAACGACGACGAGTTGCCGATCGTGTCACTCCCGTAGTAGGCGATCTTATAATTATCCTACCTCTTAGGCAATGTAGAAATTGGTAATATCTGGACAGACATATTTATAATTTACCGATTCCGACAAGGGTTTTACCAAAATCTGGTGGTAGAGATGCGATTAAATGACGTAGAGTCATTTCGCAATTTCCACCAAATGCCGCCCCAACTATATTTGACGAGTAATTGTTAGTGCGGAAATCTAAATATGGATGATTACATGGATGATTGTCTAAAATTTTCACTAATTTCGCTGTCTACTAAATCTTGAGTGATATATTGAGAAATGCTCTTATCCCTCAGCCAATTGTGTAGCACCACAGTTGCTTTTATAATTGAACGCACTGTTATTTTGCTGGCCAATATTGGACGTCTATAGATTCTTCATTGACTGGATAGAATCCCGAACGCATTTTCAATAACCCTCCTGGCTCTAAAGAGGCGATAATTAAAAAACGTTCCTGTCTTGAGGAAAGACATAAGGCCTCATTAGGTTAGTAAGAAATGGGAAAGCTTCATCTTATACAACCACGTATGGTGCCTCAATATTTGAACCAGTCAGGCTATCTGGAGCAGGAATACATAAATTGGCACCACCATCCATCAAACCAAAATTGCTATTTCTAAACACACATTTGAATTTAGAGAAAATCACTCTACAGATGAACAAGTACCCAGGATGTCACTGAAGATGCACTCGAGAAATAGAAAATATGCTCCAGTATTTTCTTAGATGTAGCTCAAGCTTTCGACAAAGATTGGCACCAAGAGCTTGAATTTAAACTGCATCGAGACCTGCCTAAGCAATTTTATCAAATTCTTAAATCCTACATAGCTGATCGACACTTTAGAGTCAAATTTGAAAATCAGAACTCTGAAATAAAAAGAATATCAGCAGGGACACCACAAGGTAGCGTACTTGGACTTATTCTGTTTATTCTTTATACGAGAGACTAGCAACATTTGTAGACAATACAGCTATTCTAGCAGTTGATGGCACATCTTATGGCGCATTTTATTAAATGAAGCCAAATCAGTGCACGTCAACTTTACAAATCAAAATGTAAGCTGTATTCTACTGGTTCTCAATTCAAACCAAATTCCATATGCAAATACAGCTAAATACCTTGGCATGACCCTCGATGCTAAGCTAAGATGGAAAGAACACATCAAGAAGAAAACAGAAGAATTACACATCAAATATAGGAAAATGTACTGGCTCATGGGTAGAAATTCTGAGCTGTCAATACACAACAAATTGCTTCTATACAAGCAAATGCTAAAATTAGTATTGACCTATGGTATCCAACTTTGGGATTGTGCCAAGAAGACCAATGTACAAATGATACAATGCTTAAAAAATAAAGTGCTACGAGGGATTGTGAATGCTTCATGTTACAAGCAAGGAAACACATACAGCGCTTATCTCTACACGAAAATGCAGATATCCGTCGATTTTGGACACCACTAAAGGAGACTCCAAAAACAGAAACCGCTGGAGCTTTGCAGTTCTAATTAGAATAAGAAAGTATCGTAAAATGAGTAACCAACAGGTTACTCATCTTAATCCACGAAACTAATTATTTAAGATAGATAAATTACTGTGATCTCTGAATCAGTTGTATTATTGCATAAATAAATAAATAAATTTATTAAATTAATAAAAGAAAAAAAAATCTAAACAATGTACTGTCACCGGTATGCCAACTTGGTCCAACTACGACAGATATAAATTTGTAGTTCACATCATACACAGCAAAGAGTATGATGCTGAAACTAGGCTTATAATTGCGGTAAACAGTACCAGTGTGGGAGAAAGCCTATAATGAATAAAACGAATACTTATACATAAATATTTTTGTCTAAGAACATTTATCTAAAAATATAGTACCTGTACAATAACGTGCTTCCCGTCCATTGCACCTATGCAATGGGGGAAGTTCCATTGCTCCACATATTCTCTGACCGTGTTTAACCAAAATTCTTCGTTGAATTCAGGAAAAACACTTAGTGGCCCGCACAGTCCCCAGACCTCACACCCTTGGATTTTTACGTCTGGGGACCTGCTAAGCAATTACTGTTCGCAACAAAAGTACCCACAATAGAAATTTTAATTGAAATGATAAGCGGCGCATTTAAAAAAATGAAAAATTAAATTCAACCCCACACAAAAACCTTGGACACAAGAAAAATATACCTTACATGCATATTGAGTGGAGGAGGTCATTTTAAACAAAATCTAATAAATGAAGTTGAATAAAAATTAATTAATAACTTAAAAGGTATATTCTTAAACCTGGCCTCGGCGAAATAGTATCTCTTGTTTTGACCACAAGCTATGAATTCTATAGCATGCCGTTGGAAAGGGCATAAACTAGAGAAGTTTTTAAAATAAAAGTTATTTCAAAACAATTGCTAATTTTTTTTTAAATGCATATAGATGGTAGACATTTTTTATACTTTTATACATTTTTTAGGATTTGGAAGCCCATAACTCATTTTTCTTAAACCGATTGTATTAAATAACGATTTATTTAGAATAAAAACACATTGCAAAATACAATAAAAGTTATTTCGTATCTTTACGTTTACAAACAAAAAAGTTATGACCATTTAAATGTGAAATTTTGGGTAAATTAAAAAAACTTAGAAATATCATATCTCAGTTACCGTGAGACTTAGGACATCTGTTCCATGGGATGAAAGCTTCCAAATGACCCCCTCAATCTGCCATAAAACGTTGTCGGTCCACCTGCAAAACACCCTGTATAGTTTGGAATACCATACTTATCACTATCAGCTCAAAAGTGAAAGATGGTATAGAGCTGTAATACGAGGTTTACCGTCGTCTGCCGATCGCGAGGAATCAAAGCGACGTATGAGGACCACGGTCATAAAGTAACAAAGATTATCAAGATTCGTAAAAAGTTGACAATTAAAAATAAAAACAATATTACACATTTCCCATTGTTTTATGTAGACCTGTTGCAAGGTGAAAACAATAAGGACACATACGAAATTAAGAACCTGCTACATTGCAAGGTGTCTATTGAACCACCTAAAAAGGTACCTAATAGGTAATTGGTGCGAGAATATTAATTGTTGTACAGCCACATTCGCTCCACTTATTCGTTTCAAGTAAGTGCGTTATCATTATTATTAATAAATTATCATGTGATAAAATTATTCTATTTAAATAAATATAAAAAATAATTGTGTAGTGAAGTTCCGTCTGGCATTTACAAATTCCAAAATATTGCCTAATCCTCAATTTAGAATCCCTATATCACTGATGCCACACAGGGTATCACAGAAACCGTATTTTTCTTCGTTTCTTTCCCCGTTTACCTATGATACGGGTTTAAAAATAAGAAATAAAAGATATTTAAGAAAGAAATATAAATATAAGAAATAAAAAATATTTTAAGGACATTTTTGCCTCAGTTTAGTTTAAATTTTATTTTCGAGAGAGCTGAACAAAACAAAATAAAACACACATACATATATACATTATCTATTACGACTAGTAGTTGGCCATGAAAAAATAATCAAAAAAACCAAAAATCTCGTGTGGCATCAGCCTATCGAATACTAGAAACCAACATATAACCAACATATAGATGTTTCCCAAAGATCTTTAAAAGGAAAATGTAAGAAATTGCCTCGTTTCCTGAACTTATTCTAGCACCACCAGTTTGGTATCCGAACACAATTTCTTACTTCTGCAGCTGTTTTCAATGAATTTAGTTAATCAAGCCGTTTTAAATTTCCTAAAATCGTAGAAACTAAAAAAATCCATATAGAATCAAATTTAAATTACGTATAGTATTTTGTTCCCGTCATATTGTTTATAAATTATGCGTAAAAAGTAAACCTTTCCTGAAAATTCAATAATATTAAAACCGTTATGCAAGATAATAAAATAATAAATCAATAAAATATATAACTGCAATCAATCGGAAATTGATCGTATAACAAAAAATAACGCAATATGTATAATAAAAACCAATATTGCAACATAAGTACATACTTGTACAATCATCTTCATAAAATCCGAAAATATCATAAAAAAGAAATGGAAGAGAATGTGAAACAATAAAAAAAGATACCGTAAGAATAAAACCAATGAAAATTTCTTTTACAGTTTCTGCTGTGATGTCTGTAGATCGTCGCGAGGATTTTTAGGGTTCTTAAGAAGAAAGAGAATTTATTTTAAACATTTTTCCTTTTTTGTGTTTGTTACAATTTCTATTTTATTGGATCATCCACCACCAACAACAAAGTCGTAGGTAGATCTCTCGATTAACAAGAAAACACAAAGCGTACAATAAAATAAACAAATGTTTTCTACCCTTCGCACAAATTTGATCCCAATCTATAAAAATTTCTCACACGGAAATATGAGATTTAGGTCATTTACCGTTAAATATGCGCTTTCGATCGGTTTATTGATCATTATGCAAAAAGGGATTTTTGGTTAAAAAGGATATTTAATATTCCAAAAAATATTGATGATCAATAGAATCCCGTTATATTAAGAATAAAATTATGATTATATGATTGGAGTGGGATGCATATGGATCATTGTTTAGTGCGCATATGTCGATGTACGAGTATATATCAGAAGTATGATTAATAGGGAAGGAGTTACGCCCAAACTGTAATTATACAATAATAATAATAATAATAATAATATGATCATGAGGCAATTGGATTTTACAATTTCTTCGAAATACGTTAATTTATTTTATGAGGATTATTGCCAGGTAAACGGATACTTATTATTAAATAACAGCGGTAAGAAACCCATTAAAACAATTTATAATGTGTCGCAATGGGCTTTGCGCGACTTATTACAATTTAATGAGGTTATAATTTTACAGCAAATTTTGATGGTGATATGCGACACCCAACTACTTCTACTAACACACCTGAAATATAATAAATCAAAGCAAATAATACCAAATACATAATAATAAAAATGATTTTCATGACCATCACCTGTAAAAGTATTCAATTGTTTTGTTGTCGTGCCTATGTTTTGTCGTCAAAGCATTTTCATTGTCTTAAAATGCGTCGCGTCATTAAAAATGACATAATTTTTTTTTGTATTACAAACAATCGTAATTCTTTCATGGGAACCAAAACAGAAACGTAACTGTTATGACAGAAATATGTTAGATTTATACCGATTGACCATTTCCTTATTAAAGTAATGAGGCTCCATCTCGCCGTAATCCAGATGCTGTTTTATTAAATCAAATATAATATGAATACACCTTTCTACTCAAATGATTGTTCATTTGGGTATAATGATTGATGAAAGTTAACTGTAAATTAAGGGTTATGTGAAAGGGTTTGTTTTTATATGAAATTGTGAGCTGAGAAGAGCACTATAGATCTACAAAAAAATAAAATGATAATTGTTTACTGTAACTACCCTTTTATGACGACGTGAAGATTGTCGGAAACAAGATCTATTTTTTCATAGATTTTACCGTAATCCTTTTTATACTTTTACATATCATCCGTCTTCACAGTTGTATTATATTATATACACAAGAACGTAGCACAGGTAGATTGATGAATGGGTTAATATTTATAATTAAATAAGGATGCTTTATTTTTATTTAGATTTGTATACCACCTTCGCATCTGTCAATAGAGATGGGATGCGATCATTATTTTAACGTTAAAATTATTTTACTTAATCATCGACAGTTGTGATTTTAATATTGATATCAAAATGTGTGAAATTACAACAATAATAACATAGTTAAGTTTGAAGACTGTTAAATCGGGATACGAGTCAAAGGGTGAATTTCATATCCTGTTCAACGTTTAGATCATTATAATAACGGGGATTTTATGTATAGGAAACAAATCGAGCGACCAACTTAGCGTATGTTATAACAATTTCAAAAGCTATAGTAAACTTATAGTTTTTATGTGGCTTTTCCTTATTATGTACACTGAAAAAATCCACATATAAAAATATGGCTTAAACCATGTCCAGATAAAAATATAGCTGAATTGAACAATAGGAATTTTCATTATGTTAATATGTTTATTCCAAGTACATACATAATTTATTTTATTTCCTATTTTGCATTTTATGATATTATTTAGAAATATAATTTGTATTACATAAAAATATTTTTAAGAGATATTTTTATAACCAAATCATAATTTTTATTCATGGTTTTTAAAATATAATATATTTCTCTATTAAATTAAGTTTAAATTAATTTGTCTAAATTATCATCCCAACTGTGACCTTTGGTAACCTCACCATGTACAAAACATTTGTCCGGCTATCATCATTAAAAACCAATTTACAATCAACTTGTGATTAAAAAATGTTCAACAATTTTAAGTAGTGTAATATAATTCGCTAAGTCAACTTGTGTTTGCTTCATATAGATACTTGAAGTATTCAAGTTTATTTTGTAGCTTGAAAGACCAACCACTGAACCAGAGATGATATTGGTAAGAAATCAAGAGTTTTTAAGGAGCAACGTACTGAATCCTTGAAATTACTTTTGCACTGGACTCAAACCAAAATAGCATTTTGCAGGGCACAAATCGCAATTTTAATTGATGCACAGAGTTCGTGTCAAGCAGGTCTTGCAAATCTATCGTAATGTTAGTTAATTTGGATTGTACGGGTTTATTTCAGTGTAATCATAAGCAACCACCCACCCCATTTTAAAAGAAGTATTTAACGATCCACCATTTTTAGTTTTGACAGCATTTGTTGAGTGCCTCTGGTGCTGTTATTGAAACAAATTTCATGACATCATTAAAAGTGAGGTAATCTTAACGTTCGATTTTACTTGAGGAATTAAAATGGATTTTTCAGTTTCCTAGCCTTTACCTACCACTGCAATTATTTACTCGTTTGTAATTAAAGCTTTGTATTGCTGCACGTTAAAGATATTATTGTCATTTCAGCAATTATTATTGCTAATCCTGGTACTTGGGACTTGAAATAACGACGTTAAATTAGTCGAAAGTAATTATTAAAGTTCGTTTAACACTCACTGCATAGTTAAACCTCCCATTGGGTTTATCTGAGCGGTTTACGTTGGAGCGCTTATTTTAATGACAAATCATCTGACACAATAAATTATAACCACTTCTAAGACATTAACCGTTAGTTCACCTGAAAATTATTACTCGACTATCGCAGTTAGAGACTGGGATCGAGAAATCTCATCTCGTAAAATTGTTCAAACTTTTGAATTTTCCGTAAAATAACGTTGCAAAAATATAAGAAGTTTCTCTTTGTTTAGGGATTACTGAAAAGACAGGAAATTTTGTATTAAAAATCACTCGAAAGTATCAAAGTACTTTTCATAAAGCCAAAGTATCGATAAAAATTCTATAGTATGGACAATATCATCCCTGAGGCCAACCTGTCAAGAATAAAAACTTAAAAAAAAATAAAAATTTTAGCGACACCAATTGTCTTTCTTTTTTTGACATTCCAGTCCAGCCATGCACAACTTTAAATTCTTAAGTAATAACAAAATCAACGCGATGTTAATTTACAACTTTTATGAATAAAACATGATTAGATTTTCATGTGACACCCATACCTCGTTTTACGGCCTAGATACGTTCCACGAAACTTGGCCGCAAAGCGAAAAGCCGAATAAGGAATCAATTATTCTAATACAAATTCAATGGGATCGGTTCCAAATTTGTTAAATATGTAACATGGTTTATCATTTAAAATGTATTTTATCTTTTTATTTCATTTAAATCAAATACATACATAACAAGTACATATACATTTGTACATAAAATAATAACAGACTCCACAAACCAACAATATGTGATCTATAAACAAAAATGAAACAACTTCATGTTACATAAAATATGTACATAATTATTTTTTAAATGGCTTTCATCTGAAGACGATGAAGAAATGGTAGGCTGCAGATCACTGTCGTCATCATTTTTCGCTGGTAAGGATGGACCTGGCTTAAAAAAATTGGCCAACGTTGTTTGTTGTTTTCTTGTCTATTTCGTTCTTCAGTGATTTATAGCAGCTAATGGCTGAGTTAATTCCCCGAGAAACGCACGTTCGACTGAGTAAATTCCTCGAGAAACTTAAGCGCTACGGGCGACGTTCAACGTCAGGATCGTTTTCAAGGAGGATGTTTGTTCCTTGTTCGAAATAGGAAAAAGTATTCGACAATTTTTTTGATGTTAGCTATTTGGATATAACAGGCTCTGTCTCTTCATCAAATGCCGGTTCTGCTTGCAACAGAATCAGTTCCTCATATGAAAAGGGTTCCCTATCAGCTTCAAGTAGATCAAGCACATCACGTTCGTTCAAACCTTCAAAGCCGAGATCATGTGCTAGATCCAAAATGTTTTGACTAATTTCAGGAAGGAAATTAACGTTTGCATCAGTACTTTTTGCATATTCTGGCCATATGAGCTATGAGCACACACTAAATATGCCTATGAGCACACACTAAATAACGCTCGTAAACAAGAGGAAATAGAAAAGAGTGTGCATCGGAATTGCGCTTGCGCAAGATTGGCAACATGTAGATATATTGACAAAAAAAGTTCTTTTTGCCGTTATAGCGAAACATTTTAGGCCGTAAATCTAAAACGTGCCTTAATTGAAGGGCGACGTAATAGCGAAATGCCGTATAAAGAGCGGCCGTTAATTTGTAGGTTAGGTTTCATAAATTCAAAAATTGTATCATGTAAGGGTCGGGTTTTTAAGCCCAGTACAACTTGAAATTGTAAAAAATAACACAAAAAAATAAATTATAATCAAATTTTTTTTTTATTTGAATGATCGATACATGGCATTAATATTTGAATATTATTTCGGGTATATGGACACTATGGCTGTTCTTGACGAAACACATTCCGGACGTCCAATTTTGGGCCACTTTTTCGAGCACTGCTGGCCGTATGACCCGAATAACACGAACAATGCTGGCCTCTAAAGCGTCAATTGTTGCTGGTTTATCAGCATAAACCAGGGGTGTCAAATCGCACGACCTTAGAGTCCACAATTGACAGGTCGCGTCCATTTCTCGAAATCAACTTATCGCCAAATTTTGATTTTAATATGTCGATGGTTGCGGTCGCCGTACGGCACGTAGCACCATCCTGTTAATAATTTCGTAACGTTGTTCAAGCATGAGTCTATTCATAATGATTTGCTTTGAGCAGTGTGCCCAGACAATTGAATTTTTTAATTTTTAAGTTTCATCAGTCTTGTTTACTTGAGCCCAAGCTACGAAACACTTGTTATTTTTTTGACGAAAACATAAATATAAATATTTTATTCATAGGCATAAAATATTTTGAAAATTTACAAATTAACTTCCACCCTGAACTTAATATTTGGTTAATAAAGCATCTTTTACAGCTTTATCTTATAGCTTTTTAATGTCAGTTTTGATTTTTAATATTTTCATCGCAATTATTAATTATTTAACAGGCTAAATGAAACATTTCAAATTGGGATATAAATGGCCGTCTTTTCAGCTATATTTTATATTCGAAACATGTATAAGCTGGTGTCGTTTCTGAACATGAGTTTTCTCAGTGTACTCGAGAAAACCGGCAGCCAAGCCGCTTGTTGTCTCCGCAAGGAGTCAGGATGGATCCTTCCATAACAATTGTATAATTCTGATAATAGAAACGTACATAGAAAAAGAGTTTTGACATAATATGATGCTTTTTCGAAATTGATATAGAGTTGTTGTATGTTAATATTGTATGTATGTTTATATTAAATTTTGGCTTATGCTGGGTGACAGCCAAATATTATTTTTACATCGAGATGAGATTACCAAGACGTTGGAAGTTTGGTTTCGAACAAATGAAATTACAGATACTACGACTAAACTATAAAAGTATATTGAAAATTCTTTGAACTTACATACAAAGTATAATCTCAATGCTTTAGCGAATTATGATGATTCGCTATGTTAATAGTTATAAATTAATTAAGTTAAATAAGTTATAAGTCAACGATTGTACCATAAGACAGAGGGCGAGTATTTCAGATTTATAATCATGGAGTTCCTCCTGTTCGTGGACCATTATTACCGCTACAATTAATATACTTTTGGACATGTGTAGGGCAATATTCGATACTTTGAATTCGATGAGAATAAAACTGAAATTGAATATTGAAGCAAATTTTTTGAAACACTACGAAATACTCTTAACGCTCTTCATGCTGCTTGAAATTAAAGAACCTGGGGGACCTGCTTTTAGGAGTTTTATACTACTTTTTTCTGAGCTGTACTCGTGTATAAATCTGAACGCCGTTCTTTTTATAGAAATATTTAAACTTCTTTTTTATATATGTTTAATGGCAAACGTCTTCTGTCACTAAAAGCACTGAAATTTTATTTCGTCATGTTGAATCTGCCATTATTGTTATTAGAGAGAATTATTAATCAAAATTGGATCACAAACTTTATTGCCATTTAATATTTAAAAACAATAAAATAACAACAACGTAAAATATAAAAGTAATTCGTACACAACGAAAAATTAACTGGTAAAAATGAAGTAGAGATGGAGAATACGAAAGAATCGATTTCCGTAGACTAGGTAGTAATTCGCTAGTGCTACATATACATGGTATTGTTCTATATATAGACAATATTCCTATGTAAAATATCAACATCAGTCGCCGCGGCCTGATGAGATAAATGATTTTTTCAAATCAATAATCTCATTAAGTTCGAAACTGATTGTTGCGATTCTTGCAAATCTTCCATCTATAATTCAAATTAAATTCTAATTATATAAAGAACAATAAAGTGTTTATTACGGTATAATATTAATAAAATTTTCTTTTTCTTCCTCTCTCTAACTATCTACGGCAATTATATATCCGTCTCGATCCTTTTTATTCCTCGGGCCTCCAAAAAATTTCCAAATTTAGTAAATGAAATAAAAATCGAAACGAAAAACACAAATGCAAATAATTGAACTAATTGGAACAAAATTGCTTATATGTCAAAATAAATTTTCAATGAAAAGTCAACAGTAACATAAAAGCCTCAAAATATACCCGCGGTAGTTTTTGTCTAGGAAAGTAAATCGAACAAAATTGTCGCATGTAACGCGAAAGTAAACATTGATTATTGCTCTCGTTCAGTTACCACCCTTAGCGCTGGGCGTTAATTCTTCATTTAGGCAATAATCTCCTAATTTTACTCCCTTGATGCATATTCTACTATTAAACAATTTCGAACGTTTGGAGTTCCAACTGCTTTAACTTCTTAAGCCAATTCACTATATTACTTTATATCACATTACATCAACGTTTATAATTTCACTTTTACTTCGCACTGTTCACTTTTTAGTTCTAAACTTGTATTGTTCACTGTTTAAATTGAAACTTTGTTTGCGTGGCTATTCGAGAATGTGCAATTGTAAATCACGTGCATTAACGCCGTTTAAATTTCAGCATTTTTGATGATGACTGTCGAAAGTTGTTATATCTCTCATGCTGCTCGTTTTGTGTCTCCCGTTTTGCGCTCTGTGTGCTGAGCTACACCTATGGTTCTTTATTCTTCTTGGTAAGCCAACCCGTCCCTTCGTTTCTCCTACCGTGTACTCTCTTTACGCAGTATTTCACATTTCAGTATTCCACTCAGTATTGCCAGAACCTAAGCTCTATTTTTCTCCTTAATCCCGGACTCTGTTTTTCTCACAAAAACAAATTTCTGTTGTTCAGGAGTAGGCGGCTGTAATGAAATGATGCTATTGTATGATATATCGCTCCAATTCGATCTATACGCTTCTGGCTCAAATGAATAGACTTTGGAGCTTATTCCGTAATTGCTGGGATGAATAGGTGGTTATGGTGTTCTGACGCTAAATGTTAAAAGTTTCAAGCATCCGATACGCATTTGTAGTGAATGTTGCATATGAAAAACTTAGTAATTTAAAGCTATAAACAAATGTTACAAACATTTTACGTTGTTCACTTTTTACTTCTTACTACTTCGTGTTTGTATGACAATTTGATCTTATATGATCAAGCTTATATATGCTACTCCATCGCTGTTCGATGCGTATTGCAATTGTAAATTACTTGCATGTGTTGTATTCGAGAACATTCCTCGTCATCATACTTTCATTATTTCCATAATGCTCTCCACATGGAATGCCATTCTAAAATCCAGTTCCTAACCAGTATCAGAAGAATACCTGGATATGGCTACATCGATGCACGTTAAAAATAATAATCTCTTAATAAAATTATTAGTGATATGTTTGTGTGAACCTTGCTTACAACAGTTCTCGACACATACCAAAAATTGATATCTATTTTTGTTATACAACCTTTCAAAATCACAGAATTTTTCACACATACATACAACAATTTTAATCGATTTTGAACCTCCATCGAAAACGACATTGTCCAGTCAATCATATTTCATTATCTGCTATTTTCGTTTCCAATTCTCAATTTAAAATAAACAGTTATGCCAAAATTAAACAAAAAAGAGAAAGAAAATATTCGCGGTAACACTTTTAATTTTTGTTCTTTCCTCGCTTTAAAAGATCGCGAGAGCAGGTAGGTCGTTGTACTTGATCTTCAAAAACAATTTTTTTCGGTTACCATCAAATTGATAATTTATAAGTTTGTTGATTTTTTGTTTTATAGTTTTGGTAGAATGGTTTTAAAGAAAAAAACAAAAATTTTATTGTTATTATTTCACCTTGACTTTGCCATTCAATTTCTTTTATTATTTTCCATTAAATAATAATTTGCACAAAAATAAACAAAATGCAATTTTGCCATAAAAAAATTTACTTAAAAAATGACTAAAATTGTTATTTTAAAGAATTTTAGTGTCGATAATTCGTTTTATTATTGTTTTTGGTATAGTGCTTGTGCTTAAATTACCCGAGGATTATAACATATCACATCAGGGCTAAGTTAAATAGTAATTTTACAAAGTAAAAAATTCAAGGCTGGTATAATTTGTTTGCAAAATGTTATTAATATTTATGCAATCGATAACTTAAAACTACTTTCAAATGAATAATTAAATGATAATTCAATAACTTTACCGACAGACAAAATGTCGCCACACTAAAATTTATGCAAAAATCAACAAATTTTCAAAAATTAATTACATAAATGAATTAAGTGTTTGTTTCTGTTTCTCAAGAAATCAGCTTTAAATTGGTCGTAAAATTTAAAATAGTTTAACACTAAATATTCTCAACTTTACTACACGCATATTACTACATAATATACACAATCATGTGAATGTACTTTCGGCCAATGACCGATGAAATTAAATATTTAAATTTTTTCGTTGCTAAAATCAGAATAAAATAAAAAACGCTAAATAATTTAAATAGAAAACAAAATATAATTTATACCTTAGCAGTGTATTCCAAATCATAATATTTTGAAATTCAAAATTTTGTTTTACATGTAAAATGCAAAAATTTAAATTCATATACAGGTATGAATTAATTTAACATCTTATTGGAACATGCCTATTTTTGGTTGGTACATATATTGTGTTCTTAGAATGTATATATAGGTGCCAAATTTTGATGTTGACCAAAAATTATATATGCCTACCTGAAACTGAAAAAACTTTACTTGAGCCACAGTAAATGAGCAAATTTTAATTTTCAATAGTGAGAATGCGTAGACAAGTAATGGAACAATTGTTATAATTTAATTCCCTCTCGTAATAATTGGAATCTGAAACAGTAATAATATTTGTTATTAATATTCTATGATTTTTATTTTACAAAATAATGTATTCTTCAGGAAATAATAAGCGAGATGATTTTAAACATCTCTAGATTCACAGGCGATAAAATATGTGGTGCTGATCATGCATTTTGAAATACTATAATTACATTTCTGTGAGCGACTTTAGCGGTATTGAAAATTTAATTTGAAATGGTACATAGTACTTAGTATATTGCCACTGCTTTCAGCGCGAAATAACGGAGCAAACTCTGTGTCTCGAATGCATTATATTTGAGCCAAGCCATTCCATTATATTTATAACTTTATGAGAAGTATAATTTATTTATTTATAAATGGTGCCTACAGTGATTACAATCGACACAACAAAACAATTGGTAAAAAATTACGGCACATAAGCTCGACTACAAAAATTATATAAAGCTTTCTCAAATGAATAACAGCGCGGAAGCTACATCACGGCGATTATCTAGACGTTTCAGTTTCAAAAGATTGCATCGATTCTGATAAGGCGGAAGAACGTAATCCACAGCACACATGGATGGTAAACGTCGTAGCGCGAACAAAATAAACTCTTTCTGACAGAATGACAGTGGTACGAGAGTGACCAAACAGGAGATGCATATTCCAAAATAGATCGAACAAAGTAGACGTATAATGATGTCAAAGTTAACGGGTCACTAAAGTCTTTGCAGTTTCGTTTAATTAAACCAAGCATAATGTACGACTTTGAAATAATGGCGTTAACATGTCCGATCAATGGTTTCGTTGTACAGTTGATATTGATAAAAAACAGGCGAGCGGATACGTAAGAAAGAAAGAGTTTTGCATTTACTCACGTTTAAAGGAAGTATGTTGTTAATTGACCAACTGGAGAAGCGGTTTAAGTCATCTTGTAACAATTTGCAGTCTAACACGCTAGAGACCCGGGCAAAAATCTTTATGTCATCCGCGAAGAGGAGGCAGTTGGCAAACTTGAAACATTTAACAACGTCGTTAATATAATGAAAATAACAGTGGGCCGATATGACTACACTGAGGCACGCCGGATGGCGCCCGAAATAATGGGGAGAATGAACCCAGAACCCTAACGAATTGCCAGCGATCTGAGAGGTAAGAACGCAACCAGTCGATGGGAATGAAATGACAATCGAGACTCGCCAACTTTGCTAATAGGAATAGAGTGATCAATCACATCGAAAGCCTTTGCGAAGTCGGTATAGACAACGTTAAGCTGCTGCTTAAGACTGTGAAGTAAATGACTACAAAAAGAGGACAAGTTAGACACGATAGACCTATCGGGTTAAAATCCATGCTGAAAAGGAGAAATAAGTCTCTTGGTATGGAAGTGCAATACTCTGTGAACCATGGACTCAAACAGTTTGGGTAAGACACAGAGGATGGCGATCCCACACGATAATTACTAACCTCGCTTCTATTACCCGCCTTGAAAATTGGACGAACACATGAGATTTTCCAGGGATCCGGAATAAACCACGACGAAGGCTTTCGTTAAACAAGAAGGTAACTGCACTTTGCTGAAACGGTTAAGCTGCGTTGTTGATATGGAAGCGAGGTAATCGATGATAGTCAATGCTTTCTCATCAGTTGAAGATGACGAGAACACACCGTCGACATCGTTCCAAGATATACCGGGTAAGTTAAAGTCGCCCACAATCATAATTTGTTCACCAGGACGAACTGGAGGTATAACGGCTGAGTCGATGTAGTATCACGTTTTATCAAAACGTGCTGTAGACATCCCGGTCAGATCCGTAAGGAATGTAAACGGCGACGGCAACAATCGGAGTATTGAAAGTTAGTCTGATGCGAACAGCAATGACGCCAAGGCAGGGATGGCAGGCGATCACTTCATTGGAGGCTGATTTCTTTACAGCAATTAAAACACCACCACCATACAACTGGTGTCAAAATCATCCACAATCCGGTTTTTTGAAATGCGTGAATAATTTGTAAATCGGCGGATTATAACACAAATATCACAATTGTTATGCAGGTCACAATCCGCCTCCTACAAATCAATTTTTAATGAAACGAACGTTTATAGTAAGCTGTCCATTGGGCGGTCTTTGGGTATAATAATAGCCTACAATTTACGTCCCTTGGAGAACAATTTTGAATTTTGTCGCAGATATAGCTTTTTTGACAGGCACTGAGACAGTTTTGATAGATTTGACAGGAGGCCCCGACCCAACAATAACTTGCGGCGGCGTTGATACATCATGGGTATTGGAGCTAGGCTTGACTACTTTAGCAGATATGGTTGGGCTGGAATTATCACCAGCATGTTTATTTGTCAATGCGTTAATTAATTTACGGTTTTCAGCCATCATTTGGGCGGACACCGATGACAATTTTTTATGGAGAGCGTCAATTGGAAGCAAGCGGCAAAATCCTTTGTTGGGATGTGAAAGCTAGAGAGAGCGTTAGTAAATCGGAGAATTCCAATTCGTTTCTATTCGGTAATAAAAAATATGTTTTATTATTTACTTAAACGCACAAATAAAACAATTTATATTGTGCAAAATGACACGGGCTAGCCGTTAGGGGCCAAGGATGATGGCATTTTATCGGTCGATAAATGAAAATGAGGCAGAAGCCAATAACAACACCATCCCCTCCAAAGCAAGCTGTGCGGTAGAAAATTGTTTTTGAATTCGAAAGGGTAGATGGCGGATTTTAAGGTCTGTGATGGCTACTTTATACAATATTTGTATACTGTTTTCCTCCAGGTAAATAGGCTTAGAAATATTGCATCGCCATTGAGATCGCATTAGAGATTTTCATAAATTAAACAATGATAAATGATGAATCTAGTATTATTCTTTGTGACAGCCAGAAATTTCTTTTACATCGGCAACAATTAAAATGGTGCTGAAAATCATTACGGGCTTATTATTTGTAGATTATTACTTTTATAATGAATATACTACTGTTTATTATAGGACCGCAATATCGCACTTATACTCAAACCGTTACAGGTTCCTTCACAACATTCCAACCGTTTCGATATTGACACAAGGGCTCTGAGTATTTAGCCTAACCTAGTGTTGAATGAGAATACAATCCATCAGTGCTCCTGTAATAATCGATACAGATCAGACATTCTCTCTTTGTCATAGAAACTTGATTCTGCACTAACTCGCAAATAAAACACTCAGTGTTTCTAGTACAAGCTTTATTTCCCCACATCTTGAATTTCTTCAGCAATTCACTAATTTCACTCTTTATCGCTGTCTATTAATTCGCTTGTACTGTTCACTTTTACTTTTCGCACTGTCTACTTTTTACTTCTTAACTTGCATAGTTCACTGATTGAATTATAACTGCCCCTGCGTTTAAATTTGCTCGCACTTATATGCTTGTCTATCGTTGTTTGTCAGACAAAATCGAAGTGTGTTAAGAATAACAAAATGGGTGGTCTATAATCACTCGACCACCGAAAAAATTAAGTATGGATCTGCCGTTGTACAGCCACACTAAATTACTTCTTCGCACTGTACTATGTCTCCCACGCTAGTCTCGTAATCTCATCCTATTTTTAATCCTTTCTTCAGCACTTTTGCTGTACTTACCCGTACAAGTTGATCCAGTTTCTCGATCTGCCATAGTTCTGTTGTTTATCCAGTTCGGCAAATTGATCATCTTGCTGCTTATATATGAAATCTAGCTTGTCCAGTTTATCGTCTATTCTCTCCAACTGAAGGAGCTCTCAAATTTTATTTCAGGGATTGATCCAATTTCCTCACTTATGAACTGCTTTTCGGTAGGTTGAAGATTTGCATTTTTATATGATTCAACAAGCGTCATACCTGATTGTTCCGAAGCCGGTTATCGAGATCGCTCTCCAAATGCAGGCCTATATGGTCGAGCTTCTTCCTCCCGTCTAGCGTTTTGCAGTCTCGATAATAGCTCTTTCCTATTTCCTTCGGCTAAAAACCCGCGACTCAGCAGCATTTCCCTGAATTTCTGTGACTTTTAGAAGTTTTTCTCTACTAAGCTCATTTTTGTTGCTTTTGCAAAATCCCACTTCTGATACCAAAAGTTATGAATTACGGGCGTTCGACACGTGTTGAAACTTGATTTTGCAAATAAAACACTCACACTGGAAAAAAATAATTGATGCGATTTTTACTTAATCTTCTAAGAAAATTTAAAATTGTAAAACTAACATAATGTTTTACATTATTTACTCATGCTAAGTAAAAATTTAATAAGTTATCCTTACTTAGCCTAATTTAAAATGACAATTTTTGAAATGTAAAAACAATTTGTCGAAATAAAACCTTGCAAATAGTTAAAAGAACTTCATCATACGTAGAAATCGTGTAAATCAAAAAATCTAATTTACATTCTGATTCTTATTTATTAACAAGTAAAATTTACTTAGACAATGTAAAATAAACTTCTAAACAAAAATTTACATTTTGCACAGTAAAGGTTGCAAATTTGTGTTTTAAATTTACATCTACGGTGTTTAACAATTATTATTGCATTTTTAATATAATTCGCTAGATCAATTGATGTTCATTCAACTTCATTTAAATACATAAAGTGTGAAACATTATTTTTGTAGTTTAATAACTAAATAATCTGATGAGGAATTCGAATCTTTTAATTAAAAAGATTCAAAATCTTTACCTCATTAGTTTGGAAAAGGTGAAACTGATAAAGTGATAACCTCATATCGATATCAAAACTTTATACCGTCTATGATAATTTTATTTTGCTATAAATAAAATTAAGTAAGATAATCTTAAGAATTGCAAATTTTTTTTATTATATTTTATTTTTACTAAGCAAAATGTAAATTTTACTTAAATTAAAGTTAATTCAACATGTAAACATATTTTCATTTTACGTTTTTGTATGAAAATAATGTATTTTCATTTTACTTCATCCAATAAGTCCAACCAGAACAAAATGCGAAGTAAATATTACATGCAACGACATAATTTTTTAAAAAATATTCTTACACAGCATGCAGTTAATTTCACATTTTAAAATTTGTGAAGTTTACATTGCGCTATATACTTAGCCTCGATTTCATCTGAAATTTAAAGTTAAATTTACTTATATTTTTTGTAGATTTCACCCTATTATTTTTTTCAGTGATGGAATTGGAATAGAGTTATTTAGAATGAGCTTGTGGAACCTGGTCAAACTGTTACAGCTGAACATTACCAGGCCTTGATCAAATTAAGTGATGCTCTGGAGGAAAAAATACCATTTACGGTTCATACGACTGGAAGGCGGAAGGTTATATTGCTGCAATACAACGCTCGTGCTTAGGCTGGGAAGTTTTACAGCATGCAGCGCATTCTTCAGACTTGGCTTCTTCTGATTACCTCTTATTCAAATCGATGTCATCATATTTGAAATTTCAAGATATGCAAATGGTTCAATGAATATTTTGCTTCGAAACCGTCAAGTTTCTATAGCAAAGGCATTCATGTTCTACCTGATAAATGGAAAAATACCATAGATAGTAATGGCGAATATTTCGATAATTAATTTTTGCAACAATTATATTTTCAATAAAGTTCAATTAGACAAAAAAAGCAGAGTTTCTACTTGCACACCTAATATATACGTAGCTTCTCAACCACGTTCTTGTTTTGGTAGGCATGCCTTTATCGTTTCTATACTCGGAATATCCTTTCAGCATGACAAAAATGGATCGATGAGCTACTGTATCATTCAGTAGTTGCAGAATATTTATTAATATCATTGTTATTGAAGAAAATTTATCGCATTTTCTCATCAGACTTGCATTCGCCCCAAAAATCTATCTGGAGTTATCTAGGATTAATAAACAACCGGGTTATATTGAATTCACAATACGTTTTATTGGATTCTTCGGAAAATGTGAAAATTTTGGTAGATTACATTACCACAGGTTCATCAGAAATATCCGAAACTGAGTCTAAGCTTGTAAAATTTATATGAAATTTTAAATTGTTGTAAAAAAATTGACTTTTATGAGACGGACAATATTTTAGTTGTGAATACATAAACTTATTTATTATGATTTATTTTGTGTAGGACATTACATAAATTTTTTCAAACAACTCTTATAGCGCGTATTTCCACAGTTCTTGAAGGCATTTATGCTTTAATGTTGCCATCGTGACAATCTAAAATGCAACCTGTCTTATTGTGCCTCTACATGCCCGATAGAAGTGCAGAAATGTAAATAAAAAGGACAATTTACTTCACACGTTGTAAATATATTTAACTTTGTAAGGTGGAAGACAAACAATATTTTGATATATAATATGGAATGTCATGGTCAAAAATCCCGTGTTTTCTTTATATAGTAAGAAGATGATCTTAAAAACAAAACTTGTTTCTGGATGTTTTATAATTAATTCTGGATACTATAAAAAATTTAAATTATCGAATGATCTAACGTCGGCCTTGGACATTGGACTGCATATTCTATTTGGGATGTAATATAATTGAAGTTTATAATCTGAAGGACGTTGTGTCAATATACGTAAGTCGCTGTCAATTTTTAATTCTTTGAATGTATTAATTTAATTCGTTAACATCTATTTTTCTACCGTTGTGCATCAACTGATAAACAACTGACGTATTTTAAAGTAGGGTGTTCAAAGCATTACATGTATATAAATCTGAACCAAATATGACGTAGAATAATTTAATATGCGAGTATTAAGGCAAACGCCGTAACTACGGCTTGAAAATTGGAACTGCACGTAAAACATCTAGTGAAAAATGGATCGCCGAATAACAAAGCGAGCACTCTATGCTTAAGGTAACGGGGGCAACCAGAGTAAAGTAAGCTTATGTATGATTAACCATCACAAATGGCTTTTGAATATCTACAGTATGGGTGGTATACTAAGCAAGGTATAAATAACGAAAATTGAAATTGTTGCGAATCTATTTTTATTATTTTACCACTATAGGTAAATAAAATTGTAATATTTTGAATTTATTTGTCGTTAAAAGAAGGACCGGCCTTATCAAACGATCAAATGAATGAATTGTTTTGATGATGTTGCTGTACTCCCTTTATCGAATTAGCTGCCGTAAGTGGTTTTTACAGTTTAGAGAATAAAACCGACTCTTATAACATGTATTTTGGGATTTTGTAACTTTTCTCGCTTGGTTGATGACGATAATAAAAATGTCGATAACAGTACCAAATTATTTGCGCATGCGCGTTCGGCTTCAAAAATGCTCATTTTTGAACACAACGACTGAACGAACAGAAAGACTGCTTCTGTCTTCCCTCGTAAATAACGCATATGTGTTCAATTCTCGAGTGCCAGAAAACGACAAATTTCAAAATTCACATCAAAGTTTCAAATAAAACGCCCATCTTAATAAAACGCCTAGGTTTTCTATGATGGACAATTTTCTAATAAAATAAACAATTAAATTTATGTTTTGTTTTTTATTTATTGTATTTCAGCCTCTTAGGAATATTACATAATATTCGTTGTGTTCTCAGCTTCATATAAATGCTCGTTAATTTTCACACAATCAATATTTAAAGTAAGCGCCAGTTATGTACCAATTTTCGATAACAGAAATTTCAAAAGTTTATATCTCCGGTTCGGTTGTTTGTCCAGCTTTCAACACACCTTCTTCATGCAAATCAATCCTACATCATGCAAATCGTTATTCAAGAAACTAATCACATTTTCTATATAACGAGCAAGCCAAGCCATAAAGCTTCCATCAATGCTTTCAACAAATTTTTACAAAATTCACCAGAAAATTTTGCAAGCCAGACATTTATATCAAAAGTATCATGACACAATTCCGTCAGTGGACCATGTGTAGCGCCAGCCAACTTGACCGCTACAAGTTGAGGGTTGACAATATTTTAAATATGTTTTGAAAAAAAAACGCGGGAAATTTTTTATTTTGTTAATTTGATGGTATACGAATATTTTATGACGGAGAGCGATAAAACCTGAAATATGAACAAACATGGAAAAACGGTCCGTTCGATTATTTGGTCATTCAGTTGACGTGCCTTAAAATGAACAGTCGTGTCTAGAAATTAGAACTAGTAAATGATGACTTAGTAGTGTATATTTTTGTAATAAAAACTAAAATCTAAAAACTAATTGGTAATTATAAATTTATCATCATATCGGGGTTTAAAGTGAAAAGTTTAAAATTCATACTGATAAGTGGTCTAAATATCATAAGACATTTAGTTATATCTAGTGACATTCGTGTGGGTGCATTACTTATAACCTTTTTCAATAGTGTACAGTGAAAATGGCCAAACTTTATCCATTTAAAATTTATAGTAAATGAAATTTGTGGGCATTATAAAAAAAAAAAAAATATCTGATCATGTTGTTTGATTTATAGAAATTGTACCTGTTAATTTGTTAAAAGAAACATTGTTATCTTAAACTATAAGTTAGTGTTAAGGAAGTTACATATAGTAAATGTAAAGTTCGGTATTTTGTTAAACGTTCACGTGGAAGGACGTTGGAATAACGTACCGATATTTTAATGATATATTATCCGTACGCGAATAACAGGAATGGTCATGGGTCGTGCGATTGATAATTATAATAAATAATTATAATAATAATACATCTTATAAAATATGCCTTAAAATAAATCATAAGTAATAAAACTAAAATATAAAAATAATATTTTTTGTACGTTATTAATCTATAAAATTATAATAACAACTTATAATAAAATCTACATAATAGAACAAAACGATTAATCTAAAGTGAAACATAAATACGAACGTGTTACAAAATAGTGCCTTCTAAAAGAGAACCTTAGGTAACTAGGGATTACGAACTTTAAAAGTTGAATAATTTAATTAATCCTACGAATATTCTGTGGTGGCACAACCATTTTTAAAATAAAATATCTTCGTACTGATTTGCAAGCCATCCATTTTAAGAATTGCAAGAATTGTCCCGCTTCGGTATCCGGATGTTATATTATCAACCGTCGACTCATAATATTGCAGAACGTTATCATCATCACATGGAACCTACGATTTACGGATAACATCACATTCGCCGCATATGACAAATCGTAAATAGACAAATTATACTTTCTTTATATGTATGTACCATTATTATTAGAATTATTAATATTTTTTTTTTTTGCATTTGCTTTATATTTTTTTTATAATTATTTTTTTTTTATTTATCTTAAATATCCTGAATTTTTTTTTGTAATTATTATTTAATTAGTTAAGTATTTAGTTAAGGAGTACGCGTACTAATATTAGCCGTATATGAGTATATGGGGTATGTTTTCGAGTGCTATTTATACAAAATATTAGTATACACATATACAGTTAACTATAATATTATAACAATAGCGATTGGATTAATAATCATACAATTTCTATATTTTTTCTTTTGAACTTTTGTTAATTTTCATTAATAAATTAAAATATGTTTACACTAATTTTACTAGTTGAAATTGTTCTTAGTATTCGTGATGTTGGGTTTTTTTCGGTTCATATTTCAGGTATGAGTATGGATTAAGTTAATAATGGAGGAACAGGTGAGTAGGAGGGTCCTGGGCTGATGGGAATCGCTGATGATTGATAATACTGAGTAGCATTTTTTTTTTGTTTCTATTTGTTGTGTAGGTATCCCATCCCAAATTTAAGTTTCGGTCTATCAAGACTGGGTTAAGTTTCAACAAACCCCACGCCTTTCCCTGAGCATTAGCTTAAACAAGACCGAGTTGAAACCTCTAGTCCAGTGAATTCTGCTAACAACAGAACACCAAAATGGAGGCCTGTTCGTTACACATGAAGATTCTCAATTTTAAATTCGGTTTTGAGGTTATCCTGCAACAATTAAAAGCTTTTATAATAGTTTCAGATGGGAGATCTACGACAATATGAGGCCCGTGCGAAACAATTTGAAGAAGTACTGGCTCCCGGAGTAAATTAGTTTGGGGTCTTGCCATTATTACAGTCTTTATGTAATTGTGTAATATTTCAATGCTCGACATACCTGTTACGTTAACATCGGTGTTGCACCCACTTTCTATCTTTGGTTGTTTTTTTAATTTAGAAAACATTAAGTGAGGTTTCAGTATGTTTCCATCAGTAGTTATTCCAAAAGTTACTGTGAATCGTTTATGCGTACTATGCTTGCTTTACAAATCACAACGTTCCTAATCCCTTTTTGTGTTATTGTTGATTGGGACTCGCACTCGCAATATCTTGAAACTTGATCCACGTTTATTATATTATGACGCCATATTTGTTTGGTATGGTTATGTGTTTGTTTCGTTTGGTATGTTATGACGCCATATTTGTTTGGTATGTTTGGTAAATTGTTTCCGAATTTTGGAAAATGAGCTGCTTTCTCGAGAAAAAATTACACTACCTGAAATATTTTACCATTTTTTAGAGCGGTTAACAAATGCGCAATAATTTGACGTTTGAAGTGCTGTAAGACAATGTTACCATATGGTTGCAATTTTATGGAAGTTTCTATGAAACTGTGATAAAAGTGTTGCCAAGGTTTACATATTTAAAGTTTAATTTACGGAAGACAGATGCCTTTAGTATCATATCGAGTATCAAAAATATTAGAAATTTTATTTATTTCACATAAATATGATATATACATAAATAATTTTAAACTGATTTAATTGTTCTTAATCTTCGAATAGAACACCCTGGGCGTTTCATTTGAATAAACACCCTGGGCGTTATATTTGAATAAACCACCTAGTGGGCGCAATATTCGTTTTGAACGCCATTTTTGGAGTCGAACGAATGCCCAAATTTTTTCGTACTGTTATCTTCTTTTTTTGTTACGTTCTTCTCAGGCAGCGCGAACTCGGAAGTTTTAAGTTTATCTATAATTTTAACTGTGGTGTATAAATATTGTAGTTCATCAAAATATCAGGGACCGTAACTAAAATGATTGCATCCTTCAAATTACATAAGAAATTGCTATTTTTGTATAAAAAGTCAGGACGAGCTGAATTAACATTAACTTAATTCAATTACGTAAATAAATTTTTTAAATTACCCTTTTATGTTACATTTCCGTAAGAATATGGGTTACTCTTGTATCAATTCTTATCGAATCTATTAAGTTCTGTAGAAACTACAAAATAAATAAGGTATCATTTATAGAGAAAGTCTTTCCATGTGTATTTTTTTAACGGAAGTGTAGGTTCCTAATGTCGCAGAAATAACTCTTCTATAAAATGCTTCAAAGCCCGCCTCTTATTAAAACGACCATAATTTTTTCGACCAGATCGGAGACAAAATCGTAAATTTTATGATTCTTGTACCAATAATCTTAGCATTGTAGCTATTTACTGTATTTTTAGTATAGTTAACAACAACATCTTCCTAAAAGATTCTCAATTTTGAAAGATTCTAAACAAGCAAGGAACTTCGTTCCATAACTATCATTAGTAATCAGTTTTGAAAATAATATTAATTGAAGCATGTCTTTAATTACTTTCCACAAAAAAGTCTATTGATTTTACCTAGGCCTTAGGACCTTACTTTACTCGTATGAGATTGTTTAAGATGAGGATAAAGCTACTTATATATAAAAGTTCGACCACGCGTTTGCTGGCGAAAATATTAAAATTTTCAGTTTCCTGGAAAATTTAAGTCAGTACGGGCTAATTCAAAAAATACAATTCTTAAATTTTTAGTGTATTAATGAGTACAAGATTTTGTTATTGAGATTACATTTAAATTGGTGCTAAATAAATAACAGATTATATTATAAATATTAAGATATTTTGGGTTATTCTGGAATAGCCAGATAGTATTTTTACATCAAGGTGAGGTTATCAAGACGATGGAAGTTTGGTTTTACTAATGAAAACATTGAATTTTTTGTATTAAAAAATTCGGTCGTCTCATCAGACTGCAGTGACCAAACTAAAATATTGAAAATACTTTGAACTAATCAAAGAATATATACTTACAAATACAAAAATACAAAAAATTCAATGTTTTTCATTAGTTCGAAACCAAACTTCCATTGTCTTGATAACCTCACCTTGATGTAAATATTAACAGCTCAATTCCCTTAGACGTGTCACTTCATGCGACGTGACTATGGATCTTCTTGGTTACTAGATTTTAAAATCAAAATTTACTAAATAATTTTGTGCAAAACTCTCAATAAAAATTTTTTAAATCTTAGTTGGCTTCATTAGTTTGAAATTTTTTTCATTTATTTGTCACGTCAAAATTTCAAGTGATAGAAATTGTCATTTGGAGTGATAGCAGTCGCAAGGAAATTTTTATAAAGCAGCATACTAAGATTTAAAAAACAGCCAGAACGACTTTATTGAACAATTATTTTGTTAGTTTCGATTTAATGATCTAGTAACCAGGAAGATGAATAGTCACGTCACTTGAAGTGATGCGACTAGGGGAATAGGGGTGTAAGATCATCGACATCATAACCTTAGTGAAATCCAATTGCCGTGCGCATCTTTCAAAAAAGATGTTACGATGAGTATTTTTGAAGTTTCTCAGTAAGGGACCTAGTAAGGAGAATACCAAGGCCAACAAGAACATGTAAAAGTTGCAATGAAATTATTGATCTAAAGATAGTTGAATTTTGAAGAGGGAGGGTCGTTTGGCAACGCCAGCTTAACAAGTTCGCCATTCTTCTGGAGCAATTTTTTTTATTTAGATGCTGCCGATTTCCTTTTTCATAGAACTGATATTTTAGATGACCTTTTTGTGGTTGGAGATTTTAACTTCCCGGATCCTATATAGACACAATCTGAGGATAATACTCATTATGTTACTTCGAATGAAGGATCTGCAACAGAAACTTTGATTACTAGTAACTTAAGAGAAATAAAAACTGGAAAAAATTCTTAAAGAAGAGATTGGGCTCGGATTACTTAAAATACGTGAACGTTTACAATGAATTTTCGGACATTTCTCATGAACTCTATAATGATTACATCGGTAGTATGCAGTCAGAAATAAACGCAGACCCAAAGCGTTTTTGGCAGTTCATAAAACGCTTCTTGTTGCATCAGATGGATATTCTTCTACGATGAAGTTGAGTGATCATTGCTCTGGTTACAGAAAACCCATTGCTGGCTTTTTCGCAATATTTTTTAATACTGCCTACTCCAATAGCAATACCGACTACCGAGCCTGATGCGGACTACCGCAGTTACATGTATAAAAGCGCTCTAGCATCTCCACTCTCTATTCAAATTGATCTTGATACTGTGCTAAGGAGCACCAACAAGCTAAAAATATGATTTTTCCGCTGGCCCCGATGGTTTGCCTTCTATATCGTTTTAAAAAAACTGTGCTGGTAACTTAGCTCAACCACTTACAACGCTGTTCCAAAAGTCTTATTCTTATTTATTTATTTAGTCTTTAAATAATGAAAATTTCGCAAACCCCACATCTCATTTGGAACATAGGCGCTCATTCATATAAGATGCGAGGTTCATTTTTACATTCAAATTATTCTTTTATCAATCTTTTCTTTCCGTGTGTAGGTTTTAGTATTTTAGGCAGCTGCTTCATTGTATCACTTTGGCAATTTTTTGTGGCTAGGTACCGTCATTCATCTGGTAAACACCGCACTTCTCTCTGGTATCAAAAATGTTTAATACTTTTCTGAACAAAATTTTACACTGCATTTAGAGTTTTTCTCCAAGGATGGTTAGGGTTTCATTTAAATTCCAATAAGGACAGTTTAAAATAATTAACATTTTACAAACATAAAATAAAAATGTTTAACATGGGAAAAACTCGCGACTGCTCGACACGAAAGTCACTGCAACTCGATCTCGCACGGAATATTTCCACCAATATGGAAAGACTCTTTTATAATTCGCGCCCTTAAAAAGGGACGTAAATCAGATGTCTCCAATTAATGGCCAATTGCGAAATTGTCCCAAGTTATTTGAAAGTATTGTATATGATTCCCTTTACTTTCAATGTAAAACATTGTTTTCAATGAATCAGAATGGCCTTCTTAGGGGACGATCTAACCAATTTGTATCTCATACTTTGAACGTTATGTAAGGTGGAAACTAAGATGATGTTATTACTACGGATTTCAGCAAGGCATTTGATAGGGTTTCCCATAAGATAATTTTGTTTAAATTCAGGGCTATTGGTGTCGCACCTCAACTCTTACTATGGGTGGAGTCATATCTGAGGGAACGCAGGTATCAGGTGATCTTTCGGTCATCAATATCTGTTCCTTTTATATGTACTTCCGGGGTACCGCAAGGCAATCATCTTGGGCCTCTTTTTTCATCTTATTCATCAACGATGTCGATTTTGTGATCAAAACTCATCAATTTCTATTTATGTGGACGATATGAAAATTTACAAACAAATTTCAAGCTCCATCGATATTAACCTATTACAGAATAACCTTAATAACTTCATAACTTGGTGTGCTAAAAATAATCTTGATCGGCAGGTCGATTCTGGCTTTTCTATAGGAAAAAGAAATTAGAAAAAATATTTGCATAGCGCTTTTGTCAAAAATATATTTTCTCTGGCCTACTGAGAAATCATGTTTGATTTAAATTTTATAATTTAGGAAATGTTTTTTCCGTACCGAAATTGGATAGGAAAAATATTCCCAATTTAATTTTGTTTTCGAAAAAATTTACACCAACTGTTTAACATAGTATGCCAAAAAGAAAATTTGTGCAAAAAAAATACTATGAAAATATTTTTCCTAATTCTTTTTTCCTATAGAAAAGCCAGAATCGACCTGCTGAAAGTGAGTAAATGCCAGTCCATTACATACTCAAGAAAATGCGCAAATTCCATTAGTCGAGAGTATATACTTGCTCCTCACAGAACATGTATGCTGCCCGAGGCTAACAAATATTTCAATTTTTTTACAACGAAATTAGCAAAATCGCCATTATGAAATTTTTGTTTGCGACCACCCGATAGACCAATAACCCCGGTTTTATCTATTTTACTTAAATATTCTATCTAGTATTTATAATTTTAAACATTTTTTTATTTTTTCACATTTGCCTTTCATTTAACTTTATTTTTGTTTATTTTTATTTTTATTATTTATCTTTTTTAATTTTTTTTGTCATCACTAGTTTAAAATTCCCCCGAATTATTTTGTTTTTCAAAAAAGTAATAATAATGGTGATGGTGATAGCCCACGTGCGGTCAGGGTGGGGTGAATGGTCGTTGGGAATTATTATTATTATTTTTCTTGTCCTGAAAAGTTATTTCAATATGAAGAGACAAAATTGCAAATACGTATGTATTTGCGGATATTGTAGAACTTAATGTTTCCCGTTCTTCGAATACAAATTAAAAATTTGTATGCTCGAAACACCAAGTTATTTCTAACTTATTTGCCGTCATGTTAAATAAGTATGCAAAACCAACCTAATTGATTTTACTGTCTTATTTGTGACATCAAATCAAAAAATGGAGCGGTGAATACCGGATTTATGATAAAAACTGTCTTGTATAATAAAAGATCATTATCAGAAAATCATCAAGCTCAACCGAAAATTTCTGCGAATTTCTCATGGACATTCCAATTTATGGAGAAAATATTAGTATGAAGTTTGATGTCGAATAGTCAATCCGCCTTGACTGTAGGGTTGTTGAGTTTTGGTGAAATATATAATTTTGATCAAAACTCTTCAATTTTAATACAAATAATCTGATCAAATTTTGTTTGAAATTTAATCTAATTTTTTTTTTGTTTTAATTTGAGTGAAGAAACTCTCACCCAATGCCCAATGGTGGTAACTGTATGAAAGCCATAATCTCTCGAGTTACAAAGTATGAAAATTATTCAATTTTTATAATCAGACATGTAACATGCAACATTACATTTTCGATAGTTTATCGAAGTTCATGTTTCGCTTCTTTAGATTAAAATGGAATACTGTTTCATTTTTAATAATACATTTTCCAGCCTGCTACATTAAACAATTGGATATTTCTACTCAATTTCTGTCACAAATAATTTGTTTTCGATACTTGAATGAATTTGGACAAAGAGGTACTGCTCATATTTGTTCTAGTATGCGACAGCAATACAAAAGAAGTAATTCATATACGAAACAGTCGCCAATTTCAGTTTAGGTAAAAGAAACGTAACATTCGATAATGTATCGAAAATATGATGTTATAACATGTCACCCAAATGTCTGATAACCCATCTACTTTAGTCCCTCTATATAATGATGCATTTTACGATATAATTTTAGTTTTGATTTTCGAACAAATAATAATGCTTTTGGTCAGAGGACTAAATAAATAACTTTATACAAGCTCTCTCTCTCTCTCTCTCTCTCTCTCTCTCTATCTCTATCTCTCTCTCTGGCACTATATAACATCTAGGGATTTGGCTGCCTCAAACGAGGTTTCATAATCATATTTTCATTTCGGATAATGAGTGATTAATTCATTGATCTTAAACCAGCCGTGAAATGAAATTTTTCCCTTGTCACAAACGGGAATTCCCTTGTCACCAACTCGGGACCTAAGGTCGCTGGACCAAACATGCTAACCACTTTGCCACCGGGGCTGCTGCAGAGAAAGAGATATTAAATAATCAAAAGGAATTTCCTTGCAACTTTCATTTGTCGGCTTGATAGAAATAAGTTGATGGATAGGCAAGCAATAATGCTGCTTTAAGGCCGTGTGCCAACTTAAAGTAAAAGCAAATTTTAATTAAATTTTTCGGTAAATCCAATTATTTTTCAAAAATTCTATGGTAAACTGATCGAAAATCTATCCTAAATCCGGTTTTTACCGTAGTAAACGATTTACCTTAAGTTTGGCACAGAGCCTAAATTGTTAATTGTTCTTTGAAACCCTTTATAGGATTTTTGTGATATTCAGCCATTATTATTATAGTCTGTGAAGTCTCATTCCATTTTGATCCATCTTATTTGCTGGTTAATTTCAACTTATATGAAATTGCGAAGTTTTTGAAATTTTACATCTTGAAGTAAAACTAACGGTAATCTTGCAGGGATTTTGGTATACCATGCAAACCAGGAAATGTATTAGTAATAATTTGTCTAGTCATTGTATTACATTGAGAAAAATATTCGAAAATTTTGGAAAAGAAAAGAAATTGGTGCAATTGGTTAAACATCGAGTATTCGATTCGGATTTACTCCTGACCCGATTCACTAACGTAGGATGTCAATCAAATTGTCAAACGATGTAATTTAAAGAAAAATATATTTTTTTTTTCTAATTTAAAAAAGTATTCATTTGCAACTGGTTTATTGGTATTTTCCAATTGTAAAACGGAAGATGTATTTTACTGATCGCTGTTACCTATGCTAAATCAAACATTCAAAACATTCTGTTGTTGTATCTTTATTTTATGACGTGAATCTTGGTATCTGCGTTTCAGACTTTGTTCAAGGATTTTTTGTTGTTGGTTTTGTGTGAATGCGTTTTTAAATTTGCTTTCACAGGGAGGTAATTCAAAAAACTGATGATAACGAAATCGGTAGAAACAGTTTGACGATGCAGCATCCAAAATTTAATTACGCCGCTCGATAGCTAGAGTTGAGTGGGAACTGTGGTGCATCGCATGCGGTCGAGGGGAAGCACCACCATTTTAATTTTCGCCGTTTACATTGAACTCTTTATTTTCGTAACCGATTATGATGGGATTGGAATATGCTTCCCTATGTATCGCGTGTTCTATTTCCTTCCCGAAACATTGTACGTATTCACGTCACTCGTACACGTGGTACAGACAACAAACCAGTAAACTCATTACTTGCGCTGCTCAATTAGAAAACAACTAATCAATTTGACATTGGAAGTTGAACAAATTTTTCATTAAATTTAAATTGTAACTTTAGCTTATAGATGTGTTTGTATTAGTAAATTAGGAAAATTAAATTTAAATCTCCAGCTATCGATTAAAGTTTTCAATAATTACAAAATAAGTATCTACATAAGTATCTAAGCAAACGCAGTCCATGTGCTCGTAATTATATTAATCCCATCATTTAGATGGTAATTAAAGATTTGTATTTTGCGTTTAAAAGTTTGTGTTTGGATTTAAATTTATATAAATATCGATGTATAAAGGACTTGTGAATAATGGTCCACAAAAATGATTTTATGTAAATCAACCTGTCCAATGAAATTAGCTAAATCCACAGACTTAATGAGCCTATATGCTTATTTCAATCAAAACTAAATTTACATTTCAAAAATTTTTAATAAATTTTCTATAGTTATATGACGACATCAATATGAATATTTCGTTTGAAAACGACATTCCGAATGTGTATATTCGAATAAAACAAATTAAATATGTATTGTTAATGATATTTTAAAATTATTTTTTCAAAATTCGCTCAAATAAATGTAGTTACACAATCGATGTCAACGCAACCTAATGCAAATCAAATTGAATTAGAAATTTTCACGTGAACAATCACGTTTCCAGCGTTATTCATATTATTTACATTAAATGCTAAAATATTGTATTTAAAGAAAGGAAAATTGATTTTATTATAAGCAAATAACTTTTTTTTTATTCGCACTAATACAGAGATTTCCTGCTATAAGTAATTATTCAAGAAATGCAACAAAATGTAATCCGCACAAAAAAAGTTTTGTTTATTTGAGGGATATTTCTCGCTTTCACCAACATTGTCGGTCTACCATCGATTTAATTGTTGTTTGACGACGCATGGTTTATTCAAAAAGGACAGCAAAATTTATGATGGATTGAGGATCATTTGAAAGAAAAAATGTACCTTTTATGCTTTCCTTCTTATCTTTGAATAAAGAAAGAATAGAAGAGAAATTTTCCTTGGTTTTTTGTAAACATTTAGAATATTATTTTCTGATTGTCGGAGGCGAATTTGTATATTCAAAAAGAGAAATTTTTGTCATTTTTAGAAATATAAATTTACCGTTCGAATATTTAATCCCTTTATTGTATGTTTGTTTTCTAAGGATTTGAAGAATAGGAAACAGCAAACAATGGACGAAAAGGGTTTTTTTTCGGTTTGCTAATTTTTTTTAGGCATACGTTTATTTTGCTATTCAAGATGCTTCCTCAATTATGATTTAATTAAATATTATAACGGAATGATGCTTGAAAATGCGGAAACAAAGTTTGTGACGCTTATCTTAGTAATCGCTTAGATTTATTTTTCAAGGTCGGTTTAGGGTTGGAATTAGTTATAGTACCACAACGTACTCATACCTTGAAAAATAATTATCGAATTGATATTGTGCGCGCGCTAGTATGATTTATGAATCAGTTTTGTGTTAATTTTTTGTTCTCGCGTATACCCACGTAATTATAAAATTGATAATAGTCTAAACGCTAAAATAAACACCTGGAACCCAAGGCTACGACGGCTTAGACTATGACCAAAGTTTAAGTAATTCAAAGCCAAATTTAAGCAAAATATATACTTAGTCAGAAACTCGAACTAGTTTATAGACTCTAGTAATTGATCACCTATATGCTAATATAATTGATTACTTTACGTATGGGTTTTACGCAAAGGTAAGTAATCAAATTTTTTAGAATATTACAACACTACATAATCAAAATAAATTTATAACCATATTTACAAATTAATTTACTTTTCATAGACTGCTCACGCTGTAAACACTTTAAAATTTGGCTATTCCATAAAATCTACCTGTACTTCTAATTGTATTCCCCCTGTCTGATTTAATTTTACATTACAATTTGTTTTTTTTTTTATTTGAAAAAATAACAAGTAGATTATATTGTCTGACGATAATTCATCAAACCCAAAACCAACAACAGAGAAACACAACACCTTTAAGATAACAAGAAGAAGAGGTCGACGAAAAAAAAATATATATTATATAAATTCTCATCATTAAGAATGTAAAAATCTACCACTCTATGTGTATATATCACATGGGTTCATGTGGAATAGTAATATGATCTTGATTTTTCGTATAACTGTAAATTTACCCAACAACAAAACTATCAATCAATCAAAATCGCACAAAGCTGTGTGTGTAACATGTATTACAAATATCGAAATAACCCTCGCGCCTCTAAATAATGACGATCGGCGCGACAATTTCATTACACTGATTACACAAAAAACTGGCGATCATTTTTAAATGTCTAACTTATTATATTAAATCCTTTATTTGTCGCCTGTACACCACACCGTACCTTAAAAATCAAGAAATTATTACTTATAAAATTAAAAATTCGGTTGAATAACCTTAATTAGATATGTAGTAGGTATTGGTTACTTTCTAATATGGAGGGTGAAAATATTTTTGGTGATCATGCTTGTTTGTATATCTTGTATTCTTACTGAAACGGGTTTGAAGATTTATCTTCCTTTTTATCATAGCGTGGATAATTTATATTTTTTATACGAGAATACGATTTATAGTAGAGATATACTTTACTTAGAAAATATCTTGTTATTATTCTAAATGGTGGTAGAAAGCCTTTCTAAAAATTCTCCGCAACTTTGTTGGACACAGTTGGGTTTTATACGGAAACCAAAATATTTACATTTTATTGGCTACCGTAAATTTACATTGTATTTTTTTTTGTTGAAGTTTGTTGGTTTTGATTTTAGATCATAAATGATGGGATGAAGAAAATAGTTTTACGGTTCAACCACATCTATCCTGTTGATATTGATTTTTATTATGGTAAGAACCAAATTTTGATTTATGAGTTTTCTATGGATGTTTTCTGTAACAAATTATTTTACATGATGTGAATGTGGTCAAAGTGAGACTAAGTTGCCAATGCTCTTTTTATCTTGATCTAACTGTCAAATAAGGAGTATTTTGGTTACTACATAGTGACATTATAAAGTAAGCTCTTTTATCTTAATTCAAGTGTAACAACTAATGCCTTATTTTATTGTTATAATTACTATAATGCCATTATTTTAATTTTTTTCTGTAATATGCTTTCCTATGCCAGTTTTGATCTTAATTATTAAAGTAAAACAGAATGATGATTTTAAACAAAACAGAATGATCCATTCCTCCAAACGATTCTCTAAAGCCAAATAATTGGAGTGCAATATAAGGTAGGTGATAAAAGTCTGCTTGATAATTCATCGATAAATGTTTGTACTTAACATACGAAAAGGTTTGGATTTTGGTACCCTTTCAAATATTTTACCGGTTTTTAGAAAGAGATTTCAAATAAAACTCAATATTAAACAATAATGAAAATTTCCGTGTTGAAAACAAACCTGGAATTGTAACATGCGCCAATAATAGTACACACTCCAATAATGACGTATAGGTTGCCGGTTCCCCCCGGTTCACCTATTTCTGTTCGTTTACTTCGAATTATCGGTTGTACTCATGATATGATATAAATAATTTGGATATGACAGGCACTGATTTAGCTTCAAGTATGACTAGTAATGAAATTGCCAGGCCAAACACTACATTTGAAATCTTACTAACATTTTATTTTAAAAAGCCATGGTTCGGATTATGGACAGAAGGTTGGAGATTGTACTGTTGTTCTATGTAAATACTATGTCGTACTTCCACGACATAAAGGGGTATATTTTCCATTGTTTCGCAGTTGAGCAAAGATTATATGGCAAAATAAATAACTTGCGGCTCAATATTAATCTGTATCGTATTAATTGGTTTGGGTTGCTATGTTTTACTGGCGATCTCGGAAAAGGTTTAGCAATCTTCTCAGGCATTTCTACTCTACAACCCGCAAAACAAATATTAATTCTAAACAAAATTGTTTAGATTGATCAACAAACCATATTTCGAGCCGATCAAAACCCGAACAAAATCCAATCGTATAAACCAAGCATAAATCGTAATATTGTTGGATACAAACTCATAAAACTCATAAAAATGAATTAATTGAACGTGAATCAAGTTTTACAATTTAAACAAAACATAATTTTTAAATTAATTAAATAAATTAAAAGACGATGGCTTTCATATTGCTTAGATAATAACTCTTTTTTGTAGTGTCTGTATTTCCTACAACGATAACCATGCCAATCTTTTTGTGGGTGGCGGGATGAGAAAGTTGAAAACATACAAAAGTGACATACATACACTAATAAAATTTGCAAAATCAAGATAAATTAAACGAACTAAATATTGTAATGTATTGGCTTAGGACGAAGGGTTTAATGGAAGAGTGTCAAGGGAGAAAAATACGTTAATGAAATCACCGAATTTTGGACCAAAGTGCTTTTCACTGTCGTAAGTTTTTTCAATAGATTTGGATCCGATGAAGGGGGAAAAATTTGCTAAAAAATTAACCAAAATGTTGTCCAAAAAAATTTGTTCCCGCACCGTTAAACATGGCGGGGATCTATAGCTGCAGCTGGTGTTAGAAAATTATGCGTAGAAATTTACAACTGTTCGTCGAATACTTAAGACTAGGCAACCAGTGGATCTTATATCAAGATAATGATCCAAAATATACGGCAATGGCAGTAAGACAATGGCTTCTATATAATGTGCCGAAGCAACTTCATCCGCCTCCCCAGTCACCGGATCTGAATGCAATAGAGCATATCTGGTATGAACTGGAACAAGAGGTCCGAAAATATGGGATTACCAATAGGGATTCAATAAACAGAGCTCTTTCGAGACCTGGTTTTATCAATGCCCAGGCGACTAAGCGCTGTAATTGAATCTAATGGTGGCCCAACTAAATATTAATTTAAGTGTGTCTGAACACCCTTTTGGTTTTATTTACTGTATTAGACTTTTGTGATATGTATAAATTTTATGAATTTTTTGAAAATAAATATTTTTAAATTTTTTTTATCCAGTAATAATTTTTTTGTTTAAATATATTATTTAATTAATATTACAATATTTATCTCGATTTTGCAAATTTTAGTAGTGGATGTAGACTTTTGTGACTGACTGTATTTTACAGCGCCTTGTGGAACACAAAAAATTAAAATGCAAGAAATAAGAGGTGCTTAAGCAATACTTTTTGCAAGAATGCTGTGGAACGCTAGTGTTACAAAGAATAACTGTCATGGTAAAATCGGCTTTTCGATCCCATCGTTCTAAGTCCTGGAGAACACACGCGAGGATGATGAATTGGATCATGGTATTGTACATTTTTACCAAATAAATTTACTTTTGTCTAACCACGATCCGATAATTAATTTGCACTTATCAAAATTATTAAATTCTACAATTGGAAAAAAACAAATATTATTAGATGCAAACACGTGTAATCGGAGTGTTGAATTGTAACTCGTCCCCGGAGATTGAACCATATCCCGCATTACTAATTTTATCAAAAAACAGTGATGGAGTTGCCAACATGCGACATTTGAAAGTATAAATCTATTTGAGTTGTTGAATATTCTAATTTGATTATAGGCGAAACCATATGGACAGCAACGGAATCAGCGCCTAAAAAATATTTGGTGGATTGGATGACGCAAAGACATTACTTATGAAGTAGATTTGTAGTACTAGATTTGTTCCTTTGTTTACATTTTATAGTGCCTAATAATAATTTCAACTCAAGCAAACTGATTCTAACCTTGCCGAATCATTACTTAAATACAAAATAATCTCACTGCTAATATTTATTTTAAACATTTTCCCATTCTCTGAATCATTTTCCGAATATTTGCGGACTAGAATTTAAAGTCAGGCCTAGTTAGTCAACAGAGTCCGGATTTTTTACAACTATAGGACTAAAAGCATTTATGGACTCGTCTACAAGTTTCTTATAAAATCTATTGGCAAATCAGAAAGAATCAGTTACTCAATAATCTAAAAACATAATTTTTCTGGACCATCTGAAAATATCATGGTTATTATAAAACTAATGAGTTGAGTAATGCCTCAGGCTCAGTAGGCTTTAGGAACTTATTTTAGTTATCGAATTAAATTTTTTTTGTTAAGTTTTTTCCAAGAAAGTTTCCTCGAGCCAAATTTGACAGTGCTGCTGGCACACAATTTCAATGTTGCTAAAACTACAGACACATTTAACCGTTACACTTACCTTTAATGATAACTGTATCGCTTATTCTGATTATGCGATACGATTATTCATAATCATTTTCTAAAAATTAGTCTGTTATATTTTATCAACCTTTGACTTCAAGTAACAGAAACAAAATAGAAAAATAATGTCAAAGTTACAACAACAAAAAAGTGGGTGTTTCTACCACGTGTACGGACATACGACGTGAATACGTACAATGTTTCGGGAAGAAAATGATCTACGCGATACATCGAGATTTCTGGCGAACGTTAGAAGAAAGATTGAACTCACTTAGCTTGAAGTGTATTAACGTTCGTCGGGTTCAGGAAAGAAAACAAGTAAAAAAACAAAAAATTACTGCGTTATAACTTTATTATTGATATAGGTCCGTGATACGAAAAGTACGAAACAAATGGCATACAGGATACATCGAGATCTATGGTCTCAAAATCAATTATTACTTAGCGTTGTTTTAGAAGTTTCGATGCAAGACAAATTAAATTCGCTGAACATCAAGTCGTCAACGAGCGGTTTGCGAGAGATTATGTAGTGAGATCCGGCTCGTATTCTATAGTATGATCTTAACGATGCCCGGATGGATGTACACACACCCGAGTATGAATTTGAAGATCCCATTGACTTTTACATTTACTAGACAGACATCACCAACCTTTGGGTCTTTGATCTGCAAATTCATCTCGGAAATACCATTGTTAACTCGGTTATAACCAGTGAAGCTATTGATGCCGCTATGTATGGAGACTCCACCGGCTATACAACTTCATAATGATGATACCGCCGCTGATGATGAAGTTGCAATATTTCTGTGCTTCCTTCTTGAGATTTGGGTATCGTGACCGCACACGCAGGTACGATGGGCAACTGTATTCAGCGGCATTTGATCGTCGGACCGAGCGGTATGTTGGCACTTCGCGTTTTTATCGGTGTCCTACGGTGGTAGGTGATATAATAAACTTAATAAACACATTTTTATTAATCACTTGTTTTTTGTTTCGCAGAATATTTTGAATATTTTTCAAAAAGTTTAAAAAATCACTCGATCGATTTCAACTTGTTAGGTCATCATCAGGAGTATCTACTGATTTGTATTAGTAAAAATTTTGTTATATATGTAGTAGAAAAAAGCAAAATATAAATAAAAGAAGGAGGGAAAAAAATAAGCAATAAAAATTAATCTACGGATCGCACAGGTAGGCGATGAGTCATACGTTGACTTCTTTTATTTATATTTTGCTTTTTTCTACTATATAACAAAATTTTTACTAATACAAATCAGTAGATACTCCTGATGATGACCTAACAAGTTGAAATCGATCGAGTGATTTTTTAAACTTTTTGAAAAATATTCAAAATATTCTGCGAAACAAAAAACAAGTGATTAATAAAAATGTGTTTATTAAGTATAAGTGTGTTTGGCCAAGTGCCTACGGCAAATAGCGTAAAAAGTATGTAGGTGATATAGATATAACACCTTCTTCATTTCAAACAACATCAAAACATTTATAAAATTCTTGTTGTAACGCAAAAAAATAATTTTTAATACTATTTATAAAGTAAATAGCTATAAAAATGGCGGTGCTTCCCTCTCCACCGAAAGCGATGCGTTACAGTCCACACTCAATGTAACGAATTCTTTGATCCTGTGGCTAGCTGCAGCAATCTGTCTTATCATAAGTTTTCTGAATTACCTCCCTTTTTTGCATATTTGAAGACGTATTCACGTCAAAATTGTGTTATCGATCGGCTTCCCACTCAGGATTTATATGAAATATCGCTATTAAGAGATTAGCGGAATTACCATCTTAAAACATTAATTAATATTTTTATTTTAAAATTTGAAGTGTTGTTTCAAAAAATACTGTATTTTATAAATCATCAAACTCGTAGGGCCAACAATATATTGAAATTAAAATTAACCTTTTTAATTTTCCTTGCATCATTCCATGCACCCATTCAAGTAAATATATGCTACATACATTTATGGAGAATTTTGATTTTCGTACTCTTTAGCAACAAATTGCAGCCCAATGACACATCATCAGCAGAAATGTTATGACGAATTGCATCCCAGGCAGCTGGGTAATTTTCTACGTAATCTAATTGTACATTATATGAGATGCCATGTTCAGTCGGGATATGCGCAAGCATATCACCTAGTTTTTGGAGCCTTCAGGGTGTAAACATAGCGATACAAGAAACGTTGGTATATTAACGGCGTGTTTGTGTAACCTGAAACGACATAAAATGCACACCAGATCATTTTGAACTACCGCGGTCTCACCATCAAAATGCCATTCAATAACAGTTCGTTTATAGTTTCTACTGAGCTATCAAAGACGACTCTAAGATTTTTCGTCGAACTAGTTTGCTTTAGAACGCAAGGATGAGGAAACTAGTATAGTTTGATGCTAGAATGTCTTCACTTAGTATCTGTTTTATATGCTCAGGTGTTGTATTGTAGGCCAGAAATGCATGACTTATATATGTCCAGAATCGCAAATTTCCCGGAAGCGATTAAAACGTTTATTCCTTTGTGTTGGCAGCAAAGTATTTTTTGCTTCGTTTTGAAGGTTTTGCTGTAGCTGGTACTCTGAATTTTATTCGCTCTTCCATAATTTTATAAAGAATCAAGAGCACAGGTGAGTAATCAAATGATAGTCTTTCACGTTGTCGATATGCAGTCCTCTAAAACTTCCTTTGCTACAACGAAATCAAGAAAACCTGGTTTTCAGAGTTTATAGAGTGAAATTCATAATTGTTCTCGCAGGCTACATTTTCCTTTAAAGATTGTTAGTCCTATTAAAAGATTTGAGCTCAGTGATTTAAAAATCGATTAGAAGTGTTGGCTAATGTTGTATACTTGCCAAACTAATTTCTTCCACCGAAAACATCATTGGCGATCATCATGAGAATGATTTTAGAAAAATGCTGGGAGTACAACATAACCATAACTCAATTAGACCGAACAAACGGCACAGTGATTAAAGCTTTGGCGTTTGGATCGGGAGGTACCAGGATGCCAAAGGAATTGCTCTTCATCTGATTACGATCGGTGATGTAAATGAATACAACTATGACCACCTGTTGCGCGCTTAGTCGCATATACTCGAAAAGTTTATCACGTTCCATTGGCGAATAATAAATAAGTTTTTCTGTATGTCTGGTCAGTGCCACTAGAACATGCTGTAAACTTGTGAAAAGTTTTTTGTTATTAGAAGTGTTATTAGAAATAGCGCTTATTCATGTTATGCCTTGTTTAGTACAGCTGGTAATTAAAACGTGCTCACGCTTATGATAGGTATAATCAATATCGACCTGCGGTTTCCTGGAATACCTTGGATTGAAATTATTTCTGGTTTCTTTCTTTTTTTCTCTGGATTTCATCCATCAAGAAAGTGGATTTCCCTCTTGAAAAATTTAGCGGCCAAACAACACTTATGTAACTTTTTAACAGAAAATATAACGTTTACTCCATCATAATTTCAAAGACGATTGAAAACGGGATTTTCAATAATATTACCCGATGATAATGAGCTGATGAAAACGGAACCCGCCAAATCTGGAGAATACGGTGGATGTGGGAGCAATTTGAAGTTCAATTCATGTAGTTTTGCCATTGGTTTGATTGACTTGTGACTCGGTGCGTTGTATTGATGAAACAAAAAATTTTTCTTTGCCATATGCGGTCATTTCTTTGCAATTTCGGCCTTCAAAGGCTCCAATAACGCTATATAATTATCAATGTTGATGGTTTTTCCTTTCTCAAGATAGTCGATGAATATTACACCCGCACATTCCAAAATACCGTGGCCATAACCTTTCCAGCCGATTGTTGTGCTTTCGGCCACTTTGGACGAGGTTCACCAGTTGCTGTCCACTCAGATGACGATCGTTTTGATTCCGGAGTAAAGTAAAATCCATGTTTCATCCATTGTCACATATCGACGCAAAAATTCCGGTTTGTTATGTTTAAACATGACCAAACACTGCTCAGAATCATCAACACGTTGTTGTTTTTGGTCCACAGTGAGTAAACGCGGCACCGACTTTGAACAGAGCTTTCTCATAGTCAAATGCTTATATGCAATATAAAGCCGACTTTTCTTTTGATATCTTTACGATGTCAGCTAACTCCGCAACTTCACTTTTCGATCATTCAAAACGATTTTGTGTATTTTTTTTATGTTTTCTGGTGTTACCACCTCATTTGGACGTCTAGCGTTTGAAGTCAGCAAACCAACGTTTTATTGTTGTTTCAGATGGAGCGGAGTCTCTATAACACTTTTCAAGCCATTGCTTCGCTTGAACGGTATTTTTTCCCATCAAGAAGCAGTGTAAAATTAAAATACGAAATTGTTTTTGATCCATTGTTTTGAAACTAACAACAGTAGCGTCACTCTTAGCACAATAACTCACAAACTAATGAATAGAATATAATGAAATTTTGACAGCTGCCTTTTGAAGTTTATTGCCAGCTGAACAAAAAAAAATTGAACAAAAAATCGTGTTTTCTTTGTTAGGCCTGGGGCTTTTCAGCCCATGTAGTACAACTGATTTACAATCATTTAGTAATTTATCTTTCTTAAATAAAATTTACATTTGACGGGCAGCAACCCAATGGTTACTCCCGTTTGAATTTACATAATTTATTATATTTCTCTGTCCTAATTAAATACAACTGCCCAGTTCTTAAGGTTTCTGCATTTGAAGACTTCTTACTGCATTGGTGGTATCCAACAAACTTCGTACGCCTGCTTTTGGGTGCCGATTATTTTCATTTCTGATGTACCATGGTGCGGGATATCATTTCTGATGTACCATGGTGCGTTGACAATGCCACGCAGTACTTTGTTTTGAAACATTGTAGCAATTTGTTGTGTATTGAGAGCTCAGAATTTCTGCACATGAGCCAGTCCATTTTCCTAAATTTGATGTTTAACGCTTCTTTTTTGTTTTTAACGTGCTCTTTCCATCTGCATTTGGAACCTGCCTTGAATTAAGTTCCACTGCAATCCAGTTAACTTTCTGGTTTGTGAAGTTTACGTGAACCGACTTTGTGTTGTTTAGGCTTATGCGCCATTTGTTTGTCCAGCTACTCACTCAGTTGGTTGCTTGTTTGGTTTTAGAATAGCTGTATCGTCTGAAAATGTTGTTATGGTAGCATCTTCTGTAGTTGGCATATCTCTGGTGTACAAGATGTACAATATAGGACCCAGTACGCTATCTTGAGATATGTCTGCTGCTCTTATAGTTCAGAGTACTCTTCGTTATATTTTACACGGAAATGCCGATCTGCGATGTACGATTTAAGAATTTGATACAATTGTTTAGGTAGATCTCGATGCAATTTAAATTCAAGTGCTTGGTGTCAAACTTTATCGATAGCTTGTGCTATAGGTCTAAGAAGATACTGAAACATATTTTATTTTTCTCAAGTGCGTCTTCTACTATGTCCGTTATCCTGTGAACTTGTTCTATCGTAGAGTGCTTTTCCCTAAATCAAATTTGATGTGGTGGAATTAAATTTCGTCCTTTTATTATTGGCTTGAGCCTCTTGAGCAGCAACTTTTCAAATAATTTTGAAATGACAGGAAGTAGTGAGCTGGTTTGCCTGGTTTAGGAATCATAATTACTTCGGCAACTTTACACTGTCGTAGGACATATTTTAGTCTGAAGAAAGCATTGATTATTTGAACCAGTTTCCGTTATTCCTTCTCGGGAATGTCTTTTACGACTTGGCCAGTGATTAGATCATAACCTGGAGATTTTTTCACATTTAATTTATACTTGATCTCTTCTTTCAATTCCTGTAATGTTACAGATCGTATATATTATGATCTTCAATTTTGCTAATTGTTGTTATGTTTTCATCTGCGGTTTGCTTGGGTAACCGAAGACGTTCCGTCTTCATTTTTAATAGGCGGCACATATGCATTTTGGTCTTTTTTAATCCCTTTGTTGCTTTCCAAAGAGAGTAATCAATGCCTTTATGTTCGGTGGCACCACTTAAATACTTGTTAATAGTTTGGTTCTTAATTTCTTTTATAAGTTGTTTCATTTTATTACACAGATAATTGAGAACTTTTTTGTTTTCCGGGGGCGCGTATCCTTTGCGGCCTTTCGCGCCTTCCGTTTTTCTTTAACCAATTTCTTGACTTCAAGAAAATAATCTACGGGCTTCGCTATATGATTCCTACGGGCTTCGCTATATGATTAGCTGGAGAACTTTCCCATGCTGCTTGTTGAATAGTATTGCTAAGTACCTCCAGTTTGTCTTCCAGTTGTACCGTAGTTTTAATTGGTACTTGAAGGATTATTTGCTCTTCAATTAGTTCTTGGAATAGGTCCCAGTGAGTTTTATTATTTGTTAATTTATATGCAAGTTAACCTTATTAATTATCATTGTGTCATAATAACAGGTGAATGGTCAGAATATATCTCCTCGCTATTTTCGAGGTGAATGTGGTCCTCGGTAATCTCTTTCGTTACAAAGAAATCAATGAGATCTGATATTTTATATTGTTTATCCGGCCTGCTTCGAAGATATCTTTTCCTTTACGGGTTGTTAGTCTTGATCCCTTATATGTATTTTTTCATTAAAGTTGCACCACCAATAATAAAATTGGATCCTTATTGATCTAAAGAGTCTACTATAATCTTCTTTATTTAAGCGTGGAGGGCAGTAGATAGAGGAAATACGGTATTTATGTGTTTAAATGAAACCTCTGAGTTAATCTTTATATACCTAATGTATGTAAGTACTATATATTTTCCGTTGTAAATTAATACTATAGTTAACCTCCAGCACATCACGAACAATTTGGATCTACCAAAAATTCTAAATTTCTAGAAAATTGTATATACTCGTACATGATGCTAAGCAAAAATAAAAATAATGAGTTTTACTATTCTACATTTTTTTTACTATAATATTATAGTGTTTGACTTTACACAATTTCTTTATAAAAAAATTAATATTTTTATTGTATTATTTATTTTTATTTTTTACAAGACAGTAAATGTATATGTGTTATGTTAAGTAAAAGAAACATAAAAATAAACTAAAAACTCTTACATCAAAAAAGGTTATTTCAGGGTATTGAGCTAGTTACCTAGTGCCACTAGTCGATTGTGTATATAATATACGAGAATATTGTGCAAAGTGGTCGATATAATACATTTATAAACGCGCGCATGTAATCGCACCGTCTTAATCGTCATCTTCCTCATATATTTATGTATACGTGTATGAATAGCGAATGAGATGTGAAGATATAAACTTAATATCTAATTGCAATTTCGCGTATTTCTAATTTTCTAAAAATAAAAATTTATAAATTTAGATCAAAAGTTCGAATATAATTTATATGGTTAGAATAGATGGGAATTTTCTTTTACATAATAACGGTATTTATCAAGTTAAACTATAAAACATATATATATATACAAAAAACTTCTATGCATATTTTTTCCGAATAAGCGACAAACCTGAAATATAATATAGTTCATAATATATTTTGGTAGGACCATTTCCCAAAATAATAGATCGGATTTATTTATTTTCAATATATTTTTTTGTTTATGATTACACAAAAGCAATTTTTTAATAACTGAAAACGAAAAAAAAAAAAGTTCGAAACGGTAAAATGAGCGAATATTATAACTACCGCGCTCGAGTTCAACAAACTTTTTAAAGTTCATATCGTATTTTGTATAATATACCATTTTTTACTTTTTAACGAATTCACTAGTTTTTAGTTCATTGCCATTTTTATTATAAAGAAAGAATTTCTTCGAGAGCTTTTATAATATTTACTCGATTCTCTTACTTTTCGTTTTTATGTGAAAGAAAAGAACTTTATTAACACGATTGCGTGTGTATGTGCGAGCGTTATAATGACGTCAATATATCGGTTTTTTTGTATTTTTGCGCGAGAAGAGAAGAATTTCACGTTTATAAGAAGCACAAAGTTCGTTGAACTTGATCTTCTAGAGGACTTATTAATATATTTTCAATATTTGTAATAATGTGGTTCATATAAACTTTTAAAATTACAAGTCTAAATATTATTAGTAGATATACCTTTCAACTCATCACTCATATATGGCAAATTACACATGGAATTTTTATCATAGTACCGTTATTTTTATTTTATTTTATGTTAGTATAACTCTCTTTCTCGCAATTGCTTATAAGATGTGTACGAGTGTAAGAACGGGTCTTCGATGGTCTTAAATGTAGAAAACAAATAAAATGAAAACTATATTACACACAATCAAAGTAATATTGTTATAATCTTTGGATTCTCTTTCATTGCATATTCGACGAATCGTTTCAATTTCAATAATAAGCTTTTCAAACAGTGCTATATAGTGTTTATACCCAAGAGAGAGAGCGAAAGAGCGCTTTAAACAAACTATAATAATATATTGAGAGTATATTGAAAATAAAACTAAAACAAACACCTTGACCGTCAATTTGTTTTTATTTATTTGTTGTTTTTTTAACAAAAAATATCTTCCGTGATTCAGTTTCTAGTAAGACAACACAAGACGAAGACGTATTTTAAGATTTTTTTTACGTTGATTTTATTCTGGAAATATTTATATTTAATAAATTTATATGGATAATTTTGACACACTGTTAAAAATAATTATGTAACAATTTAATAAAAAAGCAGCAAAGTGATTTTTTGTGAATATCTTACATAGTTAAGTTTAAAATTATAAGTGAATATGATAAAAAATGATTTTTTATTGCATGTACATATACAGTGATTTAGTGCTAATTGAATATTTATAAAAAAAAAAAATTAAAAATAAAAATGGAATAAACAGTGATTTTGAATTTATTTATTTACAAATAAAAAAAAAATATTATTATTTGTTATATACATGTATGTCAATTATAGTTAAAGTTATACAGAAAGTTTGTGATTTTTATATATAAAAAAAAATATATATACTTGTACTTGATCATCGCATCGCGCACATACACAAAATGATATTTGGATTAACAACGACAGTTCAAGAATTATAAACGCGCCGAGATTAAGAGCTTGATTTTTAATTCTATACCTTTTCAAAGTAAGCATTTTTTTTTTATTAAATTTATTACATTTATAAAGAAACACGGAAGTACACCGCTCAGTACTCGATCAAACCAACAAGTCTTCCTCAATTCTTTCATTCTATATGTACTGTACGTACTGTATTTTAGTATATGTTGTAATTTCCATTTTAATGATCGCGCATAATATATACATCTTATGTATATAAGAAAATATTTAAGAAAACCAACAGGTTGTTTTATACACATATATACACGCGATTATTTATTTGTACTTCTGTAACAAAATCACATGGAGATACTGTATTTTGATGATTAAATTACAATACAATTTCAATAACAACAAATTCTGTGTTGTGTTTTTAGCTTTTAGATCAGAGAAAACCTTGACAATGACTTTACATGACTTGCGCGCACACTCTAACTTTGACATTGACGCAGCGAAGATAATACAGCGCAGTGAAAACAATATAATTTAATTAAAGCTATAGCATTATATAAAATTTTAAATCAGCAGAACACGTGAGTTTCACGTCACGTGACAGGTTGCGGTTAAATAACGATCGCTTTGTTTTTGCAACATTATTTCAAAATTATATATAAATGGTGAGATCAAGCTTGAAGAGTTCGAGCGAATACCGCTCGCACAAATCAACTTGCCAAATTGATTTAATGTCAATGACATCGGTATATATAGCTTTTTATATGTTCTTCTTCTTACACTTATTTTATATATTGTGTGCGGTGATCGCTAAACTATTTTCTAATTCATATACAAAAAGAAGATTACAATAATGAAAAAAAAAATCGCGCAAAATTAGAATGTGAGATGAGGCGTGAAAATATTTTTTTTTTAGTTTTGATCGAAAGAGTCAAGGTTACACAAATTGATCGGAAATGAAAAAAATGTAAATTTTAAATTTAAATTTAGTTTGTGAATTTTTGCTTGGTAGATCGCGATCGCTATTTATATATTATGTATTTACATATACATGCAAGTATATGCGCAAAAGGATAAGAGTTCTAATGAAAATGAAAACAGAAGATTTTGCACGATTCTATCTCGATCAAGGGTATTCAACTTTCTTGTGTCTTGTATTTATTATTATTATTATTATTATTGAAGCAAGGTGAGTCTTCATCTTATTCGTGTTCTTATTCATTTTTTAGTATTTCTATTCAGTGGCGTAACTAATGGGGTGCAGATTTTGTATATCTAGATTCCAAATATTTCATCAAAATAATATTGTGAAATCGATCAAACAGTTTTAATTGGCGTGCACCTCACTGCCAACTTTTTCTTGTTGTTGATTTTTTTAAATATTGTACATGACGTTCTGACATCATGTTGATGATGACTATGGTCATGAAAATTGCAAAAAATAAATCGTGCTCATACACAAACAAACAATAATTATGATGGACCCAAGAAATAAACGAAATTTCAATCAAGAAAGAAAAGAAAAGAAGAGTGCTAAGTAACAACAAGAATGTTTTATATTAATAAAACGCAAAAATTTTAGCTGATCATCGCCCTCTTTGCGCGCCATTACAACAGAATTGTGTGTTTAGATCATCAAAATCCAATATAAAAATAATTTGTTTTTAACCATAATTTTAAAAGACATTTAAGGTTAAATATTAAAACGTATATTTGATTCGATTACGATCTTCAGACTGCGTAGTACAGTAATGTAAACGTAATCGATCAATTTAAGATAATCGCCCATGACCCTTTACCTAACATTTGGATCTCCTTTCAACAGGGTTATTTTGTGTATTTAATGGTTAGAAAATACATTTCGTGTTTATATATAATAATCTAAATGTAATGCACTATACATACATATTCTTCGATATGGTTGGTCAATTTCAGTGGCAACCAAACCATAAAATAATAAATTGTAAATTAAAAACCAACACGAGGTAATTAAAAAAAAACATGTTTACATAAAATATATTGTCCATCTAGTGCCAAAAACTGTAACCATTTGACGGTTTTTGCGCATATTAGCTCAGCTCGACCTCGAGATTTCAATTTCGTTTTTGTTTTCTTACCAAAATACAAGTTCATTGACATTCAAGATTTTTGTTTTGTGTTTTGATTGTAATTCTTATCTTTCATTTGTTCGTTTTTTTTTTAAATTTGGACATTTTATATTTGTGTATTGTGTGTGTTGATTAAAATGCGTGATAGGTTGGTTAAAAATATTGTTTTTCATTTTGCTTTTGATGATGATGATCATCATCAACATCGTGATGAGGAAAGGAAGAAAGAAAAGAAATTAATTTTTTTATACTTTTCGATCGTCTTTTTTTGTTTTGTTTGGATCGTTGACCTGCCCCAAAACAATTCATCCATTGTTAAAAATTTTACTTTTAGTCAAGAATTAAGAATTTTTTTACAACGCACAAGTGGTAAATTTCGGAGAATTTCGTTTTGTAGCTTCTTCGGTTCCATCACTCAAAATAAGATGTGCTATGGTTTGTGTTATATGTACAGATGTAAAAAATTTGCATTGACAATCGATCATCAATTTTTAATCCCTATGGGTTAAATCCGGTTTGTGTTGCAAGAATGGTCATTTTTGTTCGGTGGGGCAGAAAGGACTTTTCTTAGAATCTAATGTACATACATTATAAAACATTAATATATATATATATATATATATATATATATATATATATATATATATATATATATATATATATATATATATATATTGTATATATATATATATATATATATATATATATATGTATACATATATATATATATATCTATATATATATATATATATATATATATATATATATATATATATATATATATATATATATATATATATATATATATATATATATATATATATATGGTTATAGTTTTGCGAGAATAAAAAATGTTATCCCCTCTATAATATCTATACAAACTCATCTCATCTATCACTATACAGAAAAAGCTCTCTATCGTGAGAGTATACATATTATTGAAACTATAGAAGATATTAAAAATGAAGTTCGCGCGAGTTCAATGACCGACCTACTCATGCGATATGGTTGAAAATCGGATGGCATAATATAAAAACGAAGTAGTTGTATAGACACATAGATAAATAGAAAAGAGAGACAAAACTATGCGACTTAAAAAAAAAGTAAAACGAATAAGGTGAAAATGTATTTTTATTTCTCTTTTAAGCTTTAGATTAACGGTAAATTTTAAAGTTAATACAGTACATATATATAATACTATTTTGATAGGTAAAATTTTTGTTATGTACATATATGTACATACATTACACACATATTCTAGTAAAACATTAAATTGATGTACGGCTACTTACGAAAATTAAACATGTATAGTGTGTGGAATTTAGATTAAATTAGCCAACGGTCATTGCCATTAGAAATTTATTTTATTACTTGATCTACATATAATTATGTATTCCGCCATCTATGTAACATAATAGAAATGATGACCCTATAATAAATTTAAAAACAAAAACTTGTTTTATCAATGAGTGTCAAATTAGCGGAAGTAAATTTTTTCTGTATAAAAATAGTGTAATGGGGTAAGTTTTAGTCATGGCCAAAAATTGAGTCACGTTAAGTTCCGCTATAAGTAAATATATTGAGAATTACATTATGGAAGAAGCTCTTATATAATATGGCAAACTTTTGTTTGATGCGCGTAGCCAGCTGAGAGTAATGAGTGTATAGTGTAGTGCAGTAACCTTACTCATTAATCCACTGATTCATTAAAATTTAGTTGTATTGTTTACAAACTATACGACCAAATTGGAAAGTTTCATGTCTGAGAATTTTAACTCAACTGTATTGAAAATTCTTTATTATATATTGAAGAGCATGCCAATTTAACTTTCAAACTCCAAAGGAACACCAATGGACTTTGAATTTTCTTAACTGTGAGCATTTTATAAAAACATATTACAGATTTAGTTTACGCATTCTTTAGGAACTTGCGATTTGAAAGTAACGCTGTTCTATTAAAAAATTAATTTTTATCTTGAGAATATAAACGAAAAACGTAACAGTTATGCATGTATTTCACAACTACAATTTTGCATTATGCACTTAGGGTGTTTTGAGGGTATCGAAATATACGACATTGCTACAGATTTCGATAATAGAGCTTTAGTCAGTAGCTTAAAATACGTAGGATTTGCAATTTAAATTACAAACTCACTTTTGACAATACCAATACTTCATGCTTTTGGGACCGATTATTGGAACCCTGTTAAGAAATAGAAACCATAACGATTTGAATGCACCCAAAAATCCATAAGGTATATATAGTTGGACTCGGTCCAATTCATGACTTATTTTGTGGAAACTGACTTATTTGAAAGTCTACGGGAAGTCTTCTGTCGGTTCGACATATTGCAGACTTGTTTTTCTTTTATAGAAGGCTTGCGCTTAAACTTTTTTTAGTTTTTTTTTGCTCATCCAAATAATTCAACCAAGGGACTTATTGTAGACTTTTGAATAAGTCAGTATCCACGAAATAAGTCATGAATTAGACCGCAGTCTTAGAACTGAGTACACTCATTTTAAATAAAACAGCTTCATAGATTTTCTGGATATTTCAGCCTTCGTTTATTAAAGGAAGGTCACACATTTAACAGAATTTACGCAGTTAAGGGAGTTGTTGTCAAAATGGCAGATTTGTAGCATTTCATATAGATGAATTATTAAATGCACATATTAAATTTAATCTCCCACTCCAAAAATCAATAAATAAGCCATCCAAAAAAAACCATAAATAAGAAATTGTAGAAACGGCTAAATTTTAAAAGTACATTGTGAGAATTTAAGGCCAATATATGCCATTAAACTGACTACCCTATGGTTATTGATATGGCATCACATAGTATGATTTAGAAATTAGTGCTACATTCTATTTAACCCTCGTCAGGCGGAATAGGTACAATTGCACCTTTTCTGTTTTTAAATACTAATAAATCTTCTTGTAGAAGCCGGAGAGGGGTAAAGTTTTGTGGGATCTCTACATTTTATTGCTGGACCATTCAGAACTTAGTTTAGAAAAATATCCCCAGCCTCTTCAGATATAGGTGATCGAGTACATTTTGGCGTTGTAAAACACTTTTAGCATTGTAAAATTATGCCGCCGGACGAAGGTTAAATTTTTTACCAATTTTTTTTTTGCTATTTGGGATGACTTGTTTGATACTTTGGTCAAAATATGTTACTTTTGTTTTTATAATAAAATTAATAACTTCCATTATTTCCTTTAGCTATATCACAACTTAATATAGACCAATTTTAATATTAACTGTTTTTCACAATTTCGTTAAACATTTTTACAAATGACGTGGTGATAGAAATTACATAATTTTAGAGCGTAAGGTCAACATGCGAGAAATTATTAGATTATATTTGTCAGTTAATTAAATCTAGACGATCTGTTCTGCGAAGCCGTTCATATTTCGGTTGCCTTAGTAGTTCTCTAGCTAATTCGTTAGGGTGTGATTAAAGTTTCAGTTGGTATTTTAGACTGCATGATTTAATTGTCTCTTTAACAGTTTTGATTCCTAGGTCTCTATGGATGTTGCTGTTTCGAATATACTATGGGCATTTGTAATGCTACGAAGTATCTTTGCTTGCGTTCTTTGTACGATATCTATATTTGATGCACTAGTTGAGCCCCATAGTTGGATACCATATGTCCATATGGGGATTAGGATCGCTTTGTATAGTAGAACCTTGCAGTCTAGAGAGAGTTTCGATTTTCTTCCGATCATTCAAGTATATTTTCGAAAATTTTATTTTTAATTGATTGCGTATTGTTTCAATGTGCTTTTTCCATGTCAATCTTCTATCGAGATGAAGACCGAGATATTTGACGTTTGTTTGTTGAGGAATTGTGATATTGTTTAATTTTACTGCTGGACATGTACGTTTATTTAGTGTGAATGTTACATGTGTTGATTTACATTCATTCGTCCTTATCTGCCAAATTTTTAACCAATCTTCCATTTTGTGTAGATGTTCTTGTAATCCTCTCGATGCTGTTTGAGGGTTTTTGGTGTGAATATAATATAGCTGTGTCATCAGCAAAAGTTGAAGTGACTATTTTTTCAGATATTGGTAAGTCAGCTGTGAATAACAAGTATAGCACAGGTCCCAATACACTGCCTTGCGGTACTCCTGCCTTTATCTCGGTTAGATCAGTAGTGGCCGTATTTTGTTTCACCTGGAACATCCTTTGGGCTAAGTAGTTTTCAAGAATTGCATGACATTGTCTAGGCAGAAGAGTTTTAATTTTGTAATTTAATCCTTCATGCCATACTTTGTCGCAAGCTTGCGCCATATCCAAGAAAACTGCCGAGCAATATTTCTTTTCTTCTAAGGAAACCTTAATTGTATTTACAATTCTGTGCACTTGTTCTATTGTGCCGTGTTGCTCTCTAAATCTAAATTGGTGATCTGGTATAATGCGACCTTTAGATAATATAGGTATTAGTTCTTGTAGTAGCATCTTTTCAAAAAGCTTTGAAATTATCGGAAGTAGACTTATTGGTCTGTACGACGAGACTTGGGTTTCGTCTTTACCTGGCTTAGGAATCATGATAATTTGAGATATTATCCATTTTTGGGGAAAGTATCCACATCTCATAATCGCGTTAAAAATAAATGTTATATATTTTTTGCGTCTATGTGGTAATTCTTTGATCATTTTTCCAGTTATTAGATCATGACCTGGCGCTTTCTTGGGATTTATACTGTTTTTGATAACTTTTTTGACGCATTTCCATTTAAATTTTACTGGGTTTGGTTTCGACTCGTCCCTCGTAAGCTGTGGTAGTACGCAATCATTATTTTGTTCGTTTGGGGTGAACACTTTTTGTAGATAGTTAGAGAAAGCGATAGCCTTTTCTAAGTCACTTTTGGCCCAATGACAATCTGGTTTCCTTATCGGGGGGTTCGATAGCTCTGGCCTTTTTAAATTTCTTGCTGCATTTCACAGTGAGTAATCTGTTGTTTCTGTTGCTGTGGGCTCACTTAGGTAATTCTGTATTCCTAAATTTTGTTCTTCCCGTATTGCTTCTCTCAAAGCTTTAATAGCTCTATTTAATTTCAGTTTATGCAAAGGAGATTGGTGAAGCTGCCATAGCCACCGAATTATCCGCTTCTTTACTAATAACTTTTGAATGTTACTTGAAAGCCTTATATTTTTTCGGAATTTTTATTCTCCGGAGTAGCTTTTTTTTGCAGCCATTTCCATTATTTGACTTAAGTTTTCTATCGCGGCATCAATGTCTTCTGGTGTGCGAAGTGGAACATCAAGATGACAATTTACATCTACTATGTTTCTATAGAGAACCCATTTCGTTAGTTTGTTTGTTAAACGTTGTGGTGGTTCAGTTTTTAATGCTTGGGTACTTAGTGTTACTATTATTGGTGAGTGATCTGATGATAAATCATAACAATCAACGACTTGAGCATTGGTGCGTGCTATTTCTCGTATTACACAGAAATCTATTAAATCAGGAATTTTCTTTCTATCTGTAGGCCAATATGTGGGATGTCCAGATGATAAATAATCAAGGGTTTTCTCGTTTATTGCTTCGTAGAGTTGCTTTCCTTTCGGTGACGTCAACCTCGAACCCCATTGCATATGTTTAGCGTTGTCACCCTCTGCTAGAAATTTGATTCCCAACTGGTTAAAGTAATCGATAAATTGCTGTTTTTTAATTGCGTGTTTCGGTGGACAGTAGACAGCCGATATTAAAAATTTCCCAGACCATTCTTCCAAACTGACAGTTGTAGCCTGGATGTGATCTTTAGCATATTTCTGGAGCTCGTAGTGCTTTAATCTTCTTTTTATTAAGACTGCAATGCCGCCGTGTGCTTTTCCGTCCGGATGTTTGGTGTCATAAACGGAATAGCCGATAATATTAAAAAAATTTTGTTTTGTGAAGTTTGTTTCAGTTATTAACATGATGTCTATATTTTGTTCGATAAGAAATGTTTGTACCTCAGCTTTATGTTGCGAGAGCCCGTTCGCATTCCAAATGGCTATTTTTAGAATTGTCGTTTTTGATTTTTTACTATAATTTGAATAAGCGTATTCATATTTTGCATCATCATGCTCATTTGTCTTTCCATCATCATCATGCAAATTTGGATAGTCTCGGTTAATTTATTTACCATGCTGTGAATGTTTAGGTCATCCTCATTAGAATGAACTTTTAGGATATTTGCGTAAGAAACACCTGGCTGTGTAAAACTGCTGGCAAATGTCTCCAAGTTATCGTTTTGTGTGTGCACTCGTTGGTTTGGTGACTATTGTATTTTTTGGTAACATGGCCCTCTGATTAAATTGCATATTTAGCATTCGTTGCTCAGCTCTAATTTTAGGGTTTATTTTGCGTTTTAACTCCAGATACACTGCGCAACCCCTGTAGTTTGCAGTATGATTTTCACCGTAGTTATTACAACGTCTCACAGATGGGTCATTGCGAGACTTTTCGCACTGTTTGGAGTCGTAGAGTTCACCACAAATAAGGCAAACTTCATTTAATGCGCAGTATGCTTTCGTGTGTCCGTATTCTTGGCACTTTATGCATTGAACTGGTCCAGACCTCTTCTTAGGTTCTTCAATTACGATTTTGCGATGTAACAAATATTTTAAGTTGTAAATTTTGTGAACTCCTTTCGACTTTTCTTCCTCTGGCTCTAGTTCCAAACGGAACATTGGTTGAGGTACTTTCTCACGGTTTACTATATTACCAATGGATTTGGCATGGAAACCTTCCGCAGCAAGTGCAGCTTGTATGTGGCTAACATCTACGCAGCTTTCAATTCCTTTTAGCACAACAGTCAGCCCTTTTTGGCTTTTTAGCTGGTATGTGTAATATTTTTTACCAACTTCGTCGAAATGTTTAACTAGGGCTCTGAAGCCATCGATTTCGAAAGTTTGAATCTTTGTTTCGTTTATATTACCTCGTTTGAGCGGGGCAATATAAAATTTATAATCTGTTAATTTTGCGATGTTGTTAACCAATTCATTGTTAGATGCTTCCCTTAAATAAATTCGAGGCGGTTTCTCAGTTTTCAAATTTGGCAGTGCATTGGGGTCAATGACCTCTAGACTAGAGAATCGATTGTTAAGAGGTATTTGGTTAACATCTCCTTCAGTCCGTGTAACTTTGCTCCTGCCAGCAAACTGGGCAGATCTCTGGCTACGTTTTCTTTTAGATTGAACAGTGATATACCTATCCATTCCTGTTTGCACTAGATTATTTTCGCACTGACCACGGTCACTAGAGTTTGTCGCACCGAGTTCATTACTATTATTTTCGTACTGCATTGTTAAATTTGCTGATGATTTAATTTTACATCGTGGTTTTGATTTTGATTTTTAAACTGCGGTACAATTAATTCTGTCGAAGAAGCACTTTTAATCATTGGCATAGGTGTTTTCTTTGGGCTGTGCTGAACTTTGCCCACTGGTTTTACACTTGCACTTGCCATATTTATATTTTCTACATGAAACTGGTTCAAGTTTGTTGTAGATTTTGTTCGGCGTTCGATATTCGAAGAAGTCTTTTTTGGGGGAAAAAGCCCCATCATGTTTACATCATCACTTATTAAGTTACAATTTTATGTTAGTTTTTTGCACCGTGTGTATTTAATTATAAAACCATTCACACAATTGAAAAAAGATATAACAAATTAAAAAGCACTAACACTGCACTTTTCGTTTGTTTTATTTTACGTCCGAACCTCACGCAAGTAAAATTAAAACACTGAAAATCATATAAAATAGTTATTTTTGTAACTACGTTCTAAAATGCTTGTTGTTTAACGAGTTTTGCAATCAGTTGAGTACGCAAATATCATTTTAGGCAAAATATATAACTGACATTATTTTTGCTCTCTCTATGTAATGTTCGCCTCCGTGATGAAAGAAATATTAACAAAAAATATGTACATGACGATGTTATGATGTTTACAAAATATGACTTTGAATTTTTATTTTATTTTCGATCGAGTGAGCTGAGCAGTTTGCTTTTAGCCCTGGCACTATTCTGGCTTTCCCTGGGAATAGGGAATTGGAAAAAATATTTTCATAGCAATTTTGTCTAAATTTTATTTTTCTGGCCTACTGTTGGAATTAGTTGGGTGTAAATATTTTAGAAACAAAGGCATATTGGAAATTATTTTTCCCTATAAAAATTTTGTCGAACAACAGTTTCCTAATCAACTTTGTTTCGAAAATGTTTACACCACACGAATTCCAACAGCAGGCTAGACAAATATAATTTAGACAAAAATGCTATGAAAATATTTTTCCCAAATTCCCTATTCCCAGGGAAAGCCAGAATAATGCCGCCTGATGTAATCGTAATAGTTATTAGTGCATCTAGAACATAAATAAATATTTTGTTACTAGAGCCAAAACCATCTTTACAGTTGGCCTGTGATAACATTCATTTTTTACTTAATGACGAAACTTTTTGTTGTTATGATTGGTTTTAATAAAACAACACAAATAACTACTCGTTTTTATTCGTTGAAAAATGAGCACATTTAAACAGAAGAGAAAACTAAAATCCACTTCTAAAGCAAATTACAATGAAAATGAACATGTAACTACTTCGACCAATAACAGAGACAATAACAACCGTCGACATAGCGTAACTTCATCGTTTTAGCTAATAGGCCAGTCATCAAGTTGGCTTTGTTACAGCCAAGAGATTGGTGGCAGAGGCTTGCTGAGATCAACAAGACGAGCATGAAAGTCAATTATTTCCTTGAATATACAAAACAACGGGAAACAGCTGTTTTGGGTTTAAAATATTTGTGTACGAAAGGTTACTTTCCATGGTAGTTGTAGAAAAAAAAAACATACGAGCGCTTGCATACCAATGTAAATAAATATCATTTAGAAATGATTTTAGAAATGCGCTAACCCTTTTTGTTAAAATTTGAGATTTATTTAAGTGACCTTTATTTAACCGTTCTTGAGACACGAAACATAGAAAGACGGACCATGTTAAAGTTGTTGTGAAATAAATTAACATTACTCGGGTTAATATATAGACATTAATGTATGTACCAAAATATTAAGTGTAAATTAACAATTGGTATTAAAAGTAATTTGACCCAAGTGTAATTTGTTAAATTAACGTTTTTTGTTAATTGGTTTCCCAGCTTAGTTTAAACAAGTAGACTGGTAATTGGTTTATCCGACGCGTCATTGTCGTGTAGTTGAGTCACTTATCTGGTTGCGACTATTTGAGATCGTACGTATCTTGGAGACACCGAAGAAAAGTACTGGCGCAGTTTTCACAAGCCGCCTATGTGTGCATAGGTGTACAGCGTTTTATAAAACACTGTTTTTTGCCATTTCGAGAATTGACGGCAAAATTCAAATGGTTCGGTCAATTTAAATGTTATGTAATGAGTGTTTGTTCTGCGGTTACAACCGGTGTAGTGTAACCTTAATAATTGGTATATTTAATAACTTGATTTATTACCACGTTCGATCTATCAAGTCATGATAGAATGTCTTCATGTAAACTCGAATAGAAGCTTGGATCTGTTTGAGACTTTGGCAAAAACAAAAAAAATAACATCACCAGGCAACACTAATTAATAAAAAAAAAACCAACTAACTCGTGTATGAAGTTAGCCCGGCCCGCAGGCCTTACAAAAAGTAATTTCTAGCGTTTTCAATTTAACAAAATCCCTGAAAATTAAAAAAATCGTACCCTATGACCACTTAGCAAAATTGAGTCTCGAACCAGATAAACACAATTAACTAGAATATTTGTACATTTAAATTTGGCACGTTAAAAGTATAAATTTGTCGAACTAGGACTATGCGTCCATCTGGCTATAACTGGCTTCAATTTCGATAAGTTGCCAAAAGTCACTTTTCAAACAAATCAAGTTAATGGTAACATTAATATTAGTTATAATTTAACGGTATCTCTTCATTTTAAGAAAATTTCCAATCAATATGATATTTTGAGATACAATATACTGAGATTTTGATCGAGAGAAGTTTTGCTAATTCATAGTATACCAAACATGTTTATTTTGAAAGTGGCGAACAAAAAATTGTATGAGATAATTTTTTTTATTTGTAATAATTTTTTAATATCTCCTAAAATCGGAGGAAATGTAAGTTATCTCGAAGTTTACTATAAATAATGATATTTTGGTATTAATTATCGTCAGAATAAATTGTTATATGAAAACTTTTTATTTATTAAACATCAAATAGGTTTTAGGTTGCAGTGGTGGCTATCGCACACTAATACTGTGTGCCTGAGAGCGAGTTTTTCAACTAAATTGCCGACCCACCTGTTTTTATCATTTAGACTCCTGCTGAGGTTGCTTGACTATTTAGTTGTTATTTTCATTTTTTGTTTTTATTAGTTTTTTATCGTCGTTAAAAATGTCTAAAAGGAAATATTCTCATTCTTAAATTTCGATTGTAGTTTATAATCATATTCATGAATAATGCGATTCGCTCTGAGGCACACAGTCTTAGGCTAATTTTGGCCCATTGTGACACCACTCATTCACGCCACATCATTAACTCATTCACCTACTCACCTACTCACACAACTACAGTATACCTGCACATTGCAACATTGAACAGTGGGTCGGCTCTGAATTCTGCACAACATCAGAGAGTCTTAGTTGTATTTATTAACATCAGTAATCATGTTGAAAATCCGATTTGCATCTAGCCTCTGATAGGATTTGAACCCAGTACCTCCGGGTCCAAATGCTGAAGCTTTAACCATTGCACCACTTGTCCGGTAAAACATCGATTAAGAAAGAACACCTTTCTGCCATAGCTACGTGTAAGCACGTGATTATACAATTTTTCTGAGTGAAATATTTAAAACTAAAAACGCGCGTACATGACACTCTATTCAGGGCACAACAATTATTATATATGTAATTTATTCATCGATTTTCTTAAATCACTGTCCTTTCAAAACATCACTTCTGTAAAATACATCGGACAAAATTAATATAAATCAGTAATTTTTCTAAACTATTAATTTTGAAAGTGGCATAAGTCACTCTCCGTAATGAAAACTGGCGATTTTTCAATGAATATACGAAATTATGTATACTGAGCGAAATATAAGTATTCTGGGGGATAACAAATATAAGTAAATGGTCTTGAAAGTTGGCATAAAACATGTTAAAACGCAAATCCTTAAATATTACGATTTAAAAAAGCGACTTATGTCACTTTCAAAGTTAACGGCTCATATACGTTGTGAATTTCTCCAACCTATTTGAAATTAAAAACTGAGACAAATATCTACTCCTGCACAAACTTTATGTATTATTTATTAATGATGTCCCTGCTACATGCCTGCATTAATATTCCTCATTTAAACTGAATTTCCTGAAGCTGAAGATTATGTAAATGTAATTATTTAGAACAAATCATAAACCTTTATCATTTGGTCGCGATAAGTCCAGTGGTTTGGTTCTTTGCAGTCTTCTTGTTGGTGTGGTAGTCAGCATACAGCGTATGTCCAGATGCAGGCATTGTAGGTGTTTTGTTGCATGATGCTTAATTTCATCCGCGACAAGCTCGATCTTTAGATCTCGATTGGAGGTTGTCGTTTCGAATGTACAACGGTGCATTAACAATACATCGTAGGATTTTATTTTGAACAGTTTGTATGATTTTCATCTTCTTGGCACAACCCCAGAGTTGGCTACCATATGTCCATACAGGTTTCAGGATTTGTTTGTATAGCAGCAGTTTGTTATGGATCGCTTGTTCAGATTGTCTCCGTAAGAGCCAAGGCATTTTTCTAAATTTTATGTTTAGGTCTTCTTTCTTCTTTTTTATGTGTTCCTTCCATCTAAGCTTAGCATCTAAAGTCATGCCGAGATATTAAGCAATGTTTGCATGCGGTACTATTATTGAGTTTATCATTATTGGTTTATATGATTAACTTTTAGATTTGTGAAGTTAACTTGGATTGATTTTGCTTCATTTAATTTAATTCGCCATTTCTTTTTCCAATTATATATTTGGTTAGTAGCCTTCTGTAATTTACTAATGTTCTATAAAAAACAATTATTTATTGGTCCTATCTCCATTTAGATGTTAATAAAATATCGAAAACTACAGTGGATTTCTTTTTTGGCCATTCTCATAATAAGTGCTATATCTACATTTCATTTTTGGTTCATTCCATATATTTTTACTTATTTCTTTAGTGTTCTACGGTATAAAGAACAGTAAAGCACTAAAATTTGGTTTTATTTTTTTTTGTTCTATTGTATATCCTTTACTCCGAAAGGTATATAAAACTAAACAATTTTGTTAAGGTTAGCATTCGACTTTGGACCATCAAGCAAGAAGCAGTATAAATTTTTAATAATTTTTTTTTCTGTTTGAATTAATTTATTTTATTATTTTGCAATTGAATACATACCCTGAATTGTGAAAATTTGTTTTATCTTTTTAAAATATATAGGTGTTATTTAGATTTAATATCTTAAGCAGTATGTGCCCTGCCAATTCCGTCTCAAAATCATCGCCTGTAATTTTATCTACAGGTTTCTGCTGTCTATTAGCTAGCATTTCATAGTGATTTTAACACAACTGAATGTTTATTGCACTTTTACGTTTCATTTTTAAGTGTAGGTGTAATAATAGCAACAAATACGACATTTTTTCAAAGAAAAAGGATCATTATATTGTAAAAATATATCGCTGGGAAAAGCTGAATCTGCGGTGAAAGGTATTGAATAGCGTACTAAATTCATATAATTATTAAAAAGAAATAAATTTTAAAGATCTTGGTACAGCTTCAATCCATAATAGAACCAAGAACGGCCAAATTAAATCTGGTTTTTTTGAAATATTTTTCAAATTTCCAAAAACACCTTAAAAATTGCATCAAAATTGGGAGTATATTTGTTCTATATCAAACAAGCATTTTCAAAAATCAAGATTCATTTTTATTCTATATCTGTAAGGTTCAATGGAAAACACCGATTGAACAAAAAAGAAATAGGAAAAAATTTTACACGTATATAACAAAAATGAATTATGCCTTAATTTGTAATTTTCCAAATTGAGGAAAACTAATAATTGTAGAGCAGTTCAGGGAAAGAAAGCAAACACCCATAATTTTTAAAAATGATAACTAAATTATCGATATAACTTATCAAAAAACCGAAAAAATTAACAGAAGTTAAAAATTGCAATAAATCAAAACATAAATTTAGGGAAATATGTATGTTTATTAACATTTTAGTGATAATATTTCCACAAGTTTGGAATGCGAAGGAGTTAGATATGATTTTCCATTCGTGTCAAAAAAGATATCATCATAAACCGTAAAATTTACATTGTATGTCAATATTCCTGCAATTGCAATAATGAACAATTAACATTTGTGTGCGAATTATAAGTTGTTGGCCCTTATTCTATCGGAATGGGCCAAACAATACAATTTAGACAAGCATGGGATGCAAATATTTTGTCAACTTTCTCATTCACGGAGCAAACGGAGCAAAGAGTGCCACTGATCTCGTAATGCTCTAGTAGCTATTTAATCGGCATATACTGTTGCACGTAAAATTGAAATTATCACACGATTCTCATTGCCATTTGAACATTGTTAGCACAAATGATAACAGATAAATTCATTAAAGGAGTCCAAATGGATTAAAACATATTTTCAAATTTACTTGTTTAAAAGTGTATCCTTACAAAAATGGTCGATAATGTATAGTGGTCTGGAATTTTTTTTGTGTATTTTTATTAAATATTCACGCCAACATTTTTCGAAATATTTTTTTTAGGCTATAGAAACAAGTAATTTTTCCTTTCGGTTTTCATTATTCTATCTACATATACCCAAATCGTCGACAATTAATGTATAAAACTCGGAAATGTATATTATATACATATTTAATTGAGCGAAAATTTATACGGTATTCGATTAATCAAATCATAAAGTTATTTATTTTTGACAACATTTTTTGTAAGACAGAATAATCAATTGTTTTCATAAGAAAAAAATCGCATTTGAATAATTAACAAGGCTAATATTAAGCTATGCTTGATTTAAGCCTTCATATAAATCGCAAAAAAAAAAAATCCATTGAAAACCAACTACATATATCCATAGTTGCATACACAAATCGATGAATTTGAATGAATTAAACCGACGCCTGTAAATTTTTCCATAACATATTTTACAACTTCTTATTGATTAATTTTCCAGTTACAAAAATTTCACGGGAAATCGATTAACGTTGGCGCAAGCGAGAGTAAAATTTATTATAAAGGAAATTACATTTTTTTCCATAATTTCACATATCCTTATGTGCATTTTCATCATAATTTGTATTGTGTTGTTTATTTTATGTACATTACGTTTTTCCTTGTCTGTGGTCATGGTGATATACATACATGAAAATGTACAAAAAAAAGTTCATAACCTCACTTATACGTATGTACGGTATATTTTCGGAACAAATTTATACTTTTCCGGATATGAAAAATTGAAAAACCCTTTCCCTATCATTGCATTTTCCTCGTATTATGTTGCACTTACATGCAGTTTATACAGCTTTTGGTTTATTATTATTATTTTTTATAAATTTTTTTTTATTTCTTTTTTGTGTCCTAACCCGGACAATTTTTTTTTATGTTATGATAGGTCGGGGAAAAATAATTTTCCTTTACAGTTGTTTCTCCTCAAAACGACTAAAGACACAAAGCTCTCGCACATATTCTCTCTCATCGAACATTACAGTAGTATAACGTATTCTATATTCACTTTGTTTTTATTATTGTCGCGTTTTTCACAACCAAAATTTTGTTAAGGTTGGTTCGGAATATAATAATAAGGAAAATTTAATATTTTTCTATTGTGTTAAATTTCCGTTAATATTTTTTGAGCCACAACGAATTTAAAAAGTTTATTAATTAAATATTAATTTGTGCAATTTATATATGGATATTAAAATTTATTTTTGGTAAGTAAAAAAATTTTAAACAAAAAAAAAAAAATTGAAAATGAAAAATCTATTTTCATTCAAAGTGCAGTGAGAATGCAATTAGCATGCGCTTTTTATTCGATCGGGATTTTTTTTCGTAAAGTTTTTCATTCTGTACGAGTAGGTACATACATATACACTTTTATAGTTTGTAGAGAGATGTTGGTCGCTTTACATTTATGTACTGTATAATGTAAAATTTTCTAATAAATATAAAATAGTTATTTTCAATAATTTGCATATACTTAGTATATAATATCATATTAGTAGTTTCGTGCCGTATATGAAATAGTATTCGGTTGTATATTGCGTCGCGCGCATTTAACTAAATTTTAACATGCATTTTTCAGCATATCCAACATAATATAAAAGATATTGGGCTAGTGAATTTCAAAAAATATTGTTGACTTAGGTCGGAATTGTTTTATAAAATTGGTGGATTTCATGGATAATAACATAACAAAATTATAAAAGTTTATGTTAACGCAGTTACAACACATTTAAAAACGTGAATTTCTTATCAATTTAATAAATAAACATTTCGTTTTCTAATACAAAAAAAAAATATTTCTTATCTCTAAAATGTGTATTCCGGGTGTATATTATAGAAAAATAAAAATGAATAATAAACTTTAAATATACGTAATTAAAAGTGAAAATTTCAAAATAATAAAAATGGCGTCACAAACGTCCATTTTTTATAATGAAAATACATATATGTGTTTTAATTTATTTATAGTTTTAAATGCGATATATGATATCAACTATATTATTTATTTATTTAAATAATACTATTTTTTGTAAAATAATAATCCTGCGCAAAGTATTTATTTTATATATTTTCAAGGTCAGCTTTGTTATATAAACCGTTTCTTTGTATATGTAATATTATGGATGATATGTAAATGCATGCATGATGCTAAATTATCTAAATTTAGCATTTTTAGTTAGTGCTAAAACATTATACAATGCTGTGAATGCATTTACGCAATCAACGGATACTTTCACTCAATAATTTTGATTTGAATCCAAACTTTCAGTTTTTAACTATATACACGTCATTCAATATTATTAGAACTTTTAACAACTTCTAGAATCAAATTCTATAATTTCAATTCATAATAATTGACCTTGTTAATGATTTTCATTTAGAATATATCTATATAGCTTTTGTAACACAATATTTTCAAGTTCATTATAATTAATTGCGTATTATAAATAAGGCGATCTTTCATAGGGCGTCTCCGCTTGTATTATCGAGCGCGAGGAAATTATATCTATCGGCGAATTTTTCTATTTTCTATTTTTAAAATGACGTAATTAAATGCATCTATCGCATGCATGTGACTTTAACCTTGCAACTAATTATAGAGATGCACTTGGAATTATATATTGAATACACTATATATGTTTATTAGTATTAGTAGTATACTATATTTATATATGAATATACTAAGTTAGTACTTTCAATTAGATTTAGAATTTTCAGTGTTTTTCGCTATTTTATATAGTTTTACGCGAAGTGCAAGGTTTTTCCTTATTTAACTGTGCCAAAAAACGCACATTGCCAATTTCCTGTATTTAAATTTAGTGCAATATAATTTTTGTGTGAAAAATCAAACTTGTAAAAGAAAAATGGTGGGCGGAAACGATTGAATTTTGCATTTTGTAGTTAATTTATATTAGGTCACATTGAAAAAATCTACTGTTGCTTTCGATGATTGCGCGAATATTAACTATATAATTGTATTGTGTGCATTTCACAAATGTTTTTTATTATCTATATTTGCTTTGCAAATTGTATTTATTAACTATTCTAACAAATAGTTACAACTCATCATTTGTATAGTGCATTTATGTATATCGTTATAGTCTATGCTAAACTATATAACAAAAACCTTGAAAACTACAATAAATTTTTTTTTTATTGTAATTAATTTTGAAGGGCAATTTAGTGAATCGCAACCGTTCCGTTAAAAAATAAAACTTCTACACGTGATTGAAAAATATTATTTCATAGTGATAACCTTTTTGTATTCATTTAAAAAAAATAAAAATTGACGATCAAGGTCTATAATGGCGATTTTATTTTATCAACTGATAAAATGCGCGAAAATGCATAGCGCATAATATTTATATTCATTATTATGATTTTTAGTTGTCTGTAACAACACATATTTTTATATGTATATATAAAATTGCATTTTTCGAGAGAAAGGAAAATAAATGTGGAAAATTTAGGTCAGTAGAGAATTTTCCAATCGATAAAAATTAAAATCGAGAGCACACTACTGCGCTTTATTATTTTTTTTTTTTTGCTTATTTGTATTTACTAATATTGTGTTCTATTATTGGACGGGAGGAAAATTAAAATTTTTTTTTTGCTTTTGTTATATATTTTTCTGTTAATTACAAAACCAGGAAAATTGAAATTTTTCTACACCACTCTCACTAGTATAAAGTGAAACTAATTTTTTCCCACACCCCTAATACGTAAGTGTACGGAACTAATTTTTTATGTTTTATTTAATTTAAGGTTACAATGGAAGGTACAAATCCTATTCGAAGTCGTACTCCAACACCGAACGCACAACAAGATTATGATGTTACCCGGATGCATGAAGAAGATTTTGAAAAATTAGCCGTTTACATCGTTCCCGATGTGCCGTGTGAGCGGGGTCTTACGAATCGTGCGGAAAAAACACTTCCTCGTAGTTTAACACTAAAACCATCATTGATCTTATCAACGCCAAATGTGCCAACAGAGGGCGTGTGGAGTACCGGTGTTATACCAAAAGGTACCCGATTCGGACCGTTTGAAGGTATACCGACCCCTAACTATCCAGATGATAAACGATCATGGCGATATTTTTGGAGGGTAAGTCATAAACTACATATATAATAATTAAAGATGGTTAAAATTAAAAACAAAACAAAATCCTTTTTTCTCAATATTCTCTAATTTTTTATTTTATTATTTTTCAAAATGGCCGACAATAATATGGTGGAAGAATTTTCTTTTGTTTTTTTTTTAATAATAATTTTTATTTTTGTATGCAACTAACCAAGCCTAATAAAATTATCCTTTTCTTATAAAAATTTCTAAAGGTTCAGGGAACACGACATGTATCCTATGGGAATATTAAGGTACTTATAATTTTCCTTTCAATATATTTTAAAATATAATTAACTCTGTATATAAATGTATAGGTGACAATGGGAAAATGTCAAGTACACTTTCCGTGTTACACATGTGCCAATTTACACTAACAATTGCGTAGTTCTAGAAAATTATATACATATCTCTGTGGGTAGTAGATTAATTATTTTTTTTTCACTATTCTAGATTTTTAAGGACAACGATTATTATTATTTGGACGGTTCGGATACTAATCAAGCGAATTGGATGCGATATGTGGCATCCGCTTATAGCTTATCCGTTATGAATTTAGTCGCGTGCCAACATCAGGAGCACATTTACTTTTATACAATTCGTGATATTATGCCGAATGAAGAGCTTATGGTGTGGTATTGTCGTGATTTTGCAAAACGGCTGGGTTATGATGTGGATCCAGAGCGTGCCACCTACTCCATATGCAAAGAGGAAACTATGAAAAAAGCATATGGATTACCATCGACACCGGTACACCCTGAGATTGCGTATAATCATGTAAAATACGTAATGGGATTTCATATACCGCGGCGATCGCCAACCCCCACGCCGTCCCTGCCAACCGCAGTAATAGCAAATATTCAACCTTCTTCAATCATTCATCATCAGTCGGTAGTACATTTGCGCGAATCTGTAGCACCAGTAACATCAACGTCACCACAGCGCAACGATGATGATCATCATATGCCATCACCATTACGCGAATCTGCAAAAGATAAAGATCCTGCTGAATCACCACTACCGCATACTAAAGAAATACCACAGTATGAACATCAACTGACACCGAACGATGGTTCGGTACGATCGGATGAAGGATATCATAGTAATGGTTATCATGATGATGGATTTACTCCGCCTGAGGATTCTAGTGATAGTGAAAGTGAAAATAATTATGTTCTAGATTGTTCTAAGAAAACCCATGAACCAAAAGAAACAATAATAGCGCAAAAGTGTGATATGATTACCGCAAAGAATGAATATCGTAATGTGAAAATGAAAATGCCGTTAAAGTATGAATTTAAAAATAGCAAACATTTAAAAGTGAGCCCCGCCATTGCCAAGGACGGGTTAGTTATTGAAAACAATATAAACATGTCTGAAGTGTCCCCACCTATATGTAGTAATAATAATAATAATAATAATAATGTTATTAGTAATATTAGTAATAATAATAGTAATAATAATAATATTAGTAACAATAATAATAATATTAGTGATAGTTTGGATGAAAAACATATGGAGCAGGAATCTGAACCTCAAATGTCGCCACCTCCCCAACGTGTTATAACACCAGCGACTAGTACGGTTATTGTATTAGAAACACCACCGCATACCATTGTTCCTTTAAACCACAAACCATATTATGAGGCTGAAACCATAACGTCACCACCACCCCAACCCCCTTCGTTTATGCGTTATACACCACCCAGTTCAAGTATATTAGAAACCATATTAACCGGTAATCATCATCATCATTTGGATCGCCGAAATAATAACCATAGCAATAGTAATTTGGAGCATCAACCAAATTCCGCGACACCACCACCGACATCACCTACAGAAATGGCTTATAGTTACAAAAAGTCACAACGATATGGTAATGCATGCAGTCCAGATTCCAGTTCAAATTTACCGAATACAATAATCACCAGTCATCATATATTAACAACAGCAACGTCATCCTCATCACCACCAATGTATCATCAGATAATAGTAGCTCGTAATAATATTAATAGTAATAATATGGGAATTCCAGAAAATAGTAATATTAGCAATAATAGTAATAGCATTTCGAATTTAAATCAAATGATAACAGCGACAACGACATCTACATCACCTCAACCACCCGCCTTAATTTATGCAACACAACAGACACAATTACCTCCGATCACATCATCATCACTATACGATGGTCAACGATCACCGCCGTACCCATACAATGTATATTCGACATCGCCCAACGGTAACATTGTTACGCATGTACCATCATCAACATACTCACCACCGTTAAATAATAATGGACACTATGAACATGTTAATGGAATTCCAACCTCTTCTGGTCTATTATCGCTTCAAAATGGTGGCCAATTAAGCTTACCGCATCATCTAATGACGCCGCTCGCTCCACTACAGAAATATTCACCGTCAGATCGGTCCCATTCCCCGAACTGCAGTATGAGTCCGGATGGAAATCGAAGTTGCAGTCCTCTTAGTCCAAACAGTCATGGATCGCGTGGATACCGTAGCCTACCGTATCCACTTAAGAAAAAAGATGGCAAAATGCATTATGAGTGCAATGTATGCTGTAAAACTTTTGGTCAACTTTCGAATTTGAAAGTTCATCTGCGAACACATTCAGGTGAACGACCATTCAAATGTAACGTTTGCACAAAATCATTTACCCAGTTGGCACATTTACAAAAGCACCATTTGGTGCATACTGGAGAGAAACCACACCAGTGTGACATTTGTAAAAAACGATTTTCATCGACTTCAAACTTAAAAACACATTTACGATTGCACAGTGGCCAAAAACCATACGCATGTGACTTGTGTCCTCAGAAATTCACACAGTTCGTACATTTAAAGTTGCACAAGCGATTGCATACAAACGATCGACCATATGTGTGCCAAGGTTGTGATAAAAAATATATAAGTGCATCTGGTTTGAGAACGCATTGGAAGACAACGAGCTGTAAGCCGAATAATATTGAGGAGGAATTGGCGTTGCAAGCGGCTGCTACTTCCGAATGTTTAGGTAATTTTATTTTACTTTAATAAAAAATGTTTTATTAAATAAATTTATTTCATTTGATTTTGCTACAGGACCAAATGACAAGGATCACGGAGATTTTGATTCCAAGGATGACTATGAAATAAAACATATACAAATGCAAACACATCCGCATTTGAGACACATTGGAAATTCCCCGCATGCATTAATACTTCAACACCCACAGCAACAAACAACACATTTACCATCAATACATCATCATCCACAACAACAACATCACCATAGTCAAACATCACAGTTATCACCAAAAATTGAAAAACTCACAACAAATACAACAATCACATCAACTAATTCACAGCATATTCAACAGCATCAACAACAACACCATCAACCACACCAACAACAACAGCACCATCCACAACATCACTATCAGCATCAACAAAATGGCGAAAATCGGCCAACTGTTATCGAATCAAATCAGCCTCTGATTATCGAATGCACATAAACATACAATAAATATTTTTAATTAATTTATTTAATTTTAGTTTTTTTTTAATGAGACTGTAAAAAATTTAAATAAATTTAATATAATTTTTAATTTAATTATAAACACCAATAAATTGACTGAACACTTACATAAACAACTAAAAAAATCAATAAAATAAAAAAATTTAAATTAATTAATAATATATTATATAATATAATTTATATTTGTATACCAAATAAATAACTAAATGAAAATATTGTTTATTTTTTAATGATAATATATGTACCTATATATAATAATGTATTTATTAAATGGATTAATTTAATTTGTAAATAAACAATTATTTTTTACGTAAATTAAAATTTGTATAATAATTTTAAAAAAATACAAAAAAAAATTATAATTTCTTTTCCTAGCTGAAAGATCGGTGCTTATTACAAAAATAATATTTGTATAAAATAAACTTAGTATTAATTAATAATAGGTATTATAATAAAAAAGAATCGGTTGGATTTTATATTATCAACAGTTGGTTAATTAATTTTATGTTTTGCACAAATTTTTATTAAATTTGTTTATTATTATTATTATTTTGAAAAATTCAAACTAAAAATCCCACCGATATATAAACTAACTAATAAGATAAAATAGTTTCTTCAATAATTATTCAATAAATAAATGATACAATTAAATAATTATAAATTTAAACTTAGTACAGAGGCTGAACAAATATATAACAAATAAATTTGCTAAATTATATATGTATATATATGAAAATTTATATATATATATATATATATATATATATATATATATATATATATATATATAAATTATATATATACATAAAGTACTGAAAATATTTTTATCTATTTGATGTTTAATAATTATAATTAATTTTAAAATAAGCTTTAAATTATATTTACATATAAATTACATATTTTTTATTTAATTATTTTTAATGTTATATTTTGGCTGTACTTTTAAGTTAATATATTTTTCTATCTATTATTATATAATAATATGAAAATATGAAAATATTGAAAGATAAAGTTTTTTATTTTAGTTTCAAAATAAATCTTATTTTTTTGAAAAACAAAGAATTTTTTATTATTTATTCGTTCCGTGTCTCAAATTCGTAAAATACTTAACATGAATGGATGAACTCAATGATATATAGGTGCCTTGTATTTTAATTAATTAACATGATTATGTTTTATTATTATTTCATTTATATTTTAATAATTTTTTTGTTATAAATTTAAAAAAAATAAGCAATATTTAATAAAGTAAAAAATATTAATTCTACAATCATTCATTCATGTGCTAATAAAAATCATATTAATAATTATAATAACAACAATAAAAAATTATGTATATTAGTGTTATTGCTTACATTAAATTTATATAACTTAACAGCTAAATAATATGACTGAAAAATAATAACTTATATTCAATAATTAATACATAATATATCCAAATTAAATATTTAAACTTAAAATCCTGAAATTTCGAATTTGTGTTTCTTATCCTGTGTTACATGATCTTAATCGGATTAAATCTATTTTAACGTAAAATCAACATAAATATTATTAATTAAATTTTTAATTAATTAAAATTACAATGTACCTTTTTCAATGTATAGTAAAATAAACGTTTTTTATATTTCTTTAAATATTATTAAAAAAAATTATATTATATATTTAAAAATGCATAAAAAATATTTTCTATTATATAAAAACAAATAAATAATAGTATATAGTAATTATTTTTTATTTTATAAATTTTAATAACTATTATTATTATGTTTGAGTTTTTTTTTATTAATTAATAATATATTATTATTATTGTAAATATTTTATTCATTAAAAACAACACAGAAAAATAAATCTGATAAAAGCAGCAGCAAATATAATTAAATATTAAAATTTGAACAAAAAAAAAAAAACTTTGAAAAAGTAATAAAATAAAATAAAATTAAAACAGATTAATTAATCGAAATTAATAAAGAAAATCAGCATATAAAAAATTATATTAGTGGTATATTAGTGGTATAATTATTGAGAAGGTATTATTAAATACAAGTGGAAAGTAGAACTAAACGTGAGTAATCTCAAACTAGGTTAAAAGCCGAAACCTAATGTCACTTGATATTAAAAAACCCGACGCATAAACAAACAAAAGATATGAATTACATTATATTTAATTACATTGTGCCAGATGTATTTCTTTTCCGGAACGCAAATGAGGTAATGCAGGATATTCCAGCCAAACAACTATAGATATGCCTAATATCTAAACCTTATTTTGTTACAACTTTATATCTTAAGATGTGTTGGAAGAGCTGTAACACGTCAATCATCACTTTAAAAGTATTTTACTCACTTTAAAATTATGTATAAACAACCACCATCAATATATGGCCGTTCAAGATACGACCTAATTACAGAAGACTATTTAACACATTATTTATTTTTGGGATCAAGAGTGACTTCTATAAGAAGCAAGGAAGCTGTTAGCAGCAGGACGACTTTGCAGTTACAAGTTTCATCCTGGAAATCAACCAAACTTAGCCTACATATAGAAACAAAATACCTGATCTTATAGGCTTTTATATCACCAAAGGTATTGTAACTCCCGCTTTTGTCGTTGCTGGGTGGTTTGCAATCCCTGATTATATTTTACTACTTCTGTTTTAATTTTAATTCTTACACAGAATGGCAAAAAATATATAAAATAGTAAAAAACATACCGCTTACACTGGTCAGTCAGTTTTATATTTTTACAGTGGATTTTGGTGTGTTGTGCTAAAAGTTGAAGCACTCAAAAGTTTGCTAAAGAAAAAATCTAATTTTGAAAATGAAAATATCATTTTTATTTAGTTAGTTTTTCAAATTAAGACTAAGGTCTTTTTCCAATTACTTACTTATTTGAAACTTATTAACTTATTTGGCGCCATCTTAAATAAGTCAGTTAAGTCGTTCATTGTACCGACTTATTTGTGACGTAATAACAAAATACAAAACGCAATTTTTATTATATGGAAGAAAAACAATTCTTGACATGTTAGTCGTTGTCACTAGATTTGAAAATAAGAACGGTATGTATTACATTTAGACAAGACACAATTTTGGAGACATTTCTCTGTAGACGTACTTGTTCAAATAAGTCACCTCGCGAGGTTATTTATTTGAATAAGTACGTCTACACAAATAAGTAAGTAATTGGAAAAGGGCCTAAGGCATATTGTGTATAAATTAGTTTTTTTTATTATTAGTTAATTAAAGTATATACATAAATATATATATATATATATATATATATATATATATATATATATATATATATATATATATATATATATATATATATATATATATATATATATATATATATATATATATATATATACAGTGGATGTACAATGAAAGTAAAAATGGACTATACCATATATAACGTGTAATATGTAAATGCATATTAAAAAAAATCCTTTATTAATTACATCTGAGACTGTGCTCATCTAGCAATTTATGTTTCAAATTTTTACAAATTTTACATTTCTTAAACAATTCTGGCCCAGTGACGGAACGAAAACACCTGACGAAATAGACTTTTATGTAGCAAGAGGTATATCCCAGAACTACATTCACATTGGGCAGTAATTCTCTAGTACTGGATCATTCCCCGGTTATCATGACAGTCAGTGAAAATAATGGAGGAAAAAATCAATCTTCAGGGACTGATAAGTGACAGTTGGAAGATGAATTAGAACAACTTAATGAAACAATTCACTATGCTGTTTTGGCAAGTTTCACATAACTATAGGGTTTTCCAATGGGAATGATATGATTTTTAAGTGACGTTTCGGCCATTTGTAATATGTCATGATTTGTCATTTTTTTGTTTCATTGTATTCAGTAATGTTTACAATTTCATCATGGTGAGATATTCGCAAGAACAACGTTTACAAATTATTCAGTTTTATTAACAAAATAATCGTTCTCCAATTGCAACTTTTCATGCGCTTTTGCCATTTTATAATCGTAATAATCGTCCAAGTGTACTCGCTATTCGTCGAATTTTTGCAAATTTTTAGCGTACATTTTCTTTACATAATGTTCAAGTGAAAATAAGGCAAAGAAACGCTCGAAGTAATGCAAACATTGCTGCCGTTCAGGCAAGTGTTGCTGAAGACCGCAATTTGTCGATTCCAAGACGTTCTCAAGAATTGGGACTGTCTTAAACCACAACCTATCGGATTTTGAGAAAGGATTTGGGTTTGCATCCGTATAAAATTGTTCTCACTCAAGAACTGAAGCCATTGGATCACCGTAAACGTCGTGAATTTGCTGATTTTGCCTTGGGACAACATGAAAACGATAACGATTTTTTTAAGAAAATCATCTTCTCCGATGAGGCTCACTTTCATCTGAGTGGTGCGGTAAACAAAACTGTCGATTCTAGTGCGAAGAAAATCCACAAATTATTCATGAAAAACCATTACAATCACCTATATTGACAGTTTGGTGTGATTTTTGGTCTGGTAGAATCATCGGTCCGTATTTATTTCGAAATGAAGCTGGTAACACCATTACTGTCAATGGAGATCGGTATAGATGGAATAAATTGATCTTGGCAACATTTGGTTTCAACAAGACGGGGCTACGTGCCACACAGCAAGTGCAACAATTGAATTATTGCGAGAAAAGTTTGGAGATTCGATTATTTCAAGAAATTGTGATATCAAATGGCCTCCAAGAAGTTGTGATTTAACACCATTAGACTATTTCTTGTGGGGTTATTTTCATTGCTCTTTAGCAATAAACCAAACTCTCTTCAAGTTTTACAAGTCAATATTGAACGTGCTATTCATGACATACGACTTGATTTAGTGGGGAAAGTGCTCGAAAATTGGATTCATCGGATCTGTAGAAGAAATCGTGGAGGCCATTTGAATGACGTTTTATTCAGAACTTAATTGTATCGATTGTACTTCACATTAAATAAAAAACATTTCAATTTCCTTAATAATTAGTGTGTTTTTTTTAAAGAGATTATATCACTCTTATTGGAAAACCTTTACTAGTCTTTAATTGTTTGTTTAAAGTTATAAATTTGTTTATTTAGGCTTACCAGTTTTATGTTTCACTATAAAATTATTATTTTTATTTTTATTTCACTCAAAATGTCCAATTTCCACTTTTTATGATTTTATATTGCATAAATGTTGCAAATAAAGATTATTGTGCAAAGTATTTTAGCAGAACAAAATTTCACTTTCAATGATAAATTACAATTTCCTAATTTTTATAAATTTATTAATATTTTTATCCGAATTAAAAGTAGTACTTGTTTATAATAAAGCTTAGGTTAATTGTTTATATGATGTTAAACTATATATACATACATTAATCCGAAGGACTTCCTATTGGTCTATATGACCCGAGTGCATTTTAGTTGTTTATAAAATGCTTTTTTTGTATCGTTGTTATGATTAAGAAGATCACGAAAAATGATCAAGAATATCATAGTATGATAAAATCAATCATTTAAATAATTGTATTTAACATACAATGATGATATTATGGTAAATGCAATCATGTATTTATCATTTTTTTCTGAGTGTGGAAGCGGTTTTTTACTGACCCAAATCGATAAAATACTCAAGATTTATGAAGGGCCAATTCGACATATATATAGTGGAATTGTGACCGTGCACAACTAGTGTGTATACTTGTTTTTGCACTTCACAATAAAATTTGAAATTTTGATCTGTTACAAAGTAGCATAGTAGTTCAGCAGCACAACCCTCACACAAACTTTTTTTAAAATTTATTGATCGTTACACTCAAACAAGCCCCAAAATTTGTGTTACAATTTTGAAAAAAAAATTGATATAAAATTTAAACAATAAAAAAATATTAACTTGTAATTTATGTATTCTTCTTTTGATATTACTTTTGGATATTCCTGGTTCAGACCAAAAGCACAACCTAACTACAACAGACGCCCAACACCCCAATTCAAGCCATTTTTTTTGTTTTAAATTTTGTGATAATTTTATTTCTAACAATTTTTAATTATTTACTATTGTTTATATTTTTAATTAATTAACTAATTATCATTTATTCTCTTATATTTAATGTTTAACATGTAAACATATATTTTTTATAATTTAATTAAATCACAATTCTAATTTTCTGTATTTTTTATACCTTATAAGAGAACAGACTATAAATGTACATGTTACGATTAAAGTGTATAATTGGTTATTATATATAATTACCGGTCATTATACATAATTACCAACTGCGTCGGTTAATATGCTAAATTTTTTAGAATTATTCACTTTTACCGGTGATTATATATAATTACCAAACCCCTTTGGTAATTATATATAATCACCGGTAAAAGGGAATCATTCTAACTTCGGAAAGTTTAAACTATAATAATATTTTTTTTTTTTTTTTTTTTTTACGTTGTTGTTGTTTTATTGTAATGGTTTTACGTAAAAATATAAAAGTAATTCGTACACAACGAAAAGTTAATTGGTAAAAATGAAGTATAGATGGAGAATATGAAAGAATCGAATTTCGTACGCTATGCAGTAATTCGCTAGTAGTACAACTACATGGTATTGTTCTATATATAGACAATATTCCTATGTAAAAATATCAACGTCAGTCGCCGCGGCCTGATGAGATGACTGATTTTTTCAAATCAATAATCTCATTAAGTTCGAAACTGATTGTTGCGATTCTTGCAGATCTTCCATCTATAATTCAAAATTAAATTCTAATATAATAATAATAATAATTTCGTAATTTTATTTTACGTATACATCGAGAAAATCAGGTAACGAGTTAAATTTTATAAATTTTTAAATGTAGGATTGTTTATCTAAATTTTTCACTTTTTTCATTTTTTCAAAATAAGGTAAGAGCGTATCTTACTTTTTAGAAAGTACAAACCCAATTTTCCGAGAAAATGTATCAATTTCCTTGAAAATTTTACTTTTCCAATTTTTTTAAAAATAAAAATCATGTTTTCATGAAACATGCGGGCATTCTATATCCAGGCAACCTTCATGAAATTCCTCACGAGGATCACAACCTTAATACAAATGGAAATAAAGATGAAGAACAAATTGATTGATTTATTGATTGGACTGTAAGACCAAGTACTTGGCAAGTGTCCCGGGTAACGCCGGGCCTATTCCTACAGCCTGTTTACACATAACAATAAAAAGGATAGGAAAGGTATTTTTTTTTGGGGACGGAACGACCCGGTTTCAGACACCTAGCGATCGTACGGCACAACACAATTCTAATCTACTTCTAATCTACTAGAGGAAGGATAAAGGCTTAATAGGTTTAATGGATAATGATGGTATTCGTCTTCAACAATTGCTTCTCAAAATCAGCAACCTGAGGGAAAAATTTTATTATTTCACGTACATCTGAAAATTTCCTGGAATTTAATTCAAAATTTATGCTTTCCGGCTTCCTAAACAAAATTGATTGATTGGATCAGCCCGGTTACAGACACCTAGGTAAAGTCGATAGTTAATAACACATAGACAACGCAATTCTAATCTACACAATCAACAATTGGATGTTTCATTTACCAAATCGATTAACTCCATAAAACAAAACGTTGCGAAAAATGTGAAATTTTTTTTAAATTCCTCATAAATTGCAACTTTAGTTACTTTTAATTTTGTCATTTAGTGGTGTTAACACTTATTATTACAAAAATTTGTTTTGAATATATACAGTTAGGAGCCAATCAAGTACGTTGATATTAAAATTTAAAAAAAAAATATTCAAAAAGTCGAGCTAATCGGTTTGTCTTGTGAACCATCCAATTAATATTTCGATGAAATATTATTTCACCTACATCTGTAGATTTTCTGAAATGCAATATTGAATTAATATTGTTCGGTTTCCTAAATTTATTTTTTTAATCCTTCTGCAATTCCACACCTCACAATATAATTTCTGAAACCATAATTATTTAAATTATATTATAAATTACTCTAAAATTCATTAGTATTTAACTCTTGAATTGGCAACCCCGAATTAGCAAAAAAAAAACCAAAACGGTGTAAAAAATATGTGAGGCATTCCAAAGGCAATGGATCCCGGAAAACTATCAAGATTATTCAATAGCAGATTAACTACCGGATTGGATATTTCAAATAAATTTCGCTTATTTCGCAAACATTTAAAATGATTTATTAATTTTGGTCACTGACGAATATTCGTTTAATTCCAAGTAAATTATACTGCTCAGAACATATTATGCCATGCTCAATGGAGCTTTACCACTCCTCAAGCAATTACTGTCAAATGTGGTATTCAGAATTGGATTGACTCTCTAAAATAATGCTCAATAAGGCCTAGTTCCAGGCCATCTCTCAACAAATGATGGCCAAATTTGGTGCGCAAAGCTGAATTTGACGAAATTTTGGGACTCGGATTTAATGAATGAAACCAAGTCGTTACCTAACCGATAATTTTCCATTTTAGTTTGTAGAGCTGTACTAGGATTTTAATAAACTAAGGTCAACTTGTATTGGGGTTTTTACGTGTCTTTTTTTGTGATCAAACAGTTCGACCATTCAGAATGGAACTTGACCATACCCCAAAAAATTATTGTCAAATCAGGTATGCAGAATTGCATGGGGATTTGAAAATGGATTTTAGAGAAGTTCTGGAATTCGGCCAGGCTAGGCAATTTTTTAACAAATTATGTTTAAATCTGGTTTATTGAGCTGAATCGAGATTCCAACATAAATCCTGGATAAAGTTCTGGATTTTTCTTCAAAATAAATTTGAAAATAATCAGCCAAATAAATATCTAGTTCCTATACATTCACCATTGCTGAACCATACTTGGCCTTAACCCGCTAAGAGATGACTAAGTCAAATTCAGCTTTCCCAAAACTAAAGTTTGCTCGAATTTCAATTCAGCCCAATTCGTACCCAAAATTATTTTATGCAGTTTATTTTATACAGCTTTAAGTTGAATAGGATTTAGAACTCAAATCAATCGATATTCGTGTGTGACGTTCCCATGTAATTGCGAACCTGTTTCGAGAAAAATTATTAAGCCAGAGAGATTATTTCAGTCAACGTAAAAAGGCCGAGGTATATCACATGAAACATTTACTTGTCATTAAAAACGAAAAGAAATATTAAAAACCATTTTCTCTTTGCCATACCGTAACACATATGAAGTCTCACCCTTTTAAATCATTCTACAAAAAATATGTTATTTATATTATTTGAAATTTGCATCATGCATTATTATTAGTTAGAGAGAAAATTAATTTAAGTAAACAGATTATAAACCAATTAAATAAACAAAACAAATCAGTTAATCGGAAATAAAGATGAAGAACAAATTGACGATAAATTCGATTTTGAATAAATTAAAATTGAAATTTTGGATTAACAAATTACTTTTCGCTTCGTCAACCTTGCAGACACAGATCAAATAGTTTTTACCGCTCTTATCGCTTCTTCTGATAGTGCTACAAATGTTAAAAAAATCAACTTTTGTAAATATGAATTTTTTTTATTGCAATCTTAATTCGTTGTTTACCTTAGAGGATGGGGGCTATATATATAAATATATATATATATATATATATATATATATATATATATATATATATATATATATATATATATATATATATATATATATATATATATATATATATATATATATATATATATATATATATATATATATATATATATATATATATATATATATATATATATATATATATATATATATATATATATATATATATATATATATATATATATATATATATATATATATATATATATATATATATATATATATATATATATATATATATATATATATATATATATATATATATATATATATATATATATATATATATACATATATATATATATATATATATATATATATATATATTTATATATATATATATATATATATATATATATATATATATATATATATATATATATATATATATATACACAGCACAGCATGATGACCGCTTTCTTGTAACAACTTCGTTGTGAAATCGCCACGGTTCACGACTTCGACAAGTTAGTTTGGCTATACATAGACCAGCAAACAGGCCTAAATTGACCGCAACCCACCGACGAGCCCGTCGTGAGTTTGCTCGAGAACATTTGAATTGGACAGAAGAAGAATCTAGGACAGTCCTGTTCTATGGCGAGTGCAGGATGTGTTTATATGGCACCGATGGACGTGGAAGAGTATACAGAAGACAAAGAGAGCGATATGCACAATGTTGCATTGAAGAACGTGTCTCGTATGGCTGAGGATCGTGCATGTTCTGGTGAGGCATATCATTAGAGGAGAAAATAGATCTTGTATTCATCACTCGAGCCAATACTGGCTGTCGATCAAGATAAGTGAATTCTCATCGGTACATTGAGGAAGTGCTCGAGAAGTACGTCGTATCTTTTGCTGGGTTTATTGGTGAAAATTTTCTGTTTATGTTGAATAATGCGAGACCGCATACGGCTGGTGTAGTATACCAGTACCTTCAAGAGGTGGATGTGCCTCTTATGGAATTTGCAACTTGAACCCCGGACCTTAATTCCATCGAACATTTATGAGACGACCTGAAAAGAAGGGTTCGAGCCAGAGATGTTGGTCCAACGAGTCTCCAGGAGCTGCAACAGGCGATCGTAGAGGAATTATAGGCGATACCTCAAAATTTTGAGAAAACTTTGGTGAAATCAATGCAGCATCGAATGGAATCTGTCATTCGGGCCAGGAGAGGGATTACTTCTTATTAATAAAATTTTTTTTTTTGTTGTTTATTTCTATGTCTTAATTCCATTTTTACGCCTAATTTCCATCAAATTTACAAAAACGTGTACCTCAGATGTTTACCCCCATAAATCAGTTTGATGGCACGTATACATACAAAAAAGGTACCACTGGATAGGTATTGAAATGGACTTTAAATCTGCATTACAAAAATTAAATAAATAATGGATTTTTTTTTTGATTTTTTTGGACTTTTGTGGAAAATTGAGCAATGTGCATTTTTTTTTGCACCCAAGTGTATTTTCAGTCATATAATTATTCGAAATTTAAGAAAGTCGGCCAGTCTGATCTAGAAGATATCCAAAAAAATAAACTTTACGTGCAATTACCACATATACTAAAAAAATATATTGTCTATTTCACAAATAATTTTTGTTTTCACAAACAGTATTTTTTTTGCAAAAAAAAAAAAATTGGAATTTCTAATTCTGATTGATTGAAATGTATGACCAGGCAATTTAGCGAGACTACCAGATATTTAAATAAATTATACGTATATGTTATAATTTTGACTTTTTAGTGTTTTTAATTACACATATTTTTTGAAAATATGGGTAAAAATAAAAACACGACACCTGGTGAACGGGAGCAATTTGGAATAGTTACCAAACATATGGCAATGTTCAGAAAGTGTTGGTTGAATTAAACTATATGCGCGGAAAAGTGAGAAATGCGATTGCATTTTTCAAGCAACATCTGTCAATCAAGAACGTATAGTAAAAAACGTAAAATTTATGTAGCCGAAGACAGAGCCTTTTAAGAATGAGCAAGCAAGATCTGTTTACACAGTGAGAACTGTCATGACTGCAGAAAGCGGCTTCAAGAAAAAACCCTTCGTGGATGCATATCCAAGTAGAAACCGCATCTATCGAAAAGAAATATTGGCAAGAGAATTGCATTTGCTCGGGAGCATTTAAGTAAGCGACAATCGTTTTGGGACCTCATTGTTTGGAGCGACAAAAGTAAATTTAACTTGTTCGGCAAAGATGGTAGACCATATATTAGACGTCCTCCAAAAAAGAAAAACTATAAAACATGGCGGTTCTTCCATCATGGTTTGGGGATGTTTTACAAGTCGCGGGGTCGGACCCATCTTAAAAATAGATGGGATCATGGATGCACAAAAATATATTGGAATCCTTGCTGACAATTTAATGACTATTTTTATTTTTATTTTTAAATTTTAATTTAAATTAAATGGATTTTAATATCAATAATGAACATTGGCGCTGGAACATATTTGTGGGACAATTATAATTTAAGAAGAAAAATGTTCGCCATTGAATAATTCAATCCGCCAAAATTGTTATAGCGCAGACTCACAAATGAAGAGTTTCTGCACCTTGCAAACTAAAAAGTGCAAAAAGAGGCAACATAAATGATCAATCGGCAATATTTTTGAAGGCAATATTTTAAAACATATTTGTGCTCAAAATGGGGTAGGCAGTTCACAAAATTACCCGTATTTTTATAATTTTACTATGTATGTGACTAAATAAATAAATAAAGATTATTTATATATATATTTATATCGAACAAACCCACAAACAAACAGAACAGTGTGCCGGTGTTACGCATGGTCAGAAAACGCAGTGCAGTTTTGAGACAAAATTGTTATCCGACCAAATACTAGTTAACTAACAATTATGTATATACAAATGTAGATAACAATAATCATAGTTTTCGACCCATTTTTTTTATTTTTTTATAGATGGCCTATTTAAAATACCATCAAAAAATGATTTGACTAACTACGTATAACTATTAATATCTTACAATTTACCTCAAATTATACGAGTTAAAGACTTGTTTAGTGGCTTAATTAAAATACCACCACTGTAAAAGCGTGTCATTACTATAATTCAATTTTTTCATTTAAAATTAACCAACCTCAATAGTTGACCAAATATTTCAAATATACATGAAAGGAAATACGGATGCAGCAAAACAAATCATAATTACCTTTACCGACTATACGTTTGGTGACTATGTATGATGACCGGTATAAAACTGACAACTTCTAAAAATTAGTGATATTTATCAAATTTATCAAAAATACTGGAAATTATACATTATAACCAGTAATTATGCAAAATCGCTGGATTTATTACTTTAACCGACATATATTGTACGTAGATCTCGGATACACCATAGTTGATTTCTAAAGGGGAAAACTAACATTACCAAACTGGTTGAGTCACCCCAACCACAGTCCATAGGAACAGAGAGGAGTTCCTACTCGCAAAAAACGCAGCATTTAACTAATACTACTAAAGAACATCCATTCGAAATGATATTCCGAAGTATGGAAACACCGACCAAATGGCGCAGTGCTTTAAGCTTTGGCATTTGGATCGGGAGGTACCGCGCTCGAATTCCAATAGGGGCAGAATGCAAAGTGAAATTTCATCAACAGATTACCATCTGTGATGAAATGTAATACATCTATGACCCCCTGTCGGAGTGCAAAATTCATGGGCCGACCCATCTTCCATGTCAGTATAGGCTGGCATGGAGCTTGCAATGTGCAGATGATCTTAAAATCGGTCGTATAGCCGAACGTCCTCGAATTGGCTAACACTGGCGTAAAAATAAGGACGGAATAAGCAAACCGCGAAAGAGCAGAGAGAGCCTTGAACAGGCCCCAGAACAGATTACGGGGATAATAAAAAAAAATATATTGAACCGATAAATGCACGCCTAACAAAACAAGAACGTGATCTATGAGCGACTGGAACGACGACAAGCCACGAATGTACTAACATCAATGCTATACTAATCAAATAAACAGAATATTTGGAATTATCTTTTGAAATGCGATTAGATTATCGGAAAGTCATTTAACAGAATTTGGAGTTTCTAAGGTTGAGAGATTACATCTCTGAAATTGGCTTGTTATTGACCCAGATTGATAAAATGCTCCAACTTTACGGTGGAAAACTGATATTAACAAGGTTAAATTTTCTCCGTTCGGAAATTCGAATATCGAAACATGTTCTCTAATGATACGCCAATTCGACATATAGTGGTATTTTGCCCCAATTTCGGAAAGTGGCTTGTCATTGGCCCATGTTGATAAAATAGTCAATATTTTGATTGAAAAATTGCTGATATTTTTTTTGTTATAGCGTTTTTATTTATTTGTTTTCTAATTTACACATGATATTGTTTTGTATTTTTTTACTTATATATCTACTAATATATTTACTAATTATTTATTAACATTTTGTATTTTAAAATAAATTTTCTTTTAAAAATTATGTAAATAGTATTTAAATGTACTTGATTCGGAGGATAATTAATAAAAATTAATTAATAACAGTGTAATTAAACTCACTCAAGTTGTTCTAATAAGAATACAATACTGAGTGCTTTTAACACATTTATAATTTAAACTTCTTGTTCTTTTATTTTAGAAAATTAACGTCGTTACAAAAACTACATTACGGAGAAACTTCAACATAACTCAAAGTTTAAATACAAAATCACACTAGCGGCGTACCCACAAAAAAGACACAGCACTATGTAAACTTGTACCCGTTACTAAACATATACCAAACGTGCAAACACACAAATCATTCTTAAAAAAGCTAAAATAAAGAAAAACGCGAGACAGAACTCGAATACTAAAACTAAACTCGATACTCGAATTTTAAAACGGATACCAAAAATATTATTCACCTTATGAATTTGTACTTCATTTATACAACAAATATTTAAATAATTGATATTTTCGGTGACGAATTAAAATTCTAGCGTATTTTCGGCTAAGGAGTGAATTTTCTAACGGTTTACCAAGAGCCATCTCTGATTTTTGTCTAAACAACTTTCTGATACATAATTGATTTTTGTTTATTAAAAAATTATTTTATAGATTTTTTTCGCAAAAATTCAAGGTTAAATATTTAAAAAATTATATTTTTCATAATAAATTGTTTTTTTCTATATGTTTTTACGTAGTATATTTTTACGTAATTTTTTATATTTCTTAGTTTTTGAAAATATTAATTCATATTTTTTTGCACACTTTTATTTGCTTGTGTTAATTCTTAACACTTAATAATAATGACCTTAGGGTCGAAACGACGCGTGACGATATCATTTAATAAATAATTAAATTAAAACTTGTTGACATATACAAAACAAATATTAGATTTATTGATTACATTCTCGAATACATCGTATAGCTGGAAATAAAAGCGCATATTAAATAAAATTTTCAAAATACGTCCGGCAGTTTTGCAACTAACATTCGAAACAACTATTAACTTCAATAGTTTTAATCGATGATTTATTTACGCTTAATCAGCCGAAATTTCTAATCTAACTGAAAATAGACGCTTAATGTAATAATTATTAAACAAAATATACATTTATTTAAGATTTTTTGGGCTTTTTGGACAAAATATTATTTCTAATGACACTCACAATGTTTACGACTTTTTTTAAGTCATTGAAAACAAATAGGTCATTTACTCAAATATCTACCACAAAAAGTAGAAAAAGTTACTCCCTTTTTTTAACCCCCGGGTACTTGTTTAAAGATACACAACCCTTACAAAAATGTGAAACTCCTTAAGTTTCCTTTTGACAGTATAGTTTCGGACTGATAAAAACTAGTCTACTCAACAGGTTGCAACGACCAAACTGCAAAAATTCAACTCTTGCCTTGTAACTATCGTAAACACAAGAACTTATTGATTTGGCGAATTATATCACAAAATCCAAAAATTTCTGCAAATTCTCACTATGTAGACAACTAAGCCCACACTATAATTTAAGTAAGAAGTTTAGGTACATGGCAAGAGATGAATTTTTGCAGTTTGGCCGTTGTAACCTGATGAGTATACCAACTTTGTATCAGTACCAAACCAAACTGTGAAAATAAAACTTAAGGGGGTTCACGATTTGTAAGGGTTGTGTTTCTTTACACAAGTACCCTAGGGTAAAACATAAGGGGGGGAGGAGTGATTTTTTCTACTTTTTGTGGCAGATATACTGTGAATAAATGGCCTTTTTGTTTTTAATGACTTCGAAAAAATCTTAAATAATTTAATTAAAATGTGCAGAAAAATTTAAAACTTCTTAAAAATATATATCGTGCATTCGGAGAGTTTAATAAAAATTCTGATTGTTAATGATTGTATTGTGATGGTAGGTTCAGTGGTTTGACACTTAGGCCACTTTTGGCCCATTGTGATGGTAATATTCCAAACAATTCCAGAAAAGTTGCAGCAGTGATACAGACGACCTCCTTTGAATTTAGAAAATTTACAAAAATTACGCTTAACTACATAAACATAATTGACAACCGTTATGTTGTGTCCCATTATGTTGTGTCCCATTACTTGCATATAAAAATTCAGCTTTTGCCCAACAATAAAAATAGTAAAATATATACACAATTACATAAGGGCCATGATTTTTGCCAGAATTGAGGTCAATACTTCATTTATCGTTCCAATTCATGGTTATTCCCATATTATCGTTTTATGTTCATTTAGAAAAGCAATCATATATTACTAAAATCATTGCCTGCATTATTTGTTACTCTATAAGCTATTACAATCCTATAAAAAGATTTGGTCATAAGGGTTTGGAAATAAAGCATTAACTTGTTGCGTGTTTCATATAAAAGTTCAGTGCGAGCAAGTGGGATTTGACTTTTCAATACCTTTACCTTATAGATCAGGTATCTTAGACCTAAATATAGTTGCATCTCCTATTACAACAACAACTGAAACTAATCTGTAGAAAATTAATCAAAAATAATAAGTATTTCGCAGCTTCCATGATATTTTCATCATTGCGGTATACGATTGATACCTCAAACGTATATTCCAAACTTTTTATACTGAGCGTTAGTTAAAAAAGTTAAAGAAAAAACAAAAAGAAAATCGTATTTAATGTTGCATGGACAGGAAAAACAGCAACTCGTTTACTCAACGGCGCGACGTGTCACTCAGCTTTAATTTTATATATCTGCAGTGGCACTATTCTGGTAATTCCCTGGGAATAGGGAATTGGGGAAAGATTTTATTTTCAATTTTAAATTTTTTTTCTGGCATACTGAGGTAAAAATCTGGTGGTAATTTTTTTGAAAACAAAATAAAATTAGGAATATTTTTCCCTGCCAATTTAGATATGGAAAAATTATTCCCAATTTATAAATATTTACATCAAACTTTTCTCCTTAGTAGGCCGGAAAAAAATATTTGAACTGAAGTTACATATAAAATCTTTCCCAGATTACCAGAATGGTGCCACTGATTAAATATACGTACATTTTACGTGAATGACCACACAATGACAACGTCTCAGTTTTCTCGGGTAAACATCATTCGTTTTTATTCTACGATTTTTAAGCCTCCTAGATTGATTTTATTTAGCTCTAAATAATTTTTTCGTGATACTTTTTATCGAAATGTAGGAAATAGATAGAGACCACAATTACAACTGGCTATATAAAATGCGTATTGTATACGCGAATGATTACTAATTCCTGAAAAGTGACACATAAACTGAAGTGACACATAAACTGAACAAATTTGATTTGGCACAAAATAATGAAAATATACTTTAAAACGCCCTATAAAACATTCGCAAAAAATTTCTTAATATTTAAATTTTGATATTCACACACACGTACAATTTTATTTAAAACAAATTTTAATGGTATAACTTAGATTTCTGCACAAAATATTTTATTGCAATTCCACCACAGTGCGTAATCATGGATGGTTTGACATGATCATCATTTATTTATTTACTTTACGTTGTAATTTTATCAACCTCTCACCTTATTTTGAGCATATCAGCACATTTATAATGGAGTGTGCAGTTCAATGTCCAATTTCGAAATTTAGTCTACTCTTCTTCATTTTCATTTACTTGGTAATTCTGATTTTGGTTGGTTTTAATTAAAAGCTATCCCATATTTCAGAATCAGAGTTCCAGTTTACTAAATAATTACACGCTACTTCATTATAGAACTAAATTTACAAATTTACCTATTTTTCATTGCGCTAAAAATATATTTTAGAATTTAAAAACGTGAAAACAGCTGCTAAATCATGAAGTCAAGATTATATAACGTCCTGGGTCCATCAGCTAAAGAAAATGGAATTTTATTTAACTTAATAAACTACAATGTGACCAAAACAGTTCTCGCAACAAGACATGATGTCAATTTGTTCAGATGATGTTCCTTATGTTGTTTGTCCTCTTTCTCACTTTCGTAAATCACATATTTTGCGCTAAGGTGAGGACATGTCTAAACAAGATAAGGTGACATGTCTAAAACGACAAAAATTTTTCCTGGGTTTACTAAATTTATGTATGAGTAAAATTGTAAACACACATCAAAAATTATAAAAATTCGGAGTACTCGGTGTAACTGATAAGTCTTCAATTTGTCCTAAACGATATTTTCACGATATCGATATTTCGCATATTACATTTGAACGGAAAATGAATATAAATATTAATGTAATATGTGTATCGTAATTGCTTTTAAATTAGCATAATAATTATAACTATTTATGTACCATTATCTGCCTTTTTTTATTGCGATAATCATTACAAATTTTTAATTAAACCGCATATTTAAATTTTATTAATCGTTACTACAAGTAAGCAAGCATTACGGATTAGTAAATTTTGTTGTGAAATGAATCACATAAATTTATGCGAATGATATGTGCTGCCATCTAAAGAGCAATAGATGAAGCATTAAGCTTAAAAAATCATTTACTAGATGGAACACAATAAAGAAAAAATTTAATTTTTTTTTTATTTATAACGTAAAATCAGATGTATTACGTTTATCATAAAAACGTTTTTAAATAATTTGTGTCAGCATGTGTGTACGCATGTCAGCATTTTAGATTTTTCGTTCTTATTCCTTGATGGTGTAGTTATGTGGTATTGATACAAATACTAATACTTTTATTTTATCCACCCCATTTTAATTCAATGTATATCTACTTTTAAAAAAAATTTAATAGAAATTTCCAATATTTTATAATATTACTACACCGTGTATGTTTATTTAACACTATACTAGTGTTTCGGTGCGTATTATTTTTACCCCAGTTGATTTATATAATAAAAAATAATTTTCCAAGTGCGCTACATTGATTCGAACTGAACGGTAAAACGAATTTGGAAAAATCATTCAAAATGTCAACAAATATTTTTTGATTATTTATACATTCATTGAATATATTATGTACATGTACATAAATGTACGAGTATTAGATGTTTAAAATTTTTAAGTAATGTAGAAAAATAATATAATAATAATTTTATAGTTAAGTTTTTACTTTACAACCCCTCGTCGAATCATTTTCAATGTTGAAGTTTTACAATAGGGGTGAGAGAGCAATACGCACATGCCTTAATTGTGTTTGATGAATAATTTAATAAAAGAACCAATGGGTATTTCGTTTTTTATGTTGAACTCGAGTTTTTTATTCGACGAAATAAAAAATCTTGATTGGAAAATGGCGGATTTGTTTTGTATCAAATAAAATTTTGCGCAAATATGGACGGTGAAATGTTTTTAGCCCCGAACAATTGAGTCTAAGCAAATTCAACGTAATTCCAAAAGAAAACTAATACTAATTTTATTTTAGGTAAATATTCCTTTAATTGAGACACTTTGGAAACCGATTTTCATTTTGGTACAGTGATACTAAAACAATCCCAGTACATATTATATTATGTTACAGTAAATCCGCTTGATGTTCAGAAATAAAAAATCAACAAACAATTCATCGAAAAACAAATATGAAAACTACAACTTTACAATATAACCAGGTGTGCGTAAAAACAATTGTGCAAACAACAATTCATCGAAACAAAATTTTTCACTGTAAAGCACCGGATTATTGTGCATAATTTATTTTTGAGCTAATTTTTTGCCATCTTTTTTTTTATTTTTATTAATAACTAGCTGAGTTACCCGGCGTTGCACGGGAGGTATATATTTCAAATATCTTGATTGTTATGCAAGAATTCTCTCTTTACATCGCTGTAGTTGCAATCACATATGAAAAGAAAATTATAAGTAGTTGTATTCAGTAACGGGTGCCTCCGTTAATGCATCCAGGCAAACTTTTGTAATGATATATTATTGGACATCCTGTTTGTAGGGATAGTTAATTAATTTTGGTTTGGTATTTGTTACCAGTTGCCAAATAATTATTGTACTCCATTTTTACAAACCTTCAACCAGATCAAAGTTAATAATAAATATAAAGATATTTTAGTTAATAATTTTTATTATAAAGCCTTTTGATAAACAATATTTTTGGTTTTCCATTTGGTGTGTAAATAAATAAATTTTTTGCCGTTCCCACTCTAGAGCAAGCAACATACAGTTGGCCATGTGAAAAGCATGAATTTTCCAAAATAACACCAGCTATTTTCAATGATTGCCCCTGGGCTTTGTTGATTGTCATTGCAAAAGCAAGGCGTAATGGGAATTGTAGTCGCTTGAATTCAAACGGCACATCGGTGGGAATCATAGGAATGCGCGGAATTAGCGGAATTACCGGTAATAATCGTTTCTTCAATCACATTCGGCATCAATTTCTTCACACAAAGCCGTGTTCCGTTGCACAATTTCTTTGAATCTAAATTTGGGAGCAGTATTATTGGTGAACTCTCTTTTAAAAATAGTATGTGTGGTGGAATACCAAGTGGCTCCAAAGAATTAAGAAACTATTGGATAATTGGCGGATTGATTCACATCAGTAACCGTGTCGGTAGATTTGTATTTCATTAGTGGCCCGGGTAGTTCCGATTGAATTTCATTATTTAATTTATTAACGCCGTCATTTTTGGCACCTAAAGGTTGTCTTAAATTTAAATTAATAAAATTAATTTGAATAATTAAATCAATTATAGTAGAGGTATGGTTTGTGTAAAACAATCGCACGCTAGATTTCCTTTTTGGTGTCTAAATTTTTTCGACTAAGGCGCTATTTCGGAACATTTAAATAATTGTATCTATACATACATGTAAAAATGAATTCTTGATCCAGGGCAGACTTCCGGATTGGAGCATGTCACTAATTTCATATAACCCCTTTCCTAAAGTCATTCCCTTCAAAAAATCTTAAAAAAATTGAAATTTGAGAAAAAATTTGTACCACAGCCCCTTGACCCCGGGGTCCAGCCCCTTCAAAAGTATCGTGGTCTTGGTCCTGAACATGCAACATATACATGGTAAAAATTTCAGGACTATCGGTAAAGCGGCTAAGGCGTTATTTCAGAACAATCAAATAATTGTATCTTTACATGTAAAAATAAATATTTGATCCAGGGGCGGACCCCCCGAATTCGTACATGTCTCTTATTTCATATAACCCCTTTCCAAAACTCATTCTCGTAAAAAAAATTTGTACCATGGCCCCTAGACCCCGGGGTCCACCCTCATTCACAATATCGTAAGATTGATCCTCACCATGCAATATTTGCATGGTAAACATTTCATGGCGATTGGTTGAGCGACTGAGAAGTCATTTTGGAATAATCAAATATTTTTATATACATGTAAAAATTAATTTTTGATCCAGGGCTGGGCCCCTCGGATTCAAACATGTCAGTAATTTCATATTACCAGCCCCATAAACTCATTTTCGTGGAAAAATTAAAAAAAAATTAAAATTTTCAAAAAAATTGTACCGCAGCCCCTAGACCCCGGGGTCCAGCCCCTTCCAAAATACCATAAGGTTGGTTCTGGATATTCAACTTGTACATGGTAAAAATTTCATGGCGATAGGTTGAGCGGCTGAGACGCCCATTCGGAACAAACAAACAAACAAACAGGAATTCATTTTTATATATGTATATAGATTAATAATAATTGCTTCGTCAACCTTGCACAGATCAAAGAGTTTTTATCGCTCTTATCGCTTCTTCTGATAGTGCCACAAACGTTAAAAAATCAACTTTTGTAAATATAAACTATTTTTTAATGTAATTTTATTTCGTTGTATACCTTAGAGGATGGGGGCGACTCTTGTGACTTGTGACCAATATGTCGCTATATATTATAAAGGCGATGATTCATATTCTGCGATTCATATTCTGCATATTCTGCGAAACAAAAAACAAGTGATTAATAAAAATGTGTTTATTAAGTATAAGTGTGGTTCGCCAAGTGCCTACGGCAAATAGCGTAAAAAGTGTGTGACGTATCCCATCTGCAAGTCTCTATGGAGGTTGTCGTTCCTATTGTACCATGGGGCATTCATCATTTAGTCTTCTTGGCACAACCCCAAAGTTGGATAGCATAGGTCCATACTGGTTTTAGCATTTGCCTGTATAGAATCAATTTGTTGTGTATTGAGAGCTCAGACTTTCTTCCCATGAGCCGGTACATTTTCCTATATTTGATGTTTAACTCTTCTTTTTTCTTCTTTCCATCTTAGCTTGTGTTGTGTTCTTCACATCTTAGCTAAGCATCGAGGGTCATGCCATGGTATTTAGCTGTATTTGCATATGGAATTTGGTTTGAGTTGAGAACCACGGGAATACAGTTTACATTTTGATTTGTAAAGTTGACGTGTACTGATTTGGCTTCATTTAATAAAATGCGCCATTTTTTAGTCCAGTTGCTCACCGTGTTAACTGCTTTTTGAAGTTTGCTTGTTGCTTCCGAAATATTTTTTCCAACTGCTAGAATAGCTGTATCGTCTGCAAATGCTGCTACTGTAGACCTTCAATATTCGGTAAGTCTCTCGATTAAAGAATAATCAGAATAGGTCCAAGTACGCTACCTTGTGGTATACCTGCTGATATTCTTTTATTTCAGAGTACTCATTTTCAAATTTGACTCCAAAGTGTCGATCTATGCTGTCGATCTAGAGTGCTGCCAGATTTTGCGAGCTTTCTGTTTCTCTTTAAGTATCTCTCTGACTTCAAGAGGATAGTTGTGTTCCATGGTTGTGTTGGTATGATAAATCGTACTTTCCCAAGCCGCTTGTTGGATTTGGTTATTAAATGTTTCTAGTTTATCTTCCAGCTGCACCTTCGTTCTAATTGGTTCACCGAGATTTGTTCGATCTTCCACTTATTTCTTGAATAGATCCCAATTGGTTTTATTGTTTGTTAACTTAGGTGAATTATCTTTTTTTATTATCATTGTGCTCAGAGTCATGATCACAGCACAGGCCAGATGATAGTCCTCCACTATTTTCAATGCACGTGTAGTCCTCTAAAACTCCTTTTGTTGCAAAGAAGTCAAGAACATCCGGAATTTTATGTATGTCAGCAGGCAATATGTTGGTTTATCGCCAGAGAGAAATTCAAGTTGTTCTCGCGAGCTTCATTAAATAACTCTTTCTCTTTAGAGGTTGTAAGTCTTGATGCGGGACAGTAAATAGAGGATATACTTTTGTTTAGTTCCATATGATTGATTGATTCAACTTTTATGGTTTTAACTTGCATAATTTCTTCAGCAATACCGAGCACTTCGTAATGTTTAATATTATTCTTAATAATTACGGTAGACCCGCCTCTAGCGTTTCCTCCTGGATGAATAGCATGGCAGCATTCATAGTCACGTATTTTAATAAACGAAGTTTCTGTTAAATGAGTTTCCGAGATATATGTGAGAGATATATGTTTTGTATATCTATTTTTTCTAAGTTTAGAAATTTTTATAGCTCTGGAACATGTTGTGGTAATCCATTCGCGTTCCAAATAACAATTCTAGGTGATCTATTCATTTGATTAGCCAGCTGCTTATATATAGCTTCTAGACAACTTTCTTGTTTTGCTTATCGTGTATTTATTGTGTTTATGCTTCGAAATATCCTCTCTAGTAGATTTTCTTTAATAGTATTCTGCTGCGTTATCTGAGAGTAGGATCTCCTCTCTGTTGTGTCGGCACTCTAGTTGTAGTTGGAATCCTTTCTCTTCTAACATTACCGTTTTGAGTAGATTAGCGTGTATTGTTTCTTAACCTTTGCAGTTCTACCACTACTTCGCATCCTGTATAGTAGGCTGGGTGTTGTCTGTCCTTTACAGTTTATACACCTTGCAGGTTCAGTTCGACTAACACAACAGTATTTTGCTTTGTGTCTGCCGGCATATTTTACGCACCTAATATCTCTCCCACAATATCTTTGGGCGTGGGTATTACATTGGCATTTCTTGCATTGAGCTATTAATCTCGTGTCCTTTTTAGTGGTTCTATTGTAACCCTCATATTAAGTTTTGCTTTGATATTAAATATATTTTCAATTTTTTCGCTTTTGTTGAATGTGAGCATGAATAGCGGGGGCTCTCTTTTAACGATCTTTTGTTCCTTGACTCTTTACAACTTTCTCTCGTTTAAGGATATTTACTGCGTCTTCAATTCGCAGTTCTTTTATTTTGAGCGCTTTTATTATATCCTCCTTCTTGCAGGTGGGTTGGTGTCCCCTGGCCATACCCTTAATTTCTCGGTTATTTTTGTCTTCATAGGTATACCACTCTTTACCTTCTTCAGTGAGCTCTGTGGCTAAAGCTCTGTATGCATCGGGATCTCTTGTGTTTATCTTCCAAACATTATTGTTTAGTGCAACTTCTCTATAGTCGTTTGTGGACACTGATTTCATTAGAGCCTGGATACTCGCAAACTCAGTTATACCTATCACATTAATTGGCGGTGGTGCCTTAGTCTTCATTTCAATCTTGCGTTGTTCTTGTTGCTGGTGATGTTGGGGTACAGGCACCGGTTCGACAGTTTCAATCGGTATGTATAATAGTTTCTGTTGTATTGTGAGCATTAATTCTCTATTATAGTCGTTGACCTCATGTGTTTGAATTTTTACTTCGTGTATTTTAAATACATAATAATATACTATTTTTGATTTTTTTTTTTATAGTTTAGAATATGTATTCTTTTGTTCTCACTGCCGTCAAAATCTTATTCAAAATTGAGGAATGTTCAATTTTTGTCGTATGATAAAAAATATGGCCGACCGTCCACTAATCACATCGATTATTGTTATATGTCTGTCAGACAAAATTTGTTCATGAATCATGGCCTTTATGCTGCATAATGCGCGTAATAATTTGCAAATCAACATTTTACCAAACTTGAACCGAGCTAAAACTATTTTACGTAATATTATTTTTTATTCTACATAGTATTCGACATAACTTTATCGGGTTTATAATCAATGTTTTTTAAATACAGTTACCAACATAACGTTAAGCAAAGAGCAACAGACTTTAATTTTTAAAGGTTTTAAAGCCTAAACTTAGTTTTACGTTCATTTAGTTAGTAAAATAAAACATAGTAAACATGAAAATTTTCGAACTCGAGATTTTCACCGATTTGCCTTTCGCCAATATCGACGAAGTAAAAAAAGTGGTTTTTAAAAATATCTCTGTGTGTGGTTCCCTGCAGACTAAATGTTTGTGAACACTTTACAGCCCAGACTGCTTGTAGGTTAGGTTAGAGTGGCTGCTATCGCACATTTAGGCCAATAGTGGCCCATTGTGATACCACAGGATCCTATCTCCCCTTTACTCCCGCTGAAACCGTCCAGAGCTACTCACGTAGCGTAAAAATTTTCGCAAATACTTATGCCTTCTGCGTGATAGTGCCGGACACGGGCATAGGAAGTGATCTAACGTCTCTTCCTCTTCGTCCAAACAACTTCTGCAAAAGTCATTCGTCTGTAGACCCAGCCTTCTCGCGTGTTCCCCAAAAAGGCAGTGTCCTGTCAGTATCCCTACGACTAATCCTACCTCTCGTTTTTCCAGGGATACTAGTGCTTGGGAGCACCGCAGGTCCAATTTTGGCCAAATCTGTTTTGCTACCCTGTACGTGAGGGTGTTGGTCCACCTCTCGTTTGTCAAGGCGATTGCCTTTTTACTGAGCACCAATTTTGAGCGCTGATATAGGCCTCCCCAGACCTGCCCTTTCCGGCTGCATCTGGAGAGTCGTACCGTACGTAGCTAGTTCGTCTGCCCAGCAGTTTCCCGTGACGTCCGAGTGGCCAGGGACCCAGATTAGCTGGATGCTGAAATACTCGCTCATCTCGTTAAGAGATGATCGGCAATCCAGGACCACCCGTGTTTTCAGACAAACCGCATCTAGTGACCTGACCACCGCCTGACTGTCCACATAAATTGCGATATCCCTCACGGATACCCCGTTATGCTTCAACCATGTCCCGACTTCGCCTATCGAAACCACTTCAGCCTGGTACACACTGCAGTAGTCAGGAAAACGAACGGAAATATTAACATTGAGCTTTTCACAGAAAACTCCGGCTCCTATATTGCCGTCTAGCTTAGAGCCGTCCGTGAAAAATTGCTGAGCCTCGTTTTTCAGTATTGATCCGTTCCTCCAGGATTCTCTCGATGGACAGATGGTCCGGAACCCTTTATCGAAGCACAATGTTGGTTTAATATAATCTAGGTTCGCCAGTTCTTCCCTAAGCGATCTAACTATCGTCGAGTGTCCCGCCTGAAGACTGAGAGACAGGTGATAGTCTCGTAGCCGCATTGGCTGCCATCTGTTTACCAAAAAATTCGATTGAAATAAGGTGGAACATAACCTCTAAAGCGCGTGTAGGTGTTGACCTAAGAGCCCCATTTATAAGCATGCTATTCTTTGCACATTTTCCATCATCTTCCTATATGTTACCGTCTCCAGAGCTGGCCACAATACGCCCACCCCTGCCACTATATCACTGCCGTATAGAGCCAGTGTACCAGCACTGGTTTCAGACCCCATCTCTTTCCTATGGCGTTCCTACACGAGTAAATGGCTACATTAGCCTTATTCACCCTTTGCACACATGCTGAGTTTACTGTCCAAGATTATGCCCAGAAATCTTGCTCTGTCTAATGCCGTTTACGGTAGGAGGGCTAACTACCGGAATTTTTTATTTCTTAGTAAATATTACCAGCTCTGTCTTGGAAGGGTTGATCCCTAATCCGCATTTGCTAACCCATTTCGTAACGATCAGGATTGCATTCTGTATAACATCCCTAATCGTGTCCAGATATTTGCCTCAGACAGCTACCGCTACATCATCCGCATACGCTACAACCCCTATCCCCTCCCTCTCCAGTTCCAAGAGCATTCCATTTATCACAACACTCCAAAGAAAGGGGAACATTACACCTCCTTGTGGGGTTCCTAGGAACTTCCCACCTTCTAATGGTGGCCTCCCCCAGTTTTGAAGTAATAATCCTGCTTACCAGAATTTGATTTATCAACCTACTTATGTGATAGTCCACGTTCAGAAATAACAATCCTTCCATGATCGCCTCCGTTTTTACATTATTAAAGGCACCCTCAATGTCGAGAAATGCTACCATACAGAACTCTTGCGAGTAAATTGACTTCTCAATCTTGCGTACCAGATCGTGCAGGGCTGTGTCTACCGACTTCTCCTTACAGTACGCATGCTGAGACATTGCCCAACTTCTGGGCTCAATTTTTGATCGAATACCTACATCTACCAACCTTTCCAACGTTTTCAACAAAAAGAGTGATAAATGTCTCAGATCCTTTGGATAGGCAAGTGAGGTTTTTCTCGATTTCGGAATAAAGACCACTCTGACCTCCGTTCATTTTCTAGGAATAAAGACCAGTTTCAGACATCCCCTGAAGATACCCTCCGGCTAGGGGAGGATGACTGCCGAGTTCTTTTGGATCTCTGCTGGTATAATCCGATCCGGGCCCGCCGATTTATAAGGCTTAAAAGCATTCAGTGTCCATCGGGTTCGCTCCCTATTCACGATGCCCTCCATCTCTATTGAAGGTGTTACTCGATGAGCTCCAGGCTCCATCTAGTCATCAAAGGTTTCCGGGAAATGGGTCCCGATGAGGAGTTCCAATGATTTCGCACTTGAAGCTGTCCTTGATCCATCCGATCTAATTAAATAACTAGGACTGGTTGAGTTAGTAGCTAGAATTTCCCTAAGGCGAGAAGTCTCAGAGACCTCCTCCATCCTACAACAGAAGAGTCTCGAAGACCCCCTTTGTGCTTTCCTCAATTCTTTTTTGTACTTTCTTAGGTCTGCTTCTACGATCTGCTGCTGTCCGAGACTGTTTGTTCGATCGGCATGTATTTTTGTAATCAAGATTTTTTTATTAATTCGGAGATCCCAGGGATTTTTGATCGAAATTGTTAAACCGGAAGTGACAGCTTCCATTGGGGCTTTTTCGTTCTAGTAAATATTTTGACAAGTATATCATTTACGATTATAAACTAAAATATTTTAAATTACATTTGCAACAATACTGGCCCAGACTAAATACTGGTTCCAACAAAAATTAATCGGGATGAAACTTCAAACTTACTTCAAGCTTTTTTCATAAATTGGGAGATCTTATTTTAATTTTACCGGAAATAACAAGTTTTGATAAAAAATACTTTATTTCATCAAAATTCGGCGTCTACCAAGGATTGACCATTAGGAATACTCGTAAAACTTCATACTAAAGCTTTTCCATAAATTCGGAGATCCATGCAAAATATAATGAACATGTATGTACCAGAAGTGGCAGCTCCATAGAAGCTTTTTCAATTATTGCAATAATCAAAAGATGTTCAAAGTTTATTTTTAGAGTTGAATCAAAGCAATCTTAAATTCTCAATCTAGTCGGCTCTGGTTGAATTCGTAACACATCGTAGTATTGTCATACAAAAAAATCAGAGTTGCACCTATACACTTGTCAGAATATACAAATTTTAAAAAATGTTTGTAATAAAAACTTCAAGAACGTTCGTTCCATCGTATAGTGCAAAACTATCTGTTTTTATATTGAGTGGTACGAACTACTTGTCACTGGTTTGTGGCTGCGCAGAATTGCGTGCTAAACAATTTTCGTGATACAATTAGCATGACAGTTTATGTTTTTTGCGTATTTGTTATTATACACGGTAAACAAAAACTTGGAAAATTTAAAATCATAAATGTGATAAGCAAAATGATACAGATCTGTCTTTGTTTTAGTTTTTACATTAACCGTAACGTAACCGATGTTCATTTTTTTCAAGTAGCTCACTTTTGCTTATAGTTAAAGTTAGCCATGTCGAAATATTATAGCCAATTGATTATTCAAAATTTTTAAAGGAACTGAAAAAAGTGCAGTTTTTGAAATCGCTACAGCATATGCTCTAAAATGCTCGCTCTCTTGATGACCGTAAACATATCAAAATACTAAGGGAGCAGATCTACAGAGCCGCAATCTACAGAGTATCCCCGAGGAAAAAAGTGAAAGATTTGAAAATTTTCCCAGTCATCTGCAATGTATATTTTGAATATCTATTTAACACTATAACCTATCAGAATTGACCGGAACGTGGGTGATGAATTCATCTTTTCTGATGAGAAGTTTTTCATGTTACAACAAAAGAACAATTTCCAGAACGATTGGGTTAGGTTGTGCATGTAGGAATATAAATTAGAAACTATTTCAGAGGACAGAAAGTACATTCCACGTCAACAAAGGACTTTCGTTGTATTTGATCAAGAAATTCGGTTACCATCAACGCCCTCTATACGGAGATAAGTATTATTGTTTCCAGAGTCAGATGGAGCGCCATCACGCAAGGCTAATATACATAGTTCAACAATGGTGCAGAGAGAGTCTAACACATACAAAAATGGTGCAGAGAGAGTCTAAAAATAGAAGAGTTAGACACAATGCTTTCTTTGTGGGAGATGGCACTCCGTAAACCACTTTCTTTGTATTAGTGAAAATTGGCATAAATGTAAGTAAACAGTCAGTAGTGTTTCCGTATCCAAAGGATGATGAGAATTTGTGTGGTTATTACGTATTTTAATTAAATATTTCAAAAGCTTTACAAAATTTTAACAGTGTTTTGGCAGATGTTTGGCAGATCTTTTCCGACATAGGTTACATATTTTAATATGTACACCGATTCATATTTTAATATGTAAAATTAAAACAAATTTCAATAAACAAAAATAATAACGACAGTTGATTATTTTTACTTATTGAAATTTGTTTAAATTCTAAATATTATAGCATGTTTCTAAATAATGCGAGATTAGCTTTACTAGTTTTCATTAATTAACTCACGTTTTTCCCATTTTATTTTCATTCACAACAAAATTTTTTTTATAGTTTGTGCAGGCTCTTCATCCAAAAAATTTATAAAAAAATAAATTTCCAATTCCACCATTTTCTGCGAATGTAACAATGAAAATAAAAAACTCCACCCTCGTGAAAAAAAATCTAAACAAATGAAAAACATACAAAAAATAAAAATGAACCCTCCAAAAAACTAATAAGGTTGTGCTGCTAAGAGGGTCACGTCAAGTTTATAAAATTGACAAGAAGGAAAACAACTCAAAGAATGGCATTTTCTGTTTTACGTTTTCGTAATATGAATTATTAGAGGGTAAAAAACTCTAATAAATCCCCGATATTAATTTTAACAAGTTCTGTACCAATAAAATTCATACAAAAACAGGCAAGTGTGTCTTGTGTATTTGTGTCAAGTACGATCAATTACCGCAAGACGGATTTGCTTTATGTTTTTTGTTCAAATTGTAATTAAAATATCTAAAAATTTTATAAAATATACCCTCATATAAATAAGTATATATTACATTATGACAGTGGTATGCCACGATGAGTATAAGGATCAATTACCTAACTATATACAATTTAATTTTACAAAATAGGAACAAATCAACTAGAGAGGATAAAAATAGTGATGAATCATCAGTTTTGTATAGTTAAATTTATACGTAGGTGCGATTGTACTCGAATTGCAAAGTATTTTAATTTCAAATTAATTTGGCAAGGGCACAAAATATTGGATTTGCCATGTGCCATAAACAGTAAGGATCGTTACCGTTATGCTATATTCTTCCCATTGAAAAATATCATCTGACCAGTGTAAATAGGTTTTGAAATTTTTTTATTTTCATATTTATTATAACTGCGTATAAAGAGAGGGTGTACCAAATGTCCAGCTGGCTTTGATTTTGGATACTTTTTTATGTGCTACTTATTTCTGTAATTGTTTAAATTAAGCTTATGTTTGAAAATATATTAAGGATTTTTTTATACGTTTTTTGTCAGAAGATTATTTTTAGTTAAAGATATCAACAAAAAAAAAAAAAATAGTAATAAAAAAGCGGGTGAGGGGGAATATCATCAACAATGTTTCTCATTGTTCGGTAAAATAAAATCCGGTGCAATTGTAACACAACAAAATGTCTACAAAACTGCATGCAAATTAATACTCTTGAATTTTGAAAAACTTGTCCCATGATTTGTAACAAATAATTGATATGTCAATCAAAATTGAAAAGAGTCCTCGATAAACTGTCCATTCGTTTATCGGAAATTTGCATTTTGTTGTTGTTATTGTAGTGTAACAAAAATAATGAAACAACAAAAAATGTGATTATTATCAACGAATATAAATAATAAATATTTAATGATTACACAACAGGGCCTTTATACGAGGACAATATGAATGTTGTATTCTAATTTATAAAAAAAAAATACCTAATCCCTATACTCGTAGATGCATTTTAATTATATTGAAGTGTGCCAATCGATGATTTAGGTAAAAAAATATGTTTGAGAAAAAAGGGCGATAATAAACCATTAGATTTCGCATCGCATAAACAATATACATGGAGTTTGTTAAATTCAACGCCATCGGTCACCATGCAAATTATTGATGAACGATCATTTTGCTTTTAACAGCTAGGAACTCTTATATTTTTTTTGTTGGTTAGTATTTTTAGTATTTTTACCTCAAATTTTTCAAACTTTTAAACAAAATAACTTAAGGCAACAAAATGATTTAATATGTTTCTAATATTAACGTTTTTCCGTTATGGAACGTATTTAATTATGTGTATATGATTGTAGTGGAAGCGAAGATTTCGATATGAGTACTCCAATGACTGTTTGATATAGAAAAATGCAATTTTCAAACGATATATAGGTAAAATAAAAAAAAAATAAATAAAATAAATTACGATGTAGATAAATATATTTAACCTCGCAATTGAATTATTTATAAATATGGCAAATATGTTCAACGGCATCTGATCTTAATTCCATTTCATAAAAATAACGAAAATGTATATAAAATAATAAAATAAATAGTGCCAACTTTGACCGTGCTTCATCATAATTTTTATGACATTTTTCAGCTTTAATTGTATTGGCAGATGTACATTTACACAAAATAGATCTGATTTGCTGGCTGCCGAATAACATATTGCGAAATAGTGTGTGCAGACTAAAAGTTTGTGGCCTCACTCCAGTTCAGACGGAGCGGCTAGTCAGAGTAAAACTTTAGATTTACGCTTTTTCCATAAAGTGGGGGATCCAAATGAGTTTAATAGCATCAGTCTAGGTAGGTCTACCTAGCCAACTATAGAGAACCCGAAGTAGCGGTACAACCGCAAAGGTTAAGAAATAAGACACGCCAATCGACTCAAAACAGTATAATGTTAGAAGAGAAACGGTTCCAACTACAACTGGAGTTCTGACACAACCAGAGCCCATAAGGCCAGAGAGGAAATCCTACTAGCATAACGCAGCAGAATACTATTAAAGAAAATCTAGCGGAAGGGATATTTCGAAGTAAAGAAACGATAAATGTACGCCTAGCAAAACAAGAACGTGGTCTTGAAGTTATATATAAGCGGTTGGCTAGACAAGAAGCTACGAATGAGCTAATACTAATCAAATGAATAGATCACTTAGAATTAGAAAAAAAAAATTGTTATTTGGAACGCGAATGGATTACCACATCATGTTCCAGAGCTAAAAATTTTTCTAAAGCAAATGCTATAGAGGTAGGTAAACCGTAATTATTAAAAATAATATTAATCATTATTAAGTGCCTTTCTAAAACCATAAAAGTTGTATCAATCAATAATAGGGAACTCAGTATCTCCTCTATTTACTGTACCCCACGCCATCAATTAAAAAAAGAAGACTACAGTCGACTTTTTAAATCATTAGGACCAAATTTTATCATAGGCGGTGATTTTAATGCAAAGAATGCCTACTGCGAACCTAGATTGACTCTAAAGGGAAAGAGTTATTTAATGAAGCTCGCGAGAACAACTGTGAATTTCTCTCTGGCGAAAAACCAACATATTGGCCTGCTGACATACATAAAATTCCGGATGTTCTTGACTTCTTTGTAACAAAAGGAGTTTTAGAGGACTACACGTGCATTGAAAATAGTGAAGGACTATCATCTGACCTATGATCATGACTCTGAGTACAATGATAATGAAAAAAGATAATTCACCTAAGTTTTCGAACAAATCTCGGCGAACCGATTAGAACGAAGGTGCAGCTGGAAGAAGAACTAGAAGCATTTCATAACAATATCAACAAGCAGCTTGAGAAAATTCACCGATTTCTCATACCAACACTACAATGAAACATAACTATCCTCTTGAAGTCAGAGAGCTACTTAAAGAGAAACGGAAAGCTCGCAAAATCTGGCAGCACTCTCGTGCACCGCAGCACAAAACTATTCTTAATTTTTTGTGCAATAAATTAAAACAACTATAATAAAGGAAATAAAGAACGAATGCATAACTTAGCGACTCCGAGGTCTTTCTCTTTCAAAGAAGGGGCTAAAAAGAACCAAAATGCATGTGCCGTCTATCAAAAACGATGACGAATCCTGGGCTCTAAGTGACAAACAGAAAGCCTCTCTATTTGCTGCTTATTCAGAAGAGACTTTTCAACCGTTGCCAAGACGAACAGCAAATAAAAATACAGCAGTCGCAAACAAAGTAGATGATCTTAACATAAAGCATGTGTCCTAATTGGAACTTAAAACTGAAATCAATAATAAGAGTATCAGAAAAGCTCTAGGTTTTGACTTAATTACTGAGCAAATTGTGAAATTGTTTTACATTCCCGAGAAAGGTTTGCGTAAATTAAATCAAATAATTAATGCAGCCTTCAGATTGAAATATGTTTCACGACAATGGAAGGTGGCCGAAGTAATAATGATTCCTAAACTAGGAAACGATAAAAAATCATATAGACCGGTATCACTACTTCCAGTCATAGCAAAAATATTTGAAAAACTGTTGTTTAAGAGACTCAAACCTTTAATAGCAGAAAGATGCTTAACTCCCCCACACTAATTTGGGTTTAGAGAAAATCACTCTGCAGTTGAATAAGTTCACAGAATAACGGATGTCATTGAGCACTTGAGAATAAGAAAATATGGTCCAGTATTTTCTTAGATGTAGCTCAAGCTTTCGAGAAAGTTTGACACCAAGGGTGTGAATGTAAACTGTATCGAGACTTACCTAAGCAATTTTATCAAATTCTTAAATCCTACGTAGCTTATCGATACTTTAGAGCCAAATTTGAAAATGAGTACTCTGAAATAAAAAGAATATCAGCAGGTATACCACAAGGTAGCGAAAAATGTTCTATCTATTCTGTTTGTTATATCCGATATAATAAGAGAATGCATCCCATAATAGCACGGATTTATCCGTTAACGGAAAAATCCGAGACGGAAAATTTTCATAATAGACGACCTGATTTACCAGCACCAACCTGGGGCCCTATTCCTGAATACGATAAGAAAATGTATTCGATACGAAAATGATATCCGTTACGAAAATACTTTGGTATTTCTGAATACGAACGTACGTAATTGTTTGGTGTGTGTCCTAGCTATAAGGGAAATTTATTTTAAATGGTTTTACCTGCAATAAAATTGTACAACTTTTCTCCTAGTTTTTCTAATAAGCATCACATAATTTGTGGCTCATTATAAGTAATAAATAATAAATAGTGAAATAAAATTAGAGCTTTGTGTAAATAAAATATTTTGTATTTTTGTGTGGCCGACAAAATTTTTAGGATCGAAAATATAATTTAACCACCGAGTGATTTCTTGTGGTGTGATAGTGCCCCAGGCGTCTTGCAACTCCAACCTCTTAAGTTTAAATTTATTGATTTTATAATTAAATATAAATTAATTGTGTTCTGTAAATATTTCAATATAATTTTTTAATTATGGTTCCCGGTGTTTTTAACAGTGCTCTTGACCCCGTCCTACATTCGGTTATTTATTGTAAGTACGTATATCCCCTTTTCAACCAAAAAATGGCTCTATTTAAGTCCAAACCACACAAATGTGTGAGTAAAAAATCATAGTATGTAATGGCGGTTTTGATAAAAAATTTCGCTTGATTTGAAGTACAACCAACACTATTGTGAGTATAGTCATAGTGTTTTTTTCGGACGAAAATAAATTTGAAAGGAAAACACAAATGTGTAAGTTTGTTGAAAACACATACAAAAATAAATTTTTGACATGGTACTTTTGCCGTAGCCACACAATTGTGTAGCCGGGCAGCAACAGGGATATATTATTGACTATGAGTTATATTTATGCTCATATAAATGGACGAAAACAAATTATACGGCCATATTTAAGTTTTAAAATAAAATATTTTCGTTAAAATTATTATAAAATAATGTTTTATTTAGAACTGAAATTTATTTTTGGTTTTTCTATGGAGTCGTTAACTAAATATTCATCGTATGTACAAATATTTGTTCATGATCGTACAAAAACTGCTCGAATTCGTATTGCGGAATAAAGCAAATTTTTGAAAGTATCGTGCATTTTCGTATTCGTATTAGAATCGTACGTATTCGTAGTCAGGAATACCAATTATACGAAGTCGTACATTTTCGATTCGTATTCGTATTCATGAATAGGGGGACTTTTTGCCCCTATTTCTGAATACAATCGTATCGTGTCACGATACGAAAGTTCATATACGATACGAATTAAAATCTGTATTTCTGAATACGATCGTACGTAATTGTTTGGTGTGTGTCCTTGCTATAAGGGAAATTTATTTTAAATGGTTTTACCTGGAATAAAATTTTACAACTTGATGAAAATAATAAACGTCAGAAAAGAAAAATTTTGTTTTCGTTGGGTTTGAAATGGCTGTTCAAAACATTATTGTACATATTTATTTTTAATATTTTAGGTTTCCATAATTTAGTTCCGTCAATTTTAAAGCCGCCATTATTTTATTTGAATTTTTGTTGTTGAAAACGAAAATAAAATGATTTATGGTAAAATGAAAATAAATATAATAATTGTTTGAAATCGTACATCAATCTTAAATTCATTAGTCTAAAGTTCCTTATCTACATGCATTTTTTTGTGAACCTTTGAGAAGCTTATGAGGGCCCTTTAGAGTTCTGTCAATCCCAACATCTAATTCTCATTACTGATTCTGATAAAATTTTGGTATGTATAGTATGTTCTAAATACCACTTTTGCACTCAAATAGTATGTGTGCATTACTTTGTACTCATACATAAATTAGACAACCGAATTTTGGTTTTTAGAATTTTCTAAAAAATATTTTATTTAGCCCTCAATACTATCTAACCGTTTACGTATCTAATCTAAAACTCAAAATAATATTATTATACTTCCAAAAAACAATTTAATTTTGAGTTTTTCAATGAAGTCGTTAACTAAATACGTATAAATGAACGTATAAATATCGTTCGAATTCATTTTCGCGGGCCCCTATTTCTGAATACGAAACGTATCGTATCTCGTTACGAAAGTTCTATACGATACGAGGGAAATTTATTTTAAATTGTTTTACCTATAATAAAATTATACAACTTGTGCCATTTTGACTTGACGTTTCGTTCTTGTTTGTAATACAAATTAATGATTAATTTATGACTATTATTATTTATATTCTAGTTTTATATCTTAGGCTATATTATAAATATATCTCATTACATAAAATAATAAAATTTTATATAAATGCAATGTTGTGTATTTTAGGTGTGTAAAAAATTAGTGATAGTGGCACATCAGTGGCACTATTCTCGTAATTTCCCGGGAATGGGGAATTGGGGAAAGATTTTATATGTAATTTCTGTTCAAATATATTTTTTCCGGCCTACTGACGAAAAAAGTTAAATGTAAATAAATTATAAATTGAGGATTAAGGGGTATGTCCTCTGTCCGGTCGCAAGTTAATTATTTGCGATCAGAAATATGGTTACTAGATTTATTTTGCCATGTTAATTGACACATTTTTTTAACATTTAAATTTGTTTTGCGATTGTAGAGTAGAAATTCACGAAAAGACTGCTACGCGTTTTCCGAGGTCACAGTCTTTTTATATATTTCTACTTAACAATCGCAAAACAAATTTAAATTTGAAAAACGTGTCAATTGGCATAACAAAATAAATCTAGTAACGATATTTCTGATCGCAAAAATTTAACTTGCGACTGGCTGGAGGATATACCTCTAAGACTAGCTTTTTACCTCAGTGAGCCAAAAAAACAATATTTGAACTGAAATTATATATAAAATCTTTAATATTCTCTATTCCCGGGGAATTACCAGAATAGTGGCACAGAAATTTTTGCAACTCCAACCTCCTACATATAAATTGGTATCATAGTGTTTGGTAAATTAGTGTTTAAAAATTTATTCTATCAATTACGAGTATCCCAGCGAAATTTTTATTGTGTTCCGTCGAGATTATAACAGTGATCTTTACCATCCTTCGGAAGGTCATTTGGTGTAGAACACATTAAATACCACTAGGTCATTTCATAAATTTTATGGGAAAAGAAAATATTACGGCCATCGTTAGGATTACAGAATTTCTATAAAATTATTTTATATCAATTTAAGCTTTGGTTAAGCTTTGGTTTTTCTATGGAGTCGTTAACTAAACATACATCGAACAAAAATCCGTTCATAAACGTACAAAAATCGTTCGAATTCGTACCCAACGAAATAATTAACGAAAACAAAACGTTTATTTTTTGACGTTTATTATTTTCATCAAGTTGTAAAATTTTATTGCAGGTAAAACCATTTGACACACACCAAACAATTACGTTCGATCGTATTCAGAAATACCAATTTATTTTCGTATCGAATAGAACTTTCGTATCGTTTGAATAAACGTAACGTATTCAGAAATAGGGGCTCAGATTAGGGGAATTTACAAACGTATCAAGTAGGTACGAATTTGTGTAACAATTGCACGAATTCGTATTCAAAAATACCAACCATACGAATTTGTACAATTTTTGTTCGTATTCGTATTAAGAAATAGGGGCTCGGATGTTCGAGGTTACGATTCTTCACAAGAATCGGAAAAAGGTTCCGTGGCAAAATAAGTTTGGGAACCGCTGACTTAACATTTTAGTTTAAATTTTATTTTCGAGAGAACAGAATAAAACAAAATAAAAAAAATTTGGATTTATGTATATACACGGATGCCCCATTCCAACCGAGAATTTTGGTTTTTTGATTATTTTTTCAAGGCCAACTAGTCGTAATAGATAATGTATATGTATGTGTCTTTTATTTTGTTTTGTTCTGCTCTCTCGAAAATAAAATTTAAACTAAAATGAGTCAAAAATGGCTTTGAAATAATTTTTATTTCATTTATGTTTGTGTTAGTGTGGTTGCACCGAAAATTGTGTAAGTCGCAAGTAAAACCCGTATCATAGGTAAACGAGGAAAGAAACGAAGAAAAATACGGTTTCTCTGATACCCCGTGTGGCATCAGTGGATGAGATATGCGAAGAGATTTGCGATAATTTTTTTTTTTGTAAATTTTGTTACAGAACATATACATTATCTATTACGACTAGTTGGCCTTGAAAAAATTACCAGTTACCAAAAACCTCGTGTGGAATTAGAAAATAACTTTTCTTTTGCTTTACTGCCCTTTACTTCATTTTCTTGATCTTTAAATTCATCAGAAGAAACGGCAGGAAAACTAAAATTAATATATTGTATAATGTACATATACGAGACGCGGAGCGTCGTAGTAAGCGAGGGCTATAATAGCACTTCTCTAGCGCGGTGTATATACTATTTTTCCCACTATTTCGTAGATGGGACACCAACCATGTTTTTTGTTGATAAGAAAATCAATTTGATAATGGAAACACTTGCTCTTTAATAATATTAACTATGTCGAAGTAGCCCGAATTTTTTACTGAATTGTAGAGCGCGTAAATTTAAAATGACATTCCATTTTGTTTTGTTATTTGAAGTTTTAATTTTATTGAGTCAACTAAAAAAATGGAGAATGATGATTTAATCGGCACGCCACCTGAAATATGTGAGATAGTCATAATGATATTGTAATGTATACTACTAATGTATACGTTTATGTATTTTTATAAGTGGTATCTTGTAAATTTTATTTAGATTTTTTTTTATGAAAATCTACTTTATCAATATGGGGAATAATCGTAATCTCTCTTTCCATTTAATCGCATTACTAGTGTTCATTTTTCATTATTAACTAGTGGTCAATAATAAAATATTAGGTGCGTTCGATTGGACTGAATTAACTGAAGTAGTAGCTACATCTGAAGTAATTGAAGTGAAGAAAATGTTCGATTGATAGCTCTTTACTTGAACTACAAATTGAGCAAATGAATTAACTGAAGAGATAGATTGCTCGTATAGATACTGCAAATAGGTTTTCTTTTGACATTTTAATTTGATAATTTTTAATTAGCCATTAATCGTAAATATTTTAAAACTGAAAATCGTAAAATTGACAACTAGTTATTTTGACATTTATGAGTATTAAACGAAAATCTTCTTATCTTCGGTAACTCAATTAAATGAAGAGTAACTCAATTTCTCAAAAGAAGAGTGGTTGCCTTTCAGTTGTATCGAACGCGCCAATATTAACCACTAGCCGAGAAATTTTGTTTCTTGGGCTACTAAAACACATACGCCTACGACTAGTAGTGGAAAACAAATTTTATAATTATTGACGACTGTAAAAGTTGGGAATGTGACATCTAGCGCATTAAAAATAAGCTCATTGAGTCTTTTTTCCATGAAATTTTAGGATGGCACACTTTATGAAAATAAAAATTAACATACAAAAATATACTCAATAAGTCTCATTTTTTTGCCGTCAAATCCACTTGTAGTTGTCTATACTTACAATTTAAATAAAAAGCGTTATCTACTTACTAATTGAATATAGTATTTAATTAATTCGAAGGAAATTGTTGTATTATTTCGTTGAATATGGTTGGAATTATTATACATATTAACCTTGATATAATGGTGTAATAATATAATGGTTAATCACTTACAGTTTGGCCATTGGAATTGCCAAAGTTTATGAACCACAGTAGTTTTGTCATTGTACAAATTAAAGCGACCGCTGACAATACGTTTGCGGTGATTTAACGAGGAGCATTCTTATTAGATAAATCAATTAAAAGCATTAATTAACTTTTTACAATATAAATTTTAGTTTTTCCTTCCAATTATGCAGAATATCTATGTGAATAGCAAAACTTCATAAAACTGGTTCACTGAAATTGATTCACATGGACAGTTTGTAACGATTTCGAATGTCATCGTTACAAGTTTCTGAATTATTTTTGAATTTGTATGTAAACCGCCTGAAGTACGTTTTGTGTATGTCAGCAAACTTTCATTTAAAATATCCCTAAATGTTGACTCCGATATTGTGATGTGCGAATCGGTAATTGAAAGTTATCGTCAAAGGGAAATATCGATCGATCGATAATTTAAGTCAGTTGATTTTGAAATTTAAGTCAGTTGATTTTGAAAAAATATCGAGTGGTCGATAAAGCAGTTGAAATGATGACTTAGCAAAAATAGATTTTTCGGTTTTTTTTTCGCGATTTTTTTTTTGCGAGGATGAAAAGAAAAATTTTGGTTTTAGGAGTTCAGTTGGAGTTTGGCGATCATTTCGGGCGTGCGTAATAAAATTGAAAATTAAAGAATAATTTTGTACAAAAGCTATAATTTTTTTAAGTTAAGTTTTAACTTTGGTTGAGTGAGAAATACCGAAAATTTAATATAGAATAAAGTAAACTGTATGTTACCATTATGTTGATAAAATAAAAAAACCGTGTAATAAAGTAAATCGATTTATAGTGTGAATTATATACTTATTTAAGTAAAAAGAACTTGTTAGTGAAGAGTGATTGATAATGGACGATGTATGAAAAGAAAGTGGCCATAAACATTTATTTTATTAGTGTATAGACAATTTTTTTTGGTGTAATTTGATTAATGGTGTAATGTACAATAACAACAAAAATAGAGAAAAAATAAACGAAAAAGCAATTGATATTTAATTTTAAGAGCAAGGCAAGCCAAGGTTAATAAACAATAATTTTTAATTTAAATATTCGTGAGTATAATATGTGATATTTGCAAAAAAGTTGAAGTGTGCCGAATGTGATTGGATAAGCCGAAGCTACCGAAAAAAAAAGCCAAATTATAAATTATATAGTACGAGCATACGCTAATATGAAAAGATAATAAAATTCTAGTTATAATTATAGAGTAATATAAATTTAAAAAAATATCGCAACAGTTAATAATATTAACAGACATTTTAAGTCGGAAATTATAATAATGATAATGTATAATAATAATAATTTATAATAATTTATAATAATAATAATAACAATAATGATAATAATATTAATAATTATTATTAATCAAATGAAAATATCCTGAAAGGAATTTCTTTTTTACCATTCATCTATACTTAAAATCGAGCTTCAACATCATTCAACACGTCATCAATTTTGGATTCGACGCATCAAGCTCAACGACAACTATCAACTCAACACCGTAAGAATTTTATGTATAATTTTTTTTTCATTACACAAAAACAAAATATTTTTTTTATTTTTAATGATTCATTGGTATTTAATTTGGTGGCGGGTAGTTAAAACTTTTAATATAAGTTAGTTAGGATGGTAGATATAGCTAGGTAGGTAGTTTTTATAATCTGTCGGAATTTCTCACAATTGTATTTTATTTTCATTTTTTTTTTTTATTGCCGTAATAAATTTTATGAATACTTTAGTTAAAATTCAATATTTTATGTCGTTATTAATTCGCACAGAAAAAATGAGATCAATGTAAAATAGTAAATTGAGGATGAACTAGGGTGAGTGTCAAGGTCGGTATATAGGTAATTAGTATTTCCTAATTGCGGTTAACCCTGGCCTACTCATACTCTAAACTCCACCCCCACTCCCTGACGCTTAGCCGCGAAACAACCGCTTGAGTGCCTGAGTAGGTCAAAAATCTATAGCCTAGCATGTGGTGGACGGTATTTATTTATTTTTTTTTCGGTCTCCTTCATTTGTTTGCCTTTACTAGAATTTTCCTTTCATTTTATTATTTATATTTTTTTTTTTTTGTTGTTTGAATTGAATTTTTTTTTCTTTTTCAACCCAACAAATACCCTCCATTGCATGCTAAACGCTACAAGTTTTTCAGCAAGCTTCCAACTTTGTAGGGATACGATAACAGTCCCATTAACCATTTAACAGTCGAGTAGATTTATAACATTTTTAGTAATATTGTTTTCATTTAATATTATTTATTAATTTACTATTTATCATTATTATTATTAGTATCTTTTTATTTTAGTGGTATTATTTGAAGTATTACCCGGGAGCAGTTTTTGTGAATGTTTAGTTGTTGTGAATTTTGTGAATGTTTAGTACTAATATTAGTAGAAAATGAAAAATACTGAACATCATTATATTTGAAAAATAAACGTGATTTTAAGTTAGAAGTTACTGGTACTAGTACCACATAACAATAATTTTGAGCCGCAAGTTCGCGTGTTTTTTTTTCAAATTAAAATTACAGGACAATGTTCAACATGTTCCAAATTTTTAAAATTGTTAAAACGCGTTTGTTATAAAATTTGTCTATTATCGTTATTTCATATAAATTTACCGAGCTTATTGAACACCCCTCGTATGACTAATGTGATTAGCAATGAACGGTTTAAACTTCAATGGTTATTTTGTATAAAGTAGTTTGTGAAACTTAGATGCTTTAGATGCTTCTCCAAATTCATGAAACTTGAGGTATATATAAACTCCAAAAGTAAACCACAGAGGGTTGCTATTTTTATTTCTTCAACTGCACTCTAAATAGGCAAAAAGCACACAGATTTTGCATAAACTGAAGAATTATTATTACTTAAGAAAAATTAAGATCGTAGATCCAGTATTGGGTTGTATAATTGTTTGTGTGCGATCTGGTTAACACACCACACCAATGATTTAAGCAGTTACTAGTCATTGAACACTTCAAGAAATTTCGAAAGAATATAGAAGATTAATAGAAAATTAAAGCCTACAGTAATTTTGATATAGTAGCCAGCCACTTTGAACCAATTTATTTTTAGCAAATAAATTCCGTTGATGTTTACCATTTACAATTGTTTATTTTACTAGAAACCTGTTATTCCTTTACACTAATATTTTAAGTATTGGGAGTATAACTTAGTTTCTTGTATTTTTTTTTGCAGAAAAACACGTTTATTTAAGAAATGGTAAATTTAATTTTAATCAAAACATTTTCTATCATTATCTATGACTTTCGACCATCTTTCTGGCTATTTATGGATTCCATTGAAAAAAAGTTGTTTGACTTTTGGTGCGATCCATTCGTCGCGCCATTTTTTGATTTTTTTGTGGTTTCTGTAATGCTGGTCCTGAAGATCGCTTTGCATTGGTCGAAACAAGTAGTAATGTGATGAGGCACAATCTGGTGAATAGGGGCCATGCGGTAGAATTTTTCATTTAAGTACTTCCAGCAATCGGACGAATCTATCAAATCTATCAATTCTTGTTGGTAACGTTCACCAGTAATAGTTTCGTTCGGTCTTAGCAGTTTATGGTAAACCCCTCCTTCCTGATCCCATTAAATGCACAACATAACCTTACTTCCATGAATGTTTCATTTTGCTGTTGATGTGGATAGTTCGCCTGGATGAACCCATGATTTACGCGTTTACGGTTATTGTACTAAATCCATTTTTCATTGCCAGTCACAATTTAAGACAAAAAATACCATCTTCGGTGTCTTGTCAGCAAAGAATTGCAAACCATTAAACGGTTTTCAAGAGTGACAAGTGCTTGAGTGACATTTAACTGTTCTGCAAGTTCTTTTTCTGTTTGAACTGAGTTTTCCTTCAATAATGCTTCCAATTCCTCGTCTTCAAATTTTTTTGGTTTACCACAACGTTCTTTGTCAGTGACATCAAAATCACCACACCCAGAAGCTTTTTTTTAATCAATGCATAAAAGTAATGCTTCCTGCAATTGCTGTTTTGTTGGTTCGAAATTCAACATGTTTAAACGGGATTAAAAAATATGTTGTTTACGCTTTCACGAATAATGACAAACAGAATTTTAATGTGGAATGTCAACACTTTGAAACGTCGCAGGTGTCATTGTAAAATAATGTTTAGTACTAAAGTTACGTCATCTCTTGGAAAATCCAAAAAACTAAGTTTCTTTTGTATATTACTTTATTTTATAAGAATTTATTAAATACTTTTCAATAATTAGAGTACGGTAAGTGTATAAAGATTTTTTTTACTGAATTTTATTGTTGTCAAAATGTGTTTATTTGATACAACACTAAAATACAATCGTAACATCATCGTAAAACGCTTAGTTTTATTTAATTTGTGATTGTGTTAACCTGTCTACACCAATAATTCTATTCGCCTGTCTTTGATAGGAATTTCATATAATTGAGTGACCTCTAACATTATCGACCTTTTACTTAGCTTGTCTTGGCACCTAATATAATTAACTAGATTAAAACCTTCTACTAGATTCACTGCAATTCGATTTCATTTTCACCCAATAACTTTGTGATACATACTCGTGTATGTATCACAAAGTCGTGTAACGGTGTTTAATTTGTAACATTTAACTTGCTCTTCTTTTGAATAAAGCTGAAATATAAAACGTACTTCACGTTGAATCTTGTCAATTTCAACAGTACCAGCATGCTTGTGAAAACGAAGTAGTATTTTTCTATGCTGTAGGTACCATTGGATATGAAAATTTTGCCCGTCACTCCTTTTTCCGCGAGTTACTGTTTTCATCGATTACAGCACTGACTAGGCACACAACTAACATGGCCAAGTAGATCCAGCAGCACTTCAAACGTATTGTATATTGACTGGCAGAAAGTTAAATTGAGATAGCCAAAATCATGAAAGAACTTATACTCTTTACCGTACCAGAATATAAAAACAATTTGCACTTAGAGTAACACTGATAGAGCTTCTTTATATTGGACATTTTACGTTACTTAAGTGTCAACACGTATGGATATAAGCCAATGAAGCTTTAAATATAATAAATTTACCTACATTATAATACATATACATATGTAGAACAAAATATTAAATCGATTCAAATGTTGTTACTATTTTACCTTATTAATACCCAAATACCTTATTAGGAAGGCAGTTCCTTATGACTACTTTTGGCTAAGTTATATTTGAATCTTATTTTCTGTGGCGATATTTAAATGAGTTCAATGCAAGTTATCGGTTGTTATTGTAGGATTTTTTGTACTAACAGAACACGAAGGCACCAATCTAAATTTGATGACCTGACAAATATGTATTACCCAGGTTTGTAAAAGTTGATAACGAAGAGGCATCTGATTTATATAGAACCCGATGTAATCAGGTTTTAGTATGCATTACACCTGAACATGCATTATTTAACGAAACGGTATTATATTTATAAAGCATTATGATTCAGTTCAATGTATTTTTCTGTTGACCCGGAAATTGACAGCGGCAACCGGCAAGCATTCCATCTTTAACGCACCAAGTAAATAATTAAATTTTGTGTTTTTATCAATTGGTTCACAATGAGTTATTTCTTTATAAAAATTTCAAAAATTCATCGATTCTGTTACCTATCCATTGAACTTCGGCAAGATAATTTCTGGTAATTTGATTTTCAGGTATTGCATTCCACTCAATATTTCATATTCCAAATTTTTTTCTTTGAGCAATTCTTCAAGTTGAAATCTTTCCTTATATACACCGTTAAGTTCTACTGTTTTCTTCTATTTTTGACTTTAGCAAATAAAATTTTGATTATAATTCCGCCCAACTTATTTGACGTAGATTTTAATTCCCGACGGTTTTCGCGATTTACCCTCACATTCAATTCTGTCAACACGTTGTGTAATTGTCTGTGGTTCATTATATTCAACCATTTTAATTTGTTTCAGAACCCAACTTGTGAATTATTTTGAGCCTGAAAATAAAATTATCCATTGATATTTTGTTGCATTACTAATTTTTAATTAGTTCCTTCGAGCCGGATTCTTTTTTTTCGAGAAATCTTTAAAGATGGACTTGTGGCGTCTTTCACACCTTGCCCAACCAAATCAGGTAATAAATTATAAATAAATTTTCTAAAATTGTCAAGCACCGTAAATGGTTAGTTGGGTATCCAAAAAATATTGTAGTTTTTGGTTTTGGTAGCTAGCTATGAAAAAATAAAAGTCAGTTGAGTTTTGAGATTTTTTCTGAAAAGAAATATGTCAGAAAAATAAAATAAAAAATATATTTAAAATAAACTTAAAACATAATAATTGTTATTCCTATATTTAAAATAAACTTAAAACATAATAATTGTTATTCCTATATTTAAAATAAAAAATAAGTTTTGCTGTAACATATATACAATTGTTCCTATATAAAAGAATTGTGTGATCGTGTATCTAATTAATAGATACATTTAAAAGCTTGATGGAGACTTTACCCACTAAAACTGGTAACCACCCGACGTGATCGTGGTTACATAGTCTATAGCCACTTAAACAATCGGCTGCAAGTACGTCGCCGTTCACCACATCTGGGAATCTGTTTCAACAGTTATAGCAATTTACACAGTTTCAACTATTTTCAACGGTTTCAACATTTTTCAACAACCAACAAAGTTCGGTTGGGTATATGGTTACGGCAGCCAGGTTTCAACCCCATCACTGCTACCAAGAGACCGAGGTGACTCCAATTTGAACGTGTCTCTGCATCGAGGGATTTGGAACAATATAATTAAAACTGTAAGTACCCAATTAATTATTTGTGGTGCTTGATTAAATAAATTTTTATTTTAAATTCAAATTTCGTTTTTTTTTATTCATAAAACTTTTTAAAATGTGTTTTGCTTCGGTGTTTTTTGTTTTTTCGGTCCTTTTTCTTTTGTGTTCGTTTCTTTTTCGGCGCGTTGTCCAAGGTGTGAACGATCCACCGGTGGCCGTTTTATCTGCGGAATCAACTGATGAAGTGGCAGCATCGGGCAGCGGTTCTAAGGAACCAACATTTTCGTTGACAGCCTCGCAGCTAACCGGTCTTATCAACGATGCTGTCGCTAAAGCCGTTGCGCAGGTAGGGCGGAATAGTACAATTCCTCTGCCAGAGACATCTCAATCTCACGTTTCGTTGCCTCCTTACACCGGAACGGTTGCTCGAGTGGCATTCAAACCTCCACAACCATTACGTTCACAAAACCCAGAGGTTTGGTTCGAAATACTCGAGCAACAGTTCACGGTGGCGGACATAAGAACTGAGGCAACGCGGTATGCTCATGCGGTTGCAGCTTTGGATTCACGACTCCACGACACTTTCGCATGTCTGATCACCAGTCCAAAAGGTAATGAACCTTATACGGTATTTAAGGCTGAAGTGATCCGGGTTCTCGGCGAATCAGAAAAGGCGAAACTGAACAACCTGATGCATGGCTTAGCACTTGGAGACAGAAAGCCATCACAGTTGTTGAGCGCCATGAAATTGAACGCTGGGAACAACTTTAATGAAGCAACGCTTCGCCAATTCTGGATGAAGAGGTTGCCCCAGTCCGTTCAAATGGTGCTCACACCGTTTGAAAATGATGTCTCTCTGCCAGTCCTGGCAGAACGGGCTGACAATGTCTTCGAGACTATGACACAGTCTCAAGTAAATAGTCTAGAGACATCTGCACCTTGTTCGGGTTTTCCAAATTCTTTATCGTCTTTAGATCAACAACTTTCGAATTTTAAAACAACATTGTTATCGGAAGTATCGGAAATTATTAATCAAAATTTTAGATCTCGTTCAAAATCAAATTCAGGAAGTCGCAGGCGTTCACGGTCAAATTCTAAATTCAATAGATCGCGACAAAATTCACCAAATTTTAGAACAAAGTATGATCCAAATTATGGTGAACCTTCGATCGAAAATAATTTTATCTGTTTTTATCATTATTATTTCGGAACTAAGGCTTACAAATGTAAGCCACTTTGCAGATATGTATCAAATAATACTTCCGGTAACAATGTTACAAAAAACTAAGTGGTCATTTACAATTGGCGGGGTGTAATGACGTAACAAAAACCAGCCGCCTTTTAATTTTTGAACTATTTAATCAAACGCATTTCCTAATTGATACAGGTGCAGACGTCTCAGTCTTACCCGCTCGTTTTGTCAGGAACCCAAAGGTTGACCCATCATTTAGGTTGTTTGCGGCTAACGGTTCCTTGGTAAACGCGTACGGGACAAAAATTTTAAAAATAGACATTGGACTGCGCCGCGAATTCTCCTGGGAGTTTATTGTTGCTGACGTGTCGATGCCTATAATCGGCGCAGATTTTTTAAATAAAACTGGTTTACTGGTGGATATACAGGGACAGAGGCTCATTGACCCGTTAACCTCCCTGTATTCGAAAGGTAAACTTCTACCTACAATGGTTCTACAGTATCTAGGATCGACAAGTCAGCAATGGACCCAAGAGTTTTTAAGGTAATATCAAAATTCAGTACGGTAATTCACGGAAATATTAATATCGACGATACCAAACATAGTGTGACTCACAAAATTGAGACGAACGGACTACCGGTTGCATGCAAACCACGACGACTAGCACCGGACAAATTCATCATCGCGAAGACAGAATTCGAAAATATGATGAAACTCGGGATTTGCCGACATAGTAGCAGCCCTTGGTCCAGTCCGTTACATTTAGTACCTAAAAAGAATGGGTCTTGGAGACCTTGTGGAGACTTTCGGGCACTGAATAAAGTCACGATTCCGGACAGGTATCCGATTCCACATATCGAAGATTTTACACAACGACTCGAGGGCTGCACTATATTCACAACAATAGACCTTGTCCAGGCTTACCACCAAATTCCTATTGAACCGACGGACATTCCAAAGACAGCAATTTCGACACCTTTCGGACTATTTGAATTTTGTAGAATGACTTTCGGCCTGAGGAATGCAGCACAATCGTTCCAACGTCTTATGCATTCAGTACTACGCGGACTTGACTTCTGCTTTGTATATTTGGACGATGTGCTCATTGCCTCTCGAAATTATGACGAACATCTAGGACATATTAAAATCATTTTTTCTAAATTAGAAGAACATGGACTTGTGGTTAATGTGGACAAATGCGTTTTCGCTAAAACTGAAATTATCTTTTTAGGCCATTTGGTAACTGGACAAGGTATATTACCGTCGCATGAACGGGTTCAAGTCATCAAAAATTTCGAACGACCACAGACTGTAAAACAACTGAAACGCTTTTTAGGTATGATTAACTTTTATCGACGCTTCATTCCAGGTGCCGCTGCTGACCAGGAATTGTTGAACGATTACCTAAAAGGCTATACTAAAAACAGTCGAGTTCCAATTCAATGGTCAACGGCGACTATCGAAGCGTTCGATAACTGCAAAATTAAACTTACGAACGCGACTTTACTTATTCATCCATCATCATCAGCACCTCTGGCCATCATGGTTGACGCTTTCGATACTGCTCTCGGAGCGGTAGTTCAGCAGTTTGTATCCAATTCTTGGCAACCACTCGGTTTCTTTTCAGTACGTCTCAATGAAACGCAAAAAAGATACAGTGCTTATGATCGTGAACTTCTCGCGGCATATTCGGGAATAAAACACTTTCGATATCTTCTCGAAGGTCGTACTTTTACGCTTTATACCGATCATAAGCCACTTGTCTACGCCTTTAATCAGAATCCGGAAAAAGCATCTCCTCGTCAATTTCGACACCCAGATTTCATCGGTCAATTCACAACCGATATCCAGCACATCTCTGGACTGGATAACGTTGTTGCAGATACTCTTTCACGCATTAATCAAATTTCTATTCCCGAAAGTATTGATTATGCTATCATCGCAGATGCTCAGACCAATGACGAGGAACTTCAAGAAATTTTAAGGAGTAACTCTGTTCTCAAATTTGAGAAATTTCCTGTTTCTTTCAATTCAAAAAAATTAATTTATTGCGATATTTCTACTACTACACCTAGGCCATTCATTCCCTTTAATTTCCGAAAACAAGTTTTCGAGGCTTTTCATAATCTTTCTCATCCTGGCGTCAAAGCTTCCGTAAAACTTTTGACTCAGAATGTAATCTGGTCATCAATTAAAAAAGACGTTCAGAAGATGGCCCAAAATTGTGTAGCTTGCCAAAAGGCTAAAATCTCAAGACATACAAAATCTCCGATTGGTAACTATAAATTAACTTCTCAACGCTTTTCGATTATTCATCTCGACATCATCGGTCCTTTGCCAGTTTCTGATAATCAGCGGTATTGCGTAACATTGATTGATAGATACACTCGCTGGTCTGAGGCGGTTCCAGTTCCGGATATAACCGCTGCAACCGTCGCTTTCGCTGTCTACTCACAGTGGATAGCTCGCTTTGGTGTGCCAGAGTCCATTGTCACGGACTAAGGAATGCAATTCGAATCACAACTTTTTCACGAACTGGCTAACTTACTTGGTTTTGAGCGCAGGAGAACAACTAGCTACAATCCCAAATGTAATGGCATGATCGAGAGATGGCATCGAGTCATCAAATCTGCCATTGCTATAATCGTTCTGATTGGACTAGTGTTCTTCCTGCAATCTTACTTGGACTACGAACGACTTACAGTGACGAACTAAAAGCTACTCCGGCTGAACTGGTTTACGGATGTACAACGCGAGTTCCTGGAACATTTTTAGATGCGACGAACGAACAAATTTCACAATCAGACTTCATTACTAATTTAAGACGACACTTTGACGAAATTCGACCTGTACCGGCTTCTCGACATACTACGGACAAAATTTTTATTAGTAAAGATTTGCTGACCTGCTCGCACGTTTTCCTACGAACTGACGCAGTACGCAAATCACTGCAACCACCGTATACGGGACCGTATTTGGTTATCGACCGTACAGACAAATTTTACACTTTGGATCTAAACGGACGACACGCCAAAATTTCCATTGACCGACTCAAACCATGTTACTCGGACAATCAACAACAAACTACGGACGCACCAACTTCGCAAACTGGATTACTTGTATCGACTGACCGACCAGAACCTATTATTTCGGCTGACGGACCTAAATCATCTACCGTGGAACCGAAAGTTCGCAAACAGGTTCGTTTTGATCTCTCGTCGAGGCCTGTTTTGATTACAAGTTCGGGTCGTGAGTCCAGGACTCCAACCAGATATAGAGATTGAAGCGATAGATCTGCGATCTCTCTGGGAGGGGAGTATTGTGGCGTCTTTCACACCTTGCCCAACCAAATCAGGTAATAAATTATAAATAAATTTTCTAAAATTGTCAAGCACCGTAAATGGTTAGTTGGGTATCCAAAAAATATTGTAGTTTTTGGTTTTGGTAGCTAGCTATGAAAAAATAAAAGTCAGTTGAGTTTTGAGATTTTTTCTGAAAAGAAATATGTCAGAAAAATAAAATAAAAAATATATTTAAAATAAACTTAAAACATAATAATTGTTATTCCTATATTTAAAATAAAAAATAAGTTTTGCTGTAACATATATACAATTGTTCCTATATAAAAGAATTGTGTGATCGTGTATCTAATTAATAGATACATTTAAAAGCTTGATGGAGACTTTACCCACTAAAGACTTGTACTTCATTTAGTGGAATGTGGTTAAAAGACATTATTATTGGAACAATTATTTAAGTTCAGAATATTTTCTTAATAAAGCAATTAAGCAAAATTCATCGGAAGATTAATTATAATAGTAATGAAACTCTAATGGAAACGAGTGTCCAACTTGGCAGTATACAGGGTCTTTTGCAATAAATGTCAGGCTTTTATCTCGGAAACGGTGCAAGATCGAAGATAATTATTTCTAATAAAAATTGATCAGTGACGAAGGGGACGTTTAGTGGTGATCTTGAATGACCTTGAGTTTGGGAGATAGTTTTTTTTTAAATTAAAACCTATATTTTAAGTTCTTCGTTTCGATTTTTTTTTTTGATTTCGAATTACCTAAATTAAAAATTTGCCTCGAAAGTCATAGAAGAGTTGATTTTATTTACTTTTATTTCTCATTACAACGAAACAGTGTTAGAATATGGAGAAAATGGTTTTGCTGTATTGCAGCTCAATTTTTGCTGATATCTTTGAGCCTGCTGCACGACTTTGGGGTTTTACCCGTACTCACAATCTGAAGTTAGTAACTAATACTATTTCCCCAAGGGAAAACGTGTTAATTACTAACTTCAGATTGTGAGCGCGGGTAAAATCTCACAGTCGTGCAGCAGGCTTGAGACCATTATTAACCAATAATTCTGAATCGTGCTTTTAACAGTTAAAATATTTAAATTTGATCTTAATACATTTTCAGCACACTGCGGCTTTCTATAATGTCTTTCTACTCAAAAATCATTCATAATTGCGTTTCCCATTTTTATTTTGTAACCCGCTAACATAATGTACTATACCCATCGCACGTTTACCAAAACAAAACAATGCTGTATTTTTAAATTCTGTGTTCCTGTGATAATAATTACACATAAAACTGATCTAGAGCTTGAACAAATACCGAATTTTAAACGAATTTTTAATGCCTTCTTAAAAGTGTCGAAAATATAATTAAAGTTGCCAAAAAGAAAGTTCAATAAACAAAATGCATCATCAAATAATTAAATTATACTAAATTGGGCTTAGAGCATACCAGGCGATCAAAATTTTCAAGACGATATTGTGTAGAACAGAAATAGAAAATAATATTACTCTTAGAATATATAGAAATAGTCAAAATATAACAAGTCTTAGAAAACGCATACAAATCCTTTATGTTTTCTAAGAATTTTTACAATACCATTTACAATTTCTTTTAGTGTTAGGGTGATTTTATGAGACGGGTTTGTTGTTTGTGTTCTATAATACATACGTATGTACACAAAGTGTACACACATATCTAGTTTTTAAATATTTTTTATGCATCTATTTAAAAGACATAATAAATAGAAAAATAGTTTTACATAGTATGAGGGTCTCACATTTTTTTAGAGAAAAACACACAAAAAAATGCATATTACAGTACAACGTTAATGGTTTTATAATAAAAAAAATATACATACACTCGTGGACAAAATTTAAACAAATTTTTTTTTGTAATAAAAAAATCCCGCTGTACTTGCATTTTACTTTTCATAAACTTCAAAAGTTTTGTTTTGTAGGTTTTCATTTTTATCTCAAACTCTAAAAAATATGTACATAATTTGAAAAGAATATAATTTTTGATTTGTATTTTCTAATATATTTCTAATCTTATTTTCACTCTCTCTCGTCTTAGCAACAGCAAATGGACAAAACTCTAACATTACATTTTTGATACTGGATGTAAAACGTAAATGGTGTAATATTTAGTGTTTTCCATATACATAAATATCCATACAGTATCCATGCAAGGAAGTGGTGATTTTGTTAATAGAAAGATATTAAGCTAATTGCCTTTCTAGTAGTAACCTGGGTGCAAATTATTACCTTTGTAAACTTCGCCGATCATAGCCCAGAAAATGCAATTTTTTGCATAGCGGTAGACTTTATAGTTGTATTCCCTTGTTCCACACTTTGATCATTCGTCGTGATTCTTTCCTCGTTTCCTTTCTCTTCACCTACAAACTAACAACAGTTTGTAGGTGAAGGGGGTTTATCCGCCGTACCACACTAATTCTTTCCTGGTGTCCTTCCTCTTCACCTACAACGACGAAAGAATCAAAGTGTGGAAAGGTTGTATAGTAATAACATTATTATTAATCTCTGAGACAGGGGAGAACACTGAGGACGAAAGCATAATAATTTTGCAGAGAAAACGGCGTAAAACCATAGGCAGAAGGCATTCAGTCATTGTAACCCCTAACCAATGAGTGAGTTTTTTGTGAATGTAAAAGCAATAATTGGCAATATTAGTGGTTTAAAACCCATTTAATTAAAAAGATATTTTATCATATTAATCTCGAATTTTATTGTATTTTACACATACAAGCAGTTTTTATATAAAATTCGAGGTTACAAAACGATTAACAAACAAATGATTATAACAAAATATAAAAATTCACTAAGGCATTGTGGTTATATTTTCCATACTTTGTAGTTTGGTCACTGCAGTGATAAAACAACCGATTTTTTTGAAGCATGCAATGTTGAAACAAAAACAAACTTTCAAATATGATATAAAAATGTCTCTGTACACATAGGATAAATAGCTTATATTTAACAACAACGAACCAATTTATGCTTGTCTTATCTATACTAAAACACATTAAAAAACTTGAGACAGACAATAAGGGGAATAACATATAATATAAAATTTATCGGATATAACCGAACTATAAATGTGTTAACCTGATAGCAGCTAGGTAACTTTTAAATGTGTATTATCTAAAAGTAATTTCACCAAAACACGTATAGTAGCGGCAACCGATGTTTTTTGTATCATGCTTTCATGCATCTTGGTAACCTCACCTCTATGTAAAACAAATACCTGGCTATCAACCAGAATAACCAAAAATTTTATATAGAAATTTATACAGATTTGGTTCACAGTGCAAGGGCCGTTCAGGAGCGTTCAGGAGCTTGGGTTATTCCTTGAATAATTTTAAGTAATAAATTGTTCTTAGGGAAGGGGGCCTTTTTCGAGTTTTTATTTAGATACCGAGCACTGTAAAAGTATTCCCCGCCATATTTATCTATTGATATCCAAAGTTAAATAAAAAAATGTTTAAACTTATTAGTTGTTTAAACTTAACGCTTAGTGTATTTCTCTGATAAAATATCCTCACACTAAACTTATATTTTTCTTGTAAATAAAATATGTACATTTTACAATATCCTATGTACCCAAAAACATTCGAAATTTAATAAAATTTATTTTTTCCTTTCTTAAATTTTTTTATTAAATTATTCTTTAATTTTATATACAGGTGTTAAGAAGTGTTTCTCTATACGTTGGGTACTCAATTTCTTTTTTAATGTCGCTTGATAAATTTTTGTTAGGAAAAGCCTTCTGATTTTTGAGGCGTCTGTGTCTTCACAACCATTTTCATACAAAAGATCGTATACCGTAAGATTGGGTAACCTTGTGACCGGTTAATTTTTTCAAACCCAGCGATTATTATAATTAAAATTCAACCAATCGTTTGTTTCATATCCGAAATGAGGTTAAATATGCTTTCTCATGTTATCTTATATTATATGGGAAAAATAGAATTACAAGTGCTCGCCCTACCCTATACCTACGAGAGTGGTTCAATAAGTTTTGTAAATCTTTTTGAAATAATGGTAATATAGTAATGTTGTTTTTTATTCCTCTATTTAGTCTACCGACAAAAAAAATGCATGCATTTCAATTGTTTCATTTAATTTCTTTGAGTGATTTAACGAACGCATGTTTTGACAATGATGAAAAACAAAAAATGAAAACTATTGAAACATCATGCTAATTGGTTTGCAAATGCCGTCAAATTTTAAAAGTATTATCTGACAGTAATTTTTTACCGCGTTTATCTTTCAAAATAAAATCACAGCACGATGTATTTAAAGATTTTAATTTTTTTTTAATTCGGAGCATGTGTTTATTAAATTATTCACCCAAATTAAATGAAACAATTGAATGAAACAATTGATCACCTAAAAAATTTGCACAGGTTTGGTCAGTGACAGAAAAAGTCGTCAAATTGTTGGCGAGGTTTCGAAAAATTTGAACTAATATTAGCAACAAATTACGCACCTGCTCAAATGTCGTGTTAGTATACTTCAATGAAAAATTTCAAAATCGGAAATCTTCGTGAATTAAAATATTATAGGTCCGTTTTCGAATAAGCATTGTTTATATTCTAATTTATTGCAGTAAAAGCAAATTGCTCGTCATAGCTAGTTGGCGTATTTATATATAGTAATAAAATTCGAGTTTACTTTATATAAATCAAAAAAATTGAAGTTTTATATTGAGGTAGATACTCGGTTGGCTAGCAAGCAAGCGATTTGGTAGCCGAAATCATAACTACTTAATCAATTTTACCAAGAAAATTTGAACTTCAAATTATATTTTTTATAAAATTTTTGTTTATTTTTGCAATTGAACAGTAGAACAATACAAGAATTTACTGTTCATTTTTTCAAGCCGCAAAATTTAAAAAAAAAAAAAATAATTTGTGAAAAACATAATTTGAAATTCAAATTCCCTCGGTAAAATTGATTGAGCAGCCAGGATTTTGGGTAGCAAATTGCTTGCTTGCTAGCCGATGGAGTATCTACCTCATTAATCGAATTTGAATCGTAATTACTACTGATAAAGAAGCCGCAACTATGATGAACAATTTTCTTTTGCTATGATAAATTCATATACAAACAATTATAATTCGAAAACGGGCATCTAATATTTTAATTGTCAATAAAATACGGCTATTACTGCACACAAATTTATTTGAATCTTTGAGTTCTTTGGCGTTATTTGTAAATGCTACGCTTTTAGCAACTCTCAATTGTTTTAAAAGTTTAAGTTTCGATTCCGAATAGTCAATTCGTGTGGATGGTAGGATGTCCAACTTTGATGAAATAAAGTAATTTTATTAAAACTAATCATTCCGGTAAAATTTAGAAAATCATTTGAGCTAATTTTGTTTGAAATTTAATTTACGATGTTCTAGTCGTTGTTCTCGTAAATGATATACGGTTCAAAATATTTGCAAAAAACCGATAAGTTCCTATACGAGGGTTGCCTTTTATATTTCGGAATTGGACAACCCTAGTGTTGCAATCTGGCAACTGACAGCTCTATCGTAAAATTTGACATTTTTGAGATTATACGTACTCAGGACATTTTGACATTCGAGCGCTATTTGTGTTGTTTACAGTACTCATTATCTCATCATCTTGGCGAAAAAATGGAATTAAATCGTGAACATTTTCGTGCGATTATTTTTTACAACTTTCGACGTGGATTAAGGCAGCAAGAGTGCATGAATGAACTTAATTCAATTTTTGGCGATGAAGCTCCATCAAGGACTAGTGTTTATCGATGGTATGGTGAATTCAATCGAGGTCGTAGTTCACTCCAAGACGAATTTCGTGAAGGTCGTCCAGAATCAGTTGTTGTTCCGGAAACCATTGATGCTGTGCGCGAACTGATATTGCAAGATCGTCATGTGACCTATCGTGAGATTGAGACAACCTTAGGCATTAGTGGGACCAGCATACATTTAATATTGCATAAACATTTGAATGTCAAAAAAATTTGTTCGCGTTGAATCCCACACAATTTGTCAATCGCTCAAAAAAAGGCTCGTGTCGATTGGTCGAAAGAAAAGCTCAAAAAATACGATCACGGTGCTTCAAAACACGTCTATGACATAGTGACAGGTGATGAATCGTGGATTTACGCAGTCGACTGTATGGGTGTTTCAAGATGAGCCGAATCCAACAAAAGTTGTACCACTAGAACAACGCAGAACAGTCAATTTTAAGTGGTACAAAACCATTTGTTTGCCAGCTGTCTTCTAAGAAATCAGGAAAATCAACTGCCCAAGACGGATCACTCTTCACCACGACAATGCGAGCTCTCACACATAGGCTCAAACAACTGCATTTTTGAGCACTCAAAACATCGATTTGATGAGTCATCCGCCGTATAGTCCTGACTTGTCACCAAATGACTTCTTTTTATTCCCGTACGTAAAAAACAAACTGAGAGGTCAACGTTTTTCGACACCTGAAGAAGCGGTTGCTGCGTTCAGAATGCATGTTTTGGAGATGCCTCAATCAGAGTGGAAAAAGTGCTTCGACAATTGGTTCAAACGCATGCAAAATTGTATAGATCTTCATGAGGAATATTTTGAAAAACAATAAAGCGATTTTCGATGATTAATATTTGTTTTTATTCTCTAATCCCGAAATATAAAAGGCAGCCCTCGTAGAATATTCCACTTCCGGTCGACCGATTTCAGCCAAAAGTCACTGTAATCTCCCAATTTATGAAAAAGCTTAAGTATTTTCATCCCGATCAGTCAATCCGTTTGAGCTGTAGAGAATACAGTCATTTAGTCTGCACAGAGCTAAATACACAAACACACACTTAGTGATTTTTAAAAAGTACGTTTTGACTTCGGTGATATATAGTGAATGGTAAATCTGCAAAAAGCTCGAGGTTTACATTTTTCATGATTGCTATACTTTATATTGTATACATGAAAGAAAGTAAAATCTAATGTTAGATCAGCTTGAAAATTCTTCTAAGCAAAAGAAAAAATTATTTGATGTTGAAACAAATTTCAACAAATAAACGAATTTCGCATAACATGATTCATGCTTTTAAATGGTGTAAAACGGGTAAAACTGTACAAAGCTAAATAAATAATTTCTGATTATAAAAAAGTAGCAATATTAAAAGACAAATAGAAGCGAGGCAATTGCGATCATTAAAACATAGAAAGAATATAACAATTAACGGATTTGACAATTGATGTTGTCGGTAATTAAATTAACGTTTCCAGGTGTTCTTCTAGATGTCCCATAAACAAGTTTGCGATGTAACTGAAAACTGAGTTTCTCATTAAAATACCGATAGTTTTCTATGAACTGAAAGGTTTGGCCATGCAACAGTGAAAAAAAAAGTTCAACGTTATTGACTGTGGATCAACGATTTTATTTTCAAGCCATTCGTTGAAGACAACAAGTCATTTGTCCATTGGTATATTTGGAAACAAAGCTGTATTATCAAATGAGACCATGATTTTATTTATTTTTATTTTACCCGTTTATGAGAAACGGGTCTCATTTGTCAGTCTTGTGTGTGTATATCTTCGAAAGCGTGTACAAGTTCGGTATTGGTGGATAAAATTCAATTACCCTCCAACGTATACGGTAACAATTTTAGTTCTTTCTGTTCAGTTCATGCTATTTTTACAAGGTCGTTGATAGAATTTGATGTTACTGGTGAATTTGTGAAATACGGCTAATTTGTTGATCATCCATTGAGCTCGTTAAATAAATTTGGTTTTATCCATGATTACCACTGAATTTACTTTATTAGCTATCATGTAGTACACTTACTTTCCGCTAGCTTTCTAGGCTAATAGTGTTTGTTCGTTGGTCAATTTTTCTACTGCCATATCTCTATTTCGGCCGCAACGTCTTCTACCTGGAATTGCATAGGACCAATACAAAAACTTATTCATTTATTTAATAACTCTTCTTCAATTAAGGTAAATTTTGCTTCCCTGCGGATGACAATTTCTTCACATAATTAGGTTTGTTAAAAATTGTATAGTTGAGTATTGTTGCTGTTGCTGAGGATTTGTTTTTAGAGCTAATAGTTGCTTATTTAGAACGTCAGATTTTTTCAACAAATCTATTTCCATTATTGGCGTTCAGTTTGTGTCCGCACAATCTCCAAATTTTTCTTCAAGGTTTGAGGTATTTTTCGTTAGTTTAAGGAGAAGCTATGATATATCTCAACTTTTAACGTATAAACGCATTTCTATCCAGTTTTAACTACAGAGATTTACTTTTCCGGAGTACTTTTAGAACCAAATATTCCTTTTCTAGCTTCCCGATCAAATGTTGGGAACAGTTTTATTCTCTTGCATTCTGTCTGATGGAAACTAGACAATTCCGGTTAATCCTCAACATTCTAATTATTATTTTTTTATTCAAGAAATATTGCTTAATTATACAGTAACCATTGATGTTAACCATCTATTACATTTTAAGCTCGTAAAACAAAGTTTAAAATGCCTACTTTTTATGGTTTTCATATTTGATTCACACGACGACTTCAATACGGCGATTTCGTTATTTGGTATTATGTGTTTCGCCGTGACTGAGTTAAACGCCAAAATTGTTCGCCACCAGCTTGCATAGGCGTATCTATATGTATATTCATATTTGTTTTTTTTGGTTTATTTTTTACGCGGCATCTTAGAATAATGGAGAATACGCTATATGCCTGATGATTTTATACAGAAAAACACTATATATTTATTTAAAATTCGCTAATACAGAATTATTTATGTCCTTTAATTTTCATTATACTCGAACATTCGGCAATTTCAATTTTTTTAAATTATTGTTAAGTCTGATAAAATCTAGGTGAGATTTATTTTAACAAAATTTCATTTTTTCGATTTCACAATCAAAATATTTACAAAACGACAAATGAACAGTTTATGAAAAATATCCGAATCCACTGCCGTGCCGCAAACAATGTTTCGCCTAAATAAAACCGATAAACATAATGCCAATTGAAAAATCGGGTGATTTAGTTATTTCTTTAGTTATTAATTTGTTTCGATTCAATTTTAAAATCTTTGTTTGCATAACGTTTTATATTTTGCGACATAATAGCTGTGTTCCAATGGAAACAATTTGCTACTCACAAGTACTTGTGAGTAGATAACCAAAGGAACGGACAAAATTATGACAGCAACATATTTTGTTATACAAAATTAAATTTGTTTGAAGAGGAGTATTGAGGTTTAATAGTAAAAATGTATATTTATAATTGGATCAATTTAATATTCGTATTAGTAATTATAATTTTACAAATTTTATTGCAATTTCGTAATCAATTTTCCACAAAAATCCTTTATTGTCAATCAATCGAATAAAAACAAACAAAAAATTGTAAAAAATCTAACATTTCAACATAATCTAACCATCACAAAGCCATCTCTTACATTTTTTGAAACTAATATACCTACCGACAAGTTTATGCGTATACGCAATCGTTTCAACACATCTATACAATCGTTTGAGTATGAGTAGCTGCAAGCAGACTTGTGAGTAGTTTGCTTTCTCCATTGGAACACAGCTAATGTGTGTGTGCCGTGTGGGAACCATCATTCGTTTTGGGTATAATAAATTCAATCTTGTACGGGAGCTGTGGAATAGCAAACCTGGGGTATAATCATGGAAAATGACCGGAAATTTTTAACGGATTGAAAAATGTTCGATAAGGAATAATTGAGTACAATTTTGCCCTGAAATTTTTGCTTATGTGTGTTCATAAAAAATATTGGACCGTTTTTGAAATTTTGGGTCATAACAATATTTTGGAGCAAATTATTTTTCAGTTCGGATTCCTTGAGCCTGCCGCTAACCATTAGAACTGTAATAAACACTTACAAAAATGACGATTGGCTTTGTTAGAATATATTAGTCAGCCGAGATATTGAGTAGTTGTTATACGCAATTATAGATAGTTTTCCTAAATTTCTAAGTAAATTTAATAAAATTAGTAAATCTCAATTTTATGATTTTGTTTGAAGTTTTGGCCAAATAAAAGTAAAGCTTCTTTAATAATTTTTATCCCACTTTCACACAACAACACTCCACAGCCGGATTCCATTGGCGTTAGCAAAGTACTTGCAAGTACATACTTATGAGTAGATGTTCAATGGAACGCAAATTTATTAGTAAGAAGTAAAACATAAGACAACAAAAATTTTGATAGAGTAGTTATGAGTAGCTAGAATAATTATAGTTTACAAAGTGGCAAAATATGAACGAATTTAGAAATTAGGTATTGAGAAATTCTCACAAATCCTTTCTTAATAATCTTGAATACTTTTGATTAAAGATTCGGGGAATCCCCATAAAATATTATTTTATCAATTTTATATAAAACTTTTAACAAAACGTCATTTATTTAAAGTGACATTGACCTCTTTCAGGTCCCCTATTATGTTTACTCAACATGTTTCTAAATGTAGGGAAGCCCTTGTAAAAATATTAAAAGTAAAATGTTTGTTATATAATTTGAAGATCGTAGAAGATCTTAAATGGTCATAAAAACATCATGACTAGGTGTTCTAATCTGCCATGTGTTCTGCCTTCTGTGACTGTTTTCAACTCTCGTATAATATTAAGCTACAATAATTAAAAGCCTATTAATTATTAATCATTATAATTAATTATTTTAAAAGCTTATTAATTAATATTAATTATTTCTTAATTATTTTCCAAATTTTAATCAAAAATTAAATTATATTATAAACATTTTGCCAAATTGAATAAGCTTTAAATTCGATTCCAAATAACGTTTGGTCTATATTTTCTCCCGAAGACTAATGCCTAAACCAGTCAGACTTAAGAGCTTAAGTTACACGCCGATTGTACCACTTCGGTTAGTGCTACAATCACCAAAATTTTATAGGTTTCTCGTCACAAATAAACAACTGACCTCTAAAATTTTGGTGGTCGTACCTCTCTCCTAAGTGGTCCAAAACGGAGCACAACTTAAGCTCTTAAGTCTGACTGGTTGAGGCATAACACCCCGATTCTGAAGCACAGTCACTGACTGAAAAATGGTTTTAGGTAAGACTTTTTGGCTTTGTTTTGAATTTACTCTTAATTATGAGACTTTTCGTATTCTGCACGTAGTCTGCGACCAATAAGATCACCACTACTTTTAAGATCAATGCCAACTAAGGCTTGTGCAGAACACGAAACGTGTCGTGGTTAAAACAAAGACAAAAGGTCTTACCTAAGACTATTTTTCAGTCAGTGACTATGTGCTTCAGAATCGGGGTGTAAATTAATATTCACTAAAATTTATTTTTATTACGTCTCAAACAACCTAACTAAACAATTTTCTTCTTTTCCGTACATCTTTACAAAACACTAAATTCTTAAAAAAAAAAATCATACCTAGAAATTTTTCCTCGTAAGGGACATTACACACACACACATTCAACATCAAACTAAATTTACAAAAAATAACAATACAATCATACCGCATTCAATAATTACATCTCATATCCTTCTCTCTCGTTTTACAAAAAATTAGGGCCTATGGAATTAAAAAAAGAAAAATTCTACACTTTGAACACATCGTATACCCATAACACAACATAAGATAAGGGAAAACATGAACCGAAAATATAAAAATTTCAGTTTGTAATTTCATCAAACCAAAAATTAGTACATATTTGAACTCAGTACGGTACGGTGATGTTTTTTAAGTTTACCAATCCATAACGTGAATGCTGTTGTAGGTAGTGAAAATGTGTTGTTCATTGGTGTGAAATTATTAAATTTTTTATGTATAGTGTAAAGTGATTTATGAGATTTTTATATCCAGATAGAGAAAGGATATCTGTATACAATTATTTACTAGCTAGTTTTGTGTACAAAATATATAAACAAAATAATGGCGGAAAATGTAACAAGTGAAATACCGAAAGACCATAATGACAACGATAATCCCGATAATGATAATACAAAAATAGAATCAACAAATCGAATTTCTAGTCAATTAGATGGTAAATATAATACAGAATTTTTAATTGTGACCGTTAGACTCTTTCATATTCCGCGGAATTTCCTTTTATCTATTGTTCATTGTCGTTGTTGAAACCCGTTTCCTTTTACTATGAAAGTAAAGAAATTTTGAATAATTTTTTGCTTTCTCATACACAACTATGAAAACTACAATAGATAAATTCGGTATAATCCTTTCTTTAACACACATAATAAATTTATCAAAAATAAAAGAAATTCAGGTAAATTTTTGGTATATATGTTAGAAACGGGATATGTAACCCACCATTGGGAAAAAATCTCTAATTTTAATTCTAAAAATACGTAAACTGAACAATTTCTCAAGATGATTTTTAAGAATTTCTATTGGTCGAGCGTGAGTACATGAATTTTCCATTTTTAATGGAAATCTCTGAATATATTTATGTATACAAAGTTTAGGGTGCGTTTAAAAAGAGGGTGGATTTTCGTCTTTTCCATTTTTCATACTATAAACACGGAAAATCAACACACAATACATACAGCAACAAAAAAACAAAATAGAAACAAAATTGTAAAACTTTCACTTTTGATTGAGAAATAAGGAAGATATAGTTAACGTTTTTGCTCCTAAAAAATAAAATATAATACAACAAAATATAAAATGGAGGGGATGGTTTTCTCATTTGATGATTACGATTCATATAAATTATGAGATGAAATATGAAATTTTTTGTGGACAATAAAATTATTGATTTTTTGTGGGGGCATTTTTATTTCATGATGGGTGGGAAACAGTTTTAGGGTTTGTTGTTTGGATTTGTAATAACAAGCACTAGGAATTGTTGCAATTGATTGACCCATCTCATGCCCAAAATACCATTGAACGACCAATCGACTCATGTCGTCATGTCAGGTCATCGAAATATTTTAAATTATTTTAGATTAACACTTGCATTTATACAAGTACCAAAATGACTTTCCTCGTTTCCTATGTTAAATAAAACAAAACATCTGTCGAACAGCTAGCTATCTCTATAAATTTATTGAACCGTGTACCGAAGAAAGAATGTATAAACGCAATCATCAAACAAAAATAAAAACAAATCAACAAATTTTCCTATTATAATTTATAATTAAAAATTTCGGCGGTCACTCGCGTGCGCTCTCTTACTATTTTTTTCTTTAAAGTATACTCTCACAATTATTTACTTTTACACATAGAAAAACAAAAAAATTCATTCATCAAATTAGTTTTCGATGTACACACTGCACACTCTACGATAACAGATTTTTTTAATACAGCTAGTAAAAAATACTTTAACGTTACAAATAGTTTTCCCCCTCTTTCCGACCCGAAAAAAACTAAACCAACAAAACACAGCATTCCAATATTACCACCAAAATAGTTTTGTTTTTGTTTTGAAAACAAATGAAACCAAAAAATTTTCAAAGTGGATTTTTGATTTGAAAAAACTCAAAACTACTATGATGTCTACAACAACAACAATAACAAAACAAACTATACGAGCGATCGCCCTCGATCAGTCAAAAACTAAGAGTGGTTCAAAATAGTGATTATAAGTTTAAATAGTTTTTTTATTATTACATTATTGAAGTTTAAAAGAAATTCAAATTGCTTTCTAAAACTACTTAAAAAAACGAAATAATAATAAACAAAAAAAAAACGTATCAACGAACAACAACATTATCATCGTCATTAATTTACGCATTGTGTTTTTGTTTTGAAAAGTTACGTAAAATTGTTTGTGTTTATGACTCAATAGTTCGTTGTGCGTATTTATTGCGTTGCAGAGTGCTAAAACTAACTAAAAATTTGTTAAATCTTCATTTATTTGTATAAACGTAGGCAAACAACCAAATCCAATCTCTCGTATACAAAGCAATCAATTATAGGATATTATAACAGTTTTCCATCTAGGGTGACCAGAATAAAATTTTGGAAAAGGGGTACAAAAAAATACCAAAATGAAAATATATATTTTAGTTTAAATTTGTATTTACATATGTTAATATTACACATTTTATCATAGTGAATTCAAAAATCACATTAGTTTCCTTCATATAGTTGTGGCGCCAACTACTTAAATAAACTTAAAATATTTCTTAAAATTAAAAAACAAATCGAAAACTTAACAGAATAAAAAAATTGTATTCAGTACAACGTAGTTTAAATCCAAAAATATTTTAAATAGCTGAACGTTAATTATTATTATATTAGGAATGATTATTTATATTTTTCATTTGATTTGATTTTTATTAATAACGAATTGTTTTTTATTGCATATGTGTAAAACTCCTTAGACGAATATCTGAAGTTTGATTTTATTAAAAGTTCCCCTTCTAATGTGGTAAGGCTCAAACGATTCCTGTCTTACCGCCAGGCATTAAACATTAATGAAAAAATCCGTTCGCTCATTGCATTTGAATGAGGTAATGCAAATACAAAATGTATAAGTCTTTCGATGTTAGGCGCGCTATTTTCATTCAGAAAATTTAACCAAATATGTTCAATATTTTGTAGCTCAAACGGTTTTTGTTTCGTTCTAAATGCCTTTAACAAAACAAGCTCCACGTACATGTTGTCGACTGATATATTCGTTATTTTAAAATTTTCAACAACTCTTAAAAAATCATTGAAAACCATGGGACTTTGTAAATTGAATATTTGTAAAGACTCAAATCGATTGTTATCAAAATTATATCGTTTTTCGATATAATTTATAATGCATTCTAAAATGCCTTTGCTCTTTTCTTAAACAGTAAAACTTCTTTTAAATCGTTACAATATTTTAATTTTTGTGTCGCAATAAATCCATAAAATTCGTCTTCTAATTTAGATTTTAAAGTGTCCCTTAGAGATTTAATTATATTAAAAAGTTGTATTATAATTGGTCCTTCTAGTTCCAACTTTAAAATAACGTTTTGAATACATGAAGTAATATTAGAAAAAAAACAAAGGTAAGCTTCGGCCAGTTCATTTGAAAAAAAATCTTTCAATATTGCCGGGCATTTATCTAAAGATAGAAAATAACTTCTGACAGGCTCAAAGTTCTTGTAAAGTCTATCGACTGCGGGGAGTAGAGATAACCATCTCGTCACAACATGGCGTAGTAAACCGGAATACTCGACATCGCAAAATTCATAAAATTCTTTCAAAATTTCAAGTCTTTTGCTATGAGAGCTGAACTCTGAATTAAATAAATAAATATTTATCGTTATTTGGGGTATTTTTATGTACCCCAAAGAAGATTTTAGAAATGGGGTATTTGGTAAAACGTATTCAAGAAAAAGGGTATTGTACCCCAGAAAGGGGTACACCTGGTCACCCTATTTCCATCTCTCGATTTATGTATTTTGTTAAACGCACCAAAAACCTCGAAATCTTTTGTGCTATTTCCGGTTTTTCTATAAGTATTTCTCATAATAACAACAAAAACTATGTGACCATGTGCTTGTAATTTAAATAGTAAATATATAGTTACAATAATTTGGGTGTCTGTGTGTGTGTCTCTAATATAACATTTTACATACTATCTCATACATTTATAATTTACTATGGTGATAAAAGAAATTTATTTTGTACAAAATGGTGGACGAAGATAAGAAAATTGAAGGTCTGATATTTTTTGAAATATATAAATTTATAATATAAGTGTTATTTAGTTAATTGATAATAAAATTGGTTATGTTAAAAACGTAATAGTTTTATTTTAAGCTTTAAGGTAAAAGTACATACGGTGTACGCTTTTAGTTAAATTATCTGGCCTGAATCTATTGGACAAAATGGCGGTTTTTGTTAATTTCTTGGCACAATTCAATTGGTGGGAAATATTTATATTCTTGGTACCGCGTATTGTAAACCTTTTGCAGACTTTCACACAAAAAATCAATGACAACAATTATTACGACCTTGCAACTATTGAAAAACCCTCCCTCGGACATGAGCATTTACATAAGCAAAATAATTATTATAAAGTGGTGAATTACGTTAATCTATAGAAATTAAATCCATATGATGTAATATAATTTCAAATAATAATAATATCTAATATTTTTTTTCTTAAATATTAAAATTTAAACAATATTTTCACAATGCACCCACCATACGGTGGGTATATGGGTATATATTACTAAGAAAACGTGAATTATTTGTATTATTAATGATTTAAAGATGGGTTTATAACCATGATCTACCATAGCACGTAAACACACTGCGCCAACCACCATATTTAACCGGGTGTAAGACATACAACTTGACAACTCTAGAAAATAGACGCGAATTGCTAAAAAGTACATTTATTGGCAATCTCGTACTAGGTGTAATCGACTCACCGGATCTGCTAAAGTCAATCAAAATAAAGGTTGCCGGTAAACAACTTAGATATCATGACTTCCTCCACTTAGGTAGGAACAGAACCAACTATGGCGGTAATGAACCAGTAAAGACGATGTGTAAAAGTTTTGAAGGAATTATCTATTTATTTGATTTTTGTTTAACTAAAGATAATTTTTAAAGTAGGTTAAAGCAATCTTATGCCTCTGATTTTTACTTGTTACTTTACTTTTACAGTCCCTGTTCATTGTATTATGGACAATATTAGTATTTTGGAAATTCCTAATTTCTGCTATTATTTTATATTTTAAAATATTTCAAAGTAATAAAATTCATTTAGGATCACATCTGTTATTGTTTTAAGATTATTTTACGACATTCTTAAAAGGTCACAATACAATTATTACGTGGAATAGCTGGAAAATGACTAAAATGATCAACAGCATGAATATTTTACTTTTAGTTTATCTCATTTTATGTTTGACGCTTAGTTTGACAAGGTGTTTTTAGAAATTTTGTGACTGAGCTATAGTAAGAAATAATCTACGTTGAGTGATTTTTATCATTTAGTTAAAAAACTTGTGTTTAAGTTAAAGTGTGTGTGTGTGTGTGTTTGAAAAGTCTAGACTGAAACATTTATTTTCAAAAATGTGTCGAAAAAGGGACCGAAGCAGTGAAGAAAAACATGCTATCGGAGCATTATTAAAAACAATAAACCATTCATACCGCGAGATTGCAAAAATGGAAAAAGTTTCTTGGTCATCAGTAAGTAATTTGGCAAAAAGATCTCGGGGTACATTTTATGAGACCAAGAGAAGAAAATGCAAAAATGCGAAAAAAACATCTTATTTGGGCTAAACTTCATAAGCACTGGACAATAGACGACTGGAAGAATGTAAATCGAATTTTAAAGCATTCATTATAAATTTTCAAAAATTAAATAAAAAAAAATCCGAAATTCAACAGTTTTTTAAATTTATAGGTTGTATTTAGTGACGAATACAGCCTAGAGGCTGTTACGGAATCGGGAGCAGACGTCTTATTTCCTTACATGAGTTCGCTACCTCAAGGCCAATACTCTTACACTCTTATGCAAAATGGAACTCCTTGCCATACCGTAAAATTAATAAAGAATGTCCTCCTTGTCAAAAAATTGACATCCTCTCTTGGCCTGGCAATTCTCCGAATTTAAACCCTATCGGGAATTGTTGTTGGGCCTTACTTAGGTCCAACGTATATAAAACCCCCAATCCTATAGTGCTCACCCTAAACAAAAATATTGAAAAAATATGGAGAAATAGTCATGAATTTTGCAATATCAATACTTGTATATGTATATGTATTGTATATGTATAAATACGCCAACTATGATGAACAATTATCTTCCGTTAAACTGAAAATTCACAAGCAAATATTGCTGAAACCAAAATTGGCCTCTAATATTTTATTTTTCAGAGCTAAGCGGACTTTGCCAAAGCAAAACAGCTATTAATATTTTTCAAGCCAAATTTCTAGACTTAAAATATAAATAAATAAACAAGTTACAGTTGATCTAGCAACGATACTTTTGTTATTTTCAAAACAATGGAAAATAATTAAGTTCGTATTGATGGAAAAACACTATCCATGCAAAGCAATGGCTTGATAAGTGTTATCTACTCCATCAAAAGCAACCGCCGATTGTTGGTTTGCTGAGTTTAAACGTGGCTGTTCACACACCGTTGATGCTGAATGCCAGAGCGCCGAAATTCGGCAGTTATTCTATAAAAGATAAAAAGTTCACAAAATCGTTTCGGAGCCCGTAAAGTGAGATGAGAGAGATAGCTTACACCTTAAAGATATATGAAGTCAGTTTACACACAATTCGCTCGTTACGCGTTTTATATAAATTGCCAAGTAATGTTTTTCAATAAATTTCAGGAATGGCGATATTCGATAAACAAACTATTGGTACACCGTCCTGAATTTTCTATTTCTCGATTAAAATCATGGACAACTATTTGCTCTTCTTCTATACAGTAAATCGTATGTTGACGTGTTTGAAATTTTAGAAGGTCAATGTTTTCGTAGTTTTAGTTTTACTTACTATACAAAAACTGTTATTCACATACCGAAATATGATGAATATCCAATTGTTTCTATTGCTAAACCTTTTGTTTAACAGTAAAACTTCCTCTCTAAACTATGTAGAAAAATATTCCTGACCGGAATTGATTTACAAACAAATTGTTCCAAATATGATAAATAATAATTAGATTTTCTGAACACCTGGAGTATAAACTATTTTCTATTAAAAAAACATTTACTTTCGATGAGCAACTGTTAAGAGATATACGAGTATGTTACAAAACCAAATATGATTCTAACTAATATTAAATCGCATCGGGCCATCTTGTAACTGTATTCCAATTGAAGTGTCGTCATTTCCCTCTAAAAATCAGTATGTGTCATTTCGCTGATACATAACATATTTTGTTGTGCTCTAACCATGCTAACCGTTGTGCTAAAAAAACACAATTTGCAGGAATCGCTGCTTGTTCGTTTTAATTTTAAGAAAATTGCAGCTGATGGACTTCGATTCCTGTGTGAAGCGGGTGTACTACGAAATCCCGGTTTCAATACTCGGTTTTCAAAACTCGGTTTTCAAACCCCGGTTTTCAAAATCCCGGTTCTATTTTCTTCTAGCTCCAAAGTCTTGACATGTGGAAAAATGGGACGAAAGATATTTTTTATTAATTCGGGCGGGCCGGATTAATAATATTTTAACATAAAATAAGATATCTTGCCCAAAAATTTACTACAAAAAACCAAGGCTACGAAGTAAAAGGCGGGAGTCGGTTTCGTGGAGTCGGTGCTACTTTATCGGAGTCGGAGTTGGGAAAAACTGAACTCCCATTTTTTTTTGTCAAATTACAACAACAGTGCCATATATTGACACCCGCTATGTTCGAATGTCAAAATTCCACGTATCCAGTCAGTGATACATATTGGTGAAGGAAAACTTAATTCTTTAATATTTGATAAAAAAAAATACGAAATATTCCTGAAAACAAATTAAAAAAATCATATTTCCAAAAACGAAAAGTAACCCCTTTGACACATTTGGCCCTTCGACACATGCGGTCCTTCGAGACATTCGGCCGTTCGACACAGTCGGCCGCTTTATCGAAAAATCATTTTAGAATCCCATTTCCATCGCACGTTTCGAATTTCAACAAAATTTGTTAAGAAATGGCCAAATTCCATCCCTATTAGTCATTTTCTAGAACTTTATCGCAAACTCATTTTTGAATTTTGTTAAAAAAACATTTAAGAGTCCCATTTTTCCACATGTCAAATTTTAAAAATTCAAACCGGGATTTCCTAAAAATCGGGATTTTTTTTTATAAAAACCGGGATTTCGTTACACACCCGTGTGAAGCATACGGGGAATATGCTCCATCCGTTGGGTTTAAAGTGCCGATTTTGACACCAACAAAGTAACAAAGAAAGTGAAGGGAGACCAAAAAAGTTTGTAAACGCTGAGTTGGAGGTGTTACTGGAACAAGGTTCATTCCAAATTCAACAAGAGTTCGCTGCACCTTTGGAATTGACAACAGGCGATTCAAAACCATCTCAAGATCATGGGGGTGGAGCAAAAACAAGGAAATTGAGTTCAGTGTGAAGTCAAATCAAGAAGGGACGAAGACCGTTTTTTCACGTGCGAAAAACTGCTCCAAACACAAAATCGAATAGTCTCCTTCACAAAAAATGACACTATAACAACCCAAAGCTTAGAAAATTGTGGGGTAAGCCAGGCCATAGACTTCAGCTGTCAAACCGAATATTCATGGCAAGAACCGAATGCTGTGCATCTGGTGGGATCAGTTACAAACGAACTGAAAGAAACCATGACTGGAGAACGTTATCAATATTTGTTGCAATTAATCCGAATATTGAAACTCAAACGCCCACAATATGCCAAAAGATATAACAAAGTGATCTTCCAGCATAACAACGCTCGGCCACATGTTGCAAGAATCGTCAATCAAACTTTGGAGGCCCTTCAATGGGATGTCCCACTCCACCAGATATTGCTCCTTCCCTGCTTACGAACTTGCCATAAATTGGATTGATTCTTGGACCGCCTCAAAACACGAGCAATTTTTTCGACCCGAAATCCAATGCTGATTATACCAATGATGATTATACACTAAATATCAATATCACCTTCCGCCTTCCTTGGCCCGTAAATCGTCTTTTTTCCTCCAGAGCGTCATTTAGTTTGATCAATTGGGTCTTGTAACGTTTAGCTGTAACAGTTTAACCAGGTTCTGTGAGCTCGTAGTAAGTGACTCCTTTCAATCCCACCAGACACACAGTAAGTAACACTTTCTTGCATTGAATATTCATTTGTGTAACTAATGTTGATGGCTGGCCTGGATTAGCCCATGGGTTTCATTCATCCTAAGGATAGTCGTATAAAATCGATTTTTCATAACCCGTAATGATTTTATGGATTTTTTTTTTGTACCAAGAAAGTAAAATCATACAGATGTCAACTCTTCGGTTTTTGATTTCTTCGGTCAGTTTATAAAGATGCCATTTTCCTTTCTTCTGTATTTTTCCCATTGCATGCAATCGAAGTGAAATTGCTTGGTAAGTAACTCCTAACTGTTCTGAAAGATATTTTTGAGTTTCAGACGGATTTTCATCCAGTTAAACTTCTTTCTTCTTTAGTTCTTTGTCTTCAACTTAATTATTTTACTGCATCTGGATATGGATCGTCCTCAAGACTAAAATTGCCATCACGAAATCGTACAAACCCCTTTTTTACTGTTGAACGACTCACAGAATGTTCACTCAAAGTCGAATTAATCGGTTCCATAGCAATTGATGCGCACGGAACGACCGCTTGTAAATGACTGAAACTTATGTCATAAAAACAGCAATGACTAAAGTGGGAACTTTAGATAAAATAAAAAAAAAATATATAAAATAACGTAAGAGAGCGAGAGATATGATTGATGTATGTATATGTATTCGACCATACTCAGAATAACAAAAATAAAAAGAATAACAGAAATTGCGTTTTAATTTTGCTGCCATTTAAAAAGAATAGCCGAGCGAAAGTTTTCGTCTAGGAATAAAGCACAAAACAGAACAAGAGCGAAGGCGGCGAGCGAAATCGCCTGTCGTATTATAAAATACCGAAAACATGTAATAAAAACACAACCATCGACGCAGGCGACAACGATTTTTTCGTGGAAATAAATTTAGAGTCTATTTCTATTTTTATCGCAGACGAAACAATGCTGCCAACTGTTTTTTTTAAATATATATATATATATATACGTTGGTAACGCCCCAACGTCAATGCCAAAAACATTAACAATTTTTATAATTTTAAAATTTTTATTATTCGAGTATGCGTTTTAGAATCCATTTTGACATAAACAAAATATGTCGCGGCTATGTCGTTTGTTTTTGTTTTATTATCGCTATATCCCGTTTCCCGACCCGGTAACACAATGGTGTGGGTACGGCAAAAGTACCATGTAAAAAATTTATTTTTGTATGTGTATTCAACCAACTTACACATTAGTGTTTTCCTTTCAAACTGATTTTCGTCCGAAAAAAACACTATAACTATACTCACAATTGTGTTGGTTGTACTTCAAATCAAGCGAAATCTTTTCTCAAAAACACCAATACATACTATGATTATTTGCTCACACATTTGTGTGGGCTGGCTTAAATTGAGCCATTTTTTTTGTTGAAAAACGGATATATGCGGGGAAATTTTTTATTGATTCGTCGACGCTCATCGTTGCCACCCTTGTTCTGTTTCGAGCTTAAAATTTAACAATGTGAACAATATGAATATAAAATCAAAAATAATTTTCACTACACTGTAGAATTGTATTTTTCTAAACCTAACCTAAAAAAATAAATTATCGAATTGCGTTAATTTAAACCGCATATAAATAATTTTTATAATTCTAAACACATATATTTGTTGATATATAATACGTTTATACTCAAAACTATTGTAGTTTCGCTCAAGATTTTAGGAAATATATCAAAAAAATATTACAAGAAATATATGAATGAACTTAATATTTTAAGTAACCTATAGCCAAATGGTCAAATTGGAATAATAATTTTATGTCTTCGTTTCTTACGTTATTCCTGTTATTTTTTTTATTTCATCTATAGTTGGCTCTTAAGCTAAATATATCCAAAACAGCGGGATATTTTCGTTCAAGTATATTTTAATGCAACCAACTTCTGAGCCGGGTTTCTACTTGCACGCCTCATATTTATAAATAACTTACTAAAAATAACAGAAGGAATAGAATAAATAAAAGTATGCCTTATGCTATTTTATCACCAAAAATCCGGATAAATTAACGAAAAGTATGCAAAAATATGATCCAAAACCGTGACCCCATTTCGCAGTGCAGAACTCGTGAGCCAACCCATCTTCCATGTCAATACAATACGCTGACATGAACCTATGTAATGAGCAGATGGTACGTTTAAAAATAAAAATTTGCATATTTAAACCAAAGACAGGTATTGTATCACAGGCTCTAACATTTCCTATTTTTTTTTGAAACTATACAGATCCCAGTGGTTGTGTGTACCTTCATTATCTTTAAATTTGATCAAAACCAATTGTATAAGGGTTAGGTTATTGCTACTTATAGATGTGAAAGAAGAGGCTGACAGGTGATCTTAGCGAAGTTTGAGCCACATAAATAAAAAATGACGTTGTTAAATATGACTGTTTATATCTCAGTATAACAACGAACGTTAAGTGGACCGAATTTTTGATACAGCTAGGGGTTAATATTGTTGCCGGTATATTCAGTCATGCTACTGACAATGTTAAGTTACCAATAAAATTTGCTACAGATAATAATATCTTTGAAATTTTGTTTAATATCGAATAGTTCATTTTTCGATTCCCTTCTTTCTAAATTGGAAAAGACCAACAATATTCAAAAAATCGTAATATTTTGAAACGATTCAAATTAATTGATTTTCGACTTTCGGTAAAAATATAAAAGGTTACATTCCATGTTAACTATAAAGTATAAATTATAAAATTATTTTTCATTAAAAATTATTAAAAAAAACACCGACTTGGAATATAAAAAGCACCCTGTACATAGCAATAAGCGACCCCTACACAATCAAAATTAATGACAATACTATTTGGTTTTGACATTACTATTGATCGTGTAATGGGATGAACTTAATAATGATGGTCGGTGTTGACATAAATAGTATCAGTAATACTCAGTCATTACTCAGAACATCATTACCTATAAATATTTTATTTCCATTGCAATTTTATAATTTTTTATTCTTAAACTAATCGCCTTACTTCATTAAGTATAATGTTCCAGATTCAAATGGAAAGAAAATTTTGTAAAAATATGATTTTTTTAAGTAATGATGTTTTGAGAATGACAGTATTACTGATAGTATAAAGGCCGCATATTGTGTGGGAATGTGTTTATGGGGAACCCGGATCCTGTGTAGGTAATCATGACTACCGTAATATTCGAAAGCCGAAATAAAAACACGAAATATTTTTTGTATGTAGTACGCTAAAAAAAACAGAAATTAAAAACGCAAAATATTTTTTTTACAACACCAAAATGTCAAAAATATTGTTAATAATAGGCGTTTTCAGAAATATCCCATGGTAACTTTTGTGTAACTTGGTGACAAAAACTTACTAAATCTATTTCCGAATGTGTAGAGTAAGTTTAGGGTAATTTATTTTTAGTTGTTTTTTAATTTCTGTCTTTCTAACAATTTGTATTAAATTAGTAGTGTCAATAAAATTAAAGTACAAACGTTCAAAGTACAAACGTTTATAAACTATTAAAAAATTCTAATCTGTTAAAATACGCCATTGAATTTTGCTGAATATTAATATGTATTACCACGCGAAATGTAATCTTACTTTTTGTATAGCCAAGGTAACTTGAGTAACTTTTCTTTACCAACATTAAAAAAATTAAAATTACTCAAAAGTTATCATGGTATATTTCCGAAAAGTTACCATGGGATATTTCCGAAAACGGCTAATAATAGGCGTTTTCGGAAATATCCCATGGTAACTTTCAAGTAATTTTAATTTCTTTAATGTTGGTAATATAAGATACTCAAGTTATATAACTATATAAAAAGTATAAAAAAGGGCTATATAAAAAGTAAGATTACATTTCGCGTGGTAATACATATTAATATTCAGCAAAATTCAATGGCGTATTTTAACAGATACAACATTTTTGTTGTATTTTTTAATAGTTTATACTTTGCGTTTTCGGGCCTAATATATGGATCAAGAAAATATATTTTGACATCTAGTGGATACTCAGCTAAAGTAAAATCTGCATTACCTTCAGCTAAAGCAAAATTTTAAATTGATTTAGTTTTTGCTTTAGCCATGGTGGTGTTATTGTAATCGTGCCAAGACACTACACCAAATGAAAAAGTAATGATGCTAGATTTAGGTAGAATTGCCATTACAAGTAAAGACAATATTTTTGATCGTCTACTGGCCTCTATAAAAATTCCATAAATTATTATTTAGAACTATGTTTTATACCATATTACCAATATAATTTCTTTAAACAATTAAGGCGGTGATACATGTCTGTATGTTTGCCTTTAAGGTATAAAAATTATGCGCGCTGATTGGTATTTTGTATAAGGCAAATTTTTTTTTGCATTAAAGGCAAAATCTACATGTATCACCGCCTTTATTCGATATCTTTTTAAAACCCAAATTGCCTCTGACTGCTTAGTTCAACAAGGTGAATTGATACCCAAAAAACAAGCTACTAAAACTAAACTAACTACAAGCGGAAACTGCTCAAAAATGAATAACGGATGATTGTTCCGTATTTTAAATTGATCTAAGTGTTGTGTTTATGGGCCATTTTAAGTTTGAGTTAACTATCATCAGGGAGCAAGAAATAATTATTTCATAGAACATAAAGCTTATTGGCATGATGAACGCTTTGTACAGCTTCAGATTTAGCTTATTAATACGTAGAGAGGATATACAGTGGTTGAAAAACCAAAATGTTTGGCCTCCGTACTCTACAAAAGTGTAGTTACACTTCCATACTCGAAGCTTGCGACAAAACGCAATTTTAAGCAACGGTTTTCACTACTTATGCGATTGACAAAAATCTAAATACAAAGTAGTAAATGTACATTTTGTGAAATTTTAGCCGTTGCTGTAAAAACTGTCCGAAACGAATTGGACTATACAATTGGTAACTATTACTACTAGCAATTAACTGTATTAATGTTCGACTTGGTCCAGTTCAAATGAATAGGATGCTTTTCTCGTTTATGTTTAGAGTACTATGCAAGTGCACTCTGCGCATTTATTCATATAAACATACAAATATTGTGGATGATATGCAATTTTAATTCTTTTCAGCCTTGTATTGAATTGTTATATTGTAACAATAATAAAATTGTTATTGATATTCAAGTTTGGCCTAAGGCTTTGAGTGATATAATTGGTTTAAAATCATTTTTTACAGCACAAGTTGAACTATTCAGCAAATTTACAGTTGTAGCCGAACTGCCAAATTAATCCAAGTTTCGGTCTATATAAAATTTCAACACATTTGAATTGTATAATTATGCATCATTTTGTACCCCTCGGTCCCATGCTCACAATAAATAAATTTACCTACTTTTACAAAAAAAAAAAACTGTAACACATTAACAAAAGAAAATTTTGGTTGGACAAAGGGCCGAAACCAACCCCAAATTCAAATTTTTTGTTAAGTTTACAATAAAATGTAAATTATTTGCTGTCAATATAAAACTTGGAATTTTACTCAATAGCTACAATCGCATAAAACATTTACCGCCACCTTGATATTTTTCATTTCTGCAAATTCGATTTAGGTAGATAGATTCGCCGAAATTCGTCGAATTTATCATCATTCGTAATTTAGCATAAAATTGTACACCAAACCTAATTTTCTTAATCACTGCGAATGTTTGCGCGTAACCTCATGTTTTTACATTTAATATGGTTTTAGGTAAAATTCTCTCTAAATTTAAATTTAATTAAAAACCCGATTTAGAAGCGATACATGATTTCACATCCCTCTGTGAAACAATAAATTATAGATACTTGGTAGACAACTCAAATTTTGTGTTTGAAATGCGACCCTTTATTGCTTTACTTACGTACCCTTACGAGTAGAAGACCTACAAATAGAAATAAATACAAAAGACTAAATTCTCTAACCGGACCGTAAAAATATTTTTTCGTTTCATTGTCTGAAATATATTCTTAAACGGGATATCATCATATAAAGTATAAACTAAGGATCGTTGTTTGTAGTGTTTTTAGATATACGGTAGAATGATATACCCGTACTCTTGAAAAAAGGGTTAATTTTTATTATTTTTCTCTATATTTTCAGAAGATGAATCAGCAATTATCACAACACAATTACGACGGGGCAAATGTAAATGGTTTAATGTGGCAAAGGGATGGGGTTTTATAACACCGGACGACGGTGGGCAAGATGTTTTTGTTCACCAAAGTGTAATCCAAATGGGTGGATTTCGTTCATTAGGCGACACGGAAGACGTTGAATTTGAATGTAAAATAAGTGATAAAGGGTATGAGGCAACAAAAGTTATGGGGCCGTCACATTCCGATTGTCACGGATCTACATATCGACCCGGTGCTAAACGACGGTTTCGAAAAGTACGATGTTATAATTGTGGAGAATTCGCAAATCATATAGCGGCTAAATGTGCACTAGGACCAATGCCAAAACGATGCCATTACTGTAAATCAAATGATCATTTAGTGGCGGACTGTCCATCAAAAACAGTACGTATTGAAAAATGAATATAGATCTGTGGCACGATTCTGGTAATTCCCTGGGAACAGCGAATTGGGGAAAGATCTTATATGTAATTTCAGTTCAAATATTTTTTTCCGGCCTACTAAGGAGAAAAGTTTGATGTAAATATTTAGAAATTGGGAATAATTTTTCCATATCTAAATTGGCAGGGAAAATTATTTCCAATTTTATTTTGTTTTCCACTAAACAAATTACAACTAGATTTTTACCTCAGTATGCCAGAAAAAAAAAATTAAATTAGCAATTACATATAAAATCTTTCCCCAATTCCCTATTCACAGGAAATTATTAGAATAGTGCCACTTTTGGATTGGAGAATTTTATTTACATAAAAAGTGTGTTGTGCTAAAATTTCATATAACAATAATCAATAACCTTTTCATTAATGTGCTAGATGTCATTAACAATACAATTTGTTTTAAAAACAGATGTCTAAAATAATATTTCTTGTTTATTAGTCGGAGACACCAACCGCTAGCACGAGCACGGATACAACGGTAGAAAAAGATGAAATTGAAAACGAAGATATAGTTACCACTGAATCTACGATAGATGCCACTAGTTCCGAATTGGAGAATATACAAATAAAATCCGAATAGAAACCAAAAATTTAGTACAAAAATGTTTGATTGCCACAAATATAAATCACAATCCTATTTTTAATATTTAAGTTATAATTATATAGATAATTAAATATGTATATATATTTTATATACATATCGATTATATTTTAAATCAAAATAAATTTAAAATTTACACAAATAAATGAAATTTATTTGTGTACAGCCTACGTACAACAATCACTCAATATTTTATGTACATATATACGAGGTGTTCAATATATTCTAGGTATAAATACAATTCCAGTGAAATATCTTAGGTTTGGGATAATAGCGCTCGTTCACCATGGGTAAATTAAAAAATAAAATAAAAATTAATTTTAAAATATTAACGCAAAAAAAAAATTAAAAATTGTGCAATTTTTATTTTATTTTTTATCTTTTTTGTAAAATACATTAAAATTAACTTAGAAATAAATAATATTAATTTAAAACTAGTATTTTTTATTAAATCGTAATTATTACATAATGTATGGTAACACTCTTTACTCTTCATTATGACATAATGCACTCCCATTCTAACGCCCCTATTATGGTTACCACTTCACCTCACCAGCGACTCAGCTCACTAATCCAAGTCGTGAGAGTTAGATTTTTGTATTATGGTTCTCGCCGTTATTTTGGTGAGATGTTTTTATTTATTATGACAATTATCCATTACTTTTTAAGTTGGCAGTATTGTAATTTTAGCGTTTTGGACATACATTATTCACAATATGTAATGACGTTTCGTGTGTTTTTCATTAAAATTGTTATTTTGGGCCTAGAAATATTTTTTTCAGTATATTTTTCACCAGTATATATTTGACACAGAATCACCCCAACGCAACAAGTCAAATCAAATCAAATATGTCAAAATGGTGAGTTCAAGTCACCATTATGACGTATTTCTCGGTGCGTTGAGGTGAGGTGGGTACCAAAATGGAGGGATAAATATCCCGCTCCTAAATTCTTTGATTTGTGTATAATTTACACTTACTTTTCAAGCGATGCTAAAGCAGCGCCCAAAAAGGAATGCCATTTTGCTTAATTGATTACTGAATATCATTTAACTGTTTATTATCATTGACGATTTGAAGTGAAGTACCGATTTGCGTTGCTTTTTTATATATTTATAGTCTTCACTACAATACCAACGACAAAAATGACACTAGTGAATTTTACTTTGAAGAATATGGTAATTTGAGCCACACGTTAAAAAAAAAAAGAATCCACAACTAGGACCCGAGGCGACCTTCTTTACATTTTTGATCAGCTTTGGAGGTTACATAACTATTTCGTGCAGATATTAATTTGAATAAAGCTCATTAACGAGATTAATGCTAAGTTAGAACAATTGAATTGAGTGGATGTACCTAAAGTAAATCTTTGCACTCGAGAGTTCAGGAGTCATCGCGGGATCATTTGATATTCTCAATTTAAGGTTTTCTCTGTGTGCTAAATGTCCTTTCATCGAACGACGAGACGTATACATACATATTTCTTCTTCAAAATTTGTTTTTGTAATTTTTATATATGTACATCTTTTCTGTGTTTGTGCATATACATACACTGATGCCACACAAGGTATCACAGAAACCGTATTTTTCTTCGTTTCTTTTCTCGTTTACCTATGATACGGGTTTTCATTGCAACTTAAACAAATTTTCGGTGCAACCACACTAACGCAAACATAAATGAAATAAAAAATATTTCAAGACCATTTTTGACTCATTTTAGTTTAAATTTTATTTTCGAGAGCGCAGAACAACATATATATTATCTATTACGACCGATGTAAAGTTTCTAACAAAAAATAACAAAAATTCAAAATTATATATGTGTTAGTACCACTCAAAACTAAATTCTTTGTTACACTATTAAATTGATTCGGAGAGTAATTTGTACATTATAATTATAATTTTTAAAATTGAATTTATTTAAAATTACAAAATATTAATGAAATACATAAAATATTCAAACAGATAACTAAAATATCAAATTAAAATCATATGTGAATTAGTTTACATAAATGTAAATGAAAATAAAAGATTTACAAGAAAAACTATCAGAATTGTTATTGCAATTTTTCGCCGTAAATACTGTGTATTTTATCAATCTGAACCAATGACAAGCCATTTCCAGAGATTAGGGCAAGATGCCACTATATATGTCGGATTGGCCTATCTATAGAGAACATTTTCCGGTATAAGGTTTTTCCTAGCGGAAAAAGTATAACCTTGTTAATAGCATTTTTCCACTATAAATTATGAGTATTTTATCATCTGGGCCAATAACAAGCCATTTCCAGAGATTAGGGCAAGTTGCCACTATATAGGTCGGATTGGCCTCTTAATAGAGAATATTTTCCGGTAAAAGGTTTTTCCTAGCGGAAAAAGTGTAATCTTGTTAATAGCAGTTTTCCACTGTAAATTTTGAGTATTACATCATCTGGGCCAATAACAAGCCTTTTCCAGAGATTAGGGCAAGATACCACTATATAGGTCGGATTGGCCAATCTATAGAGAATATTTTCCGGTATAAGGTTTTTCCTAGCGGAGAAAATGCAACATTATTAATAGCAACTACTTAATTGTTAAATGGAACTTCTTCCAAAAATCGTTTAAGATTCCCATGCAACATACCTAATCCCATCTCCCCCCTCCCAACTGGTTAAGAATTGATCGAGTTCCGTCCCAGGTTGCCAAATTCCAGAACTTCTTCCCAAAATCACTTAAGAATCCCATTTGCATCCAACATACAAAATCCCATCATAATCGGTTAAGAATTGGTCAAGTTTCGTCTCAGATTGGCCATATATTCCAGAAACTCTTTCAAAAATCATTTAAGACTCCCATTTCTATCCACCACACCCAATCCCATCATAATCAGTTAATAATTGATCGAGTTCCGTCCCAGGTGGCCATATTCTAGAACTTCTCACAAAATCATTTAAGAATCCCATTTTCACCAACATACCCAATCCCATCACAGTCGGTTAAGAATTGATCGAGTTTCGTCCCAGGTGGCCATATTAAAGAACTTCTTCCAAAAATCATTTAAGAATCCCATTTCAACTAGTCCAAAAATCATTTAAGAATCCCATTTTCATCCACCACACCCAATCCCATCATAATCGGTTAATAATTGATCGAGTTCCGAACCAGGTGGCCATATTGCAGAACTTATGAAAAAAATCCCATTTCCATCCAACATACCCAATCCCATCACAATCAGTTAAGAATTAATCGAGTTTCATCCCAGGTGGCCATATTCCAGAACTTCTCCAAAAATCATTTAAGAATCCCATTTTCATCCAACCTACCCAATCCCATCACAATCGATTAAGAACTGATCGATTTCCGACATATATAGTGGCATCTTGCCCTAATCTCCGGAAGTGGCTTGTTATTGGCCCAGATGATAAAATACTCAAAACTTACAGTGGAAAACTGATACTAACAAGGTTACACTTTCTCCGCTAGAAAAAACCTTATACCGGAAAATGTTCTCTATAAATAGGCCAATCCGACATGTATAGTGGCATATATAATCTCTGGAAATGGCTTGTTATTGGCCAAGATTAAAAAATACTCATAATTTACAGTGGAAAACTGCTATTAACAAGGTTATACTTTTTCCGCTAGGAAAAACCTTATATCGGAAAATGTTCTCTATAGATAGGCCAATTAGACCTATATAGTTGCATCTTGCCCTAATCACTGGAAGTGGCTTGTTATTGGCCCTTGGTTATTGGTTTTTCGCCTGAAAACTGATATTAACAAGGTTACACTTTCTCCGCTAGGAAAACCTTATGCCGGAAAATGTTATCAATCGCTAAGTATTTCCAAACACATAACTATACCGGTATTCAAAATACGAGTAATGCACAAGATAACAAAAGGAATGCAACCAAACGATACAAAGCGTTAACGTATTCCAAAGGTTTATCTGAAAGAGTAGAGAGTGTCATCACCACCTATTGTCCAGATATAAAGTTGGCTTACAAACCCGCAAATAGTCTACGCAATGTCTTTACTAAACTAAAAGATAAAATTCCGCGTGAAAAACAGACAAATGTTATATACCGAATCCCATGTCTAGGCACCTTGAATGATGGTTCCACTTGTCACTTATCCTATGTCGGACAAACTAAACAGTATCTCGAAAAGAGGTTAAAAAACCATAAACGTGATTTGGAAAAATCCAATGAATTCGAATCACCAAAAACGGCCCTAGTTGAGCACTGTCTCAAAGAAGGACATAAACCTGATTTCGAGTCTGTGGAAGTTTTGGCCAAAGCCGATCTCCTTGGTCGTAGGTTAACTATGGAAGCATTACACATCCTAAGTGAAGACTCAATGAACATAAAACAAGATACTGATCATATCGCACCGGTTTTCTGTGCGTTGGTTGATGACTTCAACCACACAAAAAACAAAAAAAGACGACGTACTAATATACGTTTTGGTAATCAGTTTGTTTATTGACACCCGATCAATTACCGGTCGGTAGTTTTTTAAATACTTTTTTAGTATTTTTATTATTTTCTTGTGATGATGGCGCAGTACTGTGAATAATTTGTGAGTTTTTTCGCATTTTTACTTTTTATATTTTTTCTTCAATTTTATGTTTTTTAAACTTTATGTACAAATTTTGTGAATATTTATTTATATTTTTACTTATGTGTGAGTGCTAAAATTAATAAAAGAAATATTATATTTTTGTAGAAATAAACTACACCCCCCCTTTGAAAATGGCGCATTAACGCCGAAACATGTCGGGGTAACAAAGAAGATTTTACATCTTTTATTTTTAAAAAACAAGACCGCAAAGCCCGTTTCCGTATAACCATAAAAAGTACATATCGACGGTCGTAAAACCAAATATTTTTGGATGTTAACTTTAATATCTTTTGTATTTATTATCTTTTATATATTTTATTATGTAAATTATGATTTTATTTAGTATAACAATAATTTTTAATAAAATATATCCCAACAAAATTTTGCAGAAAGTTTTTGAGCCACTGCATCACCTAAAGCCTTTATTCCACAATGAAACATATTTTTTCAGAAATTTTAGAAATATTCGTACCAAAACGAAACAAAAAAAAATCAGCAAAATTTACTGGGGAAAATGTTGCCATAACAAGTATGAAACTCAATACTTTTTATGGCAACATTTGTTGTCTTTGTCACTCTAATGTAATTTTAATATGTATACTCTCCTCTTTTCGGTTTCTCAGTTTTTTTTACTGTAAAAATATGTTTCATTGTGGAATAAAGGCTTAAACCACTACAAAATGTTGCCATAAAAATAAATGTTGCCATAAAATATTTTCGATCCGAGTATTTTTATGGCAACATTTTTAAAATTAAAAAGAAACAAAAATATTTCGTATTTATAAATGTTACGGATTCAAAATAAAAACATACGCCATAGATAAAAATGTAAATTTCGCATTTTAATTCATTAAAAATAAATTAATAATGATCCTATAAAGAAAATTATGGCATTACTATGTATGTTTATTTCTTTCTGGCATATTGAATATTTTTATATGGGATCCTTCTTATTTACCTCCAAAAATTTGTAGAAGAAAACAATTTTCTACATGTAAGTGCCCGATACGTCTATATCGGTCGTTCTATTCTAGAATATAATCTGAAGCAATTTTATTGCAAATTACGTTTAGAATTTTTTTGGCATGCTCGTTTTTTACGTAAATGCTAAACTTTATAAAATATTAGCATACATTCGAAAAAGTTCTTTTCAGAGTTGACACTTCCGATTTGCCGCTCTCCGCCAAATTTGGCAGCGGAATTTATGGGAAAAGGTTTTATGGTGCTACGTCACGATCAGTAGAACCATTTGGGCAGGCCGAATTTTGGTAAGAAAGAGTTTTTTTTTATCAAAATTCGTAATTCCCGCTAAATTTTATTGCGGATAATTTAATTTAAAATATTTTTAGACATTGATGGATTTCTAATGAAGGCTGTTATTTACAAAATATTATGAAAGGTAAAAATTATTTTGCTTTGGTTTTTTTTCTCCGATTGTAATGGTGTTATTGTGATTGTTCCATATATTGGTCTATTTTCAGCACTCCCGAAATAAATAATAAACTGATTGTTGTGGTTCTTACACATTTGCCATCTATAAGTCTAAAAAATTTAAATTTATCCGCGATCCAGCGTTAATGGAAAGAAAAGTATGGGGTGGTTGGGAAGTTGATTGTGTATAAGTAAGTGTCGATTATCATAGTTGTTGTCTCACAGATAGTGACGCTAAATGTAAGAATTTTCTATATTTAATTGAATATTTAATTCAATAGTGCTGAAAATAGACCAATATACGGAACAATCACAATAACTCCATTACAATCGGAGAAAAAAAAACCAAAGTAAAATATACAAAAAATTCGTAAATACGAAATGTTAAGTTGTGAGAATTGAATATAGATAGAGAATGTGAAAGAATCGATTTTCGGACGCTACGCAGTAATGCGCTAGTAGTACAACTACCTGATGAGAGGACTGATTTATTCAAATCAATAATCTCATCCGTTCGAAACTGATTGTTGTGATTCTTAACACATTTGCCATCTTTAGGTCTAAAAATTTTAAAAATTATTATTTGTTTTTCGAAATTAGTTCAGTTAGGGAGGTGGTTAACTTTTTAGGTTTTACTAAATTTGTAAAAATGTGCCTCTTGGAAGGTACTGTAACACAAAGAACTATTTGAAAAGTATTTTCTTGACTGCGGCGATATAAAGAATGGTAAATCGGTAATTGTTCCGTATTTCTTCGTCGCTATTGTGGTGGTTTTAGAAATCCGAATAATAAATTTTCATAATAACCTCTATGAATTTTGCTTAACAAAAATCAAGAAAAATGATTATAGTTTAATATGGCAACCCTGACATGTATAAATGAAACTATCTCGAAATAAAACTATCTAAAAGAAAGTTTTTATTGTAAATAAAAATTCACGTCAATAATAAACGTAGGTTTTCGTTTATCGGATTAACAACTTTGTCAAAATAAATATGAATTAATAAGCAGTAAGGAACTCACTAATATGCACTTATAAATAACAATTAACGAGCACGGCATTATGCGCCTTTCATAGAAAATGAAACCATATTTGATTTAAAGGCTGTCCCAAGAAGAGCGCCGTATTTTATTTTAAAGAAAAACACATTTATTTTTGAAATAAGCAAACATTTTTATTTCAACATAAAGAAAAATAGTTCCGATTAAACGTGAAATACAACATCAGCCAAATGGCCACTATGAAACCTCTGGCACAGGATTATTCTTTTGTTGAAATTTTCAATAACGTTTTCGCATAAATGTGGCTGTATTTCACCAAAAACGCACCGTATTTCCTCTTTAAGATGTTCAACTATTCCAGGCTTATTAGCATACACATTTTCCTTCACATAGCCCCAAAGAAAAAAGTCCATCGGTGTTAGATCGCACCATCTTGGTGGCCAATATTGATCGCCAAATCGAGAAATGACACGGCCTGGAAACTTAGTCTCCAATTCGGGCCACAAAAACTCCATTAACATTTAGCGCATTTCAAGCCACATTTTCAAAGAAATACGGCCCAATTACTCCGCTAGACCAAAATGCACACCAAACAGTTCCTCGCAATGGATGGATTGGTCGTTTGAGTATCACACGAAGATTTTCAGCACCCCAAATCCGACAGTTTTGCTTATTTACGTATCCCTCGAGTTGAAAATGTGCCTCATCTGAAAAAATGATTTTCTTCGAAAAATCAGCATTAATTTGATGGCGTTCCAACACCCAATCAGCAAATTCACGGCGCCGCGCATAGCACCTTGGCTTAATTTCTTGAACCAATTAAACCTTGTACAAGGTTGTGCAAATGCAGATCTTTTACCAATATTCGTTGCAAAGTGCTTCTGAAAATCTTTAATTCTTGACCACGATGCCGAATGGAAGTTCCTGGATTCATGGCCCCCCATTCCCTTACTGTGTCTATATTTTCGAGTGACCAACAACTTCTGATCCATCAGCGTAAATTTGGTCTCAAATTTTGTAATTAAACGCCTCACTGTCTTTTCATTTGGCGCAATATTGCGACTGGAAACTTGACGGAATTGGCGAACTGTTTTCGCAAAACTTTCACCATTTTTGTAGTGTGTTTTTACAACAATTAAACGTTGTTGGTTTGAATACTTCTCGTATTAACAAAATGGGGGCAAATTTAAATCAGGCGCTCTTGTAGAGACACCCTTTAGAAAAACAAAGCTCTTATTTTAAATACTTTAAAATAATTTTAAAAACATCTGATCAAACCCAAAAACATGAAGACACAGCATTGGTTTCAAATTCTGTAAATTTATTTTACAATCCTAGTTTCATTGATGTTGCAAATAGTATTTGACTTACATATGTATGTGGTCTCCTATTCTCTGTCAAGAGAAACGGCTAAAGTAATAGCCATGTATCAAAACATTTTGCAATAATAAAAAGAAGATGTAGAAACGCACCACATCTTGGCAAACTGCCAACGAAATGTTTAAGGTTTTTAACGAAGTTTAAAATCGAAATACGTATATAAAGTTAGCCCAGCTTTCATCGCACAAGTTAACTAGCTCATTTTTGGGCTGACATTGATCAGATAGTTAACATATGGGATGAAAGCTGGGCTAACTATATATACGTAATTGAAATGACTAATTGTACAATAAAATTAAATTAAAAATACCAAAAAAACATTGAAGACTAATAAACTTAGTCCACAGAAAAACAAAGGACTAACATTGTCAAAAGTTTTATTGAAACAGGAGAAATGGGGAACAAAGAGACAATCGCAAAAAAAAAAATAATAACTTCAATTTAAAATTTATTGTTGATTACAACGAAATCAATTGAAGAACAACAGAAGATTTCTACTAAGCTCCTAATTAAACCTCAATGGCGTGCAGAGCAACTAATGGTAAAAGAGCAAAATAAGCAATTAACAAATGAATTATCACATTTTGCATTTTACCTAAACGGGAACCTGGAAAAAAATGATTTTTACAAAAATACTTGTGGCTTTGACGCATTTGTTCAATGTTCAGTTAACATACAGGCCCTGTTAACATAAGCTCAGCCAAAAAATTGCGATTTGATGCATTATACGGAATTTTTGGAACCGCCTGGAAATGAGAGTCAAACATAATTCGAGTGGCAGACCATTATTTAAAAATATATCCAACTTGTAATATAGAATTTATTGCTTATGTTGCAGTAAAACGTATAACGAAAACTGTCAATATGTAGTGTTGATGCTATGGCTCTAGAAAATCTAGGAAATCAAAACATCAAAAAATGTTTATCTAAATACAGAATAACGCATAGTTGGTGCAATAAACTGTGAATATATGAATCCTTATATATGTGAATATTAGCGACGTCCCCAAAATATTAAATTTTTGTAGTCAAACCTATGAGTTAAATGCAATCATAAATTACGTTTCTACAGCAAAGTACTATGTAGCATTATGCATCAAAAATAAATCTTGGGAAAAATATGACGATCTTGTCAAATACGTTATAAAAATACGAAATCCAAGACTTGTGCAAACCGAACCACACGTTCTCTTTTATTGTAGGGTACATCGTAATTAAATTGTTCAAATACGATAAACCTGAAAAAATAGCACTTTATTTTTAAAATTACCCATTTCCGCATAATTTGAACTGATTGAAGCCAAATTATCTATTTGAAAATATTTCTAGATATAAGTTCAATTTTTCATAAGGGACCAAATAAAGGTAAGTTTGCATATCCTAAATTAAGGTTTTGAAGGAAGTTTACATATCCTAAATTTTTAAGATTTTTGTTTTTATGTTCAGGCCTGTTGAAAATTCAAATTTACGAAAACTTCTTTGAAAACAATAGCGTACTAGCAAATTTCTTCAAACCTATGTGTTAGAATATGAATTAATAAAAATAAATATATAACTAAATCTGTTTATTTATTTATTTATTTATTTAATCAACAGTATTAATTTACATCTGGTATTTAAAATTAGGTTTATTAATATAAATCACATTTGAATAAAAAAAAATTTTAGAACTCTTTTAAATTCACCTCTGGACAAATTAAAATCGGCTAGAATTACAAACCGGGTCCGACATACCAAAATTAGAGCCATGGAAGTGCAGATCAATCACTAAGCCTTGGTGTCTGAGTGATCTCACTGGGGCACGTATTGAAAACATGGACAGTAGATGTGCACAATCAATTCGGCCCCTTATAACGTCGCGCACAAACATTGCGCAAGAAATTTCTCTTTGGACGAACAATGGTTCAATATTCAGTAACAAACAACGGCCTAGATACGACGGAAGCATATACTAAGGAGCGTTTACCTCTCGAGGAAGTCGCCTTAAGGCAAACAAGACCGTTAGAGGAATTATTATAGTACGGACTCCAGACAACTGAAGCATACTCCAAGTGCGATCGTACAATGAAGCGAAGAGGACTTTTAGAGTATATGGATCATAAAAATCGTTGGAGAAACGGATTAAAAATCCTAACATTGAATTAGCTTTATTAATACATCTGTCAATATGGTCCTTAAACGATAAATGTCGTGAAAACAAAACCTCTAAATCTAGAAACGAATGAACTCGCTCTATCATAACGCCCTTTAAGAATAAATTATTATCAGGTCCATAACATCCATAACGTCTTCTAGAAAAGTTCATAACTTTACGTTTAGAAACATTCAGGCAAAGCTTACTCAAGCTGCACCAGTCGCAGAAAACGTTTTATTCCTGTTGTAGATTTAGCAGATTGCGATCATTTCTAATCTTACAAAAGATTTTTACATCATCAGCGTAAATCAGAAACTTACAATGTTTGAAGCACCGCTTCACATCATCTATGAATGCAATAAATAATAGAGGTCCAATGTGGCTACCTTGTGGGACGCCAGACAAAACATTTATGTCTCTAGATAAAATATTATTTAAAAAATTTTTTTGAGTTCTGTTCGTCAAATATGAAAAGATCCATTTTAATGGAAGGGCATCACACTTGTTGAGCTGTCCCAGTTTCTTTACCAATAAAACATGATCAATTTTATCTAAAGCTTTGCTAAAATCAGTAAACACTACCTCAACACCATCACCCCTTCTAATGCTAACGTCAAACAGTTTGTGAACATAGCAAGATTTATCACAGTTGACCGTCCGGGGTAAGCCACCCCCCCCCCCATCCCACCATGTTTGGATTATTACTAAAAACAAGTTCGTCATTCCCTATCGAAGACGGGACATACACGTTTTCAAAAAATGCTGCAAACATGTCAGTGATACTTTGTGGATCACTAGCAGTCAAAGAATTGAAAGACATTCGCGAGGGTATACCTCTACAATTCCGTTTCGAATCAACATAGCTCCAGAAATTTAGGGTTGTTTGGATTATTACTAAAAACAAGTTCGTCATTCCCTATCGAAGACGGGACATACACGTTTTCAAAAAATGCTGCAAACATGTCAGTGATACTTTGTGGATCACTAGCAGTCAAAGAATTGAAAGACATTCGCGAGGGTATACCTCTACAATTCCGTTTCGAATCAACATAGCTCCAGAAATTTAGGGTTGTTTCTAATATTTGATTCGATCTCGACAAAAAATATTATTTTATAATATTGATCAATATAAGCGTCTAAACTATCCGTTATATATTGATCCCAATTAATATTGTCCTGAAACTCATTTAAAGCATTATAATTTCCCTTTTTAAAGTTGAAAGACTCACTAGAATTAAAATGTACGTTAACATTAACACAATTTTTAAATATTAATTGGATATTTAGTGGTATGTGAAAAATACTTGAAGAACCGCCGAGATCATTACAAGCAATGATTGTCCCGTGTACTTATACTGGAATGAACACCAGATCGAGCATATTGCTGCACTGGTTCTCGATGTTATTAATCTGTCTTAGTCCGAGTGAACAGATTAAGTCCATCATCAGATCTGAAGTTAGATCGCCATTGAATGGCAGAAGTTCATCATCAACAGTAAGCCATTTTATTTTCGGTTAGTGTTGTCATCGCGTTTTGGCGGAATATTTTTCAGGTCAAAATCACAAACATTAATGAAATTTGCTGTTTTGGATTTTTTTTCGGGATCGGTTAGGTTTCAGTCGTTTGATACTTAGGCCAATTTTGGTCCATTGTGATACCACGCATTCACGCCACATCATTAACCCATTCACCTACTCACACAACTACAGTATACCACCTGCACATTGCAAGCTCAATGTCAACATTGACGTGGACGGTGGGTCGGCGACGAATTCTGCACTCCGTCAGAGGGTCTTAGTTGTGTTTATTAACATCTAGCATAAGCATCTAGCCTCTGATGGGATTCGAACCCAGTACCTCCCGGTCCAAGTGCCGAAGCTTTAACCACTGCACCACTTGTCTGGTTCTATTTTTTGGGATAACAACAAAAATAAAAAATGTCATGATAGTAAAAATGTCATGATAGTAAACAAATTCAGGATGACACTCAAAACTAGCGCAAATTTTTTTTGGGATGACACTGAAAAATGTCGTGATATTCAGTTTTTAACTACACAGACATTTTATAATACATATGTATATTAAATAGTATTATCAAAATAATGGTGGTTGTCTTGGATGCTTGTTCTTGTTGATTTAGAGATGGAGAAAAAGATCAACAATATAAAATATTAGCTTCAAAAATATTTATTAAACTTTTTGATTTTAATCAACCATTTAAAAAGATATTTATTTTATATTAATAGTTTTGATATAATAAGCGCACCAAAACACTCGATCAAAATAACAGACTTATATAAATAATACATGTATATTTGGGTTATGTACTGTATTGTAAATAACAAATATCACGTACTTAAAGCGAATTTGTCATCCATTTGTACGTTTCGAGAAACGAAAACTTTTTGTACCAAAATTGGCAAAAAATAACTGTTCGTGTCTGTAGCAATCATCACACTTCTCGATTTATTTTTGTAAGCAAAAAGTAGTCAGCCGCATATTTTTCATTGCACATTAGATACGAGTATAAAGCTTTTAAAAGCTTTTAAAGTTTTTGTGCTTTTTTGCTATTAAAATGTAATTACCGTTGTGTCTGACTGATGGCAACAACACAACGTACAACAATCATAGATAAATTCAACAAAACACTTTTTGCGCTCCTTTTATCGCCATATAAATATTATATTTCGTCGTCAATTTTTTGTATGCCAAACTTAACACAACTCTATGTATTTACTTGCCTATATGTGCTAAATAATTTTTCATCTCGTTTCCCATGTGATGGGGAAACAATGGAAGGTCAATAACATTAAATATGAATGTTCCAAAAAAAACAACATTAAATGGGAGCACCGCATACAAGTAGTCGAGTTGAAAAAAAAATTCTTTTGGGATGCGGAAGTTTTGAAATTAATACTTTTTTTTTACAATATGTATTTACAGTGTATGAAATAAAGCAGAAACAATATTTTCCCAAAAATTCATAAAAAAACAAAAACATTTTAATATTAAATTAAAGTTTAGTAATATATTGCACTTTAATGTGGTTTACATACTCTTAACGGTGTGCTACATTTTATGTTATAAAGCAATCTATTGCATGTTCATATATTGTGGATACACTCGATCTAAATATCATTTAGTGCGAAACAGGAGTATATGTGAATATAATAGATAAACGATTATTTAATATCGACTCCTTAATTCTAATTATTTTAGCTATATACATACGTACATAATCTAAACATATATTCCAATCAGATTCCATTTATTTAACTCTTTGGTCTGTTGTTGTTGTTTTTGCTTCTTCTGTATTTAGAATTTACTAACTATGTAAGTATATACGAGTATAGAAAAACCCAAAATAAACAGCAAAAAACAAAATAATCCTTTCGTAAAAATAAGAGATTACATTAATCTTATAAAAGTCTTTTAATTTTTATTCATTTGTGAAAGGATGAAATCCTTTTTTTGAGTTAGCTGTTTCTTCGTATAATAAAGTCAATAAAATTTAATTTTTAGTTCGATAAAAAATGGTTTAAATACAAATTTGGCCATCCTATGATAATTCGTCCTTAGACGAAGATCTATTCATAATGATGACATACCTAGACGATAATGAAAATTTGCAGGTGACGTAGTGAATATTACAGATAGAGTTTGATATAGTAAAAGTTATAAGTTATGAATTTCTATTTAGTTTAATTTTAATTAAATGATTTTTGAAACAACTAGAAATACGCAGGGCCTAGTGGCGGCTACCTATTTAACAATAACTTTTAATCATTTTAGCTTTTAATACTTGTATATTTTTAAAAAATTTAAATGGCAGTACATAGTTTGATTGTAAAAAAATAACAAATACATATTTTATCTTCGTGGTTTACCAATTTGTTATACTGTAAAAAATTGCACTATGCACATGCTCACCCGGCGTATACACTATTATGCAAATCCACTGATATTTTCTATCATGATATCAAATTTGTCAGTGTATGTGTAAGTATGTTATACAAATTTTGACACTATCAGCCAATTATAAGGAGGCTATTTCACGATAAATTATTATGAAATTATTACGAAATGTCAAGTTTTGAGGTTCGGTTTCCTCATTATAAATATTCATTTTAGAGTAAAGACTTATTGGCAATACCCATTTATAAATTTATTAAAACTGAAAAACCCCGAATTTTTATTTTTTATTTATGTTGATCTAGTTTATATTATTTAATAAATATGTCACTCTTTTCGACGAAAAGTACGGTTAAATTAACCGATTTATTTAGAAAAAACGAGTGTTTGTGGAAAATTTCGACCAGAAGTTATAGAAGAACTGATTTGAAAAATTCTGCACTTGCAAAAAATTTCAGAAGAACTGAACATTGATGTAGAAGAAATTAAAAAGAAAATACGTAACCTACGAAATACTTACGTACAACAAAAAAAAGATTGCAGGATAAAAAAAATCGGGCAGTGCCTATGATGGAGTGGACCCAAAATGGTTTTTATTTGAAGAACTAAAACTTGTAAGAAAAACAACAAGAAAAACAACAAGTAGTTTTCAATCTGAGGAGGTAACCGAAAATGATTATAGCGAAGTAAGTTGCCTTTATTAAATTAAATTTTAACTCTTGTAATTAATACTGTTTTATATTTAGATGGAATTGGATATTGCTGAAGAAGCTGTTGAAAGTTGTAAAGAAATGCCGCCTTTTTATAGAAATAGTTACAAATAAAAAGCAGAAAAAAGATAAGTACGAAGAAGCAATCTCTTCAATTATGGCTGGACCTAATACAAAACCCACGATTTTTGAAACGTTTTGTTCAGCAGTTTCCATGCAATTGGAAGAATTACATATATTAAATGTTGCTGAAAGTTTTACTGCCATGCAAGAAATACAAACGTTGGTCAATAACAAGATTATCCGACTTGTAAAAAGTAAACCAAACTCTTGCAATACCTGTTCGCTGCAGAAAGCTACAGCCATCAACGGAATCCTACAACCCATCCAGATTATTTCAAATAATTTAGAACATTCCACAGATTTTTCAGATTTTTCTGATGACCTATGTATAATGACACCACCTCCTACTTCAATTGAATCCTATAAACCTATGGTATCCTATGGTAAATCTAAATCCCCCCATATTTTTAAAACTTCATTGACGATGAGCGCTACCGTCACTTCCTCACCACCTTTAATTTCAAAAAAAGTTTACGTTGAAAAAACACCTACTAACCCTTTATCATTAACCAAATATATATTGCCACCAAAGAGCGCTTCTTCTCAACCGAAAAGTAATGTCATCAACGATGATGACGAGCACAGTCTGTTTCTACAAAAGTCAGAAATCTCAATTGATTATCTAAATGATTCTGATATTGCAACAATACCATTAAGTTCAACCATCACTTCACCATCTTTCACTTCAAATAGTATGTACAATTCTAAATTAAATGTAAAGCCTTCACCATTAAAGAAATCATTTCCAGAAAAACGTATTAAGATCTTGGAAGATGTAAAGTTAGGATATAAATATGACCCATCTTATTTAATTCAACCTGCTGCGAATGACGCTTGTCTAATTGATGAAGACCAAGGTATATAAAATAATAATGGTATACTATTCCCAAGTTTCATTTTCGTCTTGTTTGCGCATTACGTCATTTGCATGGTACAATTTGTATTGTGTTTATTGAGTTATTGAAATATATGAAAATGAATACAATTTTAGGTAGTTTTATCATAAGCAAGAATTGAATTCATATAAATGGAACTGGATAATATATTTATAAATCTTCATTAAAATAAACTACTGTTTCAATTTTAATTTATGGTTTTATTTAGTTTTCGTTTTTTGGTATTAACATTTTCCAATAACCTTGCATTTAAAATTCTCATTTTGAAATACATTTTACATCGGAAAAACAATTTTTTTATTTCTAAATTTAAATTAATGTTTTTTGATATTGATACCAATTCGTTTATAAAATTTCTAGCTACTTTCAATGAAGTGGGATTATAACTATTGAATATATCCTCCAAAATTTTGAGTGATTTAACAAACTTATCATTTGGTTTTTTTAAGCCTCCTTCACTTATAAAGTCTGTCCAAGTGAAACATCCACTAGGTTCAGTTTCGCAGTGATTTTGTACCATATTTGGAATCTTGTTTTGTAGGCGCTTTGTAATATAGCCAGCTAAGTATTCTGAACCATCATAATGCGAATCACTCATACGGTCTTCCGGTAAATCTGTTAAGACAGGGCTTTTTTCTGTAAGACCACCAAGTAACTTTGAAATCAAAACATTTTCTGGATTGTTCGTCTCTTCCCTATTAATAAATTGTTGGTCAGAGTGTGTTTCATTGATTCGCCTAAGTACATTTGTAAAATTTTGCAGTTACCTCGTTAAACATTTACCGATTGTGAAACGATACCTTCGTTTCGTCCCAGTAAATAGCTTCGTAGGCGATATAAAGGCCCCCTTTCGCACGTATAACTCCAAAAAACATTTCTAAAGGGTCTTGATTCAGACGATATGTAAGTATATAGGCAGCGTTGTATTGCTCTTTGACATCGTTGAATAACATTCGCAATGCTTTTATATTCGTAATAATCCCTTTTTGGAATGGTAAAATGGGCTTATTACTTCCAATTCGCATTTTTTTTACATACATTTTCCATATCACCTAAAATTTCTTCTTGTTCTGGCATTACCAACCCATAGGCAGCCAATCTGGGACGCGAATCTATTTTAGGAACTCTTGAATTTAATAAATCGAACCAATCGTTAACCTTAATGATACGAAAATTTTAATGCGAAAAATCAACTGAGCATATGAAAATTTATGAATTAAATATACCTGTTTAAGTAAAATGGCCAATTCATTCCAGAATTTGAATTTTGCAATACCCGAACTGCCTACTCTAAGTAAAGCACAAGAATTGGTGTGTGAAAATACTTGCGTTGCAAATTTCATCTTCTACCTTTGGCCACCTTTAACGACTAGATGAGATGCTGTTAAGCGATGAGCAATTTTTAAATCTGAAGTAGATTGATTGCTTAATAATTCTTCAGAAGGTTTTTAGTCAACAGGTTATTATTTAGCGCAAATTCCAGAATCCAAAAAATGATTTCTCAGGAGTTTAATGAGATGAGGAGTATCACTAAATACATATACTTTGCGATTATCTTTACAAGGATTTGCAAAACAAGGGTGACTTTCGTTTATTCCCATTTGGTTCTACAGCTCTCGGTTACCTCCACCCAAATCGGTAACAATGGCCACAACATCATACTCAATGGGACTAAGCTTTATTATAATTGTCTCTAAAATTTCCTTTGTTAATTTTGCGTCTTAATTATACTAAACTGGCTGTTTCCAATTTTCAAATAAGCCTCTCGCCGTTATAACCTGGGGCGGAATCATGAACGCCGCACGGAAATTTTAGACGGTAGAGAAATTTTATATGGAAAGCAGTAATAATTCTACCGGTTTTATTCTGTTGTTTCAAAAAAACCTTACAAATTCGTTCGATTGGTATAAAGCTGACGAATGAATTATTTTTTTTCTGGCTTGCTATTTGTGTTTTTTTTTGCGAAACAATGGAACAAAACCGGTACAATTATTGCTGTTTTCCATATAAAATTTCACTACCGTTTAAATTTTCCGTCCGGCGTTCATGATTCCACCTCTGGACGTAGTTAGCTGGAGCAAGCAACGTGTCAGTTGCTTTTCATATTCGTAAGATTTTTGAATTCTTATTTCATCTGCCATCAGCACACAGACTTTTTGATAACGAGACAAATCCGCGTTTTCCATAAGCCTAAAAACAACATTTAAATACCCTGGGTTGATGTTAATTTTTGAAGCCCAATTTCTTAATGTTGAAACAGCTGGAAACGGATATTTTTTTTCAATAATAGGCGATATGCTTTCGGCCCGCTTGCATAAATGGCGATGGCCTGTGAAATATCATCCACACTGAGAAAAAAAAATCAGTAAAAATAAAAGAATATACATATAAAATCAAAAAAATATACATATATTTTTTAGGCGAAAAATCTCGTTTTTAAAATCAAAAGGATAATCTTTTTATTTTTAAAATAAATTTTTTCGCCAAATTTGTTTATAAAAATAAAAAAAATGTTTTTATTTTCAAAAATACTTTCCTTGCTTTTGTCACACTTTACAAATACAATGACATTCACAATGTTTGCGAATTGCGACTGTTCAAGCCAGCAAGAAAGGAGGTCCTCTACTCAGTTATAACATAATATATCTACTACAATAAGTAGAAATTAACTCCCCCTCCCTAATTTTTAACCTCCAGGCCCAGGGTCCTTGTGTAAAAATACACGCAACCCTTAAAAAAATATAATGAGAACTTCCTCAAGTTCTGGCTTGGCAATTTGGTCTCCTCCATCAGGTTGTACTTGTAACGACCAAAACCAAACTGCCAAAATTTAATCCTTCATACCTTTAGTATAACACAAGAACATATAGATTTGGCGAATTATATAAAATATAGAAGAATTGAAAAATAAAACAACGACATTTCTGGCAAACCAATAAATATATGCTGGAAACAGACGTGCGGAATTTCCGAATGCGGATACGCATGCGAAAACGCAAGTTAACTACATGAGCGTATATGTTTCTGACATCGCGTTTTTATTTTTCGGTAGAGTTTTCAATAAACAATATACAATTTGTTTTTGAATTTCTGTCAAAAAATTTAAAAGCCGTCGTGATGTTAATATTAATTCATGATATTTTTTTTTTGTTATGTAGTCAACACTGCTGCGGCGCGTTTTTTTAGAAATAGAGACAACTTGCGGAAAAACGCTTGCTGTGCGGAATGCGCAAGCGTTTTTCCGCACGTCTGTTTCCAGCAATAAACATTTTCAAAAGATGTCATTAATATCAAAAAAATTGTTTTAAAATTCAAGAACTCTTCTTTTGAAATAAATTATTTTGTTTAAATAAATAAACTTTTTAAATTTAAAAAGTATTTTATAAATCATTTTATAAAATATGTTATTAAAATAAAAAAACTATTTATTAGTTTGTAAAAATCTCATTTAATTTCAAAAAAATACTTTTTAAATTCAAAAAAATTTATAACTTTTAGAAATTAAAAACTTCATTTTTTAATTTTACAAACCAAAATTTTTCTCAGTGAGTTTCCATTGTACTCTTTTTCCTTGATTTTGAATTTTTTTCCATACACCTGCTGTAAATATTTGTTTCACATAGCTATTTTCCTGTTCCAACTGATGACATTTTTTCATAAGCCGTTTATTGTCCTTCATTAAACAGTTTATTTCAGAGTTTTCATCTAAATTTTTTGTCTGTGTATAAAACAAAATCAAAGCCTTTACATTTGCATGTGTTTTATGACATTTAGTATTTACCTCTCTATTATCATGTTATCATTTAAATCAGATATACTGGTAGTTCTATCAAATTATTTCACAAAGAAATTGTCGGTTAACGTATTAAAATTTCCAATTCTATTATTTATGGCAGGATTAATAGTAGAGTTTTCACAGACTATTTTCATTTGATTTTCTGAAATATTTAATATATATTTATTATCTGAGGACGAAGTATCACGAGCTATTTTCAGATTTGATGAAGTTCTTTTCGTATAAAACAGACATGCGTATTAGTTTTTAAATATATGTAATATGTATATGTTAATATTAAACAAATAAATAAACTTACTACAAATTTATATAAATATTAAACACTATTTTACTTACAAAATATTATTTACTATTTCCTTACGTTGCTTGTTTTCTTGGCGATCCTGCCGTTTTATAATTGATTCAGTTAACGCTGTAGATGATGACAAATTTTCAGTAGGTATTGCATCGGTTTTTAATTTCCTGCTGTTTTTCGGAGAGTAATTTAATAGTTCATGTTGTAAATTTCGTGCAAAATGAACTTCAGTAAAATGTAATGAACATGAAGTTTTAACGTTAAAATTTTCTCTGCAACATTTGTGAATCCAGATTTTAGCAAAATTTGAGTCTTTTGGAAAGCGAAAAAAATTAATTTTATTTTGATTGTCATCAGCGTTTCTTTTCAACCTTTTATCATTGTTGCTCTTTCAACCGAAAACAGCACAAATTACCATATTTCAAAATTTAAACTGAGAAAAGGGGTATCCGCCTTAAATGAAATTTGCACCAGTTTTCACTCCACTACAAATAAATGTACACACTCTATATTTTAGAAATATTATATTTCTGTAAATTTTTGGCAAACAATTAAATTATATTTCAGTAATTTAATATTTATTTTTAATATTAGTTATCGTTCTTGTACGATTACAACGAAAACAGACAAAAAAACGATGCACGTGACGTTGAAGTGTGAGACAAGGAAAACAAGTTGTATGCGCAAAAGCATACCATGTTTATTATATATAATACAGGATGAAGACTATATTATCGAATACCTTGACGAAATTTAAGCGAATATTATTATTTTGATTTATGTTTTATAATTTTGTATTTTTACTAATGAATTGTCTACTATGATTTTAATTTATGAATATCTACTGTAATTTTAACTTATGAAATATGTAATGTAACAATTCTTGAATTTGAATAAATTTTATTTTTTATAAATATGTAAATGACTTTTTATTGGTAATTATAATTACCGGTGGTAGATTCGAATACAATGCAAGGCACAAATCGGGATATATAATTCTGAGAATTGGAATGATGAATCTTTGGAAAATATTGAAAAGTTACGTTTATTTTTCGTTTATTTATATATTTCAAATTATTTTAAATTTATAGAAATATAAATTATTTCATTTAATTTTCTACCATTGGATTGGTAAGTCACTCTTTCCAACACAAACATTGGCAATTGTGTCCCTCGTTGTATATAGTAATCTGGTAGAATTGCTGGGTTGATCTGCCACTATCATATTTGAAAATATCGCTGGCAATGTAGCTGGTTGCATATCATCACAATTCAGAGTTCTTTCTATTGGTTTAGTTAAATAGTTGTGAAGCACGCAGTAGACTTTTACTACCAAATCAATTGTTTCGATTTTAAGGCCTATTGGTCGATGTAAAATGCGAAACCGAGATACAAGACGACCAAAGGCCCATTCTACAGTCAATCTTGCGCGGTATAGTCTATAATTGAATATTTTTTGTTTTGTTGTTAATGTTGGACATCTAGTATACGGCTTCGTCATACGCTTATCAATATAAAAGCATCGTCCGCTATAAAAAAATTATGTACCGGCATAATTGTAAATAACTTTTTTCAGGAATATTTAATTTATTTAGAATTTTGCATAACTTTATATTTTCGTACACTGTATTGTCAGATGCTCTTCCATTCGCCCCTACATCTATAAACAAAAATCGAGAGTGAGCATCGACAATGGCCAATAGTATGATGCTGTGAAAACCTTTAAAATTAAAAAAATTGGATCCAGAATTAGGAGGTTGAAGTATTCGAATATGTTTTCCGTCAATGGCACCAAGTGTATGAGGAAAATTCCAGATATTCCAGAAATCTTGGACAATTTCCTATCATCCCTCTTTTTTGATATCCATCTAAAATAGAATTGCGTTTTATTAAACATGAATAAAATGAAACATTTTTAAATGGGCACATGTAATTATATGTTATCGATCTGTATACTTACTTTTAAATATTTAGGCTGTAAACGCACATATAAAGACGTAAGAACTTCGGGAATAAATCGCGAAAAAGTTTTCCGTGAAACCCGCGACAGGTACTCCAATGAGTGGTATGAATCTCCAGTTGCGATATACCTAAGGGTAATGGCTAGACGAACCCGAGCACTCACTGCTTGACGAAAAGATGTATCTAGTTTATGTATATCAGGTTCAACCTAAAACATAATGTACATTTTAGTAATGGTATATGTATGTAGGTATTTTTAATTTATTATGTAAAGGAGGTAGGAAGTACTTACTATTGCCAATATTTCACTAAATAGTTCATATGTGAGTCTCGTAAAATTTACAAATGAATTATTATTTCCCCACAGTAAACTTTTTAAGAGGTTTTCTTCTACAGGTATAGAACATCTTTTCGCCAAGAACGGATTGACCCAAAACTCTTGTTTCTTTCTTTCTAATTTTTCCTTTTTTTCTAGTTCTTCAATTTTTTTTTAAATTTGTAATTTTTGCAATATTTGTTGGTTCATTATTATTTTTATACTTTAATTTTTGAAATTTTCGTATTTTTATATTATAATTTTTGTGTTTTGGTGATGTGGATAGTGACGAGCCAAACAAATAAAATAAACCCAAAAAAAAAAATATTATTTCGACAATTAAAAACATTGACATTTCAAAATAATTATCATGATAGCAAAATTGCCCAGACATGATATTTGATGCAAAAAAATTTATCAATACATTGAAAAACACACATACATTCATAAATTATCATGATAGAAAATATCAGTGAATTTGCATAGTGTAGACGCCGGGTGAATGAACCCTTACCTACATAAATTGCATTTCTAAATTTTTGGTACTGCGTAATATCTTGAATCATTTAAATGCCGATAAGTCTTCTAAAATTTAAGATAACTCAATTGATTTTTATTTCAAATTTAAATTTAACAGACGATTCAGTGCAAAGTGTTTTTATCATAAAAAATTCATATAAGTAAAAAAATTTATTTTGAAAAACCAAAGCAATCGTTTGTTAATATTTTTTAATCACAAACGCACTGTTAAACTTTTTAATAGTAAGTTATTTAATAGTATGTTAAGTTGCACGAGGATATGCAAGTAGAATACTATACATTGTCCACAGCAATTAACTAATTTTGGTAGAGTGGTATAAGGCGTACAAACCAAAGTGTTACCAAACCAAAGGTCTCGAGTTCGATTGCAATTGAAATCCATAATTATATTGAACGATTATTATCATTAACATGATGTTCCAGCAACAAGTATTCGTCCAATACTGATTGGATTTTACAACGACATTCCTTGGAATTAACAATAATCAAAACAGTGAAATTGATGACGTGAATGTTCGCAAATATAACTGTACTTGTAAATGATTAGTATGTACATGCAAATGATTAGTGGAAGAGGGAAAGCAATAGTACAAGATGGCGATAGTCAATGGAATATACTCGAATTAACAACGGTTAATCAAATAATCAAAACAAGAGAATTGATAACGTGAAGGTTCTCGCATAATAACTACAAGCAAATAAATTTACAATTGCAATACGCAAACATCGCCAAATCCAAAATAAATGCAATAATTTCGAACAGAGATGCACATATAAGCGCGAGCAATTTAGCACGCAGACAGAGTGGCAATTTAACCAGTGAACAGTGCAAGTTAAGAAGTAAAGAGCGAACAGTGTGAAAAGTACAAGTGAAAGGGAAAAGTCAAATTAGTAAACAGATAAATAGCAAAATAGTGAATTGTTGTAAATGATGTAAATGAAATTTGTGACTTCAACTCTTAAGCCGCTTTTATGGTTGCTGATTTTCTTTCGTTCGTTCTTCTGATTATTTTTTTGTCCAATCATATTTCTAACATCGTTATTTTTGAGCAATATGATTGCACAAAAAAAAATCAGAACGAACGAACGAACGAAAATCAGCAACCATAAAAGCGGCTTTAGTGTTTTATTTGCAAATTCCAGTATACGAATCCGTATCGAACGCCCGGAATTCGTGACAATATATCGTTATTTAAAAAAAAAATAAGTGTGCTTTAGACCACACTACTGAAGTAAAACTTCTAATATATATTTAATATTAAAAACAAAAATTGGTGACCCTGTGCGTTCTCGAGTGTCACCTAGCCGTTTATGTCTGATGCCACAAGAGGTAACCTTATAACTTGGTAACTTTTTCAAGGCCAACTAGTCGTAATAGATAATATTTATGTATGTGTAACAAAATGGACAAAAAAATCATTTTTGAAATCTTTTCGCATAGTAAAAATGGCCTTGACATATCTTTTTAAAATTTGTTTAAGTCGCATTAAAACCTGTATCATAGCCAAACGGGGAAAGAAACGAAGAAAGAATCGGTTTCTGTGATACCTCGTGTGGAATGGAGCTATAATATAGAAAAAATACATATATAAAATATATCACACGGACGAATTTTTTTGGTCACCCTGTGCGTTCTGGAGTGAGTAAGTGAGTGAGTGCCATACATGTTATAATATAGAAAAAAAAAATTTGGTCACCCTGTACGTTCTCGAGTGAGTTAGTCAGTGAAATAGAAGTCTATATTATGACTTTAAAATTTTCCAGTTTTTCAATTTTCAAATTTTCCAATTTTCCAACTTTCCAAATTTCCTATTTTCATATTTTTTTATTTTCCTATTTTTCAATTTTCCAATTTTTCAATTCTCTAATTTACCAGTTTTCCAATTTACCAATTTTCCAAATTTCCAATTTTCATATTTTCTTATTTTCCTATTTTCCAATTTTCCATTTACCTATTTTCCAATTTTCTAATTTTCCAATTTTATAATTTTCCAATTTACAAATTTTCCAATTTTGCAAATTTCGAAATTTCCAATTTTTGCAATTTTCCATTTACCAATTTTCTTATTTTCCATTTTTTTAACCAATTATTAAAATAAAATGGTATCAACTAATGTTCCACCTAGGGATTTATGAATTGTCATGGCACATCCTGATACTAAAGGAAAATGATTTCGTTTTGCGTTTATTGTTTCGTTCGCCTCGTTCGATTACACTTTTCGTAACGCATTTGCAAGCTTAGCCCCCAAGTCAAGCGTGCCTAAAGAAGTTTTACTTCAAAAATGAAAAGATCTTTGCGTACAACTGATTCAGAGATCATCTAGTAATTTATCTATCTTAAATTAGTTTCTCGGATTAAGATGAGTAACCTATTGGTTACTCATTTTACAATAATTTCTTGTTTTAATTAGAACTGCCCAGCTCCAGCGGGTTTCTGCCTTTGGAGTCTCCTCACTCCGCTAGTGGTGTCCAATATACGACGGATATCAGCAATTTCGTGTAGAGATAAGCGCTGTACGTGTTTCATTGCTTGGTTCTTTATTTCATCGGTGACGTATTCCATCTTCAAGTCTCTATGGAGATTGTCATTCCTAATGTAGCATGGGGCATTCACAATCCCTCGCAGCACTTTATTTTGGAGGCATTGTATCATTTGTACATTGGTCTTCTTGGCACAACGCCAAAGTTGGATACAATAAATCCACACTGGTTTTAGCATTTGTATAGATGCAATTTGTTGTATATTCAGAGGTCAGAATTTCTACTCATGATCCAGTACATTTTCCTATATTTGTTGTTTAACTCTTCTTTTTTATTCTTGATGTGTTCTTTCCATCTTAGCTTAGCCTCGAGGGCCATGCCAATGTATTTAGCTGTATTTGCATATGTAATTTGGTTTGAGTTGAGAACCATGGGAATACAGTTTACATTTTAAATTGTAAAGTTGACGTGTATTTGGCTTCATTCAATAAGATGCGGCATTTTTTAGTCCAGTTGCTCACCGTGTTAATTGCATTTTGAAGTTTGCTTGTTGCTTCCGAAATATCTTTTCCAACTGCTACAATAGCTGTGTCGTCTGCAAATGTTGCTACTGTAGACCTTCAATATTCGGTAAGTCTCTCGTATAAAGAATAAATAGATCCAAGTACGCTACCTTGTGGTATACCTGCTGATATTCTTTTTATTTCAGAGTTCTCTTTTTCAAATTTGACTCTAAAGTGTCGATCAGCTATGTAGGGTTTAAGAATTTGATAAAATTGCTTAGGCAGGTCTCGATGCAGTTTAAATTCCAGCCCTTGATGCCAAACTTTGTCAAAAGATTGAGCTACATCTAAAAAAATACTGGAGCATATTTTCTTATTCTCTCTTACTCTCTCATTTTCTGCATCCTCAATGACATCCGTTATTCTGTGAAATAGTTTAACTGTAGAGTGATTTTCTTTAAACCAAAGTTGTGATGGAATTAAGCATCTCTGATCTATTATAGGTTCTGTCTCTTCAGTTTTTCAAATATTTTTCATATGACTGGTAGTAGTGATATTATCGGTCTATATGATTTTTTATCGTTCCCTGGTTTACCTGGTTTAGGAATCATTATTAATTCTGTCACCTTCAATTGTCGTGGAACATATTTCAATCTGAAGGCTGCATTAATTCTTTGAATTAATTTATGCAAACCTTTCTCGGGAAAAACCATACAAGGTGAAAGAAAATATTAAACTGCAATAACGAATTAACAAAAATGTATGAAATAATTTTTCGATAGAAAAAATCCCTTTCCAAATGTGTGATCTGTGCTATAGGTATACTGTAGAAAAGACGAAGTGAAATAAATAATTCATTTGTTAGTAGTGAGGGTATTCACTACTAACAAATGAATTATTTATTTCACTTCGTCTTTTCTACAATATACCAACAAAAAAATGTTTACGCTAAATTAAATAAATTAGTAAAAATGTTTACGCTAAATTCTTCACGAAAACGTAAACTTTACGTATACCCATTTACAATGGAATACCATTACCAAAATCCCACGTAGAAACGAACAAAAAGTGAAATGAAATGTGTTCGCATTCACTTGTTTTAACTGCTCGTCTTCGTAAAATAGTTTCACTTTTCTAAGACGAAGTGTTGGTTTTCACAACTTTTTTTTTCGTTTTTTCGTTACTTTTACGAAGGTTTTAGTATAAACAAGTCTTCGCATACTGTACGTAAAAGTTACGCAACGTTTAGAGGGTAATGATTAGTCACTGCTAGTAGTGGATAACGTTTATCAATAAAATTGAATAAACAAAAGTAATGACTATTTTATAAAATGAGGGTGGGCGTGTGTACAAAATAATTCATTTGCGCAGATTTAATAATATGTCACGCTGCACATTCAAAGAACACAACATGGAAGAGCTGCAAAGCCTAAATCCGCAAACCGTTATCCAGATAAAAATTAGACAAATAAATTGTAATTATTACCAATTAAAGCACAATCTCTTACGATATTAATCGAATCAGTACTACATTTAATTTTAATATTTATCATTTCTAAAATTGATTTTTTTTATAATTTTTTTCTTTTTTGTGAATTTTGATATTATCTAATGTAATTGTGTGATTAGTATCTCTTATTTGTTGTGTAAGTGTACTGCAATTATGGCCAAGATTATTTAAATATGTTGGTACAATCACTTTTCCATCAATTGTTTTGTTTGGCCAACATACATAGGTTGCGTTACAATCTCAAGAAACTTGATAAATAACATTGGACTGACCGTATTTGGTCGGAGCTTTGGCGTTTTGATCGGGAGGTACCGGGTTCGAACCCCAATAGAGGCAGGATGTAAAGGGAATTTTCTACGATCTGTGATGAAATGGAACACATCTATGACCCCCTGCCGGAGTGCAAAACTCATGGACCGTCCCATTTTGCCAGTCTATACTGGCATGGAGCTATGCAATGTGCAGATGGTGATAAAAATCAGTCCTATAGCCGTACGTCCTCGAATTGGCTGGCAACGGCGTAAAAGTATGACCGGAAAAAGTAAACTGAGAAAAAAATGGTAGAACCATGGCCTCAGAACAGATTGCAGTGATAATAAAAATAAAATATAAAACATTGGATTGATGCTTTAAATCTTTTAGTTTGGAAAAAATATTACCATTTAAATTTGTCGCTGAACGTCCAATAACTTTGAAATTATAATTTTTGAATAAATGTTTGAACAAATTTGAAATTTCATTTTGTGTCCGAGAGCTAGAATTTAACCAATATCATTTATTAGTTTTTTGGAACAATGATTTTGAAGTAATGTATCATTTAATATTTCAAAATTTTTATGATAAAACTTGCTGTCCAAGAGTTTTAAAAAATTTTGACTTAGAATTTTTACAGTGTTAATTTTGTATAAGCCATAACATAAAATTTAGATAGCGCCCAGACCAAGTATTGTTGTTCATCAGGTTCATGTATCAAATGAATATTTTAAAATGAAATTTTGTTCTCTGTTTTTTGTTCTAGAGTAAATTTAATTCTATTACTTTTATCGCTTGAATTGAAAGCATCTAAAAATGTGTTTATTTATTTATTTATTTATTTATTTGTTTAATTATCAATAATGACATTTTATAATACATTGTTATTTAAATTTTATTTTATATACTAAATATCTACTTTTTCTTTAACGAATATATGCAATAGTTTAATAAATTGACCGTACTCTAATTCTTGAAGTTCACTTAGCATGCAATAGTCACCCAATGAATTATACAACTTTACTCCATTATATCCCAGCGACCGTTGTGAAAATGATTTACTATACATTGGTAGTCTGAAGTGTGTACTCCGAGTATTATAAGTATGAACATTTCTATTAGAAGAAAGCAAAGTATCTAAATATTTTGGCAGATCTCCCTTTTCCAGCCTAAACAAAAATTTTAACACATTAAATTGTATTCTCTGTTTGATTGACTTCCAGTTTAAAATTTCCAACATGTCTTTTATGTGTGTTCTACTTTCCGCGTTCAAGATACGTCGCATGAATCGATTCTGAATTTTTTGAAGACGTGTAATTTGAGTTTGATTCATGATAAACAGCACAGAAGAACAATAATCAATATGTGGAGTCACAATTGATTCATAAAAAATAACTTTTGTCTGCATTGGTAATTTGTCTTTAATTCTGGTGAAAAATCCAAGTTTTTTATTCATCTTTTTAGCGATATAATCCAAATGATCGTTAAAATTTAAGTGCTCGTCGATAATAACACCAAGATATTTATACTGTTTTACTCGTTCGATAATTTGGTTGTCAACTATTATATCTGCATTACTCTCGAACTTTGCTTTGATTGATAGGATCATGTACCTCGTTTTCGAGATATTCAGTGATAGTTTGTGAAACATCAGCCATTTCCGTAGACTCTCGAGATCTTCGTTTACTTTCTGCACTGCTTCTAGAAGAGTTGTTGCCGAAATAGTAAGTAAAGTATTATCTGCGAACATATTTATTTTGCAATTTTGAATAACGTCGACTATGTCATTGATGTACAGAATAAAGAGTAACGGACCCAGGGCTGAGCCTTGAGGTACTCCGAGATTATTTTGTATTAGTGACGATGTGAAATTATCAATTTTCGTATATTGTTGCCTCCCTTGAAGATAACTGTTAAACTACTCTAGTTCTTTCCCAACAACTCCGTACTTGGTTAACTTTTTAAGTAGAATTCCTCTATCGATGGTTTCAAAAGCCCTTTTAAAATCTAAAAAGACTACAATGATTACTTTGTTGTCATCTATTTGACTTTTCCAGCTATCCAACATTAGGGTTAAGGCCGTTTCACAAGAATGTAATTCTCTAAATCCAGATTGTTGATCAACCAATATATTGTTATCAGCGATATGATTTACCAGTTGGTTTTTAATTACTCGTTCCAGAACAGTCTCATGCAGTGGGAGCATATTTATTGGCCGGAGCTCTTCTGGCGTGGTTGGCTTCGAAATTTTTAGAATGGGAACAACTGTTGATATTTTCCATGAATCTGGTACCACTGCTTGCCTTAAGCTACAATTAACTATATCAGTAAAATGTTCAGAGAACATTTGATTCTGCATTGCATCAAGCATGACAATTTTGTTTATACCATCAATTCCATATTGCGATTTTATTCTGCTTATTACTTTTAATATTTCGTTTTCTGATGTTTGTTGGAATTGAAATTTTTGTATGTTCAAATCAGCATTAGGAAGTTCGAAATCCAATATTTCAGGGATGTTACGGTGAATATCTACCACGCTGGACACAAACGAGTGATTTAGTGCATCTGCTATCTGTTGTTTATCGGTAAGTGTTTTGTTATTAAATTGAATACTCCATTGCATCGTATTTTTAGTCTTATACATAGATTTGAGAGTTTTCCATAGCTCCTTTTGGTTATATTGGTTTTCAATGAACTTATTCTTGAAGTATTCAGATTGTTGCTTTCTTAACGATTGTTTGTAAATATTTCTAGCTTTTCTATAGTTTTCCCAATTCTCGCTTGAATTTATTAATTTCAGAATACTATAATTACGCTCCTTTTCTTGTCTCAATAATGACAAATTTTCTGAGAACCAAGGGATTTTATTTCTACTTTGAACAATTTTTGTTTGCGTCAGTTGTTTAATCGCATTCTTTAACTCCAGTATTAAGCTTTCAGCTTTCTCATTCAATTCATTCTGTGTTCTGTAGTGCTGCAGTCTAGTGTTTAGGATACAATTTAATTTTTCACCAGAATAATTTTTCCGAGATCTAATTTCTTTAAATTGATCAAATAACTGTGACTTGTTTCTGCTTATATCCACACATAACATACAATGATCACTTATTTGTTGTTCTTTTATAATTTCACATTTTGTATTTACTGAATTAGTTATCAAAAGATCTATTAAACTTTTGCTGGTTTGTGTGACTCTGGTATAATCTGGAACTACTTGCGCCAATCTATAATCCTTGATTAACTGCTTTAATTGTAAACTGTAAATATCGTTGCTTTTCACGTCAATATTGAAATCCCCAAATATATAGTTCGATTTATTATAATTGATAACTTCTTCGAACCATCCATCTAAATTATTTAAAAATGCTGCTTTTGTTGTTTGGTATGATCTATAAACTACACCAAATATTCCAGTTGTATGGTATCCTTTTATGATCTGAATCGCCAAAAACCAAGCGCGGTCCTTCTCGATTATTTTAAAGCTTATGTTTTGGTGAATATACATGACAACCCCTCCAGTATGACGACTATCCGAATCGCACCGTACACATTTATAATTTTCAATAAAAAACTCCGAGTCGTACATGTCTTCTGTTGTTCTAGATTCACTGAGTAATACAATTGACGGTTTATATTGAATAATTATTTGTGATAACTCTAAGAAATTAGAGGGTAAGCTGCGAATATTAGTGTAGAGAAGGTCTTTTGTTTTGAACTGCTATTGATAACTTATTTGGTTTTTCAATGTTTTCATCTTTCGTTGGTATACTGCACAAGAGGTGTCCCAAGTCGTGTGGTTAATAGCAACATTTAAATTGAGCTTTGTATTTACAGCAATGCAATTGCTACACTTTACTTCTCGACTTTTACATTCACCTAACTTATGATTCTCGCTACATCTTGGGCAACAAAGTTTTCCGGTACATCTATTGCTATGATGGCCATAACCATTACAGTTAAAGCATCTTGAGATCCCAACTGACTCTACGACATGGCATCTATCAAAATGTATATTTAACTTCTCAGCTTGTAAGATTTTTGTAAAATCTACGGAGCCTACTTCAATGATTGTATCAATTTTTTGAGAGTTTCTTCTACAATAAGTGGTTATTACTTTGATATCACTATTAGCGAGAAAATGGTTTATCTTGTCTTTTGGAATAACCGTTATAATATCGTCTACATATCAATTTAGTACCGAAACTTCCATGAATAAATTTGCAATTATGAGGCTTATTTTGGGAACCCATATAGGTAAACCAAAAATTTGCCTAAAAATTTTATTATCAAATGAAAATTCTAAATCTACTTTCAAACCATCTTTGGTTATGCAAGAACCGAAACAAATGGTCCGATGGTGCAAGGCCAGGACTATATGGTGGGTGCATCAAAACTTCCCAGCCAAGCCCTCTCAGTTTCTGCCGGGTCATCAATGATGTGTGTGGTCTAGCGTTATCATGATGGAACACAACGTCCTTTCTGCTGATCAATTCTGGACGTTTTAACCGAATTGCTTGTCTTAAAGGCGTTAGTTGCTGACAGTAAAAATTACAATCAATCGTTTGGCCCGGTGGCAGCACTCCATAATCCACGATTCCTTTTCAATCCCACCAAACACACAGCATTACCTTTCTTGGCGTCAATCCTGGTTTGATACCGTTGGGGAAGCTTCACCTCGTTTCGTCCATGAGCTTTTTCGCACAACGTTGTCGTATCTTATCCACTTTTCATCACCAGTAATCATTCGCCTTAAAATTGGCTCGATTTCGTTCCGTTTCAGCAGCGTTTCGTAGATAGAAATCCTGTCCATTAAATGTATAACTGTTAAATCATGTGGTATCCAAACGTCAAGCTTTTTTTGCAGCCAGCCATTTTCAAATTTTTTAAAACTGTTTTGTGATCAATATTTGATTCTTTACCAATTGCATGGCTGCTTATATGCCGGTCTTCTTCAATTATCTGCATGATTCCTTCGAATTTTCCAATGGTTGGTCGACCATATCGAATTTTTTCATTATTTGTTTCCATGTTTAAAATGTTGCAACTTTTCATTCACTTCACGGATTTTAATGTTTTGTATGTCAAAGTGCAAGTTAAAATGTCACCTTTCAAAAACACACACGCCCGATATGATCAATAGTTACTGAGATTTATGAATGTAAAGCCATCTACCTGGAAAAGGCCACGAACTTTTTACCCTGCCTATTACTTCCCAAAGTTTAAGAATGAAGTTGCACCCGACTATTCCATCCGTCTAATCTTTTTCAAAATACAGGGGTGGGATGTTGTAACATCACTTTTTTCGATACTATCGAAATTTACATCTCTTTCATCACAAATTAAATTTATCGCTTTTCCCTTTATTTCAATTACGTTGCGTCTGTTGCGATCTCTACCTATTCGAATAAAACATAATGTCGTTCTACTCTTATTGCATCACCTACTTATTTTGAGAGTGATACTTTATCGAAAAACAAAAAAGAGATAAATAAACAGTTTATTCTAGTAGTGTGCGATCGCAATATAGAAAGCAAAATTGAAAAGTGAAACGACAAGCAATTTTATTTAAGGAAAAGGAGATATAATATTCGATAAATATCGAAAAAAGTGATGTTACAACATCCCACCCCTCGTACATTAAAAGTAAATGTCAACGAATTTTATTTCAAATAACTCAGAGTCCCGTTATTTTAGAGAAAGATAGAGTATATGAGAGAAATAAGCATTCAAACAATGGAATATTCCAAATACAATTTTATTACTTTTTACGCTATTTGCCGTATGCACTTGGCGAAACACACTTATACTTAATAAACACATTTTTATTAATCACTTGTTTTTTGTTTCGCAGAATTCTGCGAAATCTTTCTGATTAATAAAAATGTGTTTATTAAGTACAATTTTATTTTAAATCTCAATTTCCATCATGGTGTGGACAAAAGAACAGCAGCTCATGGTTTAAATTTTTTAGAGGAAAACGTTAGATATTCAGTAATTTTAAAAGAGTGTAAAAGAGTGGGGCTCAACATTTCAAAAGGTACACTAATTAACTATCAAATAAATAAAATTCCGCTAATTACATGTACTAAACCGATTAAAAATACTGTATTAAAATCATCCTTGTCAAAACGCCAAACTTCAAATTTGCGAAAAATGGTAACCAAACCAAATCCACCGATGCAGAAACAGCTGGCAAATATCGGAATCATGTTCTAAAAAAGAAATTGGAACTAAGACGTGCGGAGACGCCGTCGCGTCACAATATGTCTACGAGAACAATCAACAAAAGACACCAGCGCTCCCTGGACTTTTATCAACAACTGAAAGGCGATAAATGGAAGAAATATATAATAGTCGACAAAGCTTGGTTTTATTTAACGAATGCCGTTGGCCAAAGAAGTGTGTAATATTTGAGTTGCGGGTAAATTAAAGCGGAACTAGTTCCCTCCACAAAAACGTCTCATCCTAAAAGTTTCATAGTATCCTTAAGAATATCAAATTTTAGCACAACAACACCCATTCTCGTTTAACCATAGGCTCTAAGATAAATGCAAATTACCACATAAGCAACTGCTTAAAACCACTTCTCAAAGATTCCAAACGCTTATACCCAGATGGTAAATGGATAAGCCTCAAATTCATCACACACGGCAAAGAAACCTCTTGCATTTCTTCAACAAAATATAGTATCATTTGCGGATTCATCCTAAGTTATGGACGCCCTCATCACCCGACTTAATACTCGGTGATAGTTTCGTGTGGGGCTACTTAAAGTCACAAAAACTATTGGTAAAGCGAGAGATCAAGAACATTCCTCTTGCAATAATTCAACGAGGACTTCAATCGTGGTCAAGTCGGTGTTTGACTGTTTGTAGAAACAAATGTTTACTTATAAAATAAAATTACATTAAAAGCTATAACTGAATTTTTATTATTTCAATTAGTTTCGTCGTTCATTTTCATTTTTTATTACTTGTATTTGCAAGAAAACAAAAAGCTAAAATTGAAGCTGCCACTCCCGGAGAACAAATTTCAACCAATCATTGGGATCGCCAAATTTATGAGAGAAAGCTTAAGAAAGAAGCTTCATCCCGAGGAGTCAATTCCTTTGAGCTGTAGCGAATAAACAGACATTTGTATGTACACAGAGATTTTTTAAAAAGCTCTATTTTAACTTCGGCGATTTTACTACGTAACAGAAAGTATAAAGAGTTTTAAGTTAAAAACGCCATCGTCAAAACTCCTCATACGAGTATACGCTTAAATTTTTGGAAAAATTTAAACGAAATTATCAACGAAGAAATTTCGTTCATAAACGAACAATTGTTGTTCGAAAAAGGATTGCGTGATAAGGGTAATTTTCGTTCTTTTCATGGTTATTCCTTTTCGATGTGACGTTCGATTACACCAATTCGTTTTCGAATTCACAAATATCGATCATTCGAAAACGTCTTTCGTTTATTCGAATTCAAATTCCCAAATAGGGGTCCAGGTGTACGAAGGTCGACGCCAACAAAATCGAACGTTTGCCCTTGAGATTTATGCACGGTCATCGCAAACGCTGGTCGAAGCGAAAATTGATGTAATTGTATTTTAGATCCAAGTTGACCTTTACAACTCGAAGAATGTGTACTTCTTGCCAATCTTTTTCCCCAGTAACTATTTTTGCTTTAACTGCGTTGTTACATAATTCGGTAACAATCAGGCGTGTTCCATTGCACATACCCTCCGAATTATCTAAATTACGCATTTGTTAAGCTTTCTTTATTTCAAATTTAAGTTTTTTATCTCGACTTTTATTGCTTGGCAAATTATTATTTATTTTTATTTCACAAAAGTTATTATTTTTGGTTTTTGATACAATAATGTCCGATGAAAAACAAAATGCCTAATTTGGTGCAAGAAATATTTTGTCTTCATGTTTTTTTTTATAATAAAACATTAATTTTAATATGACACTGATTTTCATATATTATATAAGATTTTGACCAGCTTTCGGAGACCAACAATTTTGAATCTGCGGAGAATAATTTTGATATAAGATGGAATCCAAACCTTTTTGCATATTTATACCGACAAATTATTCTATACTATCGACAATCAAATTAAATTTTAATGTGCTTCTAAAAATATTTAGCACGAGTATTCCAAGTATTTGTGACGTCATTCAAATGAAAATTGTTTTTCCAAAATTAAGCCCTTAAACGAATTTTCCCAAAGTCGTGACCTATCTAGATCGGTTTTTCACTCCGGAAAATGGTAGTATGCCTATTTTCAGAAAAAAATATTGCGCCGTTTTCGAGAAAAATAAATATACATACAGTGCTGGGAAAAAAAAATGGGCAAACAGATTTTATTGCAAATTGGAGTTTTTTTTTCCTAAAATTACAAAACTTTTGAAAGCAATTGGCTTATTGTTTCATTTTGAATACTAGTATGACGTAGTTTTTTGAAAAAAAATTATACCAGGAATTTAGGGGTCAACACCGTTAATTTGAGTTAAAGTAATAGGATAAATTAAACACTTTTTATTTTTTTTTTGTTTTTTATTGATTTATAGAAGTTTTATCTTTAATATTAATATTTTGTTGGACCGCCATTTGCTTTTATTACAGCGATACACCTATGATTCATTGAATTTGATAAATTTTTCAAAGTCCTAGGTGGTATGGATGCCCAAATCGTCATTAACAAACTTTTTAAAGCTTGAATCGATTCTGGGCGCTTACTTGCTACTTCTAGCTTCATTATAGACAAAATATTTTCAATGGGATTTAAGTCTGGACTATACGGAAAAAAATTTGCAAGTCTCGCCAAAAAGCTTTAACACAGAAGGCTATTCGTTGTGTAGGACCTGCAGATAAACAGCTGCTGTAATGCTGGAACTAAGGAAGGACAATCGACCGGTTTCATTTCCAGAAAAGCATCCTCAGACCATCACTCCTTCATTTTTCGGTGGAAGTTTTAAAAGATATTCGTTGCTAAGCCTCTCGCCTAATTTTCTTCTTTCGAGAGTTCGTCCATATCCAACATGCAGCTTGAATTTTGATTCATCGGAGAAAATCACATCATTCCACATCTCTGGAGTCCAAGAAACATGCTCCTAGGCCCATAGCATACATTTTTTTACAACTACTAATGTGAACTCAGGCTTTTGGACTGGTTTAAGTGCTCTTAAACCAGCTTTATGGTTTAAGTGCTCTTAAACCAGCTTTAAGTGGTCTTTTTCTTTGAAATTTGTTTTCCCATTGCTCACTCATCATCGCGTCCTATGTCCGATGAAGTTTTAAAACGGTTCCTACTACACTGCATTCCACGCGGCAGTACCTTGTTTTGACCAATTTCTTTGCACATCAGTTGCGGGGTTGTACCGGGGTAATAAAAACAAAAGGCGGTGCAACAAAATATTAATATTAAAGATAGAACTCCTATAAATCAATAAAAAACAAAAAAAAATAAAAAAATAAGTGTTTAATTTATTCCATCACTTTAACTCCAATCAACGTATTTTGAATATTTTGCCATTTTTCAAAATTACGTCATACATGTATTTAAAATGAAACAATAAGCCAATTTGCTTTCAAAAGTTTTGTAATTTTAGCAAAAAAAGAATCCAATTTGAAATAAAATATGTTTGCCCAATTTTTTTTCCCAGCACTGTATATACAATTATTGTTCATTTAATAATATAGATATAACTTCTCATTACTTTTGAGTACTGAAATTAAAATCAGGAGGCCTATTATGAAATTTTTCGATTTCGTATTTTTTCGATAGCTAAAAAATTCGATTCGACGCGAATTTACCTATTATGAAACTTGCTTTCAAATTTTTTCGCTATCGAATTGCAACAACAACATCAAAAAATTTGACAGATGATTTACCAGGAAATTTTTGGCAATCCCCTCATTTTTATCCATAAAAGAGACCAATAGGTCAAATTGGTTAGCGTTAAAGTGGTCCTGTTTGATATACAAATGATTCATTATTACAATTTCTAATTTTATTATTTCTTTTTTAAACAAAAAATATTTATAATAAAACGTACATCGTAAATGTTTAATTTTATTATTATCACAAATTTATTATTATTATCACAAACTGATTATTATTATTATAAAACACAACAAAAAATTCGAACGATCGAATCAAAATTCGTCAACTAAATAGTAATCGAATTTTGGCATATGCGTTCGGAAAAATTCGCTCTTTGTTTTTTTTAAGTTTTATAATATGGCGGATTTTTTCGATAACATGTGCGTTCGTAAAAATTAGCTTCGAATTTATTTTTTTAAGGTTCATAATACAGCGAATTTTTTCGATATCGAAAAAATACGAAATCGAAAAATTTCATAATAGGCCCCCAGAACGAGTAGAGCAAATTTAATAAGTATTGTATAAATTTGTGAAATCATAAATATGGTTTTTCGAAATAAATATTTTATCTAATGGCCCTTTTTCATACAAACTAGTCATTTGGGTACCCAGATCAGAAGCTCTTATACGAAATTTTAGCACGGCAAACTTTGTATATTATGAAGCTTTACTATTTTCACTTTCGACTAGCAGAGAAACTGCAGTATTTAAAATTTGCGAATTCAATGTTCAATAAAAAGAATTACATATGTGAACATTTATGTTTCTTTGTCATTTGACTAATTAAGGTCGAAATTATCGATAACTTTATATTGGTAATTTTCATTAACTTTTCATTTTCCCATTAATCGGATAAATAATAAAACCCTTTCCGCAACTGTATAAGGGCTGTGTGCTTTAAGAAAAATACTTAATTATTTTAAGTAATCGAAATATGATTTTCGACAAGTTGAAAAGCAATATGCTTATCAAACGATGTTATCCACGCACTTGTTCTTTAATATCGAATTCAGTTTTTATTTCTAATGCAGCAGCTTTCAAAAAAGTAAACATATAATTATTCGGAATCTCATTACTTCTTGAAATGGCGCAAATTACAGTTATCAAGCAAATAATCCTTTCAGAAATATAATTTACATGTATGTATTACACGAATATTTCCTCTTTTAAAACTATGTTCACTATATTTTCCGTTGAGCTTTTATTAAGAGCATCATGTTTTATATGTTCACCTGTTATATAACTGGAAAAGAAAACTTTAAAATATACTTCTCCGTAAAACTAAGTAAACCAAAGAAAACAGCAAAATGTGAAATTTAAGCTTCAAATTTTATCGAGATTTGAAAAACCCGAAACTTTAGTTTATGAAGCAAAGTTGATTTGTAAACAAAGTTATTTGTATGAAAAGCACAAACAATTTTGTATTTTTCTCTGCAATGTAATAGAAAATAATTTTTTATTCAGTAAACTTTTAGTAAAGCAACACTCACACACAAACAACCACGAAAGGAAATAAATAAATAAAGAATTAATAAAAGGAAAGAAAATAAAACAGTTTTTAGTTCTGAGTATTTGTATGAATATACCTACCTAGCGCAGAAAATGTTTAGACATAATTTTATGCTTCAGTCATATCCAATCTAACACCCTCTGAATATATGTATGAACGTAATAAAAATGATAATAATCATAAAAATAGAGAGCCTGAGGTACCAAAAATATACACACAAAAAAACTTATTAAGAACACAAAAAAAAAATCACAGAGATTTAAAGAATTTTCTTTTATGAAAAGTTTTTGTTTTTCATTTTCCAAGAGTTAAAAACTTTAGAAAAATGGGTTATAAAGAATGGAATTTTATTTTGTAGAAACATAACTTGGAAAAGGATTTTCAATTTTTTTCTAAAACGAATACTCATAAAATTATGTTGAAACATATAGACAAACACAATAAACAAAACATACGGAGGCTAAACTGAAAGCATTTTTAACTTACTTTTCTTATTAATTTAGAAGTTTTTCCTATTTCTTTCTGTCTATTGTCTATATTTCATCGAAAAGATCACTTTAATTTTCTGTGTTGGCTTCTAATTTAAATGGCAATTACGATTAGTGTCTCTTTTAATATTGAATCTTATTGTACAAAAGATACTCTTGTGGTATGCTATTGTGGCACCGTTGCGATTTCCAGTTAATTTAAATATTTAATTTCCAAGAATAATTTTATAATTTAATAAGTTTTATTTTGCTTTTCTTGAGCTTAACACCATTTCGTTGCAATTTTATTAATTAAATAAACCCCGACGTTTCGATGGTAAATTCCGTTATTCTCAAGGGATAATAATAATCTATGAAAATTGGCAAACAATTTTTATAAAAAAGGATGGAAACTTGATTTGAAACGAACGTTTCAAAGTAACTTGATTCAAAACCAAAAAAAAAACATAGTTCAAATTAAACAAAGTATAATATCTAAACCTCAAAAGCTTTTAGAATTTTTACTAAAAACACCAATTTTGTATCTACAAAATAATATTATCGTTATAATTCAACAAAATTTTGGAAACTGTATCGTTTAATAAACTTCGAGATGACCTTTGAATTTTCTTGATATAGAGTGTTTCATTTCGAGGTATAGAACTTTAAGTTGGCAACACCTTTATTAAGGGACAGCCGATTTAACAGCTCGCAGCTGATTTTTGACTAGTTTGGTTTGCCGTTTTATAATGAACTAGCGGATTCGACAAATGGTGTCCTGCCCGAACGTTGGCTTGTCTGCTATTAGCGGATTCAGTGAACGTTTTCTCGATATTCGAATTTTTGATTAACTGACTGTTTTCGTTTCGTCATTGTGTGATTTGTTGTTGCCCAAAACAAAATCAAAATAGAAGTGGAATTTCTCGTTATCCTGGACGATATTTGGTGCTTGTCATTGGCATATTTGGCAAAAGAGGCGGTACTTTTCGTGAGATTTGTGGTAAGTATGCTAAATTGGTTGCAAATAAAGATATTGCTGTTGTTGGATGTGTGTGAATGTCTTACAGTTGTATTTTTTCATATGTATTAGCTGTGTGGAGAAAACTGTGTGGAACTCAGTTGGTCCTTGAGGCCATAATGGATCTACAGGTGACTGAAGATGTGGCGACTCATGTAAATGGACGCTTCTATCATGTGGAACCACTGAACCATATGTACACCGAAGATGTACTGCGAGTAGCATAGAGGAATGTGACGCCTTAATTATTCAAAATTGGACGACTTTCAGTTTAATTTGTTGAATTCAAGAATTCAACAGGTTAGGGTTCAACAGGTTGACTGCTTCGTCAGGATCGAGAACAGTAATGATAAATTTGAATGACATTCATGGCAATGTTGTATTTTAAAATTAATTGATTTATCATCGATATTTTTTGCTATTAAAATAGCTCGCTCTACGCTCGCCACGCATGATTAATGTATTTAGCGTATCTGGGGATATGCCTCCAATCAAACCATCTTTCGTGGCTACTATGTTGCAAAAATTGTCTGAATAGCCAATGTTAAGCAATTGTTCGGAGAATGACAGTGCCAATGGATCGTTTTGTAGTTGAACACGAATATTTATGTTACGCCCTAATGTATTGACATTTCGCCATAGGTATGATTGTTTCTAGCATGCGTTAATTTAGCAATGTCTCTCTGAAATCACCGGACGGCAACAGTAGAGTGCCACCGAAAAGTCTGGTATTATCGTTGAGATCGTTCATCGTTCTCTCGAGAGTTACAAGTGAATGTTTGTGGGCCATAGTGTATTCATCCCAGATAAAAATTTTTAATTTTTGCAAAACTTTAGCCATGCTTGAATTGAACATCGCAGTTAATGATGTCAAAAATCAAAAATCGATATTGGGGATCCCTATCAGTGGCAGCAAATGCAATTCAAGATACGCATCACCATGGACAAAATACCATGGACTGTTCGCGAGTATTGGAAGGAAATCGGTCTAGGAACCTTAACTATAACAACAAACGCGGAAAGAATCATTCTCGTTACCTCAGTTGGACTGTGTATAATCGGAATAATATATATTCCATGAATATTCCATCGTATCCTTGGACTGGAACGCTACGCTCTCGAGTGATGGGGCTCTCATATTTCACTGTTTGTTCCACGTGAAAAATCGTGACACATCATCATACATTAATGTCTTTGCGAATTGGCCGAAAATACCTGGTCGGTTGCATAGTTCAAAAAACTCAGTTAGTGAGTTTTTTGGGGCAGTTAATGCTTGTTGTAGAGCAGTCTCTTCAGTGATTTAAATACGCTGTCCATTTTCAAGGTGCACGGCAAAATGTATAACAGCAGGGTCTCTGTCATTTATGGGAAAACGCAAAATGCGCGAAACTACTTCATTGCTGCTAACGAATCGGCTCATTTGATAACGTGTTATCATTTAAATTTTGATCAGCAAATACGGCCATATCGCTGCCTTATGAACGTGCTTGAACACGTGCATTTGATGGACTTCGCCAATCTGCAGAACTCAACGTTTATGTGTGCTTTGTCGGGTTTACACAGCAATGGCGAATACGGAACCACGCAGCAGTTACCAATGTCAACCGTTCCATTATTTTTATTATTTTTTTTTTTGTAAAAGAAAGTATTAATCATCCAGTGGATTTAATATCCTTTTAAGGTAAATTAATACTCCCTTTTCATTCACGCGCACACCCACCTCTTCACCTACTCACACAATTACAGTATACCACCTGTACGTTGCAAGCTCCATGTCAACCTGCACACTGACATGGACGGTTGGTCGGCGCCGAATTCTGCACTCCTTTATTATCATCACCGATCGTAATCGATGAAGAAAATTAGCTTTACATCCTGCCTCTGGTGGGATTCAATCCCAGTACCTCACGGTCCAAGTGCCGAAGCTTTAACCACTGCGCCACTTGTACGTAAACCATTTGACATGTGTAATTGATCTGATTGGCAGAATAGATACGATTGGTGGAACAACACCAAACTACAACGCAAGTGACTTGCGCATGTATTGATACGTACCTCAAATACCACAGAATTTGACATCAGCGCCACCTATGGTACACAAACTTAACTATATGAATCATTCACAGAAGTTTTGGGGTTATAGGTTCTGATATGCGAAAAAAATAAAAAATAATAATTTCGACAACAAACAAAAAAAAAATCCTAGAGCCCGATCGCAGTGCCACTTACCGGGTTTAATTGTAAATCTGATTCTGATATGCAAAAAATCCAAAAAAAAAAATAAAAAAAACATGTTTGTCAAAAAACAAAAAAAAAATTGCTAGAACCCGATTGCAGTTTAACCTAGTGGGTCCAATTGTGACTCTTAACCATCCAGAGACCCACTAACACATGAAATTTCATTAAAATCAGTCAAGCCGCTGAGAAGGAGTTCAATTACATACACACGCGTACAGAGGAATATAACGATTGGGGCGAGGGGGAGGGGGGGGGGGGGTTTGATATTTTGGGGGTTATATGTTCTAATATGCCAACAATCTAAAAAAAAATTAAAAATTGAAAATTCACCAAAAAACAAAAAAAAAATCTACAACCACACGTACAGAAGAATATACGTTCAGAAGAATATAAAGATTGGGGGTGGTGGGTGGGTTGTGAAATGTTGGGGTTATACCTCTATACAAATCTAAAAAAATAAATAAAATATTCGTCAAAAAACAAAAAAAATCCTAGAATCCAATGGCAGTGGCACCTACTGGGTCCAATTGTGAATCTAAACCATCCAGTAACCCTAGGAGGAGTTCAGTCACATACACACGTACAGAAGAATTATGTATACATATATATAAAATAGCTCACGCCAGAGCAACGTTTGCAAATTGTTTAAATTTACTTTTAAAATAATGGTTCAGTTCGTGAAACTCATCGCGAGCACGTCCATTTTATGGTCGACATATCCGTCCATAAGAGCAGGTAATTTGATTAACTATGGATCGCTTTCGCACCACGTTTACTTTAATTGATAAAACACGTCCCGTAAGACACCAAATGGCACGCACTGGCAGGCAGTGGCAGCACAACAATTGGGACTTGATCCAACATCTTTATGAATGATTTTGCAAAAGGTTCCTAGTTTACAAGAATCTTGTAAGGAACAAGATTCAACTTGTGTACGAATTAAATTCATTCGACCATCATTTGCACTGCCAATTCGGTGAATGAGTCGAAGCCAATATTTGTATCGATGCAAACATGCCTCACAAAATTTTCTTCAGTGATGAAGCACATTCTTGGTTGAATGGCTATGTCAACAAGCAGAATTTTCACATGTGGAATGAAGATAATCCACAAGTCATTGTTCAAAAACCATTACGCCAACAAAAACTTACCATTTGGTGTGCTTTACACGCCGTAGGAATCATCGAACCTTATATGTTCAAAAGTGATGCTGGTAAAAACGTTACAATCAACGGAGACCTGTGTAGAGTCATGATTACTAATCTTTTGCGTCTCAATTAGTTGGTATACACATCATATTCATGTGGCCCCAACAAAACGGGTCACATGCCATACAGCGTGCGATACAATTAATTTAATGAAAGAAACATTTGATGAACGATTAATATTGAGAAATGGTCCTGTCAACTGGCCCCCGCGTTCATGTGAGTCAACACCGCTGGACTATTTTGTTTGGAAATATGTGAAGTCACTTTTGTACACCGATAAGCTAGAGACTATTGAACACTTGCAAGCCAACATTTGACGAGTTATTGCATTAATCGACCAGAAATGCTGCGAAGACTGACAGAAAATTAGACCTCAAGATTACGCCATGTACGTGCCAGCCGCGGTAGTCACATGTCCGAAATCGTATTCAAACGTTAATAGCATAAAATTATCTTTCAAATAAAGCCACATTTGTGACTGTTAAAATTATTTTTTTGTGTTTTATTTAAATTCAAAGTACTATTCCCTTTATAAATAATTCCAAAATTTGCTGCTTAGTAAGATATTGCTCCTTACCCAGTAGTAAATACAACGTCACCTACAGACATTGAGTGACGCCGAAATATAATTATGAGTAGCCTCAATATTGGCGAATCCATTAATGGGCTACGTTGAAACAGAAGTGCTGAACAATATTATACGGCAATAAATATTTCGGAAGTGGACATTTTTTTTGGATGTATTTCGTCGCTATAGAATTTTTTTTAACTATGTGCCGGATGTGGTCAAATTGAGTTACATATGCCGGAATCCGCCCATATCGCCGACAACAACATCGCCGACAGGAATTTTGACCGACTAACCCACATCACCGACACAACCAGATCGCCGACATCCATTTTGCCGACAACCACATCGCTGACCACCACATCGCCGACACGCACATCGTCGACATCCACTTTTCCGACATCTTCTATCACCCCTCAATATTGCTTCGCATGGCCCATCTGTTATTTTTTGTTGTTTTTGCAGGCATCGAATGAGGTTCCCAATTCTTCGAATGCGAACCCACTAAATTGACGGCGAATTCGAATATGCAGTTAAAACCGTCTATTTCATAATCTACATATAAAATGAAAATGTTATAGTATTAACATTATTTACAACGGTTATCGCATCAGTTTTATTTCTAACGATGGGTTTTTTGTCAATACTAATGTATTTTTTGAAATTTGGGGGTTTCTAATTATTTCCATGCTGTGTTTTTCGATTTTGACACACCGGTGCGAAAGCAAGATGAATTTCACGACGGTTTTCGTTTTCTACTGCATTATCCTATCCATATTTCTTGCGTTGATATGGCAACCATGTTGAAATAACTTAAATTTAGATGAGCCCCTTTTTTATAAACATCACCGATCCAATTTTTGCTTTATTCTCTAATTGAGTTATTCGCCTATTTTTGAATTATGTACACAAGCAGCTAATTTTATTTAATATTTTTTTCCGAGAGTAGGAAAATTTTACTTCAATTGTTGTATTAAGGTGATCAAACGTTCCCATCTTTCCTTTTAAACATGCACCTTTAAAAATAGCAGTAATATAATGCAAAGTATTTTTTATCACTGGGAAATCGTAGAAGGTGCATACAACAAAATTTATTTCAAATGATTACGTTATTTATTTCGCTTCGTCGTATTCATAATACATACAACAAGTAATAGTCTTATAGTTAAGAAGAAAATTTAAAAGAAAAGTGTAATGTAATGAAATGAAATTACCTTCAACGGAAAATTCAATAAAGAACATAAAAAAGACAAAAAGCAAATAAATGGAACAATAAGATTGTATCACAAGAGAAGTAAACTACAAAGAAGACATTGAACAACAGTCTGGGTGGGAGTAGCGCCGAAGATAGGAAAATTTTTGTTGGCGCAAAAAATAATTATTTTTTATTTCACCTTTCATTTTTTTTGTTTATTCAATCTCTTATTATAATCATCAAGATTAGTATGTGTAGAGTTTATATGTGTATCCTTTTTTACAAAAACCGTGAGCACGTCGTATTAGATAAAATATTCTGAGATTCTTTATGTCTTTTGAAATCGAGGTTGAAAATAGTAACAATTTAAAAGGATTTTGGTCGGAAATATATCGTTGTTATGTATTCAAAGAATGTACTTAAACTTCAATTTATATGAAAACGGAGAGAAATAAACCGATTGCCAATCGATCGAAAATGAAATACTAACAAAATTAATTGATTGAATCAGCCCGGTGACAGACACATAGATAAAGCCAATAGTTAGTAACATAATGACAACACAATTCTAAACTACAGCAATTAAATCAAGTAATATTAATCATACTTTATATCCAAAAACGGTTCTGTGAAATAATTCCAAATTAGTCTATACATTATAAAATTACACACTTTTGAAATATATTATGATGATTAAGACCATCAAGAATAATATGTTCCATAAAATCCAACAAACACTTTAATAATTTGGTTCAACTGCGCCGACCAAGGAAAATAATAATAATTAAATAATAATATAATTAAATTAATTAATTATAATTAAATAATAATATAATTAAATTAATTAATTATAATTAAATAATAATTCACACAATATATAAATATAAATATTTATACACAATATAACCCATTCATAAAAATCCACATACAAACATTCATATTGTCAGCGAGAATTGTAGAACGAGCAAGTCTAAAAGCGCCAACCCCAAGACACAGCCAAAACGCCTCCACTCCCATCCTCGTAATCAAACAATCTATCCTCCCAATAGAAACAGGCTAAGTTTAAGAAAATTTCCATCAAAAACAGAAACCATCCAAACGCAAAGACGAGAGCAAGAACGCTTCTGCGTCCCGAAAATCAACAACTCCAGACCCGACGACTTACAACGAACTCGCCGACGACATACAACATTCAAATATTATAGAATTACTACAATTAATAAAAATTAGGCTAATGAATTCCATGATCCCGATCATTTAGACCTAATATTAACTTCAAAACTGATTTACCATGTATTGTAATATTACCCAAGTCTAAACCCAAAAGAAATAGAAAGTATGTATCCTCAACGCATTTCGAAGAATACAGAACGAAAACAGTATTAGGTTGAAAGAATTAAAATCAAATAAAATCATTTTCAAACTAGTCAATTGCGAGTTTAAGTGAATTGAAAGTGAAATAAATCTTTAATAGTGATATACCTCTATAAACTATACCAATTTATTAAACCAACTATCTGAGGAACTAAAATTAAAATACGCGACGTACCGCTTAATATTCACCCCTACTAAATACCTGGACATGAATTTTTACTGCCATGAAAAATTAGATCCCCGCTATATATTATACCGGAAATGATTTGTACCACAACGATTGTACTAACGCTTGTATATTGTAAAATAACATTAGCCCATATCGGGGCTTGTTTTTTATTTTTCCAACAATTTTTTGTTTTCCAAATTCATCATACGAAATACTTACTATATTTTATATTTTATTCAAGAAAAATTAATTTGGGCTAATATGGGTTAAAAATAAAAAGGTACATATTTGTGGAACTAAACGAAAACAAAACAACTGCCAAATATAAAACATAAACAATGAGAATGGAGCTGCTTTAGAACTTCTTACTGATCTTGGGAACCTATTCATTCATACTATTGTATTTTTTCCATCGTAAACATTTAGATATTTGAATTAATATTAATCACGACACACAAACTATACAAATTATACGTAATTAACTTATTTTAAATATGTTATAATGATAAATATATAAAAATAAATATGTACATTAAAAATTTTATGTTCAAAACTAAACAAAAACTTAATTATTTACATTTTCTACAATAGATCTTTCCGCCATTAAATTGCTCAAACTGTCTGCAGTCATACTCATGAAAAAAAAAATATTCCAAAATTTTCATTTAACCACCCCACGTATATACAAAAAAAATGTAAACACAATGTTCACGTCACAGCTCAAAAATGTTCACGTGACGGCGCTGCACAAATCAAACCGCAGAAAACAAAAAAAACAATAAAAAATGTCGGATAAATAGGGGTAAACCTTTAGAAAATAATGAAATTGTGAAATAAAATTTTTTAAATTTGGATTAAAAATAGTGTGAAACTATACATGGATAAATTATGATTATGTCATTGAAAAATCATAATAAAAACTGAAGTATTTAAGCAAATACATTCAAAATAAAACTTGCCTGGCCAAAAATCCCATGTAATCGAACTTTTTTGCTATGGAGAAGTATAAGCGCACTTGCATGTCACCAATACCACTCAACATTATTTTTTGTGATGCCATGGCCATTTATATACTGGCTCTGTTTAGACACAAAATTTTTTGTATTGTTTTATTATGCTCTGTCGAAAATGAAATTTAAACTAAGATCTGCATATACAAAATGGCCTTGAATTTTTTTTTTCCTTTTTGGTTTGGGTAGGCACCACCCGAAAAAAAAATTTAATTGAAAAATGCGTCGCTAAAACCAATTTTATAGGTAAACGGGGAAAGAGACGAAGATGAAGCTACTTCTTTCAAGCGCCATGTTGAACCGCCCATTGTTTTCGTCTTATTTACGAAAACATTTCGCTTCATTTACACACATTGCCACGATATAGTCGAACCATATATTAACTGCTTACAAAATATGTATAATGTGTATTCAAGTATAGTTTATTACCGTAATCAAAAAACACGCTTCACAAAGAAATACATAAACCACATAAATATACATACCATCCACACATGTGTACATTTATGTCTATATCCAAAAACAACAACAATTAAAATATCACATTCATTCATCCGTTCCACACGGGATTTCAAAGAATCGCTGCTTCACGCTTCAAAATAAGTCGTAATAGATTTTTTATTGCTAATTTAAAACCTTATTTTATATCTAAACCAAAATGTTTTTGTATTGTTTTATTCTGCTCTCTCGAAAATAAAATTTAAACTAAAATCTACATCTCAAAATGGCCTTAAAGTTTTTATTTCTCTTCTATTTGTGTTAGAGCTGCTTCACCGAAAAAATTTTGTTGAAAAAAGTCCTAATTAAAACCGGTTTCATAGGTAATCGGGGAAAGAGACGAAAAACAAGCTGCTTCTTTCACATCCTGTGTATAACACATCATAAATATAGATCACGCGCACAGAAACACACACTCAGCCTAATTCCACACAGGGATTTTTGTATCTGGTATTTTTTTCAAGGCCAACTAGTCGTAATAGATAATGTGTAACAAAATTTACAAAAAAAATTATTGAAATCTCTTCGCATATCTCTTTGCATCTCATCCGTGTATATCCCTTTCGTGTTTTACTAACACATTGTGCGATTACGGCAAAAATACCATGTCAAAAATTTATTTTTATATGTGTTTTGAACCAACTTACACATTTGTGTATTCCTTTCAAACTTATTTTTGTTCGAAAAAAAAAACACTATAATTATACACACAATTGTGTTTTTTTTTCAGTGGCTGACACTTAGACCATTTTTGGCCCATTGTGATACCACGCATTCACGCCACATCATTAACCCATTCACCTACTCACACAACTACAGTATACCACCTGCACATTGCAAGCTCCATGTCAACCTGTACATTGGCATGGACGGTGGGTCGGCGCTGAATTCTGCACTCCATCAGAGGGTCTTAGTTGTGTTTATTAACATCACCGATTGTAATCGAATACGAATACGTTCTACACAACACACGCGCGACCTATTCACAAATTAATATTTAAAACACTAGGTATACGTCACATCTCTTAACCACTTATTTTATAATGTAAAAAAAACACATTCATTATTATTATTAATCATTATTTTATTTATTATTTACACAAAAAAAAATATTTAAATTAAAAATCATTCGTTCTCTGGGATATTATTGATCAATCAGAATAAATAAATTCCTATTCAGTTGAATTCAGTTTCCGACAAGTATGGGATGAAGATTCTTTGAATCTGTGATAGCACTACCAGTTATCCTATGCATGGTATTCCTTACTTAGGACAAAAAAGGCCAAAACGAGGAATAAATTTCGGCAATAAAATCATCAGTCAATTTGGCTACCCTTTGAGAGACACTTTGACAAGATTTACTACTTAAGGGACTAACGTGTGTTGGAGCTCTTCGTAAAAATAAAGCGTGCATTTCAAAAGAGTTTCTTCCACACAAACAGAGAGTAGTAGTAACAAGTACGTTTAAAAAATATGACGTTGGTTAGCAATGTCCCGAAAAAAACCGGGCAGTTTTGTTGATTTCAGCTATCGATGACGAATTAGATGAAAACCACATAAATAAGCAATCGATTATATTGTACTACAATTGTACAAAGGGTGGGGATGATACTCTGGGTCAACTTGCACATTCATTTTCCGTAAAGCGTAAATCAAATAGATGGCCGATGGTAAAATTTTTTAAATTAGTAAATTTTTAGTTGGGAGTATTCATTCTCATACTTTACTCGGAAGTGCCTCTCTGATATGTATGATTTTAAAATTTGAAAAAATTGCTCCGGAAGCCCTCGATGAAGTTTGAATACTAACCCCTGGTGCCAACATTTTTTGTCAGAAAATCGTTAATTCAACGGTCGTTTTTGTTCAACGAAATTGGGCCAATTTTGGATTACCAAAAATTCAGCTACTATATTTTTCGGATGGCAATGAACCAACAGTATGTTCAACAAGAGCGTGTACGGCATAACTGTACTTAAAACTATAGGAACAAATATAAGCGGGCCTTACATCGGTTTTATATTGATTCCTCTTGGACGCTCTAAAACAAACATACATAAGTTTAACTGCAACTGTTTAGCGGATAACATATATAAAAGAAATGAGTGTGATTTATAAAAAACGGGTTGAAGCAAGTTCAGCAATATATATAAAAAGTCGAAAACATTTGTATAGAACAGGATTACACATTATTCAATGTATAAAAATATTGACAATTTGCCAGATAGAGGCAAAATGCGAACCACTACAAAAAAGGAGGATGGCGCTATCAAACAGTTATTTGATGAAAATTCTTCGCTTACGCTGGATGCAGCTATGGAAAAATTGGCAAAAAAGAATATTATTATACCAAAAACAACCATACGAAATAGAATTATGGAGAATTATAAAACAAAGATTTTACGAATGTGCTTACCGATGAGTCATCCGTTTGGAGTTTTAATGTTAAAAGGTGTGTTTGATCAACTAAGCAAAAAAAAAAAAAGGATTGTCCGAACTGTGAAGCACCCACCCTCGCTCCATGTATGGGAATGTGTCTCCAAGCAAGGTTTTGGTAAATTAATCGTTTCCACACGGAACCTAAACGCACCTTTCATGAATAAAATTTATTCATGAGGTTTGTTACTATCTGTCCTTAAATGGTTTGGAGCGGGGAACTCTAATTGGATCTTGCAAGAAGACAACGATCCAAAACACCATAGCCTACTCTGTTCGGAATTTAAACTAAAAAGGGTACCTCAAAATTGGATTGGCCGTCTCAGTCACCTAATTCCAATCCGGTCAAAATTTATGGGCACCCTTGAAGATTAAGCTGGAAATGTACCGCATAAAAAATTTGAGCGCTCTAGCGCGACTTGTCCGGAAGATATTGAAAAAATTATCACCACAGTTAGCAGAAAATTTGGTTGATAGTATGGACAAAAGGAGCCAGGCAATTATTAACAGTAATGGTGACTTTGCTATGTATTAGTTGGTAGCGCCCTAGAAAATACAACAAACTTTCATAATAAAATCAAAAAAAATCATAGTTTTTTTTTTACCTTTTCGTACAGGATAGAAATATGCAATCAGAAATGCCAACTTCATTGGTTTGTAGAACACTTTTTGTCAGAAAATTGTTCATGCAACGGTCTTTGTTGTTCAACGAAATTGGGCCAATTCTGGATTAGCACAAATTGAGCCACTTTATTTTTCGGATGGCAATGAACATACCTGATAGGAATATGCAATCAGAAGTGCCAACTTCATTGGTTTGTAGAACACTTTTTGTCAGAAAATCGTTAATTCAACGGTCGTTGCTGTTCAATGGAATTGGGCCAATTCTGGATTAGCACAAATTCAGCCACTAAAATTTTTTCTAAAAATTTGTTTTTAGTTTTTTTCATCTTTCAGGCTTAATCGGTATGCAAAGATTCATTTTGAAATTCGAAAGTACCCCGCTGAAGTTACCCACACACGTATTTGAAATAATTTTTTGAGAATTTTTGTATGTTTAGTTTAATGTTGCTCTATCACCCCATGTTACCCACTAGTCCGGCCAACGAATATTTTCTGAGTTCAATAGACTATATCTCGAATACTAAATATACAAAAATTCTCAAAAAAATATTTCAAACACGTTAAATGTTCCTCTATCACCCGATAGAGAGCTAGTCCAGCCAACGAATATTTGCTGAGTTTGAATGAATATATCTCAACTCTGCCCCATAAAAAATTTTTGAAAAAATCTCAAAAATTACTTTAAATTACCAGACTAAAGCTGATAGTTCGATCATAAAATAGATCACGTAAAATTTCTTAAAAACATAATCGGGGATGGGTTAATAGTTAATATCATTTATTTGTCTTGGACCCGAAAATTTTTTCTCTTTTCATATTATCATGAAAATGCAACATTTTCACTCAAAGCCCCGAAAAATGTTTGTGTCGTGATAGTCTTAGCTGTCATGACAGTAAATATTTTCTAGGCTGAGAGTAAAAATGTGGCAGTTTTCGGGTCTGATACTCAAAAAGGTCATGATATATGGTAATTTTTGGGCTGAGAGTAGAAAATGTCATGATAGCAATAATTAGTGTTACCATTGCATTTTTCGGGGATGGAATTTGGCCTATCTTCACATACATACTATTTTAGGCAATTTCATTATCTTTCGAATTCGCAAGACCGGGAAAATCGTGTTGTTTGTCTCTCATGGTTTTTAAATCGAGACCGAAACATTTTAACGAGGTTATTCACACAATCATTATTAGAAGTCCAGCAGCAATTTTGGTACAATTAGAATGATAATCACTATTTCAAAACTGGCACTTAAAATGTGTACTATTTTTTGATAGTTGTTTATGACACTTGGCAATAATAATTCCCATAGAACCATGAGCCCTCATTGACCGCGCGTGAAGACTCACCATCTGTATTATTATTTTTATGTGTTGGAGTATAATCTAGAGAACTATACGAGTATACACATGGATATCACGATAAAATAAAGGAAATTTAAAAATAAAAATTAAAAATGATGATCGAAGAAATCAGAAAACGAATTATAAATTAATAGAAGACAAACAGAATTATCGTAAAAACGAAACTAACAATAATCTAATTTTGATAATGAAAAATAGTCTAACACACCATGTGGCAAAGAGCTTTAAGGTGGTCATGTTTAAATTTTTTTTATAAATTTTCACACCGTTAGCGTAAACTGAAATGGTCGATTTTTTAATTACGTCTTCGACATCGTAAATAAGAACGATCAAGAAAATTGGTTCCAAGTGAATACTGGGGGACATATGTCTTCAATTATATTCATGTTGGGAGAGACTGCTGGCCATTCCAACAACTCTACATTTTTAATTTTAAACAGCGATTTTGTAATGTGTTCAGTGTAGATTGCAGCATTGTCTTGTTAAAAAATATAGTTGTTGGATCCCAAAACCACCCCAATTTTTACAATTTTTATTATGGCGCCATTGATGAAAAACAAATTAATGGCACCTAACTTTGAAATGGCACCCAAAACATTACAGATCCACCTCCCATTCGGCGCTTTGATAAGTATATTCTCGTCAGAAAAATGACCTTGTCCCAGTAATCTGTCCAGGATATATGATTTTGTCCCCGCTCAAGTCGCGCTAATTTACAGTGGAGTTTCAAAGCAGGTGTTCTTTTGATTTTCTTTAAACGCTCCTTACAGATATGTGTATAAGTTCAAATCATTCTTAATTTTTGCAGCAAAATTCGTAGAATTAGAAGCCGATCGTAATATTAGCCGTTTAACTTGAGGCGTGATAGCACTATTTCTTGCAATTTTCGGTCTCTCGTAATTTTCTTTATCTTGCTGTTTGAGATATCTATAACCTGTTGACAATCATCTGCCCAGTGCTTTGGAAATATCATCTGCTTTCCAATTTTCTGCTGAAGATCGATAATTTTATCCACTTCAACTTTGTAAATATAAAGTCTTCTTGCCATTGTGAAAAATAATTTTGTTTTGTAAAAATTAACCACAATAACTATCTAGAATTAGATTTATTTAAAAGAAATAAAAAAGTACGCTTACCGTTAACAAAATTCAACGCAAATTGAGTTTCTTTTTGTTTTGTCGTATTGTTTTATGCATTTTTATGAAGAAATACCGTTACTACAAAATTAGCAATCAAATTTATTTATTTTTTCCACGTGCGTGACAGGCCTATTAAAAGTCTACCAACTATATTAGTTTTATAAACAAAAATACAGTGCTGTTTAATTGACGCAGAGGATAGAAACAGTTGTTTTATAGTTCTTAATCCTTGCGAGGCTAATATAAGATTTAAAAAAAGAATTAGTTTAACCATGCAATAGAAAAATTATAGAAAATTGACACTACAAGAGTTCTCTTAGATATAATTTCCTCCATGGTCAGAAGATGTTGTATTATCACAAAATTAATGAACTATAAGTCCCCTATTACAACTACTCATTACACTAAAGTGAAAAAGGTATCATATAATTAAAATAAAAAGGCCATATTTCATATTATCACACAATGGTCGAAACACTCTCTGTTGTATTTCGTAGAGAATGACGCAAGGCCGCGTTCGTTGATCTAGATTCAAATAAAAGTTCGAACGGCCGCCCTATCTAATCATCATTAATCAACGACGATTAATACAATTCATGTCTTTTTATCTTTTGGGTAAAAACCACAAACTTAATTTTGTATTGTGTATGGATGGGTGTGTTAAAATGAAGACTCAAGTTTTTTTTGGCAGTAACTTTAACACAAAAAAAAACTTTTTCCATTTAGCTTATCTTGTGTTCCATTTCGAGGTTTTTGACTTTTTAATTTCTATTTGTTTGGCGTTCTTTAAATGTGTACGAAGTGGAGGAAATTCTCTATATATAACAATGGCCTATTTTTATTCTCCTCTGGGTGTGATGACAGGTGTATTCGGTATAAAAATGTATTTATTTATATTGTGAGGAAAACGGTGATTAATTTTAAATTTTTATTAGTTTTCCTCTTTTAACAAAATGGTAGCGGAAGCTGTTTGTGTAATCAGAACACAACGCTCTTCTGTACACGTATAAAAATTATCAGTTTATATATTTTCATAATGTAGTGTGCAAGCAATTCACATAGAGTGTAAATTAAACGAATTTTTAACCTCGAATAATTACAAGCAGCAAATGATATATTTTTAATTAAATGAGAAATAAGATTAAACATAAAAAATAAAAAGTAATTTAACTTATCACACCTTTAATATTGAAATCAACCTTAACTTTGTTTTAATATAATAAAAGGATAAATTAATACAACAAACACGCACAAAACGAAACAGAGAGTAAAATCTGTGAAGACAAATTAGCTTAAATTTATTTTACCGACATTTACTTTTTTGTTTATTTATTTATTTTATATGTAATCAGAAAACAAATTAAAATCCATTTAACACAATAGATACTCGTACATAAGACTTGAAACAATTGGCTGGATGGAAAACTAAATTCTAAATTCACAGAAGACGACACAAAGGAATCACTAAGAGGAAAACTAAAAATAATAAAATGTTGATGCTGCTCATGTATTTAGTAAACTATATGCGAAAAACAAACCAGAAAGCATCCAAGTAGATACAAAAATTAGATTATTTTTATGTTACCATTTTAGGTTGCTGTTGAAATTACAACGCAGGTATATGCCGTAGGGCTAAAACAAAAGGGATTTTCAGTCGAATTGTTGATTATGTTGCTTCAAGGCACATGTACCCTTCAATTAAGGTCCCGATGCAAGAAAACGGGTGACATATTTTCGAAGCCAGGGCACAATAAAACTAGTTTATTTTTATCTAAGAGATGGAGCGTACAGTACTGTTTTGAACTTTTCATTCAAACTGTATATTTCTTAATTTTTTATCTTTTGGAGGCGATACATCGACAAAAAACGTGAAACAAGTGTGAAAATTAAAAATTTATGTCCAAATACCTAATAGTTTTCTTACAACAACAAACTTCTTTATATTTTGATGATCGTTCATTTCCAGTTCTATGAAATATTTTATAAAACGTTTTGGTGTTTGTTATTGGTTTCCATTACAATCTCAATTAAATATGAATTTTTATAAAGTAATTTCACAGTAGCAAATTAGATCAGCACACCAAAAGAACTAACCCCGTTGAATTGGGAATTACCGGCATGCGTAAAATTTTTAATATTTCAGGTGAAAACGCACGTAGCCATAAGTCACCCAAATATTTAAAGACAGATCTAAAGAGGTGGTCGTATTTCCTAATAATTTGTATATTTGTTACGGTAAAAGCCGGAAATCAGCAAATGTCCGAATAAAAATTGGGAGAAACTGTTTTATTACTCCGAATTCTACAAAATGAGAGTCCAATATTCACGAAATAATTCACCATTCACCCCAAGGACTTCTTTTAATACCATATTAGTGCAAAGTCATTTGGAATAGGGGCTAACGGCTTTACTAATTCTCACGAGCACGCGGGAGCAAATTGCGTTCTTCATTTCGCTTAGCTCTCTAATGGGAAATAAGTGAAACGGGGGAAGGTCAACAAACATTTTGTAAACATCGGGCGTCTGGACAACCGGGTTTTGATTGTGTAAATTAATTTAAAATATAAAAACTTCAGGCATTTACCGACTTTGACTTTAACCGTAATATATATACAGCTTACTCATAGGTCGCACCATTAATTTTTTTTAAATATTTCTTTTGTTTCTGATTTTACGCTTTTGGTGTAAACTGGAAGTCTGCAAAATATCAAAAATTATTAAGTTCGGAAGTAACACATTTTATAATAATTTCAGGTGATTTTATGTATTTCTGTAGAGAAAGTGGAACAACGTAATACATACATCTATCGTAAGTTCTACTCATTAACACGTTTATAATAACAAATATTTTATGCTCAAATATACCAACTTTCTAGATTTTTTATTACCGTCAGAGTCAATCACTCGCAACTAACAACGGTCACTTTCAATATGGGGAAATTTTTGAGGAAATTGTACGCAAAATACGAGTAATTGTTAAACAAAAAACGCATCGAATGGTTAATTCAAACTGATCCAGTTTTTATTAAAAATCCAGGGTTCGTTGTTAGCCACGATGTTTGGAAAATTTTCAAAGTGACGGAAAGTGGTGCCATACATATTTAAAAAAAAAGGACGTGTCAACAAGATGATGGCGGTTATTTGATCGTTGTTTTGCTTTATACTAAATCGAAAATGATACTAAAATAAAAAATTTACTATTTTTCAAAATATAATGTAATTGATAGGTTTCAGTGGTTAGGTTTCAGTGGTTTACACTTAGGCCATTTTTCGGCCCATTGTGATACCACGCATTCATGCTACATCATTAACCCATTCGCCTATTCACCTACTCACACAACTACAGTATAGAACCTGCACATTGCAAGCTCCATGTCAACCTGTACATTGACATGGACGATGGGTCGGCGCTGAATTCTGCACTCCATCAGAGGGTCTTAGTTGTGTTTATTAACATCACCGATCGTAATCGATGATGAAAATTCGATTTGCATCTAGCCTCTGATGGGATTCGAACCCAGTACCTCCCGGTCCAAGTGCCGAAGCTTTAACCACTGCACCACTTGTCCGGTAATGTAATTGATAACTCTGCTTAAATTATCTTTATCTTTTGCGGTAACCATATAAATTAGAATAGTTATTTTAAAAAGGAATATTTCATATTTCCGAAATCAATCTTTAAAATTAAATACTAAAATATTATTATCGCTATAAGTATTAATATAAATATTGTTAAAAGTTCAAAAAATAAAACTTGGTTTTATTTATAATTAATTTAAGTGATAAAAGTACACAAAAAGTGAAAAAACATGAGAAGTCATGAGTAATCTGCACATAGATATCAAAGGGTGTCGCACGCCCTTTGAATATTTAAAAAATAATAGACTATAAAGAAGGAGACAAGTTCTTTTAGTAATATTTCATAAACGTTAACGTCTAACTGAAAATTTGGTTGGCTATCCATATGTTTGAACGAAGTCTATATATTTTGGTACTCGCAGCTAATATGCGCTCGTTATTGACAACATTGCTGTCACTACATTGCTTAAACCCAACTAGTATTAACAAAATTATTCCGCTATAGTTTATAAAATTTAATCGGTCCCTCTTTGTTCGTAGAAGGTAATTATCCGGATTTTTTTCAGTAGGCGATATATAGCGACAAAAGTTTAAACTCTTTACATCAGTGGCACTATTCTGGTAATACCCCGGGAATAGGGAACTGTTAAAAGTTTGATATAAAAATTTATAAATAGGAAATAATTTTTCCATATCAAAATTAGCAGGGATGCCAGAAGTAGAAAACGCAGTATGCCAGAAAATTTGCTTACAACATTTGACCGCCGCCGTTACATAGCATTTTTCACGAATTTTAAAAAAAAAAGAAATCACACATTGGTAGTGGAATCATTTCAGTGTTCATGTCGAACTGGTACAATAGTGAAAGCAGAAATGTAGCAGGCTGACAATATCGAATGGAATTTCAGTCAAAATCAGTTAATATGTATAAGTCCAGCTTAACTGGTTAGGCTTACCGGCTAGCTTGCTTTCAGTCAAACTTGTCTAATATTATAAATTGTGATATTTAAATGAATTTTATGGGTTGGGTATTTATTTATTTATTCATTGGCATTACAAATTTTGGTAAAGGAAAAGCACATATGGAAGCAATATAAATGAACAACAAAAAAAAATACTTCCATTAGTCATAAAAACCTCAGATTTTTTCAAAAAACAAATCCACTCCATGCTAGTACCCTCCGTATTAAGCTCAATTGTTACAGAGGACACTGCAAGAAGTGAATACTTATAGACTACATACAAAAATAATACAAATAAATACAAAAATATTATTACAAAAATAGAACTACATATATGCATTGTCATTCAAGCGCGCCACACTAAATAGCATGCTTTAAAAGATTTAGGCGACGCTGACTTCTTAATACGGGTATGCAATCTTGCATTATACAACTTGCAACACAAAATCTTGCATACAAAATCTAGCATTACAAAATCTTGCAATTACAAAATCTTGTAATTACAAAATCTTGCAACTACAACATCTTGCATTGCAAAATCTTGCATAACAATTTCCCAAACAAAATCGCGCGCGCGATTCTATAAATGTACGGGAAATTGTTATGCAAGATTTTGTAATGCAAGATAATAAACAAGTGGTGATTCAATTTTACTGTATTATGATAATTGGCACTGCACTAAAAATAACAATAAAATGAAATCAAAGTTCCCTTTGTTCCACATACATATTCATAATCATAAACAAAAGATGCTCATATTAACAAAAATTGCTCATACAAGTAAGGTTTAAGAAAATTTGAATAATGCTTATTAAAATTACATAATAATATTTTTTTCTAGAAATGAATATGAATATTTCTACAGTGGTTTCCAATAAAGGGAATGACAAATTAATCATTGACGGATTTGGCTTCCACCTAGCCCGTAAAACTAAAAAATCATACAATTGGGGGTGTAGTCAGCAGAACAAAATTCATGCAACGCGCGTGTATTAACACGTGTAATAAATGAGAAACACGAAATTATTAAGGCACCATCTGTGCATTCCCATGCACCCATAACGCACGAAAACTATTTGGGAAACTAATTATATTTTGAAAACCACAGCTAAAAATTGTGACATTCCGCCATCTGGTATTATTACTGACTCAATTGTGGATATACCTAGTATTTCATGGGTTTACTTACCAAGCAAAGAATCTCAAAAAAACAAGATTCAACATGCGCGTGCTCACGAGACAACAAAGGAGCCAAACAGTTTGGAGGCAATTAATATCCCTGAAGAAATACGGAAGGAGAGTTGTTCGTTCTGGCTGTAGATTGTTGCAAGAGAGAAAAAATTATCCCACTCGATAATTTTTAAACTAAATCCTCTTTGACGCTTCTTGCAGAATGCAGTTGTTGGGTTATGGACGGAACGTTCGATGTGGTTCCTTCCATAATGCGACAACTCTTTTCGATCCATGGAAACGTTGAAGGGGAGATAGTACCACATGTTTTTTGTATAATGAGCAAGAAATCCAGAAAATGCTACCATCAATTATTTTTCGAATTGACAAAAATATGCCTTCAATACGAATTGAGTCTTAAACCAAAGAAATTATTATGTGATTTAGAAAAGGCAATTGTTTCGTCCGCCAAAGCCTTTTTCCCTCAATTAACGTTCAAAGGCTGCCAGTTTCATTTTGGACAAATTATTTGGCGGAAAGTCCAAAAGAGTAGATTAGCCGCAAAAATATGGCAATTCAGAACAATTCTCTCTAAAAATTCGTATGATTAAAAATCTCTCATTTGTACCATCAGACGAAGTCGCCAATTATTATTTGAGTTTAAGCAGCACATTTGAGTACAATGATTTAAAAAAGATTGGGAGCTGGTTCAAAAAATATTGTGAAATATAGTGTCGAGGCATGGCAACGAAGATTAAAAGTGGTTGCTGGAAAACGCCATGCAGGATTATACAAGTTGATCAAAGATCTATCGAACGAACTGATTGTGGCCAAAGATCGTGTAGAGAAAATTCGAAATGGAGAGCAACAACCGGATAAAACAGATCATCACAAAAAACAAAAGAATACAAATAATTATACGGAACAGAAGCAGTTATGGTACAACTGATTTTCTGAAAAGAATTGCGCAAAATACCATTCTTGTTGGTACTAAATGTTGGTTAGTACATTTGGTATTAAAAACGAATTTAAATTGATTATACGCATTTTGGTTTTCTGAAAGTAACTAAATTTATATGAATTGAAATAAAAATAAAAAAAAAATAATCATAAAACTGCTTTTAACGTTTATTTAATAAAGCCTAACAAAAACAATTTTTAAACATTTTGTATGCAAGATTTTGTATTGCAAGATTTTGTATTGCAAGATTTTGTAATTGCAAGATTTTGTAATTGTAAGATTTTGTAATGCAAGATTAATAAAAAAAGCAAGATTTTGTTACTGCAAGTTATTGTAATGCTAAATTTTATACCGATCCCGAATTTTGTATTTTCTTATCTATTCATTAACAAACATTTAAAGAGCCAACCACAAACCAATTTAAATGTTTAAAATAGTAGACCATTCGTATGAGGCGCAAAGTGCGTACAAAATCAGCTTCTTCTAAAGAGAAGAGCATTATTAAGCTAAGATAGCTGATGATTGCTGCTAATTTTTATAATACGTTGCATTTTTTGTTACCTGACAAAACAACTTTTTGACCATTACTTACACGATGAACGTACTTGATTTATCTGTATTTTACTAATTTTATGATGGTAAATATTCATTTGAAATTGGCCTCTCATTACAGGACCGTTTGATAATAGTAGGGTCAATATTCGATTCCGTTTAGATAAAATAGACAGGATTGTGTTAAAATCCTTAAATTTGGACCCATTAAAATTCCTATTTGCCCTGAGTGAGCTCGCTGTAGAACCAGGGACTAGGGTTTGTGCTTTTACAATTCTATAAGTCACTGTAATTAACGAATGGTGTTATCAATTTTCCGGAATATTAGGAGCTATTAAAAAGAGACATATGCTCTAACCTCACAGAGTAACATAGAACGTAACATGTTTGGCCACTACTTTGTTTTTGATGCCTTTTGTCAGTTCGCATTTGGCAGCCGTCAAATTTATCAACAATTTATTATTATTTACAGCAACAACGTGTTGAAATTATTAAAATGTTTTGTTTAGATAATTGTTAAATTTTTGGCAAAAAATCATTATATTATGAGCAACGAAGCACATTCCGACTTGACTGACTTTGTTAATAAACAGAATAGTATGTTGCATAATGTTAAAGACCATATCAATCAATCAATAAAATATAAATTATAAAATTGTATTTCATTTAAAAGTTATTTAAAATAACATCGAGCTGGAACATAAAAAGCACCCTGTAGTTGGGTACAAACAATAAGACGAATTGTATAATCCCAGTCCACCTTGTGGAAATTAATGCATCTATATTGAAAAGAACATATCCTCTATTTAAAAAAACTTGATTAGGATTTTTATGATTAGAATCATTTTTCAAAACAAATGGATTTGTCCTCTTTTACGAATTCTAATGTTTTTCGCGTGATGTTCTGATCCCTGTATTTTATGGATGGTTGAGAACCAGCAGACAATTTAGCAGAGAATTGTACTTCCATCGGATCAATCATCAACACGCCAATGTGTACGGCGGCACACCAGAACTGAAGGTTCATTGGCAAGTTCTGGAGAAAATGTAATTTGAATAAGCCAATTAAATAGCAAATACCATTATTATTAATTCACTTTACCTCGTCATTTAGGGCCAATAAAGTTTCTTTGCCAACTAAAACGATCTCAAAGACGTCTTTCTGTGACAAAGTCACCACATCAAGTTAAATAAAAGGTAATTGATTTTCGTGTCAAATACTCTTATAAATTTTAGTTCGTAATTTTTCAAAAAAATTTATTTTGAATATTTTTAAAGTTAATATTACTTGGGGCGGATCGCAGAATAGTTGCAATTTCAAGTGGTGGCTGTTATTCATTGAAATCTCAACAAAATAAAGGCCGCACCATCAAAAACGATTTAAAGAAAAATAATCTTGTAACGTACAGGGGGTCTCAATTCGCGTTCCATGAAATAATGAAAATGAAAAGTTTTTTTCATTTCCAATCTAGTAGTTTGAATTATTTGCACGTAATTTTAAATTCCACCCAGTGAACTCCTAATTTCTTATGAGCAATTCAAACCTACTCTATTGCAAATGAAAAAAACTTTTCATTTTCATTATTTCATGGAACGCGAATTGACTCCCAGGTCTCGTTCAGGGGCCAAATTGTTACATGGATGCAAATAAAAAATATGATATGGGTTTTGACACGAAGAAGGTGGCCATTAATTTGGACATTATTATAGAGTCTGCATCACGTTACAAATGAACTTTAAACGCAAAATGTGGTGCAACGTCTAATCAAAATTAAATAAATATATAAATAAATAAATAATTTTACCCCTGAAAAAAAAATCCATATTAAAAAATTACCGACTTTGTGAGTGCTTGATTTAAATGCAAGCATCAAAATACTCCTGAAAGATGTATTGGGTGTGTGAATATGACTCTACCCTTCCCCATTAGTACTGCTTATGTATACTATAAATGAGCAATACTGGTATTCTATTGCGTGATTTTTTTAAGCTGAAACTTTCAAATATCTCGGAAAATAAGCACTCCACGAAAAAAATTCCCATTATCAAAATTTAATCATTCCGGGAGGGGCATACGTTAGTGCTAAAATTATTACCCCTTCTTTTAGGTGGGATGGGAATAACTTTAAAATTAAAATATGAACTCTTATTTTTTATTGCTTATTCGGATTCTACGGCCTAAAGTACGTGGGATTTCTTTATTTTTTTCGATTCATGATAGATGGCGCTATATTAACAATATTAAATTTACATTATGCATATGATTCTGCAATACGTTTAAATTAAAATTAACACGTTTTCAATGCAAACACTTGAAATTAGTCTTAAACAAATTGTATTTCTTAAATTATAAAAAAAAGTAAAAAAAAATTAAATATTTTTTTTAATGTTTCAAAGAAATCTTACATACTTTAAGCCATAGAATTTGAATCTGCGATAAAAAGTAGGGGTTACTATTTTAATTTCAAAGTTACTACCCACCGGACCTACAAGAAAGGGAGGAGGGGTACTAGAGTGCACTATTTCCGAGATATTTGAAAGTTTCAGCTTAAAAAAATCACGGAGTATTTTAATTGATATCAGCTGTCAAACGCAGTATGCTTGCGGAACTTTACGGTGCCATCTAATACAACGTGCAAATAATGGTTTCGACGATAGGATGATTTTGATAATATCAAAGATAAAGAGAAGCTGAAGAGAATGATCAAAGATGAAGATAAAGAGCATGGAAAACCACACTGGAGGAAGCTGCTCAAGTTGCATCGATCGTTGGATCGATCAACATTTAATGCTCAACTGTAGCATTGTAAAACGTTTTGCAAACAATCGGAATCAATTTCAACTGGGGTCCACATGAACGTCGAAAAACCATTTGTGAAATACTGTTTCAAAGACAACAATGAGAAGGTTTTTGCATGGAGTAGTTACTGGAGATGAAAAATGGATTTATAATGAGAATCCCAAACGCAAGAAATCTTGGGTGAATCCTGGTGAAGCTGGTTTATCGCAACCAAAGCGAGATATTCATTGCAATAAGGTTATGCTCTGCATATGGTGGGATCAGAAAGATTTGGTATATTATGAACTGCTGAAATCAGGTGAAACTATCAATGGTGACGTCTACCGACGATAGCTAATAGGTTTGAAGCGAGCTATAGAGGAAAAAAAGAATGGATGAATACACAACAAATTAATTTTTCAACACGACAATGCAAAACCACATGTTGCAAATTTTATTTTTTTCTTAATTTAAAAGGACAGGACTGGGAAGTTCTACCCCACCCGCCGTATACACAAGACATAGCTCCTTCAGATTACAAATTATTTCGGTCGCTGCAGTCGTCTCTTTTTGAACAGCGGTTCAGTTTTCGCGCAAATATCGAAAATTGGCTCATTGATTGTATCGCCTCCAAAGACCAGGATTCCTTCAGAAAGGGAATCCGTAAATTGCGTGAAAGATGGGGGAAAGTTGAAGCAGATAGTGCATACTTTCACTAAATAATTTTTTCATTTTCTAAACAATCAAATGCGTTTATTTTAATAAAAATGGCGGTACCATATTCACACACTCAATAAATAGATCAACATGTTTTTAATCCAATTTACTGATAAATAGAGCTGATGATAAGAACGATTACAGGAGTTCAAAATAACTAATCATGTAATGATTATGCTCGATTCCTAATATTGTTGGGAATTTAGGGCATTTGATTCGAATTCGTACTAGATTTTTCAAATAAAACAGCTCAGCGAAACTTTAAAACACCTTAATTTCTTCTGCAATTCACAAATTTCACTCGTTCGCTAATTGGCTTTGAATGTTCACTTTTACTGTTCACTATTTCGCACTTTTTCTTTTTACGTTGCACTGATCACTTTTTAAATTACAACTGTGTCTGCGTCTCAAATTGCTCGCTATATATTTGTCGATCGCTGTTCGAGGATATTCTTTTTATTGTCTCTGGTGATGTATGGGTATTGCAATTATAATTCACTTTCAAGAAATGGCATTCGCGTACATTCACGTCATCAATTTCTCTGTTTTGATTAATCATCACGGCGTTGTTAGTTCCAGTATTAACCATGATGATTACTAATGATTATTTATCAATTGCTTCCGTTATCTTCACACTCCCCTCCACTTTGAATGCTATTCTCCATTTAAGACTCTGACTAGGTTCGAACTCACGACGTTTTGATTGCCAACATTTGGCGGTGTATAACTTAACCGGTCGACCACCGGAATGGTATACGTGTTTAGAGTAGAATTCGTAACACTACCTACACCTTAAATTTGTTCGTCCCGAAAAGATACATCCAATATCGTATCGATTTAGTCTATGGTTCTGCACGACTCTCCGTCCACCTTGTATCCGAAAAACATAGTTACTGATCTTCTTGATTATTTTGTATGGACCTTTTGCAATTTCGTTGTTAAAATATAAGAAGTATAGGGATTAAAATTAAAGGTTTGATAAAAATAATTAAACGCTTAACACATTATAAGTTAATTTAAATTGAAATACTAAAACCATTATAGTTAAATTATTTAAAAAAAAAATAAAAAACGAGCATTTAGGGCAGTGGCAACCAATTTCTAAGAGTATAAAGTTTACAACGGATGAAAATATCAAAAAAATATTATCGATTATAAATTCGGAGATAAAATCGATCTTCTCTTTTATGATTATTTTTTATCGGAATTTTTATATTTTCCGATTCGAAATTTTCGGAAGCGGCCGTATAACCCACGTTATCGGTCTTGCGGTGAACTGGTCTTACGATTTAATTTTCATTACAAATAAATGTTTATTTAAATGGACATGCAATGATGTTTACAAAAATAAGATCAAATGTTAATACAATGCTGTTGTTTATGATTAACTGTTCATACGATTAACAAACGGCAGTTACATGTTTACCACGAATCCGGTGACCGTTTAAAATATCTCCCATTAAAAGTCAATTCTGTGAGATCGAACACAATTTTTAAATTTCCCAAAAAAGTGTTTTAAATGCAAGTTTGTTTTACCGTTTAGAATAAAATATATAGGGAAGAGAATCTTGATTTTTTTTCAAATTAACTATTCTTGCCCCTCAGCCTAGGGTACCCAGAGGAGTTCGGCTGTATCTGTAGACAGGGAGGCAGCCGCATCTACGTCGCGGTGTGCGAATAATGCATGTGAAACTAGCAAAGTGCAACCGAGCATTGTTAATAGCAATTTTCCAACGTAAATCTTGATTGGTTTATCTATCTCGGCCAATAATTAGCCACTTCTTGCGATTGGGGCAAGATACCACTTTATAGGTCGAATTGGCCTAGCTTTAGAGAATATTTTCCGGTATAATGCTTTTCCGAGCGGAGAAAATGAAACCTCGGACCTAATTAACCTAACCTATGTTATGTGTAAAAGAAGTGTGCCCGGCGTCATCCGGCAGATTTTGTAAAAACTTGGTCGTACATTACGAAACAATCAATCAAATCGTTATCTTAATTTCAAACTACTTAAACAATCAAACAACATTGGTTTTTCGTGATTCTTAAGATAAAAAAAAAACAACAAATTTTATGGCAACGTTAAAATATTATTGTTGTGATTTTACAAAATACAACTATTTATTCAAATAGTGTAACGGCATATATCACATAGGTAAACAACAAACATCGAGCGACAAACAAAAAGATTTTTTTACTGTTATTTAAAAAGCATCATTTTACTATTAATTCTATCATTATTTTTGCAGACAAGCTCTTCCGGTACGAAAAACTATATGGAAGCAAAAAATATTATGAGTTGAGTGTATCGGAGTAAAAAAATAAAATCGGAAAATTGGAATTTTTTCACTTCAATAACAAAATTGTTGATGGTTTTGGTTTTTTGTATTAGGTGCCCAGTGTGAGATAAACAATGTTCTTTAAAAAATAAATGTTGACACAGTATAGTTTCGGTTAGGAAGCGAAAGACAAAAACTAAAAAATGTATAAAAACCGACAACGAAAGTTGAAGGGGAAAACTGGCATATTTTTTATATATTCGTGCTCATTTTATTATTTATTCAGTGCGAGTAAGATCACGAGCTTAGCATGTATGTATGAGTATAATGTATAGCTTAGCTATATGTTGTTCGTGTGTATAATATAAGGATATGTTGTAAAAACGTGACAATGTTACGCATCATAAGGGAAATTTTTCATTTTTTGCGGATTTTCTTTTTTAAAACAAGACAGAAATTATATAGATTTAGTTTTTTAGCCAACAATAATGTCATTTTAATTAAAATTGTGAATAAGGTCAAAACTCACAAGTTTATGAAAAGAAAATAGGTACTAGTTAAGTACAGCCGAGTGGGGAAACACAAACAACTGCTAATAAAACACATAATTGTTCACACCAAATAGAATGTTAATTGATTCCTGAAAGTAGAGACATAAGCGAAAAAAGTCATGGTACAACACATGATACAAAAAATTCTATCAGATAGGCTCAATAGAAACCGGTTGTCGCTACTATATTTGTTTTGGTGAAACCACTTTTTTCAATTTTATTCAACTCATTGTCTGTCTAAAGTTTTTAATGTGTTTGAGTATATAAGAAAATAATAAATTGGTTTCACCAATTTAGTTGTTATTTTGAATACAAGCTATTGCGCCTATCTGTAAGAGAAATTTTTGTATCATGGTACAACATCCCAGCCCTGGAATGTAGGCTTTTTACACGAATTTTAAATTGCAAAACAACTGATTTCCAAAAAAAAATAAAAAAACTGATTTGCTATGCTTTTTCCCTGGAAATAAGGATTTGCCAAAACAATTTCGATTGTATGTATATTTCGAATATTTGCTGTGTTTTAATATTGGAGCACTATCCGGCGACGAAGGGAAATTTTCTACTGAAACTGCTGCAGCTATTATTCACTGGTGTCGCTACTAATCAAAAAATTAAATTGTAAACTTCATGCAGTCGAATGACATTTCTACTCTTGTGTTTTTTTTTGAAAAAAAATCGCAAACATTTTAAAACAAACAAATTGCGAAATAAGTAATTTAACAATGTTTTATTAATATTGTCCACAATAGTAAATATAGTGAATAAGTTTTTAAGTTTAAAATTTGAGTGCTGTGCCTGTGTGTACTTATAAATATAAATGTTACTCCAACGAAAGCCTCTCGAACGTCATTAATATTCAAAACATCGTTGCCCACAGTTGTAAATGAGTTAGATTTTATCGTGAATTTCATTAAATGTCCGAAACGGATAGTTTAATTGCTGAGGGTAGTAATGATGTGCAGGATCCAAAAGCAAGGGCTATAGCTAAAGCAAAAAAAAAGCGTCGTCTACAAAGTTCAACCGTAACAAAATGTAAAGGAATGAAAAAAAACTAGAAAACTAGATACGGTATCTTTCTTGGATCCCGTATTTGCCGATATAAAATCAAATTTAAGCGATATGAATAGTTCGAATGGAGCTTTTCTAAATACGCTGGAATCGAATAACTCGGAAATTTTATTTGATTACGATAATCCGTGCTGGGATAATACACCAAATGAATTTATACTCAATGAGGACACCCGTTGAAAAAGAAATTTTATTTTATGATTTACAAAAAGCTGGACGGCCCGTTAAAATTAGGACAATATTTACGGAATACAATAGCCGTGTTTTAATATTGGAGCACTATCCGGCGCCGAAGGGAAATTTTCTACTGAAACTGCTGCAGCTATTATTCACTGGTGTCGCTACTAATCAAAAAAATTAAATTGTAACAATACCACTGCAATAACAGGCCATTTCTTGTAATAATTTTGATGGTGTATGTAAATACAAAAAGAAATGAGAATTCCATACACCACGAAACAAAAATACATGGCAACAAAAAAACAATTTCATTATTTTTAATAAATAGTTTGTATCATTCAAGTTAAATTGAATAATACATTGTCAAAAATAAATAGGGATATTTTGTTATTGAATTATTTAAAAAAAAAATTGTTTTGAGAAAACTTTTCATTTAATAATATTCCAATTAAAGCAGCAACTTAGTTTTACACCATAACAACAAATAAAAGAAAAACAAAAATATACGAGATTTTATACTGCCTCTCTTGCATGCTTTTTTACTTTTTTAGTAAACCAAAATATGTTGAAGGGGATGGGTGTACGTCTTTGCGTATGACAACAAAATATTTTTGTTTTATTTTTGTTCAAATAAAACTTGATTTTTAATTAATACGGTGTAATAAACCAAAACAAATTTTAATCAATCAATACTAATGATAAGCCCAATTGCGTGATTTAGTTGGTTGTACATAATTACTAAAAAAAACAATCGAATATAAATAAAAATTTTATTGTAACATACAAAATATTACACTCTTTAATCTAAAATTCATTACACAAATAAAATGTATGAAATTAAGTTTACTATTTTTCTTCGGTACTGTATGTCGTGAAACAAAACCAAAACAAATAATACAAGTGTCGAGAGCCAAGAGAAATTAAAATACTTATACGCGCACGTGTCATTGAAAAATTGTGTAGTTGATTTATCAGTAAATTAGTAAATGAAAAGTTTCTCAGTAGGGAAATATTTTTATTTTAAATTTTAATTGCTGAGGGTAGTAATGATGTGCAGGATCCAAAAGCAAGGGCTATAGCTAAAGCAAAAAAAGCGTCGTCTACAAAGTTCAACCGTAACAAAATGTAAAGGAATGATAAATGGTAAACTAGATACGGTATCTTTCTTGGATCCCGTATTTGCCGAGATAAAATCGAATTTAAGCGATATGAATAGTTCGAATGGAGCTTTTCTAAATACGCTGGAATCGAATAACTCGGAAATTTTATTTGATTACGATAATCCGTGGTGGGATAATACACCAAATGAATTTATACTCAATGAGGACACCCGTTGAAAAAGAAATTTTATTTTATGATTTACAAAACGGACGGCCCGTTAAAATTACGACAATATTTACGGAATACAATATTAGTTATAAGCCATGCGACATGAATAAGTACGTATTTGGCTGGAACCACCTAAGTAAGGAATCGCTCTATAACGATCTTTCTAATTTCAGAATGCTGTAATCAACCGCAGGTGATAATAACATAAATATAGATGACAGCGATAGTGATAATGGATTTATGGGTGTGAAAATGTCGAGACGGTGTTGTGCTATTCATGCTACAATTCGCAACTTAAAAACCGTATGGTCCATTATTTCGAATTTCCAAAGAATGGGGATTAGTAAGTACCATTGAATTATTTCGATCCTGTAGGTAGGTAGAGGATTTTAATCCAATGTACTATTCTTTTCTAGAGCTCAGAAATGGGCAGACAAGATCCGCCACTTAATTTGAGACCAAAAAAACACTGCGGCCCGTTACTGTACGAATCCCAACAATATTTGTTTCAAATATTAAACAATTTATGCCCTGAGGAGATAAGCAATTATTCGATCCAGTTAATATAAATCACAGACGGAGGATGATATCACCTTGAGCAAAATGCCTTCAATAAGTCTGCTTTAGAGACAGCACACTGAAGAACCAATGACAACAAATTTATGTGACAGTCCATCTCCTGAATAGAACCTATCTATCTAGAATATGATTTACCACAAACTAAACAGTTAGATGTTGAATCTCCACTTCTAACGTCCGAACCGGATGACGAACTCGAAGGGCGCCTTAAAGAAGATGAAGATCCACCAAATGAAAAACTCACATGCTCCGATAAGTATTTTATAAAAGACGAAGGTTCCCAAACTTCAACCTAAGCCGAATATTTTCTGGATGAACAAGATGAAATTAATCAGGTTCCATGTCGTCTATATGCCAATGAATTTTTCGGAGAGCAACTACTATTTTTCCACGAAGATGCTCACTTGAACTAATAAATAGTATGTTACCGCGATTCGCAATCCTGTCCCACGATTACTTACATCAATGCGCGAAACAATGTACGATTTCGACGCGGTTCAAGAAAAACTAATGAACAGTTGAAATCGTGTTTTTTAATTTAATAAATTTGCTTATCAATATACAAAATATTTTTGATTTATAAACATAATTTATTAAAGTTTTCCTTATTTTTCACCATTTTATTATGTATTTTTTCACGATTTTATTATGTATTATCCTTATACCTATACATGTTATGAAATTGAACGACTATCCGCTAACACAAGAACTGTACAAAAATTAAAAATTTTTTAACGATTAAAATTTTACAGTGATATAAATTTAAATTAAATTAGGCAATTAAAATTGTTCTTCTTCCACCGGAAAATTTTCCCACGCTCGTCTTTTGCTCCACTGATTGGCCCAAATTCATAACTGCCACGTCCTTCAAACTGTAAAAAGTAATCATGGTGTTTCCATAGTGATTTACGATGGGATACGGTGAATAATGTGATTCCTGATTTTCGGCATTGTTGCTACATGCATCCTTCGACATCGACCGAAACGGCGCTCGTACATTCTGACCCCGTCGCAGCAATACATCGTACGTATGCGGCTAAATAATTTGATCACGTAGCGTACTTTAATTTTAATAAAAATTAAATTATATTATAAATTTAATTTTTTTTTTTATAAATTTTTTTTAAAACACAAAATAATTTTTTACTAAAAAGAATTTCGTACATTTTTCTAAACAATACAAAACAAAAAAAACTTGACATACGTCAAAATTTGAAGTTTTATTTGATTTAAGGGCTGTACAAAACAAGGGAAATTTAAAGTTTCACCCTGAAATGGATAGTGCTCCCGATAGCGGCTCCCGATAAATAAGTGAGCCAAGATATTTTTTTATCGATTTTTAATTAAAAAGTTGAATGAAAAATTTTAGTTCAGAGTTAAATAAATTAATTATATGCAATAATAGCGCGCTAAATATAAGTTTTGACATAGAAAATTGGCTGCTCTGGATACAGGGCTGGGATGTTGTAACATCACCATTTTTCGATATTTTATCGAAGTCTACGTCTCTTTCAGCTAGAATTAATTTGACTTCTGTTTCGTTTATCAATTATTTCTTCTCTATTGCTATCACAACCTACTAAAATATATTTGAACAATATCTATTTCACTTATTTTCGTTCTAGAATCGAAAATAAATTATTTGGTGATAGAAACGCAGTAGAAACATCACAATATTGCAATCTAGCAGGCTGGTAAATGATATAAAAAATGAAACAAAGACAAATTTTATTCTACAGAAACGAGAAATAAACTTCGATAAATTATCGATACATGGTGATGTTAGAACATCCCAGCCCAGCTATCGGGCGCTAATAAAAAAACACAGCAATATTAGCTTGCTATGTATTGAAAATGATTTTTTTTATTTTTAACTACTGCGATCAATTTTTGGATGAAATAAATATAAACAAATTTTTTGTTTATTTATTTTATTTTGCGGCAAAGTAGCTGTGATAGTGAATAGTGAAGTTAACATTTTTTGTTGTGTTGTTTTGTAATGTTTAGATGCGATAGATGTTTTACTTATTACGACAAAGCTATAAAAATAAGAGGAATTGTGTTTTTATTCTAAACCCATTCGAACGCCTTGTACAATATATTGTACATCGACTTATGACACACAAAGCAGGCTTAGTATATTTTTTTTGCTTCAGAAATGTGTGTAAAATCATTTTTCTTTATGTTATCTATTGTTTTAGTATTCTTCAAGAATGATTCAAAATTACTCAAGTATTCCAAAAAAAAACCGAAAATATTTGTTGCTGTATTATTTAAAAATGGCGTTCGAAAGAGCTAAATTTCATTATATTTGCATGATTTTTAATCATATACTCTTTTAAATTCGATCATATTATATAAAAATAGACATCTACATGTAGTGATTTTATATACAAAATAGATTATATATTATATATTTCGCTTATTGTTACGTTTGGCTGTTATTTTTTAAGGAAGGGGGCAAAGGCTTCGAAAAGTAACTGTGCCAGGTTAATTTATTTTATAAAAATATTAACTCAAAAATAAGAATGAACGGCTTGAGTCATTATTATGTGAGTGTAAAATTATCGACGCGCTGTTTTGCGTTATTGTGCAAATGTTTTTCTCTGTCCTTTTTGGTACATATCTGAACCGTTACTTTTGAAAGTGGCTTAAGTCAGTTTAACGGACAAAATTGGGAAAGGCGAACTTTTGTTGTGCGTTTTGAAAACTAAAATATTGGAGAGGCCAATTTTAGTTTTAGCATTGACTGTGTTTTTAATGTTTAATTTGTTTCAGTTCAGTCCATATTCAGACGAAATACCCTCCTCATCTTCATGGTGAGTCGAAGGGAGATACTAGTAACGGAAGCATTTCAACTGACCTTCTAACTTTACTTAACATACTAATTATTTACTAACACGGAAATTTTGAAAAGATGTTAGTGCACTTGTGAGGAGAAACACCAATCAGTAATATGGATAAGCGACAGTTCGCTATAGCACATCCCTCCTCCAGGATTTTTAGTCAGTTCGGACACCAAATCGTGTCTTATGCAGTAGATTTCTTCAAGTAATTAGCATAGGTAGTAATCGAATGCAGTAACGGTAGTATGCATGTGCTATAGAAATTTAGCTACTCGAATTGGTCGAAATTGGTACACCGAAATGGTAGCTTCTATAGGAGCTATTTCGTTTTTCGCAAATATTTTGAAAAGTACTAAGCATTTACGAAAAATAGATTTAAAATAAAAAGATTGTAAATTAAATTTCAAACAAAATTAGTTCAGAGCATTTTTTAAATTTTACCGCAAATGACGAGCTTTTATAAAAAAAACTTTAAAAGGTTGGTCTTGGTGGTTTTCTGAAATTTAAGCAGGAATAATGATTTTTGATTATACGAGACAGTTTTAAAGAAGGGTGGTGTACACGAGATCTATATGTGTACATTTGTGGTAAAAGAAAGTCGTTTGTAATGGCAACGAGCGACAAAGTAATTTCAAGGCGAACTGACAAAACAATTTTGAATCTTTAGATATTGCATGTATTCATAAATTATTTTTCATTTCATTTAACAATTACGGCCAACTTTTGAAAAAAGGACACAGAATTGAATTAATATAGTTTTTTAAATAATTTCTATTTGAAGTTGTAGAAATAATATTGTTCACATAGTTGTTGCGCTCTTGACACATAAATATGTAACAATTTTCTAAGCGTCGATCGAGAAGGTCTATATATCAGCACAAACGTCAGCTTAACCAGCACGTGGTGCTCCCTGTAAATTAATCAACGAAGCTTTAGCAACTGAAAAACTGCAGAATACTTGAACATCGAGAACCTAGCAAATTATGTGTTCTATACTATTTTCTATGTCAGTTTCAGTTGTTAGGTTGGTAGCTTCTTCAATAAGCAGTCCTTAAAGCAACGAGTTCACAATCAAAATGAATTTTTAGCCTAGACGATACCCCAACCGCTTAGTTGACTAATCCACCCACTATCGAGGGCAGATCAATAGATTCTGGTGTGAGAATCAATGTGATGTCCATTCATACGAAGTCGCTTAGTTATAGAAAGAAAATGAGGCGCTGAAGAAGATCAGACTGACATAAGTTTTGGAAACTCCTCTTACTAGTTATAACGAAAACAGTACAATTGCCTATATATTGACGCTGAGTTTCAGACAGATGATGAGGAACTAGCAAGAGAAACTGAATGGATAAACTGATCTATAAACAGGAAAAAAGACCTAGAACTATTGAAGTGCAAATTTCTCGCCAGAAGTTTGCTTTTTGAGTTGAAATGGATTGACAGTAACTTCGCCATTATTGAAATTATGGTCTGTTTTCTTTTTCATCTTTTTAGTACAGGTCTTAAACGAATTTCAATTTGAAGTGCCATTATTGTTTGCTCAGGTCTACAGTATTCTATATTTTATTTCCGGAACAGGGGCCGACTTCTCCAAAACACGTTTCAACTATAGCCGTGTTTTTTTATTAGCACCCGATAGACGTATCCGGAGCACCCAATTTTCTATGTCAAAACATATTATATCTATCGCTCTATTTTTGCATATAATTATTTTATTTAACTCTAAACTAAGATTTTTCATTCAACTTTTTAGTTAAAAATTTAAGTCCATTTTTAACTAAAAAGTTGAATGAAAAATCTTAGTTTAGAGTTAAATAAAATAATTATATGCAAAAATAGAGCGATAGATATAATATGTTTAGCTGTGTGTTATTATTTGAGCACTACTCGGAGCCGAACGGGAAATTTCTACTGAAATTGCAGCTATTATTCACTGCGGTGTCGCTATACCACTATAGGAATGCGATAATACACCGCTTCCGCTACGTACTGAATTCTTTACGTTATTCACGGAATGTAAAACTAAATTTTGATATATTGAAAAGAATTACTTTAACGTAAATACATACATTAAATATTCGATTTGTTAAGAGGGTCGTAAACATTTGTGTTGTACTAAAAGCGATTATTTAATTAAACTCTCAGCTGCAGGACGAATAGCATCACACTAAAAAAGGACATAACTATACATAGAAACTCTCCGCCGTATCTCTAGCCAAATATAAAAGTGACACACATTTTTTAAACACATTTTCACCTCTTTAAGTTCTCCGTTTTTAGAGGAAAATATAAATAAAATAGAAGATCTTTCAGGATATTGAATGGAGAGAAAAAATTTTTAACGTGAAAAACATAGTAGAAATTTAGGTCATCGATTTTATTTATTTTATAACTAACTTTTATATTCCTATATATAAACATTTTTGTTTTTGTATACATAGGCTTATAGGCTTCCACTCACACGCCCCGCTGATGGTGGTGGATATAACTCCACACATACACAAATTATTTCTATTTATTTTCATCATCTTCATATGAAATGTATATATGCAGAAAGCGTAACATACAAAAAACAAAAATGTTTTGGCCTTTGAAAAATGATGTTTCGGCTTTTGTTCTTTTATATTTTGTTATATAATCACAAATATTTATTTTAATTATAATTAATTTAAATTTATTTTGAAAGAAAAAACAAAATAAATCAACAACAATAACATTTTATTTAAGAAGAAATTTGTTATATACCTACACTACATAAGTGAGAAAATATCCAATTGTAATTTTCCAAATGTACGTAAATATTATATACACTCGCAAGAAAAAGTCTGCGTACACTTTACAATATTTATATATTTTTTAAAGAAAAATATGAAACAAAAAAATATTTTCTTAAATTTATTTTGCGTTCATTTATTGTTCTATACTCTTTTAAAATACGCAGTTAAACAAAAATAAAAACTATAGAAACAAAAGAAAATCAATAAAATAGAAAAAAACTGCTAAATTTGAGCGGAAAAAGTCTGCGTACGATTATACAATTAGGAAATTTCCATCACATTTTGACTCGTAAATAATATTGTTTTACTCGCTATTGTTATTAAACATGCTTAAAGTCTCGATTTGAAAGCGGGCGGAATCAATTTAATTATTTCCAATGAAAGCTGTGCATTATGGAACCAAAATGAAAGGAAATTGCCGTAAGTGAGCTTAAAATAATTACAAGTTTATGGAAAGAAGGCAAAATTTTTCGGGTAATTGAAAAATTAGTGAAAAGAACACATTTATCTATTCAGAGAGTAGTGAATAATTAAAAAAAACTGGAGTTCTTACATCGGTGTGGTCATCCATGGAAATGATCATGTCGTGAAAAATGTGATATAATAAGAACGGCTAAGAAAATCTTCGAACAACGGCTTAACAAAATAAAATAAAAAAATAACAAAATAAAATAAAAAAATTGTCCTGATACTGTTCAAAAAATTCTAAGAAAGGAGGGGTATCATAGCCGTGTTGCGCGAAAGAAACCATTTATATCAGAAATCAATCGGTTAAAAAGAATTAAATTTGCAAATGAACGTATTAATAAGCCAAACCAGGTCTGGGAGAAAGTCGTTTTTTCAGATGAGAGCAAATTTTGCATTTTAGGTATAAAAGAACGGAATATTATATGAAGAAAACAGGTTTAGCTGTAAATAAAGAAAATTTAATACCAACTATAAAACATGGTGATAGTGGAGTAATGGTTTGGGGGCTTATGGCGAGTAGAAGTGTGGGATATTTACAATTTATTGAAGCTACTATGATTAAAGAGGGCTATTTAAATATTCTAAAACAAAATTTAAAACAAAGTGCTGAAAATTGGGGCTTGCATGCCAAATACATATTTCAACATAACAATGACCCAAAGCACTCCGCATGGATTGTAAGTTATGGTTGTTATATAACGTACCAAAACAACTGCACACACCTCCACAATCACCCGATTGAAATCCCATAGAACATCTATGGAATTTATTAGAACGTAGAATTCGCCAACATAACATAGCATCCAAAAATATGTTGAGGGACGTACTACAAAGCGAGTGGTCCAAAATCGGTGGGGCGTGAGTGAGGCGGAAACCTCAAATCTTGTCCGATCGATGAGTAAAAGATTAAAAGAAGCTATTTAGAGAAAAAGATACCCTACCAGTTATTAATTTACTTTTTGAAGATGTTAAATAAATAAACTATGTACACCTTGATTTGCTGTACGCAGACTTTTCCCGTCTAATTTTTGTTATACTTATTTTTGTTTAGTTAATTTTTTTTGTGTACTTGTTTTTGGTTTTTTGTTATATTGATATATTTTGAAATAGAATAGGTCAAAATAAATGTATGTCAAAAAGTTACGTTGTTTGTTTATTTGTGTGAGAACATTTTTTAATGGCCGGTGTACGCAGACTTTTTCTTGCGAGTGTATGTACAATACAGTCATTCGCCTTCATCTGGCTTCAACGCTCGGAACTACCGTTTTTCATTACAAAATAATAAAATAAAATAAAAATTGTTTTTCGTTTCTAGTCTCTCTTTGGGAATTTATCGCAGATATTTTTATTAGTCTTTTATTTTATTTTTACCAAAATAAGATAATTTAAGATAACAAATTTATGATATTTTTATTGTATTTGTTGTTATTTTAACGGTTAAAAATAACAAAATAAATTGAAAATTATAAATCAATCGATTTTCTGTTTTTTGTTGTATCTATAGGGTATTTATAAGAGAATATTCTAACGGTTGCGATTTTAAGACAATTTATTTAATTCGATATTGATCAGGTTTTAAGTTTCTTTATTTTTGGTTTTAATTTGTGACCATTTTTTTGGGAATACTAGGGAAGATGGGAATACTAGGGAGTAATATGTGCTTATTAGGACTAATCGTGTGTATACATATTTAATAATTTCTTAATGGCCAGAAACTGCCATTAAGAAATTATTAAATATGTATAAACACGATTAGTCCTAACAAGCACATATTACTTTTATCTTCACGGTTTTTTTTTATATGAAAATTTAAGTTTTGATTTGTTTCGATAGTGTCAATATTTTCCGGGTTTGGAAATTTATATTTCTCGTAACGGATTTGAATTTTATTTAATATAACCAAATGTGAATAATTTTCATACTTCAAAACAAATCAAACACAACTGAATTTATTTAAGTACCGGAATTTTCATATTTCATTATCATTTTACTAATTTTTTTTTTGTTTTCTTTTAAAATGAACCAGTTTCTGATTTTTAAATTTGTTACTAACTCTTATATTGATATTAGATTTTAGTATATACGTTTTTGATTATTGAAAACTGATTCAGGATGAAACAAAATAGAACTTTGTTTTTTGTTATCGAATTTGAACGGAATAATTTATAAATAATTTGAGTACTTTGAATTTTTTTTTTCAATTGATGGCTTTAAGTTTGTTCTGTTAAATTTTTTTTTGTTTGATTCGATCTCAAATTCATGTGTAGTAATATTAAGCCTCTTTGCTAGCGAATTGCTATGATATACATATGCTACTAAGTTGCAACACAAATTTAATAAATATTTAAAATAGTTTCATCCGTCTAACTTTTATATTTTCCATTTATGTAGTTTCTGTTTTAGTGCCTGGGAATAGCCATTATTCGATGATTTTGCGATAACTATAAATAATATTTTTCAATTTACTTATACATATTACATTACATATATAATTGTTAGCGTATTACATATATTTATGCGCGGCATAATTATCTAATTATTATTTTTTTTTAAATCTGTGTTTGATAATAGTTTTTTTTAATGGTTGTTGTAATGTTTGTCATTATTGAATATTGATTCATTTTTTTTATCGTTTGTTCGACTTCAAAGAATAATATCGTTTAATTTTTGGAGTTGAGAATTTTATCGTGTTTCGTTTGGGAAATAATTCGTTTGTTTTGTTTTTGCATATTGAGCTTATAGACGAGATTAGTTTTACGATTTTACAATCAATCAACACGTTCAAGTTTCGCTTAAGCCTGCAAATATAGCTTTCATCTTGTAAATATTAGGTTATTATAGATTGTACATATTATTTTATTTTTTTAAATTTTTTTTTGCTTGATTTTATATTTACATACTTGTGTTATTGTGTTACAATGGACTCAATTAATTTAAAATATTTAATGCCTCACGAATTTATAGTTGAATGTTTAGTTAGGAAAATAGATGGTAATCCGTCAGCTAAATTTGACATTCTTAAGAATTTGGTGACTGAAGAAATTAATAATCCGGTTCTTAAACCTTTCAAACCACACAAAGCAGCTTCTAAAAATCCAGATAGGGAAATTCGGAAATGCCTTTTAAAAATATCAGATTTCCGAGATTGGTTTGTAGATCTAAAGAATGGAGATCAGGATGATAATAATTTTGTTCCGGTTAAGTCAAGAATTAATCATGTAATTATGAGGTTAGAAAGATTATCTAACTCAACTAAGCGTTACAAATCTAATTGTCTTAGCGCACTTAAAGAGGCCAAGTTATTACAGACACATATTAACAATTGTATTGACAATGTTGGCTCTCTTGACGATTCAATAAAGTTTGTTGAGGAAAACATAGATATTAAAGTGGAAGATTTATAATCTTCGGAGGATGATTTTTCTGATGAAGAATCTATTTCTTCTCAACAAACCATACGTTCTACACCTCGAAAAACCAATCAACAATTTGTAAATAATAATATGACATCTAGTAATAGTAATGATAATTTAATAAAGAATGGGTTACTAGACAAATTTTCAAATTTAAACTTCGATAACCCACCACCAAATTTCCAACAAATTCATTATACTGAGCAACAGTCCAGAAATAACATTGTATCCGGTTCTTTTCCAAATTCCAATCAACATCAACAATTAGACCCATCTCAATCACTTCCTGTATTTTCAACACAACCTACCAATTCGTTTGTTACTGACGGAAAACATCAATTATCAAAGTGGAAAATTGATTTTGATGGCACTACTGATGGAGTTGCAATTGAACGATTCCTTTTTAGAGTAGAACATTTAGCACGTACTTATCGAGTTCCTGATAATACCGTGAAAGATCAATTTGGTGTTCTTCTAAAGGGAGTTGCTTCTAATTGGTACTGGTGTTATCTTGAACGGAGCCCAATTTACTTCTAAATTATTTCAAAATTTCCTATCAAAATTTAATGTTAAGCATTCTTTTGTTCCCCGCTATTGTCCTCAGGCGAATGCGTCGGAGCGTGTGAATCGTTCAATACTTGTAGCTATACGAGCATATGTTGGGGAAAACCACGCAACATGGGACCAACACATACCGGAAATTACTTGCGCACTCAGAAATGTTGTCCATGATTCTACGAAATACTCACCTCATTTTTTAATGTTCGGACAGCATATGATCACTAACGGGAAAGAATATGCCTTGTTAAAATTGTTAAATCTTGAGAATAAGGGTATTATTTCTCCCGAATCTAAAGCAAATTGTCTGAGTGTAAATCAGCGGCTAGTTCTAAAACATTTAGAAGATGCGTATAAAAGAACCTGTCATAATTACAACTCCTTAGTAAGAAACGAATTCTAGAAGTAGGTCAAGATGTTTTCGTAAGAAATTATGTACAAAGTAGTGCAGTGAATAAGTTTTCGGCTAAACTTGCTCCTAAATACGTTAAATGTGTAGTTGTTAGGAAATTAGGAAATACAGCGTATGAACTGGCGAATGATGATGGTAAGAATCTCGGAGTTTACCATATTAAAGACATTCGAACATGAACGGTATATGTATATAATGTTTTATTTTTTTTTGTTTATTTGCCCGGCTTGATTAGAATCAGGGTGTGTGGTACGTCCCCACGAATGTTGCGATTTGATATTGCCACTTAGGTTCCACTTGTTTATAGCTCAAAATTTTTAAAATCACGGTTTCAGTTTCAATTAATTTCTTTGAAATTTAGTAAGCAAAGCTTTTTTCGTTTTTGTTTTTTTTTTTTGTGGGTTTTTGATTTGGGTTTTTTTTCGGGAGTTGGGAAAAAAGTTTGGATAGAGCTGAATGTGCAAAAAAATATATAAAAGTTAATAAATATTTGGTAATGAAGAACATTTTCAACCATAATTTAAGAAACTAATAATAATAGTGAATAAATATAGGACATTAATAAAGTAAAGTACGTAAACTATATGTATATGTGTAGTAAATATGTGTTATGTTGCGTCTAAAAAAAAATAAAAAATATGTTTATAATATAATGATATTCACCAAATTATATAAAAAGAACCTCTTAAATATTGTAAATTATAAGTATGTTAAATGGTGCAATATTAAAATTGTAAATAAAACAACTATGTTATAAAAATTTGTGAAGCGTTTTAAATAAAAAAATTTATTTGAGAAACGATTATGGTGCGAGAATTTTGTTCTTTTGGATAAGTGATTTTGGGAATATTACGAAGCAGTTTTGGCAGATAATAGCATTCAAGAATTCAACAGGACCAGTATTGTGTAGGATATTCCAGAGACGGGGATTTAAATAAGAATTTTGTAAATACTGATTTTTTTTTTATTATATTTTTGTTTTTGCTGGATTTTTTTTTTATTTTTAATTTTCTTTAAAAATTTTGTAAATATTTCATAATTTTTTTTGTTGTTCATATTGCATAACATGTGAATATTTTCTAGTTCGTAAGTCTAGTAATAATGGTTATTCCTAGGTACTATTGTTGCCTTAAGATAAAGTGTAAATCCAATCCCACGCAATAAACATCTCACGAACTGAGCTACCGGTGTCACTCACACTTGAAGGTAACAAGTTTCGGCCTCATTTGCTACATATAGGAAAAATGGGTCCATATTCTGGCAATGACAAGAAGGTTTTTGGAACCTTTGTGTGATTAATTCTTGATTACCCTTTATTGTTTCATATACTGGGAGAACAACTGGATCAATATTTTTTGTGAGTGAAGAACGTTTTCGTGGCCCTGAGGATATTATGATGACGATGATGTCTGCAGTATGGAGTTAAGGCTACTGTCATAAAAATCACTAACTACTGGCGACTCCGCTTTCCTTTTTATTGATTTGACACTAGGTGTTGTGGCTCTGCATGGCCCTGGTGATGGTAGTGATCTAGTGTAACTGGTTTCAGGTGTTTGTAAGCTGTAATTAAGATTATGATTAAAATCAATCCCAGAAAATGCTGGCGAATCTTTTATTGCTACGAACCTAGATGTTGTGGGTCTATATGGATCTGGTTATGGTAGCGAACTAACGCACATAGTTTCATCGTAATATTCAATTGATTGAGCGGTTTCGTCTAAAAGTTCTTGAAAAATGGCATTGTTGCTAGATTCACTGTGATGATTATTATTTGTGGGCATGCTCGACACCGTTGGCCTTAATACATGTTTTTTTAATTATTTAAACTTTACATTAAAATTGAATGTAAAAAAATCTTTACCCATTATCAATAATAAAATTTTTAAAATAGTCCAGCTCTGCAACAAGCCACTGATTTTTTTTAGATAGGCGCTTAGGGGACCCTCCACTTTTAGTTTTCATTTGTCCCATTGCTGTACTGTATCGTAATTTTAGTTTACGCCAATTTGCCTGACAATCTTTACCTTGGAGATTAACAAACAAGAATTTAGCTCATACATTATATTATCAAATATTTTATAAATTAAAATATTTACTTGACGTTGCCCCAAATTTAGATAGCTCTTCGGCTACACGGACCCATGCCATCTTTTTTGCTCCATTATTTTTGTAAAGAGTATGGCTTAAATCATACAATACCGTCTTCTGCTTAATAAATCGTATTAATTTGCGGTTCAAAAAAAATTCTAAAAAAGGTAAAAGGAGTTGTATTTATATCTACATTCTAGTAGTGGCAATACAACGTTATTATCGTGCATATAAGTATACTGATGTTATGTATTGTAACGTGCGCCTTCGTCCTTGTATGACAGACTGTACGGGCCTAATATTATATTATGTATTCAAGTAAATTACATAATGTACGAATGAAATTGAAAAAAAAAGAAATAAAAAGAGAGACGAAGAGAGTTTTGTAAATTGCGTTTTGTTGTTGAATCGGCAGTCAAATTTTGGATTTTGGTACGAAGAGGTTGACTGATCCATATTATAGTGGTGCAAAGTATTTGCTTATATATTGTCAAATTATAAAAAAAAATAAAAATAAGTTGAGTGAAAATTAAAATTGAGTTTTTGAGTTAAACGATAAGATAACCGGGGATAATAAAAGTAAATAAAAGTTAAATTACTAATAAGAACAAATTAAAAATTGTTTAACTTTAAAACGAAACAACGAAAAGAAAAAACCCTATACAGCAATATACTTATCGTCGGCTGTACATAGTTAAGTCATTATTATTACGTTGGATCGACTTAATGTAATTCAAATAACCTCGAGGACATCGACCGCTAACATCAATAGTACACTCCATCACTAACTTGCGGTCCGCAATCTACCCGGTGTGAATTATATTCGAGAACCAAATCAACCGATGGTGTATCAGTACCAGGTGACATTAAACGGCATGGAATAGTGGGATCCTGGAAAAAAAACCGCAGCCTTCAACCATGCTGCATTGGTCAATTATAAGGTACAACAAAATTTGTCTTTAGCAATTTATATTTATATGAATTTTTATTAATGTTTATGATTGAATCTGTATATCCCGTACGGTTATTATTGCGTTTCCCTTTGTATTATATTATTCATTGTGACCTTCTATAATATTCATTGTGAATTTTAATTTTCAAATATCTTGTAAACTTACACCATTATACCGGGATTTACGTCTACAATTCTCGGTCGTCTTCACAAGTATTTGCAAGATTCACTTCGTTCATCTGTGTATGGGATAGGAGGTATGATGGCTTAAGTAGTTTCGTGTGGGGAGGTGAAAGATGGTAGACGTGTTATGATTGTAAGGTCGTGAGCATCCCACGTTACAAGTGGGCTAACAGTAATGACAGTTCGGTTTAGCGCCACAAATTTTTAATGTCTTTGTTTGAGTGAATTTGCACATGTAAATTATAAGTAATCCGTTGTCAGTTTTATTGCCGCTTTATAGGACCCGCCCTAGCTGACGCTCCCGGCATAACATAGCCAGCATGTGCGTGCAGGTAATAGTACAACGGTTACAGTATATTATAGCATACCTGAATCTGACGACATTTTTATTAAAATAAACTATATAATAATAATATATTTTATTACTAAATAATAATAAATAATATTAATTCAAATACTCGTATGCGTATCACAAAAATGTCCAACCCGTATACACAATGAAATGTGAAAATTTGTTTTATTTTCAAATTTCAAACAAATAGAAAAACAAAATTTCTTGAACGAGTCCTACCAGTTTTTTAAACTGATATTGAGTTGTCTCTTTCTCCCATTGTTCATTCAGACAAAAATAACGTCATTTTGACGATTATGGATTGGTTTAAAATATATTTGTTACGACAGATTGTCGGTGAAGGCGCTTTCACGGTTGCATGAAAGCGCCTTCACCCGCCAAATTTTGTCTTGACGATAAAGTGTCATGACAAAATTGCATTCTTACACACAACTATTAACACCAAAATGTATGTTTATTTATTTATTTAAAGAAATCTATTTTGTAATTTACATGTATGATTTCAGATTTTTTACAATAGTTAAAACAGTAATTTCAAACAAAAAACTTAAAAAAAAGAAAATTTTAGTTTGACAATTAAAAATTTAAAAAATAGTTCTTCTAGGTATTTTTAAAATTGTTCTTCGATAAATTAAAGTCAAATAGGTCGTCAATTAAGTTGAACGATTTAGACATCCTTTTAATGGGGTTGTTTTCTCCATAGTTAGTAGAAAAGTGTTCAAGTGTTAAAAATCCATCCAAGTGGGTAAAAATCCATGGAAATGTTCTGCATGGCACGTGAATTGATATGTTTTCCGAGATGTAAGCTGAATCAACGTGACCAAGCAAAACGTTACCTATAAAAGCCGCGCCCAAGAGAAGTCGTCCATTTTCAAGCGTGCATATTTTGTAGTCCGTATGCATGTTGTTGGGTATGGAGGTAAGCGAGCCACATTTTCATGGAATGGTAAGTTGTGGTCGTAATCCCAGTAACTTTTCTTTCCCAAAACAATCAGGAACTTCTTTTGAATGCTTTTAATTCTTTTTATGTGCACGGCATAGTATGGATTCCAAACCGTTACAGCGTATTCCAGTTGAGATCAAACATAAGCGAAATATAGTGAATATAAGGTTTGAATATCCTTAAATTCACCTGTCCATCTTTTAACAAATCCGAACATGGCATTCGCATTCGCAATACAATTTTCAATATGCCTATTGAAACTGGCGTTTTGACAAATGTAACACCTAAGTCTATAATCTCATTGACTCTTTGCAGTACTTCGTTGTTGACTTTGATGAAGTAATAACCGGATTTCTTTTACGATGAAAAGACATGATTTTGAATTTCTTAATATTTTGTATAGTGAGTTTCGATCACACCACTCACTTAATCTAGCTAAGTCTACTTGAAGTTTCTCCGTATCTAACAAACCATTAATAGTACGAAAAATGTTCACATCATCTGCAAATATGAGCACGTCTGAGTTTTTGATTATCTCGGATATTCGGTCTATGAAAACAATAAAAATCCAAGGCCCAAGGTGTGATCCTCGGGGAACACCAGATGTAACTTTAATAACGCTTGATTTCTCATTTCCCATTATTACAAATTGTCGCCGGTTTGATAGATATGACTTAAACCAATTTATGTAATGGAGAGAAAACCCAAAATCGAATAAACTCTGGAGTGCTTTATGATGACTAATAAAATCAAATGCTTTACTGAAATCTGTGTGCTACATCAACTTGACGGTGCTTTTCTATCTCGTTAATTAGTTTACTGGTGAATTCAACCAGATTAGTCGATGTGGATCGGCCAGGCATAAATCCATGCTTGTTTATTGATATATGACGTGCAGTTGTGGATTTAAAGCTGTTGCACAATACTAACTCAAATAATTTCGGAATTGATGATGTAGTTGATATTCCTTGGTAGCATGTGATATCATCACGCTTACCCGATTTAAAAATTGGAGTAATTTTTGAAATTTTCCATTTTTCAGGAAACACGCCGGTGCTTAAGGAATGATTGAATAGATAGATATTTGGAAGATTAAAATCACCAAGCACAAGAACTAAATCTGACGAGTTTGTTGTATTAATAACTTCATCAATCGCATCGATGCAAGTTGCATAATGATCACTATTTGATTGAGGTGTTATATATGCTGCGTAGATGATTAGATTGGTTTGGTTGATTTTGATTTTTACACCAATTTGTTCAACTCTCGATGGGGCTAAAGTTACTGGAGCATTCCAGAGTTTAGAATGTACTGCTATCAGTACACCACTATCCGATTTCTTTGAACTAGTTTCAGGAGACCGATCGCATCTATAAACAACGTAATCATGGCCAAAAAATTCGCTGCTCATTATGCCGGATTTTAATGAAGTTTCACAAATTACATAAATGAGGTAGTTTGATTTTAAAACGAAGTTGTAGAATTTGGATGCTTTTGATGCCATTTTGTTTACGTTTTGATAGTAAATTGCACATTTTTCATAGACCAATCTTTTCTTCAACTTTATGGGTTGGTTTACCTTTTGAGTAATAGTATAAGTTCGAGCTTTCATTAAAAGTGAGTGTCTATCATTAGCCACCGGTGAAAAATATTTAAACGATTGTGTGTGTCTAGGATTGCAACTATGGCATGCGGTACACTATTGAACAGCTCAAGAGGTTGAGAATTGGTTCTTATACATATTACATTAGGCGAGGTTAAATCTTGTGCTTCATGGATAGTCAAGACTTTACTGGTTTCTGGTATCTTAAGCTGGGAGATTAGTTGTTTATCAGCTCTGGTAAAAGTTAGATAGAATGTATAAGTATAATCATTTTATGTTCTCTGTTTTGTTTAATTGAGAGTCAAATACAAATTTTCTACTCATTTTGTCACAGTGTCATGACAAAAACATCAGCAATTTTAATAAATTTTCTCATTGTCACGGTGTAATGCGCATCGTAATGTGATCAGGGCTGGGATTTTGTACCATCACTATTTTCGACTCAGTTTATGTCTCACGAGTAAAATGGCAGCCTGACTCACTTCCAAAATTACGCATTTTAGCGCTCGCTCTTGCGAGCAAGCTTATACAAAGACTTAGGCCGTCTGTCTGCTGGCACTATCACAGCAAGAACTATACATACCAGAGAGCTGCACACAGATAGATACTACTCTAAAAAGGTCACATTTAAAATTTGGGAACTCTAGGTCAAGTAGTTTTCGAGATATTCAACTTTTTCTAAAAATAGAGGTCACACAGATGCGGCTGTCTACTTTTTTTTTTAAATTTTTAATTATTATTCTAGGCCAACTGACTAACTTTAATATAATATATTACTTTTATCTATAATAAAATGAGTGTTATTTCAAAACTAGTTTCTGTAATTTTTTGATTTGCTTAAGATTCTATTCATTTTTTTGTCTATTGGGCTAATTTGTTGTATTAGCACTTTAGTTGTTTCAGAGGTTTTACACCTCCGTCCGTCCGTCTATTGCATTTTTCCTATTTTGGCGAGCGCTTGTCGGACAATTTCAGTTGTCCGCTTCTACTAGTTCTAATGTGTTTTCAACTTCCTCGAGTAAGACATCACTCTATTTCTGTTCTACGTTTTCTAAGTCTACTAGATTAATCGAATCTATTTATTCCCAAGCAATTTTTTCGTGATACGTTTATCGAAATGTAGAAAAGAGAGAAACTTCACAATTTTATCAAAAGGTTGAAATCGCGGTAATTGTTTACAAGAAATAGAATGTTCGAAAGCCGAAAAAAGTGACGGTACAACATCCTAGCCCAGATTCAATACAAATATATTTTGTAATTCTGGCAATGACAAAATTTTCCGAGTGGCGACCGAGCATAAGTGCACTTATGTGCAACATTTACTTACATGTCAACATTTTTTTTGGCGATCTCTTTTTCAGCGATACTTGTTTCGACGATGCAAGTGTCAGCGTTGTGAATGTCCGTAATGTGGGTGTGGGTGATTTGGCGTCGGTGATATAATTGTGTCGACTCACTGGGCTTGTGGACAAATATTTATGGCGACGATATAGGTTCCGCGAGAGTTACAACTATTTACTATAAATCTATTGCTATCAAATACAGCTACAGCACTACTTAGACGAACTAGTATTAGTTCGTCCAAGTATGCTGTATCTGTGGTTGATACCAATAGATTTATAATAAATAAATAGTTGAAAATACCGTTGTTGGCACCACACATCTTCCTCGAATTTTATTAGAAATATAATAATTTTCTCAACATCAAGTGAATTTCATGAAACCAGAAATTAATTAAAAGATATTATTTAATGTAAGCAATCATCATTTAATGAAAATTCCACAAACTAACACCTGGGGCCCTATCTAGATTTCTGCCGCGAAACAATTTGCACACTATATCGTGAATTTGGTATCACCAAACACGATACCTTTTCGCCATCTTTCCGATAACGAGAAAAGTTCCGCCATTAAAAAGATGGCGGATATTTTTTCGATTTACAATTCTTTATTGTGTTGGCAATTGTTTGTTGTGTTTTGAACTTTCAAATAATAAAACATTTTAATTAACAATGTAAGTAATAAGAAAAAAAATGTTCATATTTATTTATAGTATTATATGTAAAGATTCCTATGATAAATTATTTTTGAAATTTGTGGATTTCAGGAGATATGTCAGATGCTTGGCATCAATAAAACGAGAACGACGCCTCTACACCCGCAGTCGGACGGTATGGTGGAAAGATTCAATGGCACATTGGAGGAATATCTAGCAAAGGTTGTGGAAAAGAACCAACGCAACTGGGATCGACATATACCGATGTTCCTGATGGCTTACTGATCAGCGGTACATGACACAACAGGAGTGACACCAGCTAAAACCATATTTGGGAACAATCTGCGACTACCGGGAGATTTAAAGTTTGGACCAGTTTCATTAGCGGCTCTATGTGGACAGGATTACGTCGACCGGATGAAAGAAGAACTTAATGAGATACATCAATTTGTACGGGAGAAAATTCGGATATCAAGTGATCGAATGAAGGCTCGATATGACATACGAGCAAATAATCAAGGCTTCGAGGAAGGGCAATTGGTATGGCTTCACAACCCACAACGAAAGAAGGGATTATCACCGAAGTTGCAACCTACATGGGAAGGACCTTACACTGTCATTAAAAGGATGAACGACGTGGTTTATCTCACTCAGAAATGACGGAGAGGTAAACCAAAGGTGGTGCATTTAGAGCGTTTGGCGCCCTACAGAGGAGGTGATTTGGATCCTGTTCGGGACGAACAGGCTTGGGTGAGGGGTAGTGTTACGGTGACATCTAGTTTAGAGTAGAATAAGTTATTTTAATAAGTTGCTCAATTTTAATTTGATATGGATCAACATTTAGGCGCTATTTGTATACTAACGTATTTGCTAGAATGTTCTCGTATAAATTTTGGACAACATTCGGGATTATTATGAAATGTACGTGTATAATTTATGAGAACATTTGGGATTATTCTAGAAACAAATATTTTGGTATATAAAGGCGCGCGTTGACGTAGAATGCTGAGTTTTATTTTAAACGTGATACAGTGAAGGTTAAATAGAAAGATTATTAAAGTGATTATTAAAGTGTGTTATAATTGTAATAATTAATTGTTAATTTTGTGTTGTATAATAAATTGTGTTGTGTAAATAAATCGTGTGAGTTCAAATTTGAAGCAGTTGTATTTATTCACAATCCAGTGATTCGAACCTTGAGTGACCTGACAAGGCAAAATCGTAACAATATTTACCTAACATTTTAACTAATACTCAAAGCTCTTTGATAAAAGCCAATTGCTTTCTTAAATTGTCCGTACCAATCACGATGCACTAAAATCAATAGACATACTAAATATACATAGAACACACAAATTGATTTTTATGTTTATTATTTATCCTGTTATCGTTTATTGTATTTGTTTTGGAATTTCAGTATACGGATTTTGTCTCAATGTGTGAAACGAAATGAGTGTAACCGGAAAGATATAGTAGTAGCATTTGTGTTTGTGTTGCATGAAACTTGTTTTACTGCATATGCAAGCAATGTGTCTTTCTTTTTTTGTTTATTCATATTAACCCTTTGAGTGCCAACATGATTTCGGCTAGTGTATTGAGAAGCACGATCGCGCTTTTTGGCAATCAAAGAGTTAACCATTGTAAACGCCATATTTTGTGTTGTTTATGTATGTAATTTCAATTTTTTATAATTAACATTTTATTTTTAAAATTTATGAAATTTGAAATAAATTTATTTGTAAAATTTTATTAAAACATAAAATTAGTTTATGATAAAAAAAATTAAATATAAAATATATTAGCATGTTAAATAATGACACTCCACAGCTCGAGAGCCCAGAAGGAAATAAGCACCATAAAAATTAAACCGATTTGCCCGGATCGCGTTATTTTGATACTGTTCATCATACAAATGGCACAAATACGAACAAAAGAAAAATACAAATACGAAGACATATTTGTGTATTATACATTGTGTACATATTCGATTTTTTTTTGCTTCACTCATTTTAAATGAGTAACTCACGAGACAAAATCGATATACAGATTCATCTATGAAAATGTACCATATTTGATAATAAACCAACAATTATGTCGCTGTCTAAATAGGACCCAAAATTAAAACTGACCTGAATTATCGAAAATTGTTATCATTGTTTGATCGACTAAAAATAATTATTAATTGTAATTTAAAAGTTTATATGTTTTTTTTTATTTTTGCAGTATATCGATTATGTCTCGAAATGTGTGAAACGAAATGAGTGTAAGCGGAAAGATATAACAATAGCATTTGTGTTCACGTGTCATTCTTTTTTTGTTTATCATATTAACCCTTTGAGTGCCAACATGATTTCGGCTAGTATATTGAGGAGCACGATCACGCTTTTGGCACTCAAAGGGTTAACCATTGTAAACGCTATATTTTTGTGTTGTTTATATATTTTCGGTTTTTTTAATAGTTAACATTTTATTTTTAAAATATATGAAATTTAAAATAAATTTATTTATAAATGTTTATTAAAACATATAAAATTAATTTATGATAAAAAAAAATAATAAATATAAAGCATATTAGCATGTTAAATAATAACACTTCACAGCTCGAGAGTAGACGTAATGTGCTGAGAAAAAAGGAAAAAACACTATAAAAATGAAACCGATTCGCCCGGACCGCGTTATTTTGATGCTTTTCATCATACAACTGACACAAGTACGAGCAAAAGAAAAATACAAATACATAATTGTGTATTATACACTGTGTACGTATTTGATTTTTTTTGCTTCACTCATTTTAAATGAGTATCTCACGAGACAAAATCGATATACAGAACTGCCCCTGTACCAACATTATTTAACATGACGTATGTAAAAAACAAAATATATGCTACAGCTAAACACGGTTTGAGGCAACCACTAAACAGAGTTTTATTTTAATTTTAACATGAGCTATCGGAGTTCCCGCACCGGTGGTAAAGTGGTCAGCATGCTAACCCCAGCAACCGGAGGTCCCGGGTTCGATTCCCGGTGGTGACAGTAAAAAATTTCACGGCTGGTTCAATTAATCAATTAATTAATCACTAATTATCCGAACTGAAAATATGATTATGAAACCTCATTTGAGGCGGCCAAATCCCTTGATGGGATATAGTGCCAGAGAGAGAGAGAGAGAGAGAGTGAGATATCGGAAAGAGGTGATTTGTAGAGCACACATTTTTGAATGGTTTACTTAGGCAAACTATGCAAAATTTGTTCGGAGTATCGAACACATTTGGACGATCAACAAAAAAACACAAACAAACGGAAACAAATCAAAAATTTATAATCTTTTAGAAGTCATCAATAGAAACAATGAGTAACTTTTGTATATGTTTCGATTCATAGTTCTCTGGCCACAGGTAAGCAGGAAGGAGGAATTCATTTTTCAGTAACCGAATTTCCATTCGGTACATTTTAATCGGTATAATTTTCATTCTTTTTAAACAAATATGATTTTGTTAAAAAGATGGATCCGATTTTGTAAAAGAAAGAAATATTCAACCGTGATACATCCGGGATTTGTCCCAGAAGAGGACGATCAAACGAAGCAGGGTAATAGGGGAGCTCATTTCCAACAAAAACGGCCAATTAAAGTTTTCCGAATTGTCAATAATGGAAAATTTATTACACTTTTAGTGTAGGTTAGTGAAAGAGCATGCGCACTCACCAAAAAATTTATTTAAAAAAAACAAGAGTTCTTTTGTTGAACTATCTTTTTCATGCGATCAGGAAGAGTGTGCCATTCTAATAAATTTATTTTTATAATATCAGACAAACACTAATACAGATATAATGGTATCACACATGCGGCCATTCAAAAAAGATGTGTTTATCAATTTTTATCACAAAGCAAGTCGTGTTTATTAAAAAAATGAACTTAACATAATTTTGATTTCTTAAATAGATGCTTTGTCAGAAATAAATCAAAATGATGAACACACTTGTAAACTAAAGTATACCAATTTTTTGAAGCACATCTAGTAGCACGAATTAAACTAAAATTTGTCGTATAAAACAAAAATTATTTTGTAATTCATATTAGTAGTTCCATACATACTCGAACGTTTATAATCATAATTAAAATATCAAAAAGTCACGTGGCTTATCCCACCGCGAATATGCAGAAAGCGTTTCATTTGTGGTTTATGTAATGGCAACACCCGAGCTGCAGCAAGAGAATACCAGAGACGATATCCAAATCGGGAACGCTTGCATAATAGTAATTACAGAATATTTCAAAACGTACATCAAATGTATAGTGAAGACGAGGTCCCTGGTCATTCGAGAAGAGATGGAACAGACGGTCAATTTGATATAGACGAAAATAGAATAATTTGAATGGTAGCACACGAACCATCTTTAAGTGTTCGTTGTTTATCAAGACGTTCGGGAGTACTACGGTGCACGTTGCATCGTATTTTAAAACGATATCAGTGGCACCCTTACCATGTGCAACGTGTACAAGACTTTTTATCTGCTGACCATGAATAAAGGGTGCAATTTTGTCAAGAAATGCTGCATCAATGCCAAGAAAAATCGCAATGTTTTAACAACATTTAATGGAATGACGAAACATGGGGAAATTCAGTGCATATCTAATATCCATAATTTGCGTAAATCCAAAAGTCGACGGAAAATCGATTGACCCATTTTCGTAGGATCAACGGGGAATATAATTTATTAAAAATTGTGTATTATAAAATGACACTACAATTTTAAACAGTATAAAAAATTGGATGATATTCATTTATATGGTATATCAACGGAGAATTCTAAGTTTTCTACAAAACATCTGGGATGAATTACTAGATGGCGTGTCTTTACAAACACGTAGAAATATGTGGCAGCAGCATGATGGAGCTCACTCTCACTATGGATTAGTAGTGAAACAACACCTCAACTTAAATTATCCAAGCCGCTGGATTGTAAGGGGAGTCTATTGCATGGACTTAGCGGTCGCCCTTTAGACTTTTTCCTGTGTTGCGGAACCAAATAATCGAAGCGTCAAATCGAACGTGCGTTTCGACGGATTATGCAAAATTGTATACGGCGATTCCGATTATTTATTTTGGTAAATGGTGGACACTTCCAACACCTATTAGTTTATTCAATTATTTCAATTTAGTTTTAAAATAATTGCAAATTTGCGAAAGAAGTATTTATTGGACATCACATTAAAAAAACAGTTATAACGTATTTCCCCAATTAAAAAACAAAACTTAACACTTTGCTTTATAGTTAGGTGTATTCAATCCATAAATTTGTCCTAAAGCACTTTTCCAATTACATACTAATTTGAAACTTATTGAAAGAAAAAAAATTCTTGACTATTCGTTGTTGTCACTAGAATTGAAAATAAAAACTGCATGTATTACATGCCAAGTCACGATTTTGGAGACATTTCTGTAGAGACTTACTTATTCAAATAAGTCTCCTCCGATGTGACTTATTTGAAAAACTCGGTGTCCACAAATAAATAGGAGGAAACACATGGATAGTATAAACCTTCGGCCATAATATGTAGAATAATTTTTAGCATTTATATTTACAATTGTAGCTTGTATTTCTTCTTTTCTCGTTTTCCCTCTTCAAAATGGTGTCCTCGTTAAAGGCTTTCTGCCATTCATTATATAGTTTCCGTTCTTTTTCAGTTACATTACAGCTCTCTTGAGCGAGTATGTTGTTACCTTTTGGTAACGGTATTTTACCATTATGATGCAGTACTGTTATTGCGTCCTTGTAGGAATTGTGTGTTAATCTGTTGAGGTCTAATAATGAGAGACTTCTGATTCTCTTAGGAGAGCTGTTGATCTTCTACATGGATTGGAATGGATTTTGATTTTTGAGTGTGATTTGTTTTTTAGTGTAATGAAAGGCCTTCCCCAGAACCCGTAGGACCAACCTTCCATGGACGATGAATTGTCCAGTGTGCTCATTGGAGTTCCACCTGGGGTGTTTCTACCTTCAGTTCAGTTCATTCCAAGTTGACTTGTTGGATAGGCTATTTGATGGTGATTACTCAATTTTCACGAGATACGCGTTCCTCCATAATTCTGACTGAGAACTAAGAATGGAATTAAGAAAAGGATTTTGTTTGTGATTTTAGAGGAGGTTTGACCACTTTGATAATGTGAAAGGCTTTAACTGTATTGGCTCAATTATAACATCAAACAAAGATTCCGGGCAAATATAAAGACCGCATCGAAGCCGGGGATCGAATCTTCTATGCACAATCAATTTGATTGCGATCCACTTATCTTTCGCAGTAACCAAACTCAATAATATCGAGAATTGGTACACGGTCATATAGGTAATCTCTTATCTCATGCTGTTCTTAACTTTTCTGTATATATTCGATAAGACATATTTGTTTACAAACTTTTACGGTGCACGTAAAGTGTAGATTTATACCTAAAGTAGTATCTTTTTCTGTAGTTATAATCTTTTTCTGCTTCTATTGATAGCAGAATCTATTCTTAATTTAAATATTGTGATTTTGTTTTTAATTTATTAATCAAATCTATCAATTGGTAACATAAGAATACAAGTCTCTCTCTCTCTCTCTCTCTCTCTCTCTCTGGCACTATATCCCATCAAGGGATTTCGTCGCCTCAAATGAGGATTCATAATCATATTTTCATTTCGGATAATGAGTGATTAATTCATTGATCCTAAACCAGCCGTGAAATTTTTTCCTTGTCACCACCGGGAATCGAACCTGGGACCTCCGGTCGCTGGAGCAAGCATGCTGATATAAATAATTTGTCCAATAGTTGCGATCCAAGTCCATCCAAATGTAATGTATATTTCAATCGCGATGCCTACCACACGATTCATATGTCATGAAATTTGATGTTATTTTATTTTACTTATACTACACATGTTCATACAAACATCAATAAAAACAGGGTCATTTCTCAATACCGTTCATAAAATTCGATTAAAATGGTATATAGTAGATAACACTTTCATTTTATATGTGCATGTGCGACATATACTAGGTCATCACTCCGATATCAATCAAAATATCAAATCAATAAAATGGTATTACTCAATATCCGGTGTACTACCGGAGATTTGTTGATTGTTTATTCAAACTATTTACATAATTGAAATTGTGCTTGTCCGCACACGCTTACAACAGAACCTTATAAATTTTAATTTACCAAAAGGACTGTTTGTCATCATCAGCAACGAAACAACAAAATATGTACCAACAACGATAATAACAAAAAACAACATGAAGAATGGAATCCAATTAATATTAAAACAATGGTGATATACAAAAAAATGAACTGATAACACCAGATCCCCCCAAAAACACAAAATATATATTTTTTTTGTAAAAGTTCTAGAACACCACATTCAATGCAGTAAAGCTTTTTTATGTCGTATTCTTGTTATATTGTGCTTTTGATCACATTGTTGTTGCTACATTCCTCTGGTGTGAGTACTATGTGTGTTCTGTCTCCTAATTCCATATACAAAACATAAATCTTAAAACACAATTCAACATAAAAAATTGGTAGTATCAGTAATGCCATCATCCCCAATTTGCCTTTAACCACCCGTTTGTTCCGTTATGTATATTATACCATGTATAATAATCGAAACAAATCTCACTAAACACAGGGTGAATTTAAAGGTGGAGTAATCTTAATTCATCTCAATATCATAATAACATACACGACAATGATGGAACGACAAAAGGTAAAGATAACATGGTAATTTTGCGTGTATGGTATTTTTATTTGGGGTTTCTTTGTCTATACTATTCCATATGTGTTAGGAATGGACCAAAGATAATACATTTAATTGAATCGTGTCTGAAAATTTGATATGCTGATTTTTTTCATTTCCTATACAAATTGATCATTTAATACTTTTGTCCTTTTTTCCGATTGTTAATTTTTATTTTAATGTGTCCTAATCATAGCCATATCAAACAATTAATTGGAAATCGAAAAACTATTTAAAAGGCAAAAAAGAAGTATAAGTTAGAGATTTCGGAACCAAACAAAAATGAGGGAAAATCGTTTACGGAAGTTACCGATTTTTTAGATTTTCGATTGTTTTTTTTATTGCTTGGAGAATATGCGCTTTATGGTGCTTTATGATGAGAACTGATTCTCGTAGTTTAAACAGAAATATAGTTTAGTGAAACCGCAACTATTAAAAAATGTAGGTCATTATCTCTTTTTAGTGTTAACGTAATCATTTAGCATTTTTTTGTTATGCACTAACTACTCCTATTTAGTTCCTAATGGGAAAATATTAAAATTCAATAAGCGTTATTATGGGGTAAATTGTGGGGAAGACATTACACCTAATTAATGTAAATTTAGGTATACGGGAATGAAATGAAAGTGTGTTCAATAGGTTCGGGCGGAACCGGTTAATATTATTAACATGATCAATGAAGTGTGGTACTTTTAAATCATTTGGAATTTGAATATGGATTAGGTCGATATACAGTTGTTATAGCTCTTCTAGTTTTCCGAACAATGGATATGACTGGGTTTACTGATGCCATGTGAGTTAAAACCATAATCCACCGAATCCATAACTTTTCAACCCAATAGGTTTCGAGGTGCTGCCTGTCTGTCTGTCCTTGCCTTTCTCTACAGCCCATGCGGATTGACTGATTAGAGTGAAAATTCATATTTAAGTTTTTTTCTACAAATTGGGAGGTCGCAGTGAAATTTGACGGTAATTGAACTACTGGAAGTGGTAGCTTCCATAGAAGATTAACGTGTTTTGCAAATATTTTTAAAAGTATAACATTTATAATACAATCCTAAGAACAAAAGTATTCCAAATTAAATTTACAATAGAACTGGTCCAAATCAAGTTTCCAATTTGTACGGTTGTGAAAGTTTTACGATTATGTGTTTCAGACCTGTTGAATATTTCCCATTAGGGTAAGTTTAGCTGTTTTGTTGCTGAAGTCTTTTAAGGGAAATTGGTATTATAAATGAGGATTCACACTACAATAGTTTAAGTTTAAAAAATATTTCATAGTACATTTTCATGTTCTTTATAAAATGATTAAAATTCATTGAATTTTTTAGTGATTCTGGTAATGTATTGAATATTGCTGGACCAGGAAACCTTATTGATCTTCGTCCATCATATGTTGTGTATACGTAATAGATCCGCCAAGAAGGTTATTCGCAAATCTGGTATGATAATTCTGATTAACACTACAAAATTCTACGTTAGAAAGAACAGAAGATACTTTTAGTGGTTTGGTGGTATATATTTATATAACGATATTTTGTAATCATGTAACGCACTTATGGGCAAAATACTTTGGCTTCAGTTTCATATAAACACAATTAAGGAATTGTTTATCTTATTTTTTTTGTGGAGAACAACCAACACATTCTATTTCTTTTTTGGTAAATATTTCAAATTCAAACTAACACTTGGGCACCAGGCGATAAGATGTCCACCGACAGTTTCGCCTTCTTGACTTCTTCAATTTCGTTATTATCTAAAATTTAATGTTGATTCACTTTATGTTAATTTGATGTTTCTGTACGGTAATCCTCACGACCGTTCACTCCACTGAGTCGAGCGTAAACTTATTAAAAGCTTTAACCGCAGAAAAAAAACAGAAGTGAAGCTGCATACCCAATTTTTTCATAGTAAAATATGGGGTCACCGTCCGGTTTTATATTGACCAAATGTACGATTATATCTATAATCTAAACGGAAAAAGCAAAAACAATACATGAAGTTAAAAGAAAGCCAAACGTATAAACCTCGTAAAAGAGTTGGAAATTCTAAGCTTATTATCTAGCCGTAAAATTTGTTTGAATTTTTGGACTTACCATAAAAGAGACGGTTTCAAAATTTTGTATGCAGCTTTTTGTATGCACCTCTGTTTAAAACCGGTGTGAAGAACTTAACAAAATTTGTTATTTTAAAATTTACGCAAGTGTACATTCAATATTTTAACAGTGTACTTCAACAAAAAGTTGAACAGAAATGATTGAAAGTCCGTGAGAGTTATCGAAGCCGTGAGAGTAATCTTGCAACTACAAAATCTTGCAATTACAAAACTTTATTAATTATTTTGTGCAATTACAACTAGAAGAAAAGAAACCCGGGATTTTGAAAACCGGGATTTCGAAAACCGAGGTTTTGAAAACTGAGATTTTGAAAATCGGGATTTTGACAACCGAGATTTTGAAAGCCGAGATTTTGAAAACCGAGATTTCGTAGTACACCCGGAATGATAATACTAAATATTTTTTTTTCACATAATTGGGGTATTCCACACGAGCATGCATTAAATCATGTCATTACTATACAGTTTACGTCCACACGTAAGATAAGATAATATATATACAACAGGGCAGTTGTTAGGCTGGCTACCTATAATGTACTTCATGCTAAGTATGCCCATGTCGAGATAAACACAGATTTGTTCCAACAACGCAGCAACTGAATTACTTGAGCACATGCAACTACTGCTGATCATTCGAATATCACCTAATTATTCGACGAAATCTGTTACATAAGACACGATTCGGTGACCGAACTGACTAGGAATCCTAAACCTGCGAGAGTCTCTAATACTACTGGAAAAGAATTTGTTGAATGTTCTAACTTATAAAAGAACCTACTTGAGCAAACTGTCGTTTTTCCACAATACAGTTCGGTGTTTTGTTCTCACAAGTGCACCATAACCATTTCTAAATTCCCTTGTTAGTAAAAAATTATTACAATATTAATGATAGTTTTTTAGTTAAGACACTTCTATTGACTATCTTCCTTCCACTCACCATAAAGATGAGGAGGGTACATCACCCAAATAATTGTTTATGATTTGTTACATCCTTCTTTTAATTTCAGTTTTTGGAATTAAAGAAATTCACGAACATTCCTGTGACCTCGAACAGTTACCGCGCATGATCATCTTTCTCAAACAATATGTTTCACTTACATTACCTAAAGTAGAGTAAAAAACCAAACAAACTGCAACACATACAGTTATTTCCGAAACGATCCCAATAGACAAAAACATCCACAACATTCAGCAAAGAGACCAATTTGAACATCCAAATCTAAACTTTAGGCAAGGGTTATTTGCAACACTACAAATTTGACATATTATATTAGCAATTAACCGCTACACCATATCCCCGCCGCCACTGTAAAGTTGATCACACATATTGCATCACTCGACAAAACACGATACAGTGCTCCGCATTAGAGAAAAAGTGTACCCCCTTCCCAATCGCTAAAAATGTAAATACAATAAATAAAAATGCCCATCGCAATCCCATCATCACCAAATATTCTCAAACACAAGAGTATGAAACTGAACAAATTCAGATAAAACGTAAAAACTATCAAAAACAGAAACACTTTCAAAATCATCAGTCCCTATTCCTCACTCGTAAAACATTCATATGTACGCAAAGATAGAATATCGTTATCACTCGCAGTCGAAAAGCGTGCGTTAATTATATAATAATTACTATCTTTGTACATTGTTCCTGCACACACTCATCAGATTCTGCATTCATACACATCCATACATAGGACACACCTAAAATCATATTATGTGTAAGCTATATCAAAACCAAACACAATCACATTCTATATAGAATATGATTGCGTGTTGCGTTTTACATCGCAAAACCACGTTTTCGATGGTTATGTAATATCCATTGCCTCCTAAACTACAGGCCTCTTACTACTCTCATTTTTCGCACATAACGTCAATTTATGTCTAAACCGAGACTGCGCAATAATAATGTTAAGATATTTACACTAACAAAACAACTAGAGAAAGCAACAAAAACGTCGACATAGTGTGTCGTCATCATTTGGTGTAAGCGGCCTGTAGTTTAGGAGGCATTGTAATATCTCACTATACAGCTCCAATACTAATCTTCCATGTAAAATTCAATACATATACGAGTAAATAAGTATACAAAACGAAAGGTAGGCTTCAAAATTACTAAAAGCAGAAAAAACACGAAAAATACTCATCGATCACCAAAGCATACATACTCTCCTCCAAAACCAACAACAAAAATTGTTAGCGAGTGTACAAAAAGAACAGCCATTGAAGAAACCCTTTCCCGCGCAAACTATATTCGAATCATCATTCGGGTATCAAAACGAGATATTTCAAAACACGATATTTCAAAATGCGATACGGTACAAAACGCGATATGGTACAAAACGCGATATTTCAAAATGCGATATTTCAAAACGCGATATGGTACAAAACGCGATATTGTACAAAACGCGATATTTCAAAACGAGATATTTCAAAACGCGATATGGTACAAAACGGGATATGGTACAAAACGGGAGTTTAGGATCGGGTTATATCAGGCGGGTGAAGGGGAAATTTAATTTTAGTTTATAGGAATTTAAAAATCGATAGGAACGATAGTATATAGGATCGGAATCAGGTGGGTCGCTGCGCTCCCGCCGCTTCGCAATGCATATTCTGTACCATATCGCGTTTTGAAATATCGCGTTTTGTACCGTATCGCGTTTTGTACCATATCGCGTTTTGAAATATCGCGTTTCGAAATATCGCGTTTTGTACCATATCGCGTTTTGAACCATATCGCGTTTTGAAATATCGCATTTTGAAATATCGCGATTTGTACCATATCACATTTTGTTTTTAAAAAAAATTATTTTGGGAAACAATTATGTATTATATAATAAAATATGTAAAAACAATGAAAAAACACTTATCTTATGCATCCTCTTTGCAATCAAAACAGTCCTACATACATATTGAAAATTTACCTAAAATGCGTAAGATGCAATCAAACAACAGACAAGTTCCATTTCATTTGATTTTATCCTAGAATTTAATCCAAGAATCGTTCACAAATGTTCAAAAATTTCATTTATCTCAAATTTCATCGTGTAATAAATAACCGTACCTGTTGGTCATATTCCAGAAATTAATGAAAAGATAATTCTAGATTCATAATCGATTAATATTTCAATCTGTCTTGTGCAGTTTTAAAAATGTCGTTTTGAAAAATGCAGTTTTGTACCTATGCGGTTTTGAAATATGCAGTTTTAAAAAATGCTATTTTGGAAAATGCCGTTTTAAAAAATGCCATTCTGAAAAATGTCGTTTTGAAATATGTCGTTTAGAAAAATGCCGTTTTGAAAAATGTTTTAACCTGTTTTAACCTTTATGCCGTTTCGAAATATGCAGATTTGAAAAATGCAATTTTGTACCTTATGCCGTCAATTATGACCATTTTGTATATGTTGGTAATACCTTCGACTTCATGTCCCATTTTTTCTAAGTCTGCTTTAATTTCATCGTGACTAATAGAAGAAGGTAAGCCTCTGATAACCACTCTATAGGCCTTTTCACTCTTCAGCTGGTAGGTGTGATATTGGATATTTCCCAGTTGGTTACTAGATTCATTTTTTAATTTTTCCAGTAATTTTTTGACATTTCTGTAGTCATTTTCATTTTGAAAGGTAATTCTAATGTCACTATTTGAGAGAGCCTTAAAATTAGTTGATTACTAGTGGTTTTTATTATTTTTTGTCGGAAAAGTTCAAAATTGTTGATATTGCTCACATTAATGGGTGGAGGCAGTGGTATTTTTGGGGTTTTCTGTTTAGTGTTACTGCTCACACTTTGTGTATTATTTTTTTGGGGGAGTTTTCGTTTTTGTGCGCCTACGTTTCTTAAGATTTCTGTTTTTAGCACTGGAAACTTCTTCTTCCAGTTCTTCCTCAGAGCATTAAATCTATTATTCTGTTGAGAGACTGGAAATTGCTGCAGCAACCAGTTGGAATTATTTGAATGATGTACCAGTCAACATCATTCAAATGAAGGCTGAAAATGGTTGACAGGCAGATTGTTAGCTCGTGCTGAATCCTCAGCTTTACTTAATAAACACATTTTTATTAATCACTTGTTTTTTGTTTCGCAGAATATTTTGAATATTTTTCAAAAAGTTTATAAAATCACTCGATCGATTTCGACTTGTTAGGTCATCATCAGGAGTATCTACTGATTTGTATTAGTAAAAGTTTTGTTATATAGTAGAAAAAAGCAAAATATAAATAAAAGAAGGAGGAAAAAAATAAAAAATAAGCAATAAAAATTAATCTACGGATCGCGCAGGTAGGCGATGAGTCATATGTTGAGTAACAAAATTCAAGGTATATTATTGCGTACGTGAGAATAGAAAAGGGCGAGGTCTGTAATTGGTGAGAACCGGATTTCTCTCTGTTCGTTAAGGATATTTTGGTTAAGAAATATTGATTTTCGAATTTCGTAAGATTCTAAGGTATCTAAACGTCTGTCTTTGGGTTGTATATGTAATATGTCTATTTCTGTAGTTAAATGGTTATGGAAAGTTGATTGATTGCAACCAGATAAATGTTCTTTAGCTCTAACTCCAAAATTGCGCCCAGTCTGACCATTATAGGAGAAACTACAATCATTGCAATTGATCCTATAGACACCAGATTTGGAAAGGCGATCAACTCTAGGTTTATTGTTAAAAATCATTTTCTTTATTGTGTTATTATTATAAAAAGCAAAACTAATATTGATATAATTGGACACGATGTTGCTAATCCGTTGACTCGTTTTTCCTATATACTCTAAGCGACGCCAATTTTTCCGCGTTGGAATATCCGGTGGATAAATACCCGTTACAGTTTTACGCTTTAGCTTTTTATTTAATAACTTTAATATAGTCCTAGTTGCATATCCGTTATTTGTTGCTATTTGAAGAATTATGTTAAGCTCGGTGTTATAATTTGAATTTGACAGAGGGATGTTTATTAGTAGTTTACATTCCGTTACATTCAAAACTAGTTTCATTTGACGTTGCCAGTCTTTTCACTTCTATTCCAATTAATACTTTGTCCCAAATAGTTTGTAATTACTTAGATAGGGATGTTGTAGATGAGAGCTTACGTCGTGAACTGAAGTTAGTTTTTGAGACTTGTATTAAACAAAATTATTTCTGTTTTGATAATACATATTTCAAATTCGCTGATGGTCTACCCATGGGCTCCCCTCTGTCACCTTTGTTGGCTGAAATTTTCATGAATTTCCTGAACTGGCTGAAATTTTCATGAATTTCCTGAACTGGCTGAAATTTTTATGAAAAATGTGTTTATTAGCTTTACTATTTTTAACCTTTTTTAGTGCAGAGTTTTCTCTCTTAAGTTCAGAAACTTCATTGCTCAGCTGCGCGATTAGTTTCTCCATTTTCTGAAACTTGGCTAACATATCCTCGTTGTTTATAATGTTTATTGATGCACTCGGCATTTGTAATGAAGTTCCCTTTTCAGTGGAGACTGCGTCTTTTGCAGTTAATGTGGACGCAGTCGCTGTTGGTACAGTTGTCTTTAATTGTAGTGTACGTCTGCTTACATTTCTAGGTGGTGATCTTAACATTTTCATGCTCTTAGGAAAGTTGTTCCCTTTATTTGCCAAGGGTTTGTTCCCCCCAGAATCTATGGTACTAGCCTCCAAGGAATATATGGAGCGGCCCGGTTGATTTGATGCTTCTATAGACGCATCCGTCTCGTTTCCTAATATTATTAGGCTATTATTTTCATTTTTTTTTCATCATAAATTTTAATTTTATTCCCACGAGTAGCACGAGAAATTAACGGTCGCCTATGACAGAGCTGGGTTTAAACCGAATGGTGCCAAATTCGGAGTTCACATACGAACGACTAAGCACCTTCTTAGCCACGCAGCCATCGGTGTATGTAATACCACCTTAGCTTTGGTATGTATACATAACACAGATGTATTTCTCATTTATTAGTAGTTTTTATGTTGTATTTTTTATAGTTTGATTGTATAAATAAATGTAATAAATATTTTTATGTTGACCGTACAATTATCTCCAGTATTGCGAGCACAAAGTCGCTTGTGACTTTTTAATATTTTACGTACATAAAATTAAACAAGCATGTTAAAATATCACTCTTAACAACCTTGTTGCTAATTTGCTTTTGTGTATAACAAATTAAGGATAGAAATAATGTTTAAGGTCAGTTCATTCGAGAATCCTTCCATATCACATAAGTAATGGTTCCGTTTGCATCTTAATTTTACATATTGATTTGTAAGATTATGCGTAAAGCATTCATCATTTATTTATACAAATGTTATTCTAGTACATTTTTACTAATCTCTTGACCTTGACCATAATTGAATTTCTTATGGACACACCTTTTATTAACTTTCAATTTTATAAATATGTTTTTCTGTTTGTAAGATCTCAAAACTTTGAACAGTGATATTTATTATTGAACTTTTTTGTATTTTCTTAGAACAATTTAATTAATTAAAAAGGATTGCGTTATATAATTCGATAGACCACTAATAATCACTGTTTCATTCAATTGGTTAGGTATACTTAGGGTAAACATATTTTGTTGTTTGAAATTTTGCTCATTTAGTATTCACATAAATAACAATGTAGTTCCATTCAATAAATTACTGTTCTGGTAAAAATATTGCTAGGGAATTGAAAATCACACAAAAAAGAAAAACTCTCTGCACACACTATTACATATGACGAAGAAAATATAGCCCAGAAATATTTTCATATTTGTGTGTATATTTATATTAATTTAATTTGGACTTTTCCAAAATGAAAAATTGAAAAGTGTATTAAATTTGTGTACATTAAATTGTGTTTCTTTCTACACTACTACCATATTATATTTGGGTTAGTTGAAGGGTGCGGCTTTAGACTATAATAAATTGGCACAGTTATTAATTTTCTTATCGTCTTCTTTTCTCTATCTATATTTTATTATACGTGTAGTAGCACTATAGCTATGTTTATAGATTTTCTTATACATGTCAATTTTTTAAAACTCATTACAAACTGACATAATTTTCAATATTTTCCACATTCCGTTATAATTTTCCATTCATAACAGAACTCTTACCACATCGGAGAAATATGTATAAGCGTGTCACATTTTATGCCATAATACTACTACACATACATTTCGCATTTAGATTTTATTTTTATTTCGGTTAGCTGTTTATTACTCATTTATATAAAGATGAGTCTCCAAATGGAAAAACACACATAATGAAAATAAAAACCTTCATGTCCCCTCTTAGGTTAAAAAAAAGTTCTAACAATTTTTTTTTCAACAAATCACACATCAAAAAACGAAACTTGAGATAATATCATTAATTTGAATTTGATACATTGTTGGAAAGTTTTTTTATTAGTCTGGGAATGAAATGATAATGATTTGTTGTAAAGCGGGAGACGAAATAATTCCCAAAATATGTTTTCTTTAACATAAGACGAAATCGAAATTTGAATAAAACTTAAACAAAAGAGTATCTAATGTTTTAAAGAGTAACGAAATAAATTAAAAAATTGCATGGGTAGTTCAATATAAATGGATTAAAGAAAAACGTACACAGCCGCTGTATTACCGTAATTGTTACCGTTTTCTATCAATAGTCACGAGTATGATAAAATTCGATGCAAATAAAAAAAATTGTTGTGTAAGTAAATTGTATAATCCATTTAAATTGCATAACACAAGCATTTTTTGATGAATAATTATCCTCTGTTTCATTACTTTTTATTACATTCCATTACTTACTCTATGCTTAAACTAATCCTAGTGATTTTCCGCTACTGAGTTAGTTCCAGGGTTCGTAATTCCGTTTAAAATCGATAGTCAAATGCTATCACAATTCCACCACTTTTCATTTTAACATGGTTTCCGTTTATATTTAAATTAGTTCTTATTTAAATCACAGTGCAATTTCTAAAAGCAGAAACTTTTGAATATCTGTACTTTTTAAATATAGAACAACATAATTTTGTAGGTATGTTTACGTGGCTTCTCGTTTTACTTGTATATCACTAATCAACCTAACCCCTACAGTTCTAGAAAAAGCAATATTACTTAATCAAAAATCAACCATATAAATGAATAAGTTACTTGTCAGTAATTGCATTTAAACATGATGCAAAATACGGTAATTTTTAGTGTTAAACGCGATTCATTGGAAAATGTCAGTTTTCGTAACCTTGAAAATCAGTTTATTACGAATATTGTTTAAATTTCTGTTTAAGCTAACATCGTGCATGTTCAAATTTCAACTTATACGGCACATGTATTAAAGGTGCTGAATAGTGTTTAAAACAAAATTTTGCACTATTGCTTACATTACGAATGTGAAAGTTAATCAGCGCGCAGTGTTGTATTTATCTAAAAATGAACTTGTTATTTATATTGGGAAAGCAACATTTGCATAGTATAGACTGAGATTATTTCATAGAAAAAATTTATGAAATGTTTCTACGAAATAATCTAAGCCTGCTTTATTAAATCTTACTTATGGAAAACTCAGTAACAAACGTTTTATAGTTAACCCCCGATTCTAACGTACAGTCACAGACGTATTTTCAGTCTTATAGCGAAAACTTTTGTCGTAGATACTTTAAATTCGTATTCTGCTCTTAGTCTTATCTGTCAGTAGTCTTAGAAAATTGTCTTCACTAATATCAGACAAATAGGTGGTCTTAGGAATCATAATTTTGACATTTAAACAAAAACAATAATTATATGTATTTGACTATAAAAACCGGAAAAATTATTCAAAATACAATATTATGTACTCTCTTAGCATATATGTAACATAAATTTGAGTTTTTTTTAACAATTTCGAATTGAACTGTCGTTTTTCGTTCATAAATTTGAAACAATATGGTAAAAATTTGGTTTCAAAAGCTCTACAAAAGTCTTTGGAGAGTTTCTAATATATTATTTAAGACTACTGTCTTCAGAATTTCAATGAAGACTTTAGTCTTAAAAAATAAAGTCTTAACAAGAAAGTCTTAGCTAAGATAGTCTTAGTAGTCTTATCGTCAGAATCGGGGGGTAAGTTTTCATTGAAATTTGCGAAACTGATACAAATAAAAAATTTGGGAATCAATTATACAGGGCGTCCCAAAATTCGCGTATCAAACGAAGCAGGGTCATAGGTGAGCTCATTTTCAACAAAAACAGCCACGTAAAGTTTTTTCGAATTGTTGATGGTGCAAAAGTTATTCCACTTTTTGGGTTTTTTAGTAAAATCGCATACGCACCCACCAAAAAATTAATTTAAAAGAAAGCAAGAGTTCTTTTGTTTAACTTTCCTTTTTAATACGATCTAGAATTGTGTGCCTTTCCAATAAAATCATTTTTATAAGCTGCATTATCTTCTGTCAAATGAAAAATTTGGTTTTGAAAACTTTTTTTTGTTGATGTTTAAGTGACGCCACCGGGAAGAGAATGTAGGTACTACAGAAAGTTGACCTATTATCAGGAAAATGTGCGACACTAATGCAGATTTTAAAATGGTATCACACACCGGGATATTTACAATAGAATGTTTTATCAACTTTTTCACAAAGTAAGACGTGTTTATTAAAAAACGCACATAACAAAATTTCGAGTTCTAAAATAGACACTTTGTCAGAAATAAAGCAAAATGAATAAAATAATCCTTTTTTTATTAATTTTAAATATTCTTCATGGATTTTCCTCTGTTTCCCTCGGATTTGAATTTCCTCCGGATTTCTACTGGATTTCGACCGGGTTCTCAGGAATCCGAAAAATCCGAAAGAAAACCGGGAAATCCGAAAAAATCCGGAACAATCCGAGGGAAATCCGGGAAATCTGTGGGAAGTCCGGAAGAAACCCGAGAAAACCGGGGGAAGTCTGGCGAAAATCCGGAACATTCCGGCAAATCCGGAAGAAAACCGGCAAATTTGAAGGAAATCCGTATAATAATATTTAAAATTAATGAACAAAAAAAATTTTATTCATTTTGTTTTATTTCTGACAAAGCATCTATTTTAGAACTCGAAATTTTGTTATGTGCGTTTTTTAATAAACACGACTTACTTTGTGAAAAAATTGATAAAAACCATTCTATTGTGAATAGACCGGTGTGTGATACCATTTTAAAATCTACATTAGTGTCGCACATTTTCCTGATAGTGGGTCAACTTTCTGTAGTACATTCGTTTCCCGCTGGCTTCACTTAAACATCAACAAAAAATTTTGAGAAACCGAAAAAGTTTACCAAACCAAAGTTTTCATTTGCCAGAGATAATGCAGCTTGAAGCAGAAAATGATTTGATTGGAAAGGCACACTATTCTAGATCGTATTAAAAAAAAGTTAAACAAAAGAACTCTTGGTTTCTTTTAAACCAATTTTTTGGTGGCTGCGTATGCGATTTTACTACAAAAACACAAAAAGTGGAATAACTTTTGCACCATCGACAATTCGAAAAAACTTTACTTGGCTATTTTTTGTTGGAAATGATCCCTCTATCACCCTGCTTCGTTTGAGACGCGAATTTTGGGACACCTTGTATATGTAAAAATAGTTGAACTATAGGATTTTCAGATTAAATTAAACCTTTTGAAAATTAAACGAAACCATATGCAAATTAAGTGAAACATTTTACAATGTAAATGAAACGTTTTATTAAATTAATTGAAACAATTTACAAACAAATTTGAATCCGTAGGATTTTATTTCAAACCAAAGAAAAAGAATTTTCTTAAAATTAGCATGTTTGTACTATAATTGAACATATAGCCGTTCCATACGAGTTCACCTTGTTATGAGGGACTTTTGCAAAAATTGAGAAATTTTCAAATCTTGAAGCAGAAAATATTGCTCTTAAATGTTAACGCACCAGTACATAGGGCGAATGTTGTTCAACATTCAGTACGAGATTTCGGGTTTACTGAATTACCGCATCCATCTTATAGTCCGGATCTGGCCCTCAAGTGATTATTTCCTTTTTACAAATTTTAAAATATGGCACAGTAGTATCATGTGCACAAGAGTATTTTGAAGAAAAGAAAAATTAGTTATGATATTTTTGATGGTTTTAATGAACTAATTGACATTATGTTACTAATGCTTAGTGTGATTGAACATTATGTTGAAAAATAATATTTTTGGATGAAATTTTTCGATATTTTATTTAAGAAGTTTGGTAACATATTGCACTCTCTTGTGTCCGTCACGCCAGTCGAAACCATATCAGCCGCAACCAAACAATTAAGAAACAAGTAACCCCGGATGCATTGTGCAGCATTGTGTACTTTTTGCTTTTTCAGCCGGGCCCGGGACCTTATAATTCCAGCCGGAACCTAATAAAGCCAGCCAGAACCATACTACAGCCAAACCAACTATGGTTTAAGAAACACGATGTATTGTGCATCATTTTTTTTAACTATTTTCTTTATTTATTGAATCTTTCAAACATGAAAATAACGTCAAACACGAGAATAAAGTTTTCAAATCTTAATAACTAAGGTAATTATGTATATCTGCGGAAGCAGAATCTACTTCTTATCAATAAGTAAGCTTAATAATTTAATAGTTTATGTTATTACAGATATATCTTTTAGGTTTCTTTTAGCTGATCCACATCTTTTGTAATTCGTCTTTGACAGTTAGGATACTAAGGTCCTTATGAATATTTTTGTTTTTACGAACCAGGGTGCTCCTGTAATCATTCTGAGAATTGTTGACTGTGTTCGTTGGACAATGTCGATATTCGAATTTGAGGTTGATTGTCATAATTGACACCCATACGACCAAATTGGTTTAATCATTGTATTATATGTACAGGAAAAGTTTGTATTCTAGGTCAATAGTTGAATATTTCCCCATCAACCAGTGCATTTTGTCAATTTTTAATTTGAAATAGTCTCGTTTCATTTCAATATGTTTTCGCCAAGTTAACCGTCGATCTAGATGGACGCCTACATATTTTGCTCCATTTGATTGAGGGATTTGTATTCCGTTCATTGTGACAGGCGGACAAGTAAGCTTATTTAAAGTGAATGTTACGTGGGTTGATTTCTCTTCATTGACCTTTATCTTCCATTTCTTTAGCCATATTTCGATGTCATAAATATGTTGTTGCAGAATTTCGGACGCCGTTTGTGGGTTTTTATGGCTACATACGATTGCCGTATCATCTGCGAAAGTAGAGGTGTTGTGTTTGACATAATATCTGCGATTTGACAAATACGACTTCATAAGTTGGTAAATTTCTTGCAATTTAAGATTAATTTTATGAAGCAGACCGTGCCAAACTTTATAGAATACTTGGGCAACATCCAAGAAGACGGCGGAGCAGTATTTTTTCTCTTCGTATGCTGACCTTATTTCTGTAGCTACTCGGTGCACTTGCTCAATGGTTCCGTGCTCGGCTCTGAAACCAAATTGATGATTAGGGATAATATTTCGTAATTCCGGTTAAATCTTTTCGATAATAGTTTTTTTGAATACTTTCGAGACGGTTGGTAGTAGGCCTATTGGCCCATATGACGAGACTTTGGTAGGATCTTTGCCAGGCTTTGGGATCATTTTTATAGTTAACAATTTCCAGCACTCAAGGATATTTCCTGATCCGTTAGCTTGGATTATTGCTCGGTTTATTTTACTTGTGACTGCAAAATCGAGGATGTGAGGGATTTTTTGTGCATCATTGAGCACTAATTGTTTTATTCAGCCGGAACCTTATAAATCCATCCATGATCTAATAAAGCCATCTGGAACCATATCCTCTACAGCCAAACTAAGTAGTCCAACACAAGCAGGACAATGGGTTGTGTATAACTGTGCACTATATGATTTTGCAGCCGAACTATATAATGCCCTCCAGAACCATAAAAGTCCAGTCGAAACAAAATTTTTACAAAAAAAAATTTTCACTTGCACAATGGTCGCAGTGAAATCTGGATTATAGTGCAACATATGAGGTCTTCGGAACAACCAAAACATTATGCACTATACAATGCCAAACACAACCAGAAAGAGCAATGCCAGCGGAAACCATATGAAGTAGGTGTGAACCACTCGGAGCAATAAACAATGAGCGTGGTTGATATGGTCAGTGTGAACTAGCTAAAATTTCAACTTGAATTATTTGGACACATTATAATTCCTGATCCGAAAAAAGTGTTAATTAAATAAAATGTTTAAACAAAATAAAGCAAAATATAACTGAAATAATTTCGCTGAAATACCATTTTATTTACTAATAATTTATTGATTATATTTCATCGTTTAGAGAAAAACTTTGTTTGATTTGGGTTCTTGCGTAAATAGAACAACATGTAGGCAATCATTTTTCGTGAAGGGTTGGTGTTGGTCTCGGCTTTTTGCAAATTCTAGTAAGTTTTCCATATGCTACCGTTTCTAAGTGCATGTGCAATGAAATGAAACTGTCGTACTCAATTACACCGTGCAAATTGAAAAATTTGTTACCCAAATTCGGCGTTTTCGTTATGTGACTTATAGAAACCTTTTGCTGTTTCTCTAGTGGTTCTAACGGCTCGACCATCGATGTTATTACACTATTATAAACTTCATTTACATTATGTAAGTTGCCACAGCCGCAATAAGATTCCCGAATATTTATCTTTAGAGAGTTGCTCACATTTTTCAAATCCAGTTTATTTATGTCTCTTGAAAGCAATGGCAACTTTCTTTCGAGTTTAGTTTCATCACATTTATCACAAATCCTTTCAATATTGAAACTGGAAATAACATCGTCGTTACAAATGCATAGATCGGCAAAAAATCCTCCAATTGATGATTTACAATCAATGACAGTGACACGTTCGGTTGAGCTATAGTTGCCCGATTTGATAAAACATTCTAGACAAAAAATTTCATTTATTAATTTAGTATGATTGTTGTAAATCTCCGCAGATAATTTTACAAAGTTTGTCGAGGAATTATAAATGTTTACTAAAAATCTGTCAAATTTGCTAGTTTTAGCTTGACTGAACATTTCATCTTGAAGTTGCCTGTCATCAAAACGTAATGCGACAAAGATAACAAAAATGCTATCAAACGGATACGTATTGATAGTAGTTATGCCGCTTTTGACAGTACTGATATGCCCATTTTTTATAATTGGTATTTTTTCCCTGTAGCTTCTATCTTGCGGTTACATATTTTGAAGTTTTACTTCTACTTTTTTTTTATTTCCAAAACGCACAAAACTTACGTACAAAACTTACGCACGTAATTGAGAAAGTAAAAATCTTTACAATAAGTTATTGGAAGTGAAGTATTTTGCAAACGGGCACATTTTGATTGTTTATTTGTTCAAAGGTTACCAAGACGGTGACCAAGGTACAAAAATATTGAAGATATTTTGAACTTACATACAAAGTATAATCACAAAGTATAGCGAAATATTATGTTTCACTACGCAATTGCGTTAACCCCCGTTGTAACCTCGAATTTTATTTTATATGACGCATAGATTCGATTTCTATATAAAATTTTGGGTTATTCTGAGTGATAGCCAGATATTATTTTAACTTCCAACGTCCTGGTAACCTCAAACGTTATATATGGCTATCACTCAGAATAACCCAAAATTTCACCATAAATGTTTTTTTAATTTAATCATTTCTGAAGAACCATCTAGTGAAACAATTTATCTCATTTTGTAGACTTCTATACGATATATAGAAATACATCTTAGTGTATTAAGTACACTTTTACTTAGTGTCATGTAAATGTATCTTTTTGTGTTGATATATTCTGATATCTAAAAGTTGTTGAGTTGGCCCAATGTACAATTTTGTGAAATGACAAATGAATTTAAATAATACCTTTTTTTTGTTAATTAATTCTCTAGAATCTTTTAGAGGTGACGACATTCATAAATTATGATTTGTTTACCTTTGCCATCAGCTTTAAAAGTGCCTTTTTAAAATTGTCTTTTAAAAACTGAAAATTATCTAAATGAAAAAGGGATCAAACTGCGGATAATCGTTTTTTTCTAATAAGTTAACGGTGTTTCTTTTGTAAGATGAAGTTAGATGTTTATTAAAATTTAGACATCCACAGACAACGTTGGTTTATGAAACCAACCCGATTTAGTGGCCCATCCTTATTATGATATTTATGATACTTTCAATCATTTAATGTCTTTAATCGTAATCAAGTTTACCTTGGAGCTAGATACGAATACAAAATTGCATTTTGGATTTATCAATAATTTAATAAACTCAAATACTATTTTGTAAAAAAATGCGCCATTTTTGAGGTTACATAATGAGGTACCTAATTCTCGGATTAATCGTCCCATTTTTCCATCCAATTCATGTTGAATTTTTATAAATATGCTTATACTGGCATGCTTGATGGACAGGAGGGCGATTGATTTCATTTTACAATTAATTTTTAAGGTATTCCCATGCGGTCATCCAAAATATGTACTAACCCAGCCAACGGTTGCTTGACATTCATCATGGTAAAGTCTTTTTTAGCAAAGAGAGCAAAGTAACTCAACCGTAATGGGGTATTAAAAGTTCTTATTTTAAATCCCCGATAAAATTTCTAAAATATGGAGTAATATAACTTCCGACTAGAAGGTAACACACTTTTCGTTCCTATCAGCTTAAAGTTGGTAGGTGGCATAACTTACTAAGTACAAATTGGCATTCTCTTATAACTCCGGATCATTCCCATTGTATATCCTTTCAAAATTAAGTTCAAATGGTCAGATATCATTAATATTCAATCCAAAAGTTTATATAACAACAAAGAGGGCAGGAGTGTTCCTCAACTGATCGGAACTCATCATCAAACGTTCAACCTTAAACCATTTAAGCAGTGCCGATTGTGTGCCGCCTATTAAATAATTATCTGGGGATCAACAAACAAATTAAAATATCTTTCAAGACTTACAATTGATGGATTTTGGTTTCATCTGCGGCTCAGTAATATGCGGCGTACAATTGGAACTCGTAAACCGGCATTTAGATCGCTCTAACAGTCAACATAGAATTTTCGAGAGATCTGCTTACAACACAGTTTCGCGCTCACAAATCTCGCGTTTTTCTGTAAAATATCACAACTGCGGTTGAATCTAGCATTCAAATTGATGTAATATGTAACATTAAGTTTGTGATATAGTAAAGCATATGTGCCAGTACAATGGATGTAACATTGACAACAAGTAAAAACCAATGATTTCGCTTGCCGCAATTTTGTTTTCTCGGAAAAGGGATATATTATTAAAACTAGTTTCGGAAATCCTTCCTTTCACAGTTCTTTTTCCTATACGTCCCCATCTTAAAGACTCGTCTGTTGACAAATAAATAAAGTCGCTAAGGCGCGGAAAAAAACTAAAACCGCTATAACGTTCTACGATCATCATGAGAGGGAATGAGATGTCATAATTTGTAAGAAGGTATTTTGCACGATGGAATTTTCGTATAACAATACGACAACATTAAAATTTCAAATTTTCATGGGTGGAAAGTGAAGACGATAAAAAAGAGGGAATCACAATCAAAATTTGAAGCCAACTCGAGCGGATCGGGAGAGTCAAGTTTGGCTCGCCAAGTCGGGTCGATCTAAAATATAATTGACATAGTAAGAGGCAACTAGGACCGGAAATTTGTTTATAAAAGTTTTGTTAAATTTAAAAGTTCATGTGAGTTCAGTGAAACACAATTTTTGTTTTTCGATTTATGTGCAAAAATACAAATAGAATTTGATAATTAATTGACTGACGTAAAACTAAAATATTTGAACTGTTGTGTGTTTTTTAAATAAATATTTAGTTGGTTCGAGTCTGGGAAGAGTGAAATGGCGAGAACACTTTTTGAGTTGGAGAATTGGCAGTGTGCAGTGCGCATTAGTGAAACGTGCACGCGGATGCCCAATAACTGGATCAACGGGAAAACGACGGGAGCTGCATAGTGGTAGGTCAACAGGTGAGTCATCCTTTTCATAATTTATTTTCCGATGTATTAATTTTTTCATGGGTGTATTGTGAATTGAGAGAGTTCGATTGCGAGTTGCTGCGGTGTGATTGATTGATTACGTTTTTTTTTGTTTTTTGGGGTCTTTTGTGGTATTTTGTTGTGTAACTAGGGCTTGTCGCCTTGCTCACAGCTGAGCATAGCTTGCTTAAAGTGCAAGTAGACTGGCACCCAAACACCTTTTAAATAACAGTTAAAAGTTTTCGTCTACACATACGAATTCCGTTAAATACGTCACCAAACAAGAAATTATTTGAACTAAGTATTATAAAAAAATATTTATTGTTTGGATGATGATTCTGTGTGGGTGTGGTGCCTAGAATGCTTCTGCTTTTAATACATACATAAAATTGTTTTTCACTTTCTCATATTTGACAGGACTAAAGTACCTAAATTTTATATGATTTTGTTAACGTTTTGGGTGTGAGTGCATGTGATTTGATTGAATTGGATTTAAATTTTAATTGACATAATATTTTCGCGCAAAAGATTTAAGAGTTGCTTGACCATAGTGACCGGTACCTCAACCGACAAATTTTCAAGAGGATCAATTTATTTGAAATGTTTCAGACATACAGAAATTGTTCACAGTATACACTGCAAAACTGTTGGTGCGATGCGATAGCATCCCCAATGTCGTTTTTTAGGATAATACAACAACAACTAAATTATTCTATTTTATTTTCCACTTGCTTCTCATGGCGAAAATCTCCTGAAAATAAACAGAATTTTCTCTTAAAATAAAATACTGTACAAAAAAAAACTTAACAGAAAAAAACAAAAAAAGGAAAAGCTTAGTGAGTCAATTGTATGTCGACGATGATTACACATCGGTTAAGTGTGGCAAAATTTTTAATATTAAAATAACATAAATTAATCAATTAAATATAAAAATAAAATTTAGTTTAATCAAAACATAATTAAAAATAAATTTAAATAATAGGTTTTTTATTTTATATAAAAATATTAAAAGAAAAAAAATAGTTTTATGCTTAGTTAGTATTTATAATAGTTTTGTGAACTTGAAACTTTTTTGGATAAAAAAAATTCTTTCGGGATTTTTTTAACAAAACAAAAGAAGAGATTTTTCAATTTTTTTTTGTGTGTGCTTTTTTGTATGAGGAATCTACACAACATTGTTATGTAATCATAAGAACAACAATCATGTGAAAGTTTTTCTTCTAAGTATATCTGCTTCATACATATGTACAAAGCTATACGCACAGTGTTAAAATTTATTTAATTTAGTGTGATTTTTAATTAATTTAATTTCAATTTAATCAAAAATAATTTAATACTGAAGGTGACCTTATTTTGGATATAAGCGTGTGTATGAATACATGCGTTGGTATATGTGTTATATTTTTGTTATTATAAATAATATTGTGTTATGTGTGCAAAAATATTAATAATGCCCAGTTTTAAAGATAATTAACAAGTAATGATAATTAATTTTTAAAACATCACATAAAGTGTCAATTATATGAAGTATTTAATGTGCATATAATCAACATAATAATAAAATTAGGTGAACAGGGATAAACGCACGTTGGTTAATATACGGATATTTTTTAAGTAAGTATTTTCAGCTCAAAGGATACCTACCAGCTTAAAGGCTCAATGAAAAAATTAATTAATTTTGTGCCTGTGTATATATGTATATCCTCCTCTATTTCTAAAAATATAATACTGATAGATAAATAAACTCGTTTTCCCGCTCTTAAATCGCACACCACATCGCACTCCACACCGTTCCCTTAGTGTGTTATTTACATTTTTCATTATGCGAAAATTCTTTTGTTATGTTTACTTTTCCTGGGAACAAAAAATATTGAAAATTAATGATACGAATGAGCTGATTTTTTTTTTGGTTCGTTTCAAAAAGTAAGTTGTTTTTAAAAGACATACATATTAAAACCGATTAAACTTTTTTATAAGTTTTGTTAATGGCCTTGGGTATTCGAAAAGTGCACAAAGCCTCTACCTCCCCCCCACCTCCCTCACCCAAAAAATACAGAATCTGCAAAAGGAAGATAATTACACACTGTTTAAATATTTTATTTACAACTCAACAAAAACCAATCAAACGTCAACTGGGGATATATTTTGATGAAAGGTGTCGCTACTCTATCAACATTATGAATTTTTAATTAAATCAAATCGTATTTTAATACACATCTTATAAAGTATGATTGATTTGCGGTTTACATTCGAATTTTGCTTTAATGATAAATTTATAATTCGGCTAAATATGAATGTAATAAATTTGAGAGGACGGCTGAAAAAAAATACTGTACAAATTGCATTGTATAAACATTTTTCAGATATACAGAAAAACAAAACTCTTCAATAGTTTTTAGTGTCGGTGTCTTGTTTGCCTTCTCCTAATGAATGTTGAATAATTTATGAGACATCATAAATAGGTTAGCGAATCACCAATTGTCTGAGGTAAAAAGTGTACTAATTTTTTTTTTTTAGTACAACAATTCGAAAAAATGTGTTACATTTTATATTACGCTATGATGGCGCGCATAGGTCAATGTCCTTTTTATATGTGTATGTGGTTTGTGTCCTGAATTTATAAATTTTTTCTATATTTTCTCACAGTTGGTACAATTGTTCAATGTTATATTTGCGATGCATTTATTTTGCACACACATAAAAATAAATTCAATATTGCCACGCCCGCTGCTTCATTCTCCTAATGTCGGCCGGTGATGATGATAGTGACGATGATTTAAAATTAAGGATGAATGATCTCTGTTACCCTGATTATGCATACATTTAAATGGATGTCTAATGACGTCAATAATATTGAATTAATTTCATCTATTATTATTTTATGATTAGTATTACTATTATAATTTTATTTGTGCTAATCTCATGGGATTACCAAAATTGTGAAAATAAACGTTTTTGGTATATTATTTTTATTTCGGGAAAATGGAGTTGTTCGAGAGAAAACTGTCACCCACATATATTCGTATATAAAAATTATCCCGTCTTTTCACGCATGCTACACATGCGCGATGTACGACATTTTCATCTGTGACTCGGAGGATGATGAAAATAATGATGTTGATGATTGTAATGAAATTTCGCCTCTCATCTCATGACGATGATGTTTTTTTTCTCCAGTTTCGAAACCATATATATCGCAATGTATAGTAGACAAGTTACAGCATCCATCTAAATTTATATATACATAATTATTTATTTTTATCACATAAAATTAAAATTAATATTATAATTAATACATAAAAAATCATAGTTAAAAAAATTAGTATTTGGAATAATAGGAAAAAAAAGAAATCCGAATTTTGTGTGTGTACCGAAAAGAAAACCCCAGTGTGTATCTACGAATGTGTGTATATTTGTGTTGTGCTATGTGAAAATTATATAAATTATTTAAAAAAAATTGCGGGTGTTAAAAGTGGTAAATTTATTTTTTATTTGGTGCAAATTTTATTTAAAATTTTTAGTTTGAAAATAACAAAATCTAAATTCCAAAAATTTCATTAAAATAAAACCGTAACACGTTACGTTTTAGCTATCGATCGGAAGATTTTTTTTTTTTTCATCTGGAAATTGAGATAAGGGTTTGAGAATTGGGTGGATTTTTTTAAATAAAAATAAGAAGAAGATTATTATTATATTACATTTATAATACACAGCATCCATTTCAACATAAAAAAGAAATAATAATCATAATACACATAAATATTTTTATTTATTTTGTAATATGAAATATTTTATTAAAAAATTAATTTAAAATTAATAAAATATTGCTAAATAACGACGAAAAATAATATTTTAGTGTTTATGTAGTTAGTTCCAAGTGGGTGTGTTTGATGCTGTGAAAAAATTACATTTTTGTGTGATGTTTAAGTTTCATTTATTCATTTTTATTTTTTAATAATAATTTATTTAATATTTTATTATCCATACATTTAATATAGTATTACATTTATTTTATTTCGTTTGGTGTAAAAATTAATATAAGAAAATCGCTAAAAATAAAACTCGAAAAGATTACGAAGAAAAAAAATGGGAGCGAAAGGTAGTGTTGAAGCAGCAAAATTAAATGCTGATGGCTGGGGGCACATAGAGGTACTAAATTAAATAATTATAAATGAAAAAATAAAATATTATAATTTTTGTGGTTTTTAATAAAATAAAGATTGACATGTCTGCATTGCGACTCGCTTAAATGAAACCGAAATGTTTATATGTATGAAAAATGGATGAATTTTTAGTTATTTATAAAACAATGATTTTATTCTACCTGATCTAAATCGCACTGCAAATAAAAAATCAATAAAATTATCTAGATATAAATATTAAAAAGAAAATCGAAAAAATTGTGTGACCTAAAAAGGAAAAAAGAAATGGGCAAATCCACACCCTTATACATAATTCAAATTATTACTTTTTTGTATTGTATGTAAATATGTATAATAAATAAATCAAATAAATAATTAACTCAACAGGTTAAAATTTCTTTTTAAATCTGAGTATATCGTGTACCTCAAAATCTCAACTGCGATCTCGCGTTTGATGAAAACGTAAGAAAGAAAACTAAAAATAAATTCACTACTGAATGATACGATCATGTACCGCGTGCCACGAGATGAGATCTCATCTTACTAAATACTCATTTCGTATTTCAGTTTGTTTTGATCGCTAACACATTAACGACGCGTGCGTTTATTTTGTTTTTGATTTTCATAAATTTCCGTGAACGCAATTTGATAATTGAGTCAGCCTCTGAGTATTGCAGAACGATCGATTTGAAAATGTCATAGTAAAAATAGACGACTGCTTTTTATCCGCTCGATTGTTTTGACTATCGTTTTTAGTGTACCTATACACGTAATATGTGTATGTAAAAATAACATTTGGTGTACAAGATCGCAAGTGTAAAATATTTAAACAAAATTTACAATTACATATTAAAATTATGTAACCGGAAATCTAAAATTAAACACGAGTGCTCATGTTCATGATATTGCGATCATTTCTAATTTGGAATAATCAGCTGTTTTGTAATAGACAGCCTCCGCTTTTATATAAAGGTGTTTGGATTGTTTGTTTATTTGTAACTCTAATTAGGTCATGCATAATATATAAAGATGAAGAAGATCAATATTTTGACACACAGAAATAATAAAATGTGTGTCTCGCGCCACACAAAATGGAAAATAAAAGAAAAACCGATATTTGGAAAATTCAAAATCGATATTATCGTTTTCACACGTGGCCCAGATGTTTTATTTTGTAATGTTTTTCTTTTTTTTCCATGTCCGGGGAAGTACCCGAAGAAATATGATAAAATTTCATTCAACCTTTGTAATATATGTATTATATAAATTACCCACATATAATATTTTATGCGTGTGCGATTAAAGAATCTATATAGAGTGCTAGGATACTTGATTGGTATTAAGAAATCATCTTCCCACACCGCACCTACATTTGACACATCAGTTTACTCTTCTCTACGAAACTCCCTTTAAAATTGTTCATCAACATCGTCACACGCGTTTATTTATAATTTTCTTTTAAAAATATTTTTTAATGATTTATTGATAATCAAAAATTCTTCTATCAACACAATAAATGTCAGATGAGTGCGAGAATGAGAATGAGAATGGGGTTGATTAATTAATTAATATTATGTTTTTAATATAATAATTTAATGTTTATAAAAACAATAAATTTTTTTACTATATTTTAATTGTAGAGAGGAAGTAGACATTACGGGCACAGACATAATCAAAGGTCTCAGTCTCTAAACAGAGGGCAAGCGCTCTCTCGAGCAGACGTTGGAGGTATGTGGTGACACCAGGGGGCCTCAGGTGATTTTTTGGATTTAAAATATGAAAAATAAATCGAAGTTAATAATTTTACGATATAAATTAAACTTTCATTTCTTCTTTATTTCGTTTTCGTATATTTATGCTCTTCTCCGCTTCGTTACAAATCCAAAAAATAATAAAATAAACAAAATCATAATGATGATTATAATGCTGATGCTGATGATCATGATGATGGTTCCGTAGGAGGGCAGGCAGGCTGTGCTAGCTGCGCAATGGGAAATAAATTAAGTTGTTCCTGTGCGCCGCTTATGCGCAAAGCGTACCGGTACGAGGATTCGCCATGGCAAACTTCTCGTCGACGTGACGGCCATCTCCTGAGGTAATTATAAATCAATTTTTTTTAATAAATTTCTCCTTTTACTTCATATATTATTTACATTTAAGAAATACTCAATTATTTAAAAAAAATATTATTTTTCGTGAAATCACATATTAGCTAACTTTTATAGTGTTTTCAGGTTGTGGGCGGAAGTATTTCATGTGTCGGCTAGTGGAGCCGGTACCGTAAAATGGCAACAAGTATCTGAAGATTTGGTTCCTGTAAATATAACATGTATACAAGATTCACCTGAATGTGTATTTCATATAACCGCTTATAACAGTCAAGTTGATAAAATACTAGATGTTCGACTTGTCCAACCTGGTGAGATAAACACTTTTTGGTTTGCTTTTATTGAGCCTGATTAACATCTATCCATCATTTTTAGGTACACGAATTGGACAAGCATCAGAATGTTTTGTCTATTGGAAAGATCCAATGACAAACGATACGTGGGGACTGAATTTCACATCCCCCATTGATGCAAAACAATTTCGAGAATGTTGTGTAAGTATTTTCAAATCCAAGAATTTCCTCCAAACTGTCCACAAAAGAGGCCGAACAATTTATTATTTATGATTTGGTTGTTGTTGTTGTTGTTTATGTTTGTTATTTTTATTTTTTTTATATCCTCACATCAATCATTACCTTGTTTCTCCCAATCAACTAACCTAATGATAGTGCGACGTTTTACAGTCGCCTTCTTTCAAATTTTCACGTAAGGCATCTTCAAGTTATTCATTGAAACTTGACCCGCCCGGGAAAGGTAAAATAAAAGCCAAGCGAAAACCTTTGAGTACACCGGCAAGCCCGTCACGTGTACGAGAACCCCAATGCACGTGTATGACAAACGAACAGTATGCTAGGTTAAGGGCACAGGATCCAAGATACAGAGGTTTAAAAAGTGTTGAAATTGATTATTTTATTTATTTAACAAAAAATTACTCTTCCAGGCTCATCAACACTTCCACGCGCAACCACACGAGGCACCGAAACAGATGCTGGTCGCGGTGATAAGGTAACCGCTGCAACATCAAGCACATCATTATATGATAATGTTGCAACAAGTATCGCGGCTGGCCAAACTGGTGGTCTTTTAGGCCAGCCAAGTGGCCAAGAAACATTGCAACGTCAAACAAAATCGCAAGAGACCAATACTATGACGAGTGTGTCTACGCTAACATCTTCGATCGGTACACAAAATCACGTAGGTTCACAAATTGGCCAAGACGATAACTCAAGTCAAATAATTGGATCTCAAAGTGGCCAACAATTAAATCTGCAGCAACAAGGACAACAGCAACGCATGGATGATGGATCATCGAAATCGGAAGGTACACAAGCTGGTGGTACATTACAGCAATCATCAACCAAATCAACGGCATCAACAGGTACTATAACCCGATCAAAAGATTATAATGATGATATGTCACGTGATCCGCACGAAATGCATCACAATATGATGAGTAGTAGTTCTAGGCGGAATAAATCAAAGAGCACTGAGGATATGAATGTTGGTGAGTACTCTAAACACAATTTTTGCGGCTTTGCGGGCATGCATTTTAAGCTGTATTGCTTTTTTGCTATTCACATGTTATATTTTATCATATATAAATTTCATAGAATACACCAACACTGCACACCAAATGTATTTCCACATATACAAATACTTTCGAACTGATGTTTTTTTTTTCAAATCCTCAGTGCTCTCCCCCCTGTTCAACAGCTTCGACAATTTCGATTTATACCACCCACTCACAGAAAAGAAAATATATACTTTACTAACCTTTTATTCGATATGAGTACCTGCAAATTGCGTGACCTCTTACAATAATTGCAATGAATATTATCGCTGTTACCTTATATTTACATATAAATTCATATTATCTCTAATCTAATTTAATTGACTTGCATGTCAATTGAATACAAAAATACCATATAGAAGCAAAATTCATCAAAACAATGCAATAAATTATTGATTTTTTTGTAGTACAATATGCTTGAATATAGATGGCAGAGTATGCTATGCAATTAGTTTACATATATTGTACATGTGCATTATAAATATTGTTCATCATACGTTTATCTATTATATATTAATTTTTTAAGATCCAACTACATTAAAACGAATGCTTAAACCAATGCCAAGCACTGAAAGTCCAGTTACATCACCCGAAATGGGTAGACGCCGTTATAATTATTACAATAATGCAATAAATGTTGGACACACACATCAACATGCAATGCATGCCGCACATATGATGAATAATATGAATAACACAATGAATCGACCATCGACACAAACATCACGATTTTCTGGATCACGGTCATCTCATGAAATTGGTCGTGGCTATCAGCAACGTGGTTTATATTTAGAGTTGGAACGTGAACGTGGCTGTGTTGAAGGTTCCCCGCCGTCCGACAATGTCATGTTCGATAATCAATGCTACGCCACTACGCCAAGTTCAAGTAATGGTAATTCAGATCAAGACCAACCATATGGTCAGCGAACCGGGGGACGACATATGCACCACCATCAGGTAAGATTGAAACAAGGATTTTAAATTTAGTACTGTGTGTTTACTTTTTTGCAGAACCAATCAAATATTACGCCAACGCCGGGTTCTCCAACGTCCCGTCTACTGTTAGAATACGAGATGCACTTAAGGAATACCCTGGCAAAAGGAATGGATGCGGAATCGTACAGTCTGCATACATTTGAGGCGCTTCTATCACAAAGTATGGAAAATTTAGGTAGAGTAGTTAATGAGAAAATTCATCTTTTTATTTTGGTTTAGTTATTTTTCCCGCCTATTTTCTCTCTATTTGTGTCTCGTATCTTAATCTTATAACTTTTTAAAATATTCTTTCGAGGTTAATGATTTTTTCTTAAATTTGAAACCATAAAAAGGCAACATAATTAACATACATTGAAAGTTCACGATCCCAATTTAATTTAAGTTTGCAAATTAATTTTTTAATTTTAATATTTAATCAGAATTGGCGGAGAATTTACCAGGATCAACACAACGAAGTCCATATCCTAGTCGTAGGCGTAAGTAGATATTTTGAAGTTCATTGTTGAATTATATTGTTTTTGTTTATTGCAATATTAATTTATTAACAAATTTTAATTGAATTTTTTGTTGAATTCTGATTGTGATATTTGTTTTTTGTCGTTATCAAAAACTGATCATGATCGTATAAAATGTATAAAAATAAATTTATAAAGATTCTTCAGCAGGAGCAAAATCATCAACCCTGCCATTGCCACACCAGCGCCCAATGAGTACCCGTGAACGAGAACGTGATCGAGATCGTGACGGATACTATAGCGATCGGAACGAATTGATTCGTGAAAGAGAACGTGAGCGTGAACGAGATCGTGGCTATTTAAGTGATCACAATAGTAGTTTCTCCGCATCACGATGTGCTTCTTGTATTGGTGAGTCAGCGCGCGCTCAATGGTTTCGACATTCGGATGGTTGGCGTTCAGGTAGCTCTACGCTTGGTTCAGGCTCCGGCCAAGGGCTGATCACGTCGCAAAGTAGTTCGGGCCATAAACGGTCACCATGGGATTCGTTACCATCGTTACGCCAAGATAGTAGCTTAAATGACTCCGGTTACAAAAGTAATCGTGCAGATTCTCTCGAGCAACGGTAACTATTTAATATGATTAAATATATCATAAAAAATTGTTAATTTGTTAAATATTTTTATGTAAAATATAGTGGTGTTTTCGATAGACAAGACAGCCTACGTTCTGATTATCTAAGCGATCGTGAAACTCGTTACGGTATTGTGCAACAAGCTTCAATTGACAGCACCGATTCGCGCCTCTGCTATCTCACGTCTTCCGAGGTAAGTGAAAAAGTTATTCATTTTATAAAAATTTAATTCAACTTGAAGTCTCTAATTAACATACGTTCTATAATAAAAATACCAAAAATGTTCAACTCTTTCGTGTAAATATCGTTGAAAAGCAAGAGGAAAAATTAAATAACTGCAGTGCAGACATTTTCCAGCATCTTTTTCTACTCCGAATAATTTTAATAGTTTTCATTTATCTGCTCAATGCTGGTAAAATTAAAAAATTACGAGTATTTTTTCTATAATTTTTAGAGCTTTCCAAACGAACGAAAATAAATCAACATTGTCGGTGAGGGAAGTTAGGTTATTTAAAATAATGGCACGAAGCGAAAATCAATTTCTTTTACATACGAGTACATATTATTGTATATGTGAACACCTCGATGATAGTTTTAATAAATTATTGTTGTTTTTATGCAATATTAAGGAAAAACAAGTGGTCACAAATTATTTTTGAATTAATAATGTGTTAATAATATTATCCCTATTAAGGTATGGTGAAAGCGGCTAATGTGTGATTTAATAAACCATCAAATCAGTAAATTAAGTAAATAAAATAAATTAGATTTAATCATAAATAAAATCATTATTTGTAGAGTTAGAAAGGAATAAAAATGGTTTAGATTAGGTAATAACGGAAAAGATTAATATTTTCTTTGCAAAATTACCATAATTAAGTTAAGCCGATTCTGTGAATGCAATATCATGGTACACGGCAAATATTGGTCGGCTAAGGTTCAAACAATGCTTTTCGTTCGGAAACAATGACGGAAACAAGGTTTGGATCTAGTTTTCGATATAAAATTTGAATTGATCTGATCGATAGATTTCATGAAATGCAACTAATATGTTATTAAAAGGTTATAAACCATTTCAAGCGAGGGTTATCTTGAATATAAAAATATTGTTTAAGATACGAGTGGAGTATGTATAATATGTTTAAGTATTCATATAATAAACAAGACCCACGCATAATACTATACAGTTTAAATTTATTACATTTCACATAATAATAGAAGAGTGGTAACACGCCCACGCATGTATTATTAGACACAATTCATAAAATATCTTGATTAGATAATAAATGTATATTGCAGTATAAACATAAAATCGTAAATTTTAAAAATAATAGTTATGGTATAAAAATTTGTTAAAATCTATTCAACAATTAAGCAAATATTGATGGTATGGTTGGAAAATACATATACGCTAAATGTTTACAAGTTGAAGGTAAGTTCCGGCACGATGGTACATATACGGTAATGGCTTGGAAACAGTATGCTACAGGAAAATATTTGATTTGAATGTTTACAGTGTTTATTAAAACAGTTCGTATTACAATGTGTCTACGAGTGCATTATTGCATTTTAGGTAAAAAAGGTATATATGTATGTTGAAAAACCTATATTCTATTTTATTTAAGACGATTCGTTTACCATACCTAAATCGCTAATACACTAATCCACCTGATATGTTGCACAAGCTGATTAAAGATACCACAAATCAACTATAATTTATAAATTTCAGTTTTTGATTGTCAATTCGAACATTACAATTATTTTCTGTCACCTCTGTTTGATAATTTTGACTTTCTGGTGGTTCGTCCCCCATAATTGATGGTGATGCGTTAACTTAGAATGTTCTTGTTGTAACGACTTGTTCTCGACTAAAACTTAAATATCATTTTGACTTCCTGCAAATACAAGGGGCAAATGTAAGATTACGTTATGGTGGAAAATTAAGTTTACGACAAAAAAATGTCCTAAATTTAGAATTAAACACAAAATATTGGATACGAATATAAGTTTATATTAGACATTTGTTGCTCCACCTTTGTTTTGTCTCACTGCTGTTAAACGTTGTGGCATCCTTAGCACTAGGAATTCGATTGGCATTTTTTCCCATTGTTCCTGAAGTTCCGCCCAAAAAGTATTTTTATTAATTCCAGTACTCAGAGGAATTTTAGAATCTAACATTGGCCACAGGTCTTCTATCGGATTTAAATCTGGTGACTGGGATGGCCAATCCAGCGTTTTAATACAACTTTCAGTAAAATAATTGTTAGCAATCCGAGTTGTATGCTTATAGGGTCAGCTGATTCTGTTAAGTTGCTCTGTAGTACGTTTATATATAAATTGTCAGTCATCCTTTTGTCAATTTTGACCAGCTTTCTCACTTCTGATTTAGAGAAACATCCCCAAACCATGATAGCTGCCATCTTTAAGGCGATCTTCTTTCCTGCACCAGACTCGTTTTTCTCTTTTTTGGGGTTTTCAATCCGAACTTGGATTCGTTACTCCAAACTTTTTGGTTCCAATACTCGGGTGGATTCTTTTCATGAGCCTTTGCAAAATTCACTCTCTTTGTTTTTTTAACAGCGCTAATTAGTTTACGTTTCTTGGCAATATATTTATTTAGACCAGACTGTTTTAATCTTCGCACTGTCCATCCCGAAACTTTGAGAACTTCTTTGGATTTTCTCATTTCGGTATAATTGTTGTCTTCAATTCAGAATATAAATTTTTTATTTGCATTTAACATACATATTATTTTACATATTAAATATAATATACTAAATACTTACATTAATCCAAAAGACTTAAAATATAATTATTAATTTATGATATTTTCACGATTTTTTAATGTTTTGTTTCGTCAACTTATATTTGCTCTACTACGTCAACTTTATTATGTACCTAAAAAAACAGAGCAATTAATAATATTCGAAAATTTTCCTTTCATCTTACTTTTGTTTTTGGTTGTTAAAGTGATGTTAGTCGCAATACAAATATGTTCATTAAAAACATTCGATCGATATAATCAAGCTTGATATAATGGTTTTCGTAAAATTAACGCTTTTCAATGCGAATGTGTTGCGTCAACTTTTAATTGCTCCCTAGTGTATGTTGAAATATTGTTGAATTTGATATTTCTTTAGAAATAAATTAGTTTATTATTCATTACTTGTGACCATTGGTCGCGAAATCGAGAAATGGTCGAGATTCTGCTTTTATGCGTTTCCTATCTAAGGGAATGATCCTTCTAGTGCAGGGCCTCCTCCTTATTTTGCATCGAGTTGAGTTTTTATCCAATATGTAACATCGAAGTATTTAACAGAATTTTTGTATTCTAGATTAGAGTTTTGTAAAATCAGAATTTTTATTATAGTATTTATTATAGGTCCAAAAATGCGTACAGTGTGATTTGTTGGTAGAAAATTTAAAGTCAGTTGTATTGCATCTAGACTTGCAAGCAGGCTTGTACTAAGGTTTTCACTTGAATCTTGATAAAATAAAAAAAATCTTTGTCAGTATTTAACCTAGTGCCACACCGAGTTCACATCGGCATAGTAGTATAATAGTAAAAAGCAGTGTTCAAAAATGATCTTCATTTTGTTTCTATTCCATTTATATTCTCTCAATTCATGATTTTTAATTTTTTCCCCACTTTTTCGATCGTGAATAGTAAAATAAAAGATTAAGAATAATATTCAGTTTTCAACGAATAGTGAGCGAATAATGAAAAAAACAACGAGATCGATGTTTTGAATAGATCAGAAATTATATTTTTCTACTGTCTGCTCACCTTGTTAAAGTTAGCCGAAAGATTCCAGCCGAAAGATAATGCAGATAGTGTCTTGACTATTTTTAAACTCTCTTTATACTCTCGCTCCTATCGATTTTTTAATTCCTATAAACTGAAATAATTTCTCCTTCATCCGAATGATGTAATTCGATCCTAAATTCTCCTAAATTCGAGTTTATAACTGATTTTTGCTGTATTCAAGACACAATCTGCATTATCTTTCGGCTGGAAACTTTCGGCTAACTTTAACAGTATGTCTGCTCCTTGCTACGCGAATAGTTGGCGAATACTTTATAAATTTGTATTTTAGAGTAAATTTTTTTTTCATCTGGCAATTTGATTTTATACTATCCAATTTTTTTTGTTTGGAGAACTAAAACAAAATTTTATTCTTTTCTTTTGTTTTACTTTTCATATTTGTTTCAATCAATAATAGAATATCCCACTACAGTGAGAATAGAGAATACATTTTTTTGTTTCCTAGTCTATACAAGATGAATATAATCAGTAAAATTTTGCTTTCTATTCACTATTCGAGACGATCAATAGTAAAAATTATTTGTTCGATCAGTAGAGAAAGAATAATATATTTTGTAGAGCGAATTTTAGAACCCTGGTAAAAAAGTATATATACGAATAAATTACTGCTCATTTCGCACAGTACGAAGTTAGCACTATTCAAAAAATTAATACTTTAAATCCTAAAATATTTATAAATATCGGTCTATTTTTAAATTCAACCGGAGCTGGCAGTGCGCTATCCAAAAATTCTTTATGTTTTGTTATTCAACCTGAGTAATTTAACTCATCTTCATAATTACCTTCTAGACCGATACAATCAGTCCAACCCCTTCCTAACATTTCGATGCCTTTTTTGTAGAACGGTTTTGTCTTTGTCTTCAAAATAAACTTTAGTTTTGGCAATCACTTCTTCATTGGTGCCAAATCTGTTTCCCTCGAGCTTTTTTTTTTGAGGTCTTTAAACAATTAGTAATCACTGCCGCATAAAAAAATCCTTTTTATTGCGCTTAAACAGTTTTAAACAGTGAACTAAATCAACGACACATCGTTTTTGATCCATTGTGAGCAAATACGGTACCCACTTCGGATATAGCTTTTTCATGGACACATGTTGGTACAAAATAAGACCAACACGTTCCATAAATATCTTTACAAGGTGAGCTATTGCACGCAACGTCACTTTATGATCTTCCAAAACAATTTCGTGGATTTTATTTTATGTTTTCTGGGGTCACAGCCTCATTTGGGCGTTCAGAGCGTGGTGCATCATCGATGGTTGTACGACCACGTTTAAATTCAGCATACCAATCAATGATGGTTGATTGTCCTTGTGCAGAGCCCAGATAACACTTATCAAACCACTGATTTGCTTGAAAGGTATCTTTTCCCATCAAAAAACAGTGTTTAATCAGCAAACGTAATTCTTTTTTTTCGATTGTTTTGAAATTAACAAAGTTGGTACAATTTAAAAATCATATGGGGTTTTATTTTGTGGTAACATCTATCTATGTGTCAAACCAGGAACTTTTCAGGCGATGTAATATTATATTTGAATCAAGTACAGAGTTTTCTTATTCCGATATGGCACGGATTTACATAAACGACATTTAAATGACGCACGACTAAGGGGACGGTATTGAGTTTTATGTACAAACGACCTAAAGAGAATTAGCTCGTTTAGGACACAAGCCACTAGTTTACCGAAGTTTTTTAAAAGGTGTCATGCATTAGGCGACCATTTTTGCTAGTATATCTATGTGGTTGAATATCTTCCTGGTTTAAATGGTAGGTCACCAATCTATCTAATTGATCTAGCAATATAATTTTGAACCTATTGGTGCAGCTTTACGAATAATAAATTTATTTAATTACATGTACAAAATTGAGGGTGAGCAACAAAAATCTTAAGTGGATTCGATTAGTTTAGTCCTATTTCGCTAAAATGACGATATTTACTAGATGTTACTAAGAAAATTAGAGCTATTTAGCTGAAAGTTAACTTTGGAAATAGCCTTTATATAGGTTTTGAAGAACTATTTATTTTATAAATTAATTGTCTTGCATTAGCGCGAATGCTACATGGCTGCATTCTAAAAGATCTGCTTTGGTTAAAATTTTAATTTTGCAGATGTAAGCATTTATTATTTATGACCTTTAGCGCAGCTGAATTTCTTAGAAAAACACAAATTGCCCAACCTTGCAATCTATAATACCTGACCAAATATGAAATTAATAATATTGTTTGACTCTTGTTTTAACAACAATTCTTGAATTGGTCTTAAGTTTGTGATTTTTAGAATATCGTATCTTTTCCTCTCAAATGGTTAAGGATAAGCACTATTATTTCACGACCAAATGTACCTTCGAAATGCGTATTTTATAGACAAAGCTGGGTTGGAATTGGTAAAATAAGCTTAATTACCAGATTTGTTAGAGTTTGATGGATTATTTTAGTAATATCCTCTGCAACAAAACAAAGAAAAAAATGTTATTATCCTTTTGTAAAATTTGTAAAATTTATGTTTGAAAATTTATTTTTCTGCTATATGAAAATTAGTTATATTTTAAATATGTTACTACCAAAAAATAAATAAAATGTACCAGTAAAAATATTTAGTTTAATTAAGACATGACCTTGTTAAAGTTAGCCGAAAGTTGCCAGCCGAAAGATAATGCAGATAGTGTCTTGACTATTTTAAAACTCTGTTTATACTCTCGCCCCTATCGATTTTCAAATTCCTATAAACTGAAATAATTTCTCCTTCACCCGAATGATGTAATTCGATCCTAAATTATTCAAAATTCGAGTTCATTACTGATTTTTGCTGTATTCAAGACACTATCTGCATTATCTTTCGGCTGGAAACTTTCGGCTAACTTTAACAGTATTAAGACATGCGACAAAACAAAGAGAATATATTTTTTATTAATTAAATTGGATTGGTACTTTTAAAAATAGTATTTAGTTCGACCACCCTGGGCCTTCTTAATAAGATCAATAAGATGAAATAGTCTTCGGGCAGAGAATCGTACAATTTTTTGATCAACATTATAGGAATACGTTTCCATTCCTTTGTTATTGCGCCTTTAGGCTCTTCTACGATTTGATATGGCTTGCTTTCTGGTCATTCCAACAACTGTACATTTTTCATTTTAAACAGCGATTTTGTAATGTGTACAATGTGGATTGCAGCATTGTCTTGCTGATAAATGAAGTTGTTGGATCCCAAAACCTCTCCAATTTTTACAAATCGTGGGTTTTGTAATTCAATATACACATATATTGCTGTTCTGGCGGCTACTAATGAAAACCAAATTAATGACACCTTACTTTGAAATGGCTCTTCAACCCATTACATATCCACCTCCCAAGCGCTTTATAAGTGTAAGGGTTCCTTCCGTAAATCGCGATAATAATAATCCATCTTAGATGAATTTTTTCTCATCAGAGAAAATGACTTTGTCCCAGTTATTTGTCCAAGGCATATGCTTTTGTGCCCACTCAAATCGCGCTAATTCATGGTGAAGTTTCAAAGCAGTGTTCTTTCGATTTTCTTTCCCTGTATATGTTCAGCAGATTTTAGAACCGTTTGAACAATCCTTACAGACGTTCAATACTTCTTAAGTTCAAAACATTCTTAATTTTTGCAGCAGAATTCATAGAATTGGAAGCTCATCGTAAAATCAGCCGTTTAGCTTGTTTAGCTTGTAGAGTGATAGCACTATTTCTTCCAACTTTCGGTTTCTCGTAATTTTTTTGATCTTGCTGTTTGAGATATCTATAAACTGTTGGCAATCCTCTGCATGATTTTCCCACTGAAGTCCGACAATAATTGTATCCACTTTAATTTTGGAAAAATATGTTCGTCTTGGCGTAGAAGTAAATTTATTTAAAAGAAATAAAAAAAAATACAACTTACCGTCAACAAAACTTAACGCAAACTGAGTTTCTCTTTGTTTTGTCGTATTGTTTTACGCACTTTTGTTAACAAATACAAATCAAGTTTCATAATTTTTTCACGTGAGTCTGCCATGCTACACACGGTTTCATAAGACCGGCTTCACCTTCCTTTCTTTCCCCTTTTACCAACAAAATCCGTTTTAACTGTGACATTAAATTTTTCGGTCAATCCGAAATGAAAAAATAGAAATGAAAATAAAAAAATTTAAAGCCATTTTTGAGATGTAGATTTTTGATAAATTTTAAAATCTATTACTACTTAGTTTGAAACCAGAAGTTGAAATCATGTGTAGCTTGGCCAGAGGATATAAGACTAAGAATTTTCTATTTATGATTACTGTCAAATCGTAGTTTGTGCAACGGGAATACATGGTCTTGATATAAATATTCATAATTTCAATTTTTAATGAAAAACGTAAACGGTAACCTAAAGCCGTAACCAGTGTCTAAGAGTTTAATCTCGATGAATTTCCAAATCCGAGGGGAGGGATTTGGGCTCCAAGTAGCAAAAATATTAAGATAAATATATGATTAAGACGTAATTACATAGTAAATAGTGTCGATGCTTGCTTTGTATTTAAATGTGATGCAAGGTTGCTTTGTAAAAGAAACAATGCAAGGTTTACTTATAGGCAGCAACATTTCGAAGTTTGAATCTTTTTTAACCCATTTCGGATTTTCACTTTCAGGTAGGCTACCCTGTCTCTTGTGGATTGGTGCTTTCTAAATCTACTTTAATATTTAGAAAATTGGTTGTAGTTTTCAAGGTGCCATTTTAATCTATTACCAGTCATTCCGAGTCATTATCAGTAATATGCTTGTTGGTTGTTGTGACTGAGATTTAATTCCGCTCGAGCTAGTGATTATCGGAACGTATTAGAATTATGAATGTTTCTCTATTTTCAAGACTCCTGCGTTGTGACTTTTAGAGTTACAGAATAATGATTTGTATTCCTTTACCTAATTGTGAACCTATATATACTAGAATTATATATGACAGAAGTTTGTACGAAGCTAAATTCAGTAATGGGAGCATCACCTCCATCCACATTATTGCAGGGAAGTGACCACATATTTACACGCGAACAAAGGAATATCATAGAACATTCTGTAATTTGACAGCCTATTTGTGGGGACAGGTTCATTACTTTTGGCACTTCTTACCCATTTTCAATTAATTAAACTCCCTTCTTACAAACATTCATGTTTAATTCTTTTTACGTTATTTGCTTTCTTTTTACTTTAATTTGTTTTACAAAAATTGTTCCCTAAAGAAGCCGTTCACTTTCCAGTTAAGCGTTGATATAAAGAATGAATTGCTGAAAAAGTTGACAACAGTTTAAAAGTTTTTTAAGTTCACCAGAGGGTGTTTTGTCTGCTCGACTACTCTGTGCTCATCTGAAAGCATTTGCTCCAATGCAGTTTTGAATAAATTTACCATTAAATTCATGGAGCGCATGTTATAATCATAGTCCTTACCGTAATTGAATGCTGCTAATTTATTTTATCTTTTAATTTAACAATAGAAAATTCCACAACTGATTAGTTCACAGTTGTGGAATTTTTTATTGATCGACTGTATCGTAAGTAATTGTTTCCAGTCGTGTCTTACGCTGTACACTTGTTTCAGCAGCTCTAGAAGAAGAGGTTGTACTTTGTTCGTTATCATTTGAGTTCCGGAAGAAGATGTTCTTTTCGGTGGGTCGGTTCAATTGATTGATAACGCAATTTGACTCATACAATAACTCAGAGTCAACAATATTCTCTTTCATTAATTGGCAATGTAATTTTCACCTTCATGTATTTCTGTGGTTAGTTTCATAAATTTTTTTTTAAAAAAATTGATGTTTTGGAAAAAAAAAATTGTGTGGGTGAGAAGGGTCCCAGGGGATGAAGCTCTCGTACTCCAGCATGTCACTATTTCTGTACCGGAGTGCCCAGATCCCGGGGTCTAGTCATGGTAAAAACTTCATAACGATCGGCAGAGCGGCTGACACGCCCATTCGAACAAACAAATAGCTAGGAAGGCAGACAGAAATTCGTTTTAGATACATGTTGAAACGTGTTTTTGTAATGATTTAAATTCTGACTCGCTGTTAATATAATTTCGATGTTATAATTACGTTCTTGTAGGTAATTTTTACATTCCTCGCAGAAAGCTCGTTTGTAATTCCATTTAATTATATCATTATTTCCGCTTCTGTTAAGATCATTGAGAACATTCCATTCTAATTTACTAAATATTCCAATTGAACAAACAGAGTCGATTTGGTCAAACCACACATAAGCAATGTTTAATGTTTCGCATTCATTAAAAAAAATTAAAAATTAAAATTGAAAAAAGTTGAAAAAGAAATGTTTTGGTTTTTTCATACTATTACACATCCTGCATCTTCCTTATTTCATAGAAAAATTCATAGAGAAGATTTAAATTTGTTGCTATTAAAATTCAATTTGCTCGGATAGAGGATTCAATGCTGAGTTGTGTTCAAATTTTGATATTGTGTGCTTGGAATCTTTTAAATGTATAAACTCACTACAATTTTGGTCACATCATTAACGTCATTTTTATAGCGGTACAGTCCTATTAAATACTTTACTTGGCACACATAAGTCACGCTACAATTGCGGCAACCTTGGTAAACCACCATTCATTGAACTAATTATTTGAGTTTGTTAAAAATATGAAAATTTCCTTGAACAGAATTGAGAAATAATTTCTTATTTCATTTTGTGATCGAGGGTTAGAATTTTTATTAAACTAAATGTGTTGACAATATGAACTTTAAATTTTTTGCGATAATGATTTACATTAATAATAACATATTCAGTTCAAGACAGGCAGAATCCACATATAATTTTAATGGAACGCACACCAAAAATCCAAACTCGGTAATATTTTGCTAAATAGTTTGCAATTAAGGAAATTATCTCAAAGATTGGGACAACAATATTTCATGAAAATTCACAAATATTTTGACTAGTTTTGAAATATAATACCAATTCACAACACTTACGAGTAATACATAATCAATTTTTGGCGTATCTAAAACACACTAAATTTAATAGCGAATAATCCAAATTATTCACTGTCACTTTATTTAGTGAGTATTTCGACAAAATGGATAGTCTAAGTTAAACGATAATACTACACACAGGTTTACGAAAATTAAAATCCATCGGTCAATAAGACCCGAGCCGCCAGTCCAGTAGCTGCTTCATATGCCCTTTAATCCTAAATTATAAATCTCCCAAAGTGCAATTCTTGACAATATTTATATATATATATATATATATATATATATATATATATATATATATATATATATATATATATATATATATATATATATATATATATATACATATATATGTGTACGTATGTACTTGCAATTAAATTTATAAAATAGACTTTTTATGAAACAGTCCTGAATGTGCAATCAATCAATTACTGCAACTAAAATTGTAACCGACCAAATTGCACAGCGGTTAAAGCCAACATGTAAAAGCGATTTTACATCATCTGATTACGATCGGTGATGAAAATGAACATAACTATGACCCCCTGTCGGATTGCACAAGTCATATGCCAGCTCTATAGGCTGGCATGCAGCTATGCAATGTACATCGGACTTATCCGTACGTTCTCAGCTAAAAGCGAACCGCAAGTTAGTTGGGAATGTTTCGGTCCCAGAACAGATTACATAGATTAAACCTACAGGTCAACCCTTGCTGTTTCAAAATTTAATATTTAAATTAATTTAAATCTTATAGTTCTTTGTTGTTTTTTATAAATGCCAAACTTTTCAACGTCATTGTAAACATTTAAAAAGCCCTCATCGAAGCTGCCACTTTCGGTACACAGATTTTCCGTAAAATATAAATTAGGAAGTGTAAATTCGTCTAAATTATTAATTTAAAGATTTTCGGCTCTTTTATAGACAAATTAATATTATTTACTATGACATTCACAATTTTTGCGACTTGTCGAGCCAGCAAAAAAGAGGCCATCTACTAATAATATATCTACCACAAAACCACACCATTTTTAACCCCCGCAGGGTCATTGTGTACAAATACACACAACCCTTATAAAAATTGAGAACCTCCTCAAGTTCATTCTTGGCATTTTGATTTCGTACTGATAAAATGTTGGTCTACTCATCAGGTTGCAGCGATCAAACTGCAAAAGGTTGGTATACATTTCGTTTTGTTGTACACCCGCTTTAACGATTGGTGTATTGTTCGGGGTTCCTCCCCCTAGCCAGCAGATTTGGTCCGCGGATGGTACTGTATTTCCCACCTACCTTCCGGCAAGCCGGTTAGAGCATTCCCCTATCCGCCACAGGGGGACGCGCCACGATGGGAGTTCGGCATCTCCACACGGGAGTGTTTGTCCTTAAATAAATTATAAAAATTTATTTGTGTCGATTGTTTTTCTCTTCTCTTTTCATGCCAACATAATGTAGGCAAAAATGTTTAAGTAATAGCTTAGTACCATTCAGGGTAGAAAAATTAATAGTAAATTGTTAATTTTATATAAATTACAATTATAACTATACACAAAAATTATTTAAATTAAATTTAGGAACAAAGCGCACATTTTATCGATTAAATCAATACAATATTCATAAAATCCCTAACAAAATTGTAGAAGTCTATTGATTTTAATATGTGGTCAAAAAGAACAGTTAAACAAATGAATTTTCTTGATAGATGAAATGATTCACTTTGAAACCAATCTAGAAGCCTTTGCCTTCTCCAATTTCTTGTAAAATAATTATTTTTTATTTTGTTATTTTCTATCGATAAAATATTTACAATTATGCCGCCCGTAGGCTCTGATAGTTTGCCGCTTTAAATAAAACAAAAACATACTAGTTGCATTTAATTTTTCATTGTTAATGTCGATCGCAAGTAAGCCTTTATTCGTCGAAGATAAGAAAACAAACGTTCAGCAGATTTCAACCAACAGTACAATTCCTTCACTGGTTTTTCGTATTTGCAAAGAAGTAGATGTTCTTTGAGCACATTCATTAATAAAAGTCTCTTCTTCAATATCATTTTGAAAATAACTGGCAAATTCAGATCCTGCTTTATGTATTTCGTCAGTGCTTATTTTGGTTAAGTTTAATCTAATGAAGAAGCGTTTACTGAACTCATGATAATTGGCGTCTTTCGAGCTTTGCTATTATGTTAGCCTGGATAACTGTTACTTTCCAACAGTTATTAACTGACCAGGACCTGAGCCGGTTTTCAGAATTACCTTGAAAAGATTCATCAAAATGAGATTTCTTCTTTCGTTGTCGAGATAAATGAAAATGAAACTCATATATGTTGGATAGGGATTTCGCCTTTTGCACGAAGTTTTCAAATTCATTTTTCGTAGATTTCATCAGTTGTATTACAGAACTATACAATTCAACAACATTAGCAATATTAATTTTACTATTTTGAAGAATTTTATTGGTTACATTAAATCTCTCTAGTACAAATGTCCTAAAAACGGTCATAAATGCAGTATCTAACCGCTCCAAATTCAATCGATGCCCTTGGCTTCATTTCTAGAAACAATTTTTCTTCCAAATCATTTTCTGGTTAAAATTTGTACTATTTCACTCCACGAATAATTTAAGCGCTTGTAAGCATCACCACGACCTGACTTTTATATAATAATATATTATATTCTATTTGTTTGAATCCCTATTCTTGCATTCACTAATTAGCTGCAAATTAAAACTTTCACGGACATTGTAATTAATGCATTTAAAGATGATTTGAGCACACTTTTTGTAAAATATTGTTTAATTGCACACAACCAAATTCAAGAAAATAAAATGTCAAATATAACACACAATGAAAATTAACTAGCGGTTCTCAATATTTTTTTGGAAATAATACCCAATGAACACTATTCAACAAATTCTCATTGGGTATGATTTGTATTGAGATGTGAATGAAAGTATTGTTATTATATTGCTGATACAAAAATTATTCAGTCATATTCAATATTTAAAATCGAACTAGGCCCGGGCCTATTGGGAAATGAAGCACTGGACATAGGTATTCATTATAAGGAAAAAGGAAGTATCAATTTAATTTAATATATCCAAGATGGTCTTTGCATTACAAACGAGCATTTTCGCGTAAAACAATATCGTGATTAATTACTGTAACTCTATAGACATTAGTAATCTCTTAGTTTGGCAGATGTTAAAACATAATAATCAATAACAAATGTTTTTGTTGTGTCGTCTTCAAGTAACATAAAACTAAATTCCTAATGAATTTGTTGAAAAATAACAAATAAAGTGTTCAGTTTGAACCTAGATATATGATCTAATTACACCCAGAGCTCTTTATCACGGAAATGGCGTGTTCAACGCATACCGTTTTTCTACACACACTGCATGTTTTTGTGAAGTCCTATGTCTCTTAGAAGTAGACGAAAAACACATCCAGCATTCTCCTGAAGTCGTTTCCCAAGTACGCATTCGATTCCTGACCGAGTTTGAAGATTTCGGTACACATTGGGTACAAATGCTCGAACAGAAATGTGTGAAAGTGCCAGTTGTAATGCTAGATCTCAAAAAAGTTCTCGGCATCTGCATGTCTTATCGAAGGGTTATTTTCGATGTATATTTTAAATGCCGCCACACATGCAACATCAATAACATTGTAGATGAAGGCTAAATCCGATCTTAATGTTGTTTTTTTTCTGTAGTGCGAGACAAGTTTGCCCATATTGTCAACGCCAGTTTTATTTCTATTAAAATAGAGAATAATTTCGGGTTTCCTTTTTTCTCCAATTACTGTTTCACTATAGTGTTTAGTGGACAGTAGTAATATACTTTTTTTTTGGTACGTATAAGAGCATATCGTAATGTTATCATCACTGAATCCGAATAGTGAAGAGTATATACCATTTATGGAATACAATTCTTATTTTGTTTTTCGAAGTTCCGACAGTTAATAAATTCCATGGTAACAACGTTCGTTTTCTTCCACATCCTTTGAAGCTCATACATAGATATTTTACAACTCATTCCCCTTTGTTGGTTTCTCTTCCTGTTGGTTACTTATCGGTGTAAATTTGACCTGTAATGAGATATGAGTTAGACGAGTCCCAAATCCACCAAATTTTGATACCGTATTTGGCAGGTTTTGATGGCATATATTTGTGTGAACTTCGTTCGTCATATGGAATAACCAAAAAATATTTAAAAATACATATATAAATAAGTTTAAACAATATCAGATAGTACATAGACATACCACGAAATGGGAATAGTTGCTCATTTACAACGATGCATTCAGAGGGCGTGTAATTATTTCGCAAATTGGCGTTTAGCATTTCAAATATTTCGCTTATGGCAGCAGCTTTATCACTCTCGAATTCTAATCTCGTACGCTAGTTGTCAAGTCTTATGAATCTCGATGCATGCTAAATACAAGGGATTGGAAGTAGTTACCCATAACACTGTTACATGCTCGTTGTTAACGATGGGCTAAGGAATTCTCTTTATACAATGTGCCCGTTGGATTCCTTGATCAAAACGAAGGTAACTAATTATATCTATTTAGTCAATAAGAATATCAAACTTAAACAAAACTGTTTTAGTCACTTTAGGGACACCCTGTATATATTGTATATTTTTATCGTTTTTATACACCAAAATATAAAATTTATAAAATGAATGTAACGACATAGAGGGACCGGCAAAATCTGTTTTAAAGGAAGAAAAAACCGAAAAAATACACTTCTCCACCGGAATGGGTTAAGTTTTAGTCATTTTAAGTCTAGTTACATATATAATGTGTTCGGGTTTGGGATCCTAATCCTTTTCGGGAGAAACCTTATTTCATTCTGAGAGAATATTACGGGAGTTACCTTATTTTCATCCACTAGTCACAGTTTTTCAAATATATGGGCGATAGGAAACCAGCGATAAAATTCATATCTTCCACCCGTAGCTTCATCATTATAAAATTTATAATTAAAAGGAATATCAACATATTTTCAGCCGATCTGATACTTTGCTATTGATAAATGGTGTTGGTGTAGTTTTGTTAGACTAGTGCTGGAAAACAGAAGAAAACGTTTCATTTTTCTTTTCCAACATAACAAAAGACATCGCATGCCAAATTCATTGCAATATTAAAACGAGAAAGTCTTCTAAGTGCATTACATGAGGTTTACCGCAAAAACTAGGACCTGGAAGTGGAAATAAAGTACTGGAATTTGGCGTGGAATATAACGGTTAATTAACATCAAACATTAAAAATTTAAATATAGAGCTAATTGCCGTTTAAATATGTATAAGTTAATTAAATATTTTAGAAGTTATTTAATAGCTGCGTTCATATGTTTTATTCAAAATCCTGTTACTTAGAGAATATCGAATCTTCCTATACAATATATCATTGAGAATAAACCAAGGAACCATCCCTTGGTTGGCGATTTCAACAAGAGTCACTTTTTTTTATTATAATTGCCTAAATAGTCTAAAAGACTGTGACAGGCATAGCATAACTCAAAACCTCAACAAAATTTACAATTTCATATTTAACATAAAAAAAACATTATCTTAATTAGAATTAAGTAGGATTTAACATTAACATTAACTGAAAACTTATTATAAGATCTTGTCACTTCAAAACTGATCCTTTGATTAATCTGATATTTTTTTTGTAGTATATATTTAAATATTTGTTCACGTAGCCAGGTAAGTGGTTGCTGCTAATTGGATATTAAATTTGAGTCTACTAGATCTCTCTTTCTCTCTCTCTCTCTCTCTATCTATCTATCTATCTCTCTCTATCTATCTCTCTCTATAATACATTCAACCATTTCCTCATTAAGTGGTCTTTCAAGAGCCGTTTATATTTCATAATATTAGGCTTTACTCTAATAGCCTGGATAAGCTCATTAATTAGATCTGGGACTATATAAAATGGATAACTTTGGGAGCGCTTGTACTTACAGTATTTAAATAATATGATGAATTTGTATTGTTTCTTGTATAATGTGAGTGTACTTCAGATACGGTTATAGGAGTCAGATTACATTTCGTGCTTTCTTAATAAATATCAATAATTGAAATTTCCCTAGAATCTCTAAGGGAAGTATTTTGGGAGAGTACAGAGATTTAATCGACGTTAGTACTGGCAGGCACTTGATAGTTTTTATGTCCTGTTTTGCAGAACTCAGAAACTTTTCATGGAATTTTTCGGTGCAGTAATCCACAGCAAGCTCATATAACTCAAGCTAGAGTTGATATAAGTGACATAGAATAACTAAGTTGTTCTTTCATCAATGAGACTTCTTATTATTTTGATTTTTTAACTTTCAGTAATTGTTCCTTCCATTTCAGGTTTTGATCAATAATAAGCCCCAAGTAAGTAGTAGTTGCAACTTGGAGTATTTTATTATTATTTACTTCCAAGTAACGGGGAAAATTCGCAGGAAACTTTTTGTTTTGGAAAATTATGTATTTTGTCTTTAACATGTTCATGCGCATTTTATTAGCAGTCAGCCAGTATTCTACTTTAATAATATCTTGTGCCATTTAATCAAGAAGATTAAGATCATCTGAATATTTATACACTAGAAGAAAATCATCGGCGTACATAAAAAGTTGTTCAAGCAAGTCTATATTGAACATGTCATTAACGAAGAAGTTAGAGAATTCGATCAAGAATAGAACCCTACAGCACACCAGATACCATAGTCAGCGGCTCGCTCTTAATGCCATTTACAACCGTGTATTGGACACGGCTAGTGAAATAAGATTTTAAAATGGAGAGGGTGGCTACGGAAGAATTTAACTTTGTAATTTTTGAAAGTAGGATTTTATGTGGCACAGTGTCGAAAGCTTTTTTACGGTCTATAGAGAGCATCGATACATACTGCTTGCGCTCTAATCCCAAATAGATTTCATTGAGAGCAGACACTACTGCTGACTGTGTGCTAGATGCTTCGACAAATCGGAATTGGTTAGAATGTATAATTTTATTGCATTTAAAATATTCATTCAATCTAGCTACAATTATTTTCTCAAATATTTTAGAGAAAACATTCAGGATTGAGATTGGTCGATAGTTAGATGGAAGCATTTTGTTTCCCGCTTTGAAAACAGGGTGAACTATTGAAGTATTGAGACAGTCCGAAAAGTGGCCAATATGTATGGATTCATTGATTAATTTAACGGTTAAGGGGATGAAGGTTTCAGGTTAGGTTTCAGTGGTTGACACGTCGGCCATTTTTGGCCCCCCACGCATTCACGCCACATCATTAACCCATTCACCTACTCACACAATTACTACCTGCACATTGCAAGCTCCATGTCAACCTGTACATTGACCTGGACGGAGGGTCGATGTTGAATTCTGCACTCCATCAGAGGATCTAAGTTGTGTTTATTAACATCACCGATTGTAATCGATGATGAAAATTCGATTTGCATCTACCCTCTGATGGGATTCGAACTTAGTACCTCTCGGTCCAAGTGCCGAAGCTTTAACCCCTGAACCACTTGTCCGGTTGGGGGGAGGGGGTTGGAAGGGGATGAAAAAAGTCTTACATTTTCCTATAAACTTCGCTGAAATTGAATCATATCCTGATGCAGCAGTTCGATTAAGATTATTTATTATTGTTGTAACTTCCAAATTATCAATAACTGAAAAATTAAGTTCCGGGAGCCCTTCATATTTTAAGTAACTGGAAAAATGGAGTATTGTAGTATGGTTGGTTGTTCCGTCAGTTAAGTGTCCAATGTTTATAAAGTATTCGTTAAAAATATTAGCAATGTCGTATGAGTCATGTTTAACTCCAGACAAATCGTTAGTCAGTGCAATAATTGGATTCCCAGAATACTTATCATCTTTGTTAAATATCAGTTTTTTTAGAACCATCCAAGTCGCTTTGGAATTTCCTATAGAATGCTGGAGCGCACCAAGGTTAAACGCTGATTTGAGCACTCATTTAGTATAAATTACTTGGTTCCGAAAATACTTGAACCTTACTTTACAGTAATAGGTACTAGGATATATATTTTGTTTGCAAACCAGTAGGAAAATCTATCGCTGTAAAGAATAAATTAACAATTTTATAAAAATTATATCTGCTCCATATATTGTTAATTTGTTTATCTGTAAATTACCGAGCAGTCTGTTTCTTACCTTAATTAATATTCCCGTCATTGCATTCTTGAACGCCATCTATTAATAAACTCTTCTGTGCTTATCAATGAATACCATATTCGGTCCATCTAATAATAATTATAATAAAAAATCAATTTACTTAATTTTATTATCCGCTACATATAAATTAACAAATCCCAATAGAATGTCGCTTATTGAATAAAATCCTTATACATATAACAAAGATGAGAAAAGGAACAAAAATTACATAAAAGTAACTTTTACTATGAGTACTTGTGTAACTGGTTGAACCGCATAAGGGTACGTATATATAACACAGTTTTGTCTATATCATCTATCTCTATGAATATAAAGCGGGTATTTTCCTTTCTTACATTTTTAACCGGAAAACAAACAGAAAAATGTAAGATAGATGTATATTCTTATTTTGCAGCCCCCACATTTTACAGTAACACCAGCGACAACCACGACCAAAAATTAAATCGATTGTTGCAATATATACATTCTTTCATCCATATTTTAAATACTGTGCTGTGCCAAAATATTATTTCTCATTCCAGATTATACATTTTGATAAGATAATATGTAAAAATTACAATGTGTCTTTTTCAACGTTTACGTATACATGCCAAATGTGGGCCTAAAATCAATGAACTCTTCTCATTTTTTAAAGGTAGTGTTTTTTGAAATAACCGTAAAAAACGTAGCATAAACCTTATTTGATATTTTAATTATCCCCAAAAAAAAAGGATGCTAAAAGCAATTAATTTTACACTATTATCTAGAATACAAAAGGAGATTCTGTTCTCTTCCATATATTTGACTAAAAATAAAAGTTCGTTTGAAAATTGATTTGGGCGCATGAGCTTTTCTATTTCTGCAAAAATTTCTAAAATTCTTCCTCTCTCTCGCTCTCATTAAGATGAAAATAATAATAATAATAATTTTCGTTCATTCATTGTGAAGTTTCACAATACCTATACCCGTCGATTTATGTTTTCGAGATAAAACGAGATAACTACACAGTAAATTTTATTTGTTCTTGCTTCATTGAGAGGCGAGATATTTGTACATGTTACGGGAAATTTTTTGAAAGAACGATTTTTTTATTTCCTATCATCCCACTATAGATATATACATATATACTCTTATTACTAGCAGTATTATTATTTTTTATTATTATTCAACAAAAAAAAAAAAAAAAAAAAATAAAAAATAGGAAAAAAGTATAAGCATTGATTCACATTCGTAACACAGTAAAAGTGGAATAATTTTTTCGTTTTGTTTGAAAAACCCTGACTTTTCACGATGTAAATGTTTTTAAATATAAAATCTAATTGAATTTAATAAATAATTAAAATGTTTGTGATTTTACGATATAAAGTGATTTTCCTTATTCCTAGTTGCAATAAAGCTCTTTTATTACTTGTACAGTAAAGTGAAATGTCAAATTGATTTTTTTTTAATTTTCACAATTTTGACAAGTGAAAGTTTTTTATTATTTATAATATAAGTATTTTATGTATATAGTAATCCTCAAGGACGATAATCAATTTATAAAATATAAGAGAAAAAGCTTGAACAGTTATAAAATATCGATTTAAAAGTTCCATATACTTATTTTTATAATCACATTAAAAACTGTTGGTAAAATAGATAAAGGTCAATGGACTTTTAACATATTCCCACATGTTGTCATACAGTGCTTTTATTTGAGTATAATTAAATAAATAATTTTGCAATATATTAGTGAAGAGCGCACAATGTTAATTTACGGTAAGCTTTTATAGAATCGTATTATTTCATTGAAATAACCTTGACATTAAACCATAATATACCTATCAAAGCTGCGTTACTATAATATAATTAATTTTATCCGTTTTCTGTACACATGTACTAAAAATATAAAAGGAATAATTGGCCCGAACTTCTTGATTGCTGGTTCTATGGTGTTAAACATGCTATTCTGAATTAATTAAATATTTAACAGTGTACTGTGGTGGGTAGATTTATTTTTCATTTTGATGTTAAGAAATGTGTCAAAGGTCATATACACATACACAATGTGAAACCCACATTTTTAATTTTTACTGAGCTTCCCAATAACGACACAAAAATGCTATAAATGATTATTTAAATCCTTGGAAAACATAAAACCATAAAAATGATTCGAAATTAATTCAAATAAATCAAGATTATTATATACACTATACCAAAACATATACATACATATATAACAAGAAAAACATAAAGAAAATTTTTGTAACGATGTACAAATACATTGTCATAACAAACCGAAAGAACTAACCAAACTTTCATAAAAGCTAAAAACTAACTTAAAATGTGTTACAATATTTTCATCAAAGATGGCACCAGTATTTTGGTTTATTTCTCAACTAGCATAAACATTATAATTTTTGTCGATGCGACACTCCACAACAAGTTAGTTTATTTTGAAAACTTTAATTTCGCATATCGGGGTGAAAAACTTTTCTTTTGTAATTTTGTATATTGTGGCTCATCATCTGCCGCACAGAACAAGAAACTGTAATTTCTGTAATTGATTGAAACACGCAATTCGGAAAATTTATATTCGCTTTATTTTTTATATACGTGTGATGATTAGAAACTTTCTTTGAGTAAGTTTTATAATTTTCAATAGAATATTACTTTTTCTAAATATGTTTGTATGTACAATCTTTTTAATTCAACTCTACAAAAATAATGAAGGTGTACTATAGGTATATGTATTTTGTATGGTATAACATACTTTTGGATAAAAGAAATATAGGAAGGAAACGGTTAAATGAGAGATAAATATATAAATGGTATTATTTTTGGTTGATTAGAAGAGATCCGAAGCAAAACAAAAGCAATTTTGACTCCAAAAATAATTTTTTTGGAAAAACACTTCGCATTATTTTTTGATGATTTTTCATTGTGATATAATTATAAATAAGTAATTATCAGCATCATATATTATAACCCGCGAATTACTCTTCAAAATCTTATAACAAAAAAAAAAGGTTGAGGAACGTTGCAACGTCGAGATTATAATTCTCAGAAAGTTCATAATCGCGTTACTTATTTAAAATAATACTGAATTCTAAAAACAAATCTAATTTTGTTTTATCTAGCTTAAGATTCGAAAAATAACCGTTAAGCGTCCTTACAATTAAATTATGGCTTAAAAAAATTGTGGATTACCAATTTTATAATTTTTCAAAACAGTGTCTCAACTTAATTCATCGGTTTATACAGTTTAGTTCCTTTTTGGGTGGCGTAACTTAATTTTTCACCATTACTAAATTTGTTGTGTCACCAACCATGCGACCGCGGGTTCCTATTGGTATATATTATACAACATGTGTTACAGATTAACACCGCTATCAATTTTAGATTATCCCCTTCTCGGTGGCGTATAATTATATAAATCAACCATAATTTGAAGTATGTGTTTAATCCACACTAATTGAACAGTTAAAATATTAACAGATCGGAAAAATGAAAAAAATATTTACATGCCTACAAAAATGTATGAATTAATGTTTTCGCGCTTTAAATATTTTCTATAGAAAAAATTATTCCATTTTTTTTTTTTTTTTTTTTAAAAACTTATATAATTATTATTTTATTTTAAAAAATAATAATACTTCATTTAAAAAAAAAAATAACAAACAGTAATTTTTAATAGTTTCATTATAATAAATTAAAATTATAACATTTAGGGAAACCGGTTTCGGAATTCTTCCTAATTCAGTTCCTACTTTGAGTAGTATCAAAATAAGAACTGAAGAAGGAAGAATTCCGAAACCGGTTGTCCTAAATGTTAAAGTTTTTATGTGGTTAAATGCTTCAACTGATGCAATATAAGCTGTGTAGCAGCTATAAATATGAACGCCGTTCACTTTGGCTCTGACAAACCCGGGTACAATACTCCCACCAATTTCCTATATAGGGTAGGTTACACAAACCCATACAGCAGCTCGATTCGTTCTATCTAAAGCCCAACACCGTCTATCAAGGCTCCTGTATTGTTCACACACAATTAGAATGTCCGCTTCCACTTCCTGTATGGATTGCTGCAGCAAGTCCTGGGCAGCCTCACAGTGGTCAAGATTGACTTGGATGACTTTCACTTCCAACGCTCTATTTGCAACGCTTTCATGTAAGCCGAACATTAAAGCATTTTGAATCTTTTTTGCATGTCTTAGCAAAGTGCCCTTCTTCACCACATCTCCTGCAGATATTTGATCTATGGCTTCACTTCTACAGTTCCATGAACGTGGAATTTAAAGCATCTAGTCAACTCTATATTTTCCCAGATTCAACAGGAAACCCAACCGATTCTAACTTTACTCACTTCTAGCACTTTCCCAACCATAGTGTTAGGGAGGCTAACAACCGTTGTCTGCGTTCTTCGATAGGCCTTTGTGAGTGATTTAACAATAACAACAGACACCTTTCACACCTTCAAAGTATGCTTCCAGAGCCTCTCTCACCTCTTCAGATGTGGTAACCTCGTCCATGTCTTTGTTCGCCAGTTGCGCTTTCTGCGTCAACATAATGTGTCAGTATTGCTTTAACTGACGCATTGCCCCCGATCGCTTTCGCTAGCTACTAGTTGTAGCTCGAGCAATAGATATTCACTATAAGTTTGACGTATGTTCGATACTCTTTCACCAAGAGTATTTAGCGTCGGGTCCCGTCCATCTTAACTTTCCGCAGCAGATCGGAAAATGAGATTTCGACTCTCTTTATTAGCAGCGCATCCGGGCAAGCCCGTTTCTCCACTTCACTTTCTGCCTTTCTTGTTTTGAACCAACTGTCGCATCATCCAATTGATTTCAACTCGTGGTGTTTATTTCTCCATTATCCGACATAGATGTCGTGGTATTTTGCTTCTTGTTTACGTCCTCCTTGTTAATAAGGGTCTCCGACATTGGAAGTGCTTGCCGGACGTTCTGAGGATTACCTTGCGGAGAAGACATTTTTAAAAATATAAAAAATAAAAAAAAAGGAAGTTCGCAAAAAGTGAGAAAAAATTGACATAAGCATCAAAAAATGGAGCCGATTTGTACAGATTCATAATTTTTGATGCTACAGTCGCGGCGGAAAACAAACAAATCTAATCACAGAAAAATTACACACACTAATATAAAATTGTGTGCTATACTCCTTATACCTCAAATATGCCGTTTTATGACAAGTGATCCGACTTTATTCCGTAGGGTCTGATATCTGGGGACTACATTATAATCTACATTTCCGGTTAAAAATGTGTCCGTAACATTATACGATTGTTAAATGCTCCATATTCTTAAATGGCAGAATGACAGCGTACTTGACGTTTATCTTTGACAGATGTCGGTATACAGATTTCTACTTTATCAACCTCGAATTGGATAACCCTTTATTATATGGGAAAGTAAAACAAGGTTTAAATGGTTTTTATGTAAGAAAAAGTATCACAAACATATCGCAGTTGTATTTATATTTCATAAATGTCTATCCAGATAAACCATAATTTAAAATAATTATAAAACACAATACATTTAACATAATTAATTAAATAAATTCATTAATATTAAGTATCAGTCTTACACCGATTTTCGGTATATATTGCACATTTTTGGCAAAAAATATGCGTTTGCGCTTTGCATCGCGTAGCTTCTTTACTTTTATCTGCTTCTGGCCAATGACCAATACTAATCATATCAAATGTCTTAGATTGGATGAACTTCAGATCGATTTCTTATACTGGGCTTTGAATATGGTGGACGGCCGCCCACGGTTTTTGGTATTTTCTACGACACTCAATAAACCGTAAGCAATTTTCATTCGAAATTCCAACAGGTCCTTTATTTTATTTTGTTGCTGGCCCCGTTGAAGCATCTCTTTTTTGTATTCCATCCAGCTTGATAAAACTGCGAAATCTAGAAAATGCGTTATGATACGTAAGTTGCATTTTCTGGATTTTAGTAAGTGTGATAATACGATAAGGTTTGATCAAGCATTACCACTCCACCCATATCTTTGTTGTACATACTTATCACTTCAGGTTGAGGAATTTCAATATGGCGCTTAAGTGTATTGTCCCATCTCGTAGCCAAACACAAATCTCCTTTCCCAACAAAATTTCATGCGTTATGGATCGGTTTGTTGTCTAACCATTTTATTATAACAACATTTTGATCGCGATCACTTACCTCTTCAAAAGACCCACATGAAAACTTTTTAAAATCTGTGTCCTCCTGGAACGGTGGTTTATACAATCGATTGATTCTTGCTGTTCCTGCAGCATTAATTTTTTTATTTTTTAAAATTTCGTTGAGGGTGGAGGACGTGAAATAGTTGTCGAAGAATAGCGCATGACCCACTTTATTGATTCTTTGTACTAAATGGAGCACAAGCGCTGCTCCAAATCCAAATGATTTTTGTTATAGTCAGACAGCTCCGAGTATGACCCTTGATATAAAAAAATATCATAAGGTTGGACACTGCCCCCACACAGTGCAAATAATTAAATTCCCCATTTGTTTGGTTTGTACTTTATACATTGTTTGGCACTTAGTCGACCTTTGAACAGAAAGATTTGTTCGTCGATACATAAAGTTTCCGCTAGTTTCAGCTGTAAACAAGGTTCTCGAACTGCGTTTATAATACGGCGTACCTAATATTAAAATATAAAGTCAAGGGATTGGCAAAAACGTATTTATTTGATATAATTACCTTTATAAATATATCTTTATTATTTTGAGGAATTTCTAAATTGTTAATGCAATTCAAATTTGACCGTAAATTATAAAATCGACCTCTAGACATTGTATTCATTACATGATTGATACCCAATACATATTTGTTCTTGGAAATCTTGTGCTACCTAAGAACAAATGAATACCAAAAAGTCTTTCCATTTTCATTAATGAAAGCATTAGTTTAAAATTTTGAATGGCTTTAATTTTCTTATTACAATAAAAGCCCGATTAACCGGCATCCAATTAACCGGAACACTCGGTCAACCGGTAATTTAATTTTTAGAATTTTTTGTTTGCTTTTTCTCTTTCATGTGTATTTTGTAATATATTTTGAAGTTTGCGATTGTGTTTTGCACATTTACATTAATGAAAGCATTAGTTGAAAATTTTGAATTGCTTTAATGTTCATATTACAGTAAAAGCGCGATTATCCGGCATCCAATTAACCCGAACACTCAGTTAATCTGAATTTTAATTTTTAGCTTTTTTTGGTTTTTTCAAGAGAAAAAAAAACAAAAAAAAATCGTAAAAATTAAATTTCCGGTTGACTGAGTGTTCCGGTTAATTGGATGCCGGATAATCAAGCTTTTACTGTAATAAGAAAATTAAAACCATTCAAAATTTCCAACTAATGCTTTCATTAATGAAAATGTGCAAAACACAATCGAAAATTTCAAAATGTATTAAGAAATGCATATGAAAGAAAAAGAAAGCAAAAAACATTCCTAAAATTTAATTTCCGGTTAACTGAGTGTTCCGGTTAATTGGATGCCGGATAATCGGGCTTTTACTATAAAAGAAAATTAAAGCCATTCAAAATTTTCAACTAATGCTTTCATTAATGAAAATGTGCAAAAAACAATTGAAAATTTCAAAATGTTTGTAAAAGGGAAAAAAAGAGAAAAAAGCAAAAAACATTCCTAAAAATTAAATTTCCGGTTACTGAGTGTTCCGGTTAATTGGATGCCGGATAATCGGGCTTTTACTATAATAAGGAAATTAAAGCCATTTCGTATTTTCAACTAATGCTTTCATTATTGAAAATATGCAAAAAACAATTGAAAATTTCAAAATGTATTAAAAAATGCATATAAAACAGAAAAAAGCAAAAAACATTCCTTAAAATTAAAATTCTGGTTAACTGAGTGTTCTGGTTAATTGGATGCCAGATAATCGGGCTTTTACTGTTGTACATTTTACGTTTTATTTCGATCTTAAATACACATTTATTTCATTTTATGTCACTTATAAACATGCTTCTTAAATCATTTTCAAAATGACTTATGATATGCATTAATAAAGTCAGCTTTTTTTATTTCATTTTCATTACAGATTTTAAGTCAATTTTAAAATGAAATAAAAACGCTGGTTTTAAGTCCGAAAAAACACCATTTTTAAGTCAGCCTTTTTTAATTCAGGGAGCCGGCTGAATATCATCGCAATCTGATTCTGAAAAATATATAGTTTAATAATTATGCAGAAAAACAGAAATGAATTATGTTATACTCAATAAATAAGTGCTCAATTGTTACTAAATAACTTTCTATTGGATTGTCTTTCGTGCGATTTGTGCATTAAAAGGGACAAAAAAAATTATGTACATCCGAATATGCAATTGACTCAACCGAATTTGTACATTTAAATGTACGTGCATTTATTTCGCATTTTTACAGAATCTAAATATTAATTACAATCATAAACGCACATAACAAACAATAAATAATCATTATTTAACAGTTTTCATAATGTTTTTTAATTATTTGTATGCGCTTACCGGTAAATATTATCTTTTTGTACACAGCCCAACTGCTACTGAAAAAAACCACTAGCAAATGATGTAAAGTGTCAAATATTTATTGTTTTTTTACGAATAGCATTAAAAAGACAGTCTGGCAACACCAATTTGCTCGTTTTGATAGCATAACTTTAAGACGTTTAAATATACAGTGCTTTAAAAATCATGTACATTTTAATGTACATCAGTAGCGAAAGGGTTAATAGATTCCTATGTTAATTTTATCTTTGAATGGATGGAAATCATAAATATTTAGATGATAATGTGGCTATTTTATGGTTACCAAGTTAGGTATTTGTTTACGCCAAATATGGAAAACTACGATATATCAATTTATTGTTTTCTTAGCTGGTAAATACGTCTTGCTAGTGACGCTGCTAATAAATTGTTTACCATAACAAATAAACCATTATAGGTCTGCAATAAACATTTGTTTACTAATTAAGTAATAACACATCTATTTTCATCAGTTTGTTAATGCAACAAGAATTCTAAACGCTTATTTGTTCTATGCAATGATTGATTATACTCGTAATACATATTTTTATGATGTTGAAAGCAAAAACTAACCAAAAATAAAACTATCACCAAACTTTTCTTTACAATATGAGCTTGGCATAAACATATTTATGTGCAAAAGGTGTTTAAAATTTGTATTTACTTACCTTGTTAACGAGGGTACGAGGAGAAGAATATACTAACGAGAGGTTCTCATTTTACTTAGCCACTTGAGTCAACTCCGCCTCCTGGTTTTTATTGTTTCTTGACTTCTTCTTAGAATTATTATTAAGTCTTCTTATTGATGTCAAATTTAATTTAATTAATTAATTAATTTCTTTTTTGTTATTTTATTTTGAAAAATCGAAAAAGTAGGAATAACAATTTTTTTCTTCATTAAAAAGCTTACACCAACAAATAAACGATCAATCAACCTTTAACTGATTGTGCGCCGACAAAAAAATTGTTTGTATTTTGTACCGTGTATTAGAGGCGGTTTGTTCACGGAAAAAGTGGTTCTGTTGTTGTAACAAGATAAAAATTGTACTCAGCTTAGATATATATATATATATTATGTATATATAAAACTTTATACCAAAATCCCACATATTGGTTACTCATTTAATTACCAGATAGGTACAACAGGGTATAAAAAATTTAACCGTAATAAATTAATGCTGGTTTAAAAATACATAATTAATTGAAAACAAATTAAAAACGGATATAAAACTGATACCTTTGTTTATTTTATAGGTAATTTTAATTTTTTTCAGGACACATTGTATTCTCGTGCAATCAACAGCCATACAATGACACATGTTTTACTTGGGCTACATTTTTATTGAATTGCTATTTAATTCGTAAACCTTTGTTTTGTAAAATATTTGAGGAAAGTTTTGACTTTTTAAATTTTTAAAGAGGGTATGAAAAGATATTTTTATTGCTTTGATTTTCACTTTCCATATTGATTGGTACAGATTTTTTTTTTGTCCTGAATTCGTTATAATGTTGGTGGGCTGATTTTATACCAGTGTATTGTATAAGAGACCGCAATAAATATAATATGTTAAGAACGTGATAAAGGTCACCAAGCACCAACTTAAAATTGATAAGGGGATCTGGGTTATTTTATTTTGTATAGCACAGAGAAATCGAAAGTCGCATAATTAATAACGCATTGGTTAATTAACTTGATTAACCTGTCAATTCATAATAATAAAGAAATACTGATTTAAATTTAATAACAACATTTCCATTAATCATTCCTTTTTCGAAGAAAAGCATTTTACTCCGATTTCATATTTTAATATTCGAATCCTTCCTTTACATAGGATTTCAATTGCAAATTAAACCAGTTAAAGTTCATTTGCAACTTTTTCCAAAACAAAGTAAACCTTTTTCAAAACAAATAAAACATTTTCAAATTCATACTAAAGTTTTTCTATTTCAAAATAAACTTTTTATTTAGGAAATTCAACTTTTTCAAATTCAAATTAAACTTTTTCAAAAACAAATTTAACAATTAAAAAAATCGGTTTTGCCGTATTAGTTTTAATATTCTAATGACGAGGCTGCCTGTCAACTGCTTTCGGTAGCTTAGCTACCATCAAAAATATCCCGTGGTGTAAGGGATGAACCATTTCGAGAATACAGGACTCTCGCATTTCATAGATTTTGAAGCAATAAAATTTTTTCCAATTTGCATTTGAAATTGCGTTTGAATTTGTTACCTGAGTAAATTTAGCAATTTTCGTTTTAGTTTAGCACCATAAAAAGTTCTTTTGTCCCCAAGAACAACTATTTCAATAGATTTAGCAACCGTTGGCTTAATGTAATATCCAGCTCTTTGATTGTCTTGTTAAAAAAGGTAAGATAAAAAGCAAGTTAAGGATTGAAAGATTTTAAAATGTGAACATCCTCTATGTTTGATTTTGTTGTGGTTCTACAATCTGGTTAAGTATTTCTTTGCCGATTTTAAAGCATTCCTTGCAACACACAACAAACAATTTTATGTTAACATAATTGTAATCAAGATTCTTTTAAAATTATAATTGACAAATTATCACACAACCTAAAAATTTCATAACATTTTTGGCACTCTTTACTGTCGAGGCGTTATTCACATAATATACTTGCAAACTCAAATTGCAATAGCATCAAATTTTGCTCATTTTTACGAGAAATAATCGAAAAAATACATTCTCAAACTATGAGGAATGTGTGGCTCGTTATGGACAACGCAGCGATCCATAAAACTTCGGAAGTGCGAGAGCTCGTTAATTCAAGTTCTGCTAATCTTATTTTTCTTTCACCTTATTCATCTATGTTAAATCCCATTGAACAAGTTTTCTCACATATAACTTGTATGTACATTTATTCCTTATATCATACACAATCCCTGTAGGTGAAATTGGCTGCCAGAAGAATTCTTAGCGGAAACAACGTGCATTCAGATATCATAACTGTTATAACTGAGGCCTTGGGAACAGTAATTCAAAACGACTGCAGTAACTACGTCACAAATATGCTGATGAAGCTACCGCACGCAGTTGACAGACGAATATTAAAACTAATACGGAAAAACAGATTTTTTTAAATTCTTTAATTTGTTTTTGAAACAGTTTAATTTGAATTTGAAAATGTTGAATTTCCTATATAAAAAGTTTATTTTGAAATAGAAAAAGTTTCGTATGAATTTGAAAATGTTTTATTTGGAAAAGGTTTACTTTGTTTAGGAAAAAGGTTTACTTTGTTTAGGAATTGAACTTTAAATGGTTTAATTTGGAATTGAAACCCTATATATCAAAATATTCTAATGTGCATTAATATGTAAGAATAGCCTTACGGAGATCACTAATTGTGTCTTCTACGTAATATCTTAGCACACAAAATTTAACCAGCAGAGTGGAAAACGAAGAGTGTATGTACCATTTATGATAAGATTAGTCACCACAATCTTCAAAAAGTCAAAATTCGATTGATGACAAATATACCACGTAAACGAATTTTATAGGATAGTTGAATAGGAATAAAATATGACGAAAAAAAATGTATGTTAACAAAATGATAAACGATGAGAAAGATGATAGAACGTTCGTTTTTTGTTTTCTTTATCGTTATTACGATTTTGTATTGTTTATGCTTTAATTCCATGGATAAAATTTGCTGACAGCAATTTTTTGCTGATAAAATACGCAAAAAAAAATTTTCATAAGAGTGACAAAGAAAAGAAATATTTTTTATTTCATTTTATAGAAAAATTTTATGGTTTTACATTTTGGCATAACCTAAAAATTGCATAAAATATTTAATTTGTACATCTTCGTACAATTCGATTTCTTTTAATATGTTTTAATTTTTATTTATGTACCACAAAAAACCACTAATGTTAACAAATTTCAACTCGAAAAAAAAATAAATCGTCATTTGACTATAAAAATGGCGAACATCTATTTTGTATGAGTGTGAGAAAAATTTCGTATCTTTATACACTTTTTGTAGATGTGTGAAAAATGCTGCCATAAAAAATACTCCAATTTACATTTTTTATGGCAGCATTATGGCAGTAAACTTCCCCTATCACACTTCCCCTCTCAGTAAAATTTTACTGTTAACATGTTTTGCTTCGTACACAACCAGTAATATTAATTATGCTTTAATTCCATGGATAAAATTTATATAGCTATTAAGCTTTAATTCCATGGATAAAATTTGCTGACAGCAATCTTTTTACTGATAATACGCAAAAAAAAATTTTCTTAAGAGTGACAAAGAACAGAAATATTTTTTATTTCATTTTATAGAAAAATTTTATGGTTTTACAATTTGGCATAACCTAAAAATTTCAATAAAATTTTTAATTTGAACATTTTCGTACAATTCGATTTTCTTTTATATGTTTTAATTTTTATATATGTACCACAAAAAACCACTAACGTTAACAAATTTCAACTCAAAAAAAAATTAAATTGTCATTTGACTATAAAAATGGCGAACGACTTATTTTGTAAGAGTGTGAGAAAAATTTCTTAACTTTACATACATTTTTTGTAGATGTGTGAAAAATTCTGCCATAAAAAATACTCCAATTTACATTTTTTATGGCAGTAAACTTCCCCATTATGGCAGTAAACTTTCCCTATCACAAATATTCTCCCAGTAAAATTTTACTGACAACATGTTTTGTTTCGTACACAACCAGTAAAATCTATATTTTTTTCTCGCTTTTATTTCTGATGACAGCAGATTATTTCCATGGAATAGGCCCATTATTTAAACAAAAAGTGACTAAACATTTTACATTAAACTGCATATAGACCTAATTACTTATCTGTCAAATATAAACGTCAAAATTATCTGTAGGCCAAACATTCTTGTAATTAGGTTGTAGTTGCTACATTTTTAAAAATATATTCAATTAAAGTGAAAAATATATTTGTTATTGCATTTTATTTTGTTATAAAATATATTTTGTATTGATTACTAATTTAGTTTAATTTACTAATAATTTAATTTATTTTAATATCACATATATTTTTATATAACATATCACACATATAATTACATTTAATTTAATCTAATTTAATTAAAAAAGCAAAATTCACAAACCATATAGTTTGTGTGGCCTACAGATAATATTTTATCTCACAATTTTTTTTTAAGTAAACAGGTCAATTGGGCTCGATTTTCGTTGCATAAAATTGCTATTATGTTATTTTATTTCCCCGCTTCCTATTGGAATTTGTATTGAAGAAAAAAACAAAAATAACATAACATAACATGAAATTGTGGATCCCTGAATCGACCCCATTATCAAAATTTATGATGGCGTATAACGATTTACGTGTTTGAAACGAGTATCTGTAATCGGAGTGACGTTTATGTCAAAATAATAAAATATACACTGTGAGCTATAAGTACTTAGAATTGAAAAAAAAAACACTCAAATATTGCACTTTCATAATAATATCTGATTTCATAATAATATCTTTAATTTTTGTGAAAAGTTTGAGTGAATTTTATAAAATGAATATTTTTACAACAAATAACACTACAAATCACACAGAGATGATTGAAGTGGTTCTGAACTAGTATTTGATGTAAGAATCAAATCTTATTTGTCGATATGATCGGACATTTCTAAGAATTTTGTTATTCAAATGAGAACATCATTGAGTATAATGTGAAATTCTTAAACATTTGAAATTATTTATCTCGGCTCCTACGGATAGCACAGAGATGATAGAAGTGGTTCTGAACTAGTACTTAATGTAAGAAACCAGCTTATTTATCCAAATGCACGAAAATCTCTGAGACTTTTCCTATTTGAGAGAGTACATCATTGAGTGTAATACGAAAATTCTTAAACATTTGAAATCATGTATCTTGGCCTCTATGTACGCACGGAGCATGTGGATAAATAAGATTGGTTTTTTACATCAATTACCAGTTCAGAACCACTTCAATCATCGCTGTATAATCCGTAGGGGCCAAGATAAATAATTTCAAATGTTTAAGAATTTCATATTATACTCAACGATGTTTTCTATCAAATAACAAAAATCATAGAAATTTCGGAGCATATGGACAAATAGGATTTGATTCTTACATCAAATACTAGTGCAGAACCACTTCGATCATCTCTGTGCGATTCGTAGTATGTTTTGTTGTAAAAAAAATCATCTTATAAAATTCACTTATAGTGTAAAAATATTTGTGTTATTATTTATGTTTATTAAAAAAAATCAGATATTATTATGAAACTTCAATATTTGAATGTTTTTTCAATTCTAAGTACTTATAGGTCACAGTGTATATTTTGTTATTTTGGCATAAACTTCACTCCGATGTGTGTGTAGCTAAACAGGCTAGGTAATGGGGTCGACTCCGTTATTTAAAATTTTATGTTATGTTATGTTATTTTTCTTTGTTCAATACAAATTCCATTAGGAAGAGGAGAAATAAAGTAGCATAACAGCAATTTTATGCCGCGAGAATCGGGCCCAATATTTAGCTTACGATAAATAAATATTTTTTATTTGTATTTAAATACAATCGCAGTTGAAACAAATTCTTTAATTCAAGATAAATCGAAGTTCAACATATGAACATATACTCAATCTATGGACATATGCAGATAGCACATTTTTTCAATTTTTAGCTTTGGTGCACTAGAACAAGTTACTGAAATCCAGAAAAATGTCAAGAAATACTAAATTTATCAACGTTTTCGCGTGCACGTAATCTAAATTCATCTATAAAACAAGTAGAACAAAATACTGATGACAGTTCATCAAAAAGATTGATCATCTTTTATATTTTACTCATCAATAAAATTTCTTCAGCGGAGAAAAATTTATTAAAACCCGAATTAAACAAATTTGAATCAATATTTTGGAATTACCATCAGTTTATTGAAGCGGAAAAATGTTTTCGTAAATTATTTAAATCATTCAAATGTTTCCCCTCATCACCGACATTTCCCGTATAGCATGAAGTCTGAATTATCGTAAGATTATTTTTTTATTTGCTTGGAACCGGTTTCTCACTCAATACCGTAAAAGGCTCACGCGTGAGTTGCATCATAGAGCACAGATACGCTCGATAGCAGACTCTACAAGACTCGCCTGATATAAAGCTTACAGTTGTACAACATCTATGATTCGATAATAGAAAACGTTGGTCAAAAAATGAGCAACGGTCACTAAAAAAAAAATCTTACGCCATAATTGTCGCTTTTACTTATAAATATTAATTTATTTATATTTATATGATAAAACATTACACCCAAATATAACATAATAAGAATTTTGTTATACGTGGTCCAATTTATAATGCCAAAACGTTCGAGAGGAGAGATGCAAGACTAAAATTAGCTCGGGACAAGAGTGACAATTATAGCAGTATAGGGTTGGCACTCATGAACAAGAGTAGCAATAATATTATTAGAAAATAACAATGCATAATATGATTTTAATTGCAGAATTCTTATAAAAAAATTCACTCACTATATTTGGTAGGATTTTTTTTCTACTCCGATGATGGAATCCATTTTATTTTATTATTAGTGAATTTTTTCAGTAAAATACATAATGCAAAAAAGGAAAAAATATGCTGGTATCATAACAATTCAATAACACTTTCTGTACGACATTTCCTTGCCATTTAATTGCAGTTTTAGCGAACATGTGCAAGAATGCGTTCCAAGAAGGTGCGATGCAATTCAAAATAATACAACTCAATTTTTTTTTAAATCATTACCAATTTTCATTTATTTCAAGTAAAAGAAGTGTACCTTTGGTCCAACAGTACACGGGCCAGGTATACTGATTCCTTTTTAACGACAATATGTAATCTTAAAAATATTTAGAAAAATTGTAACATGTCAATATAATTTACTGTCGTCGTCAACAGCAGTAAAATAATTGTTGAATGCGTTGACAATGGGCGCTTTCAGATATCCTATCATGATTAGTAAAATCATCGCCAATTTGATTTGGAAATTTCATACTACTAAACATTTTCATAACGTTGGCTGCGATTTTATTCAACATGTTCCCAACTGTTGGTGTCCAGAAAGCGCCCAATGCCAACTGAATCTGAATCCAGCTAAATTTGAACCAAACCTGTCAAAAGCAAGTGGATTTTGACAAAGAAAGATTTTATGTTTTTTGTTATTACAAAACATTATTTGTGCCTTTACGAGTTTTTACCCATCACGTTTGATAAAAAAAATGTTTACTTAAATTTCCCTTAAATTTGCCCACATCTTACATCCTAACAGTTTTTTCTTGTAATGAATATCTCCGCTACATAATTAAACAGTTGTGCACAGTATTTATTAACTGTAACTTCTCTCGTTTAATAAACTGTCTTGCTTTCCTCGAAATTTGAAGAAAACTATAGTAATATAGATAAATGTGCACATACGAACATCGGGTATATATTTTGCCCAACAATACGACACTTTTTCATATTTTTTTCTTATTTTGGAAAAAATTTCTTTCTCTATCCTTAAGACAAAATTAATGAAATTATCTTAGTTTATTTATTTATTTATTTTTCTGTCCAAAAAAAAAAAAATGAAAAAAATGAATAAAAAAATAAATTATATTATGTTGTCTTATTATATCTGGTAAAGAAAATCTAAAGTATAAAAATAAATAAAATAATTGACTTCGAACATAAATATAAATTGAAAAAGAAGATAACGGTAATATGTGTCAGATAATGTTTCGATATTTTGTCGTGCTTGAATTGGATTTTTTTCTTGTTGTTTGTGGTTTTTTTCGTTTGGTACTAATAACGTATAATTTTTATGTTGAAAATTATTATGCTGTCTTAACTACAATATGTACGATATAATGTATGTGTGTATCGTATTAGATGACATTTTATTTATTTGCTGTTAAATTAAATAATATATCTACCATTTTGTTCAGATGATTTAGCGCTTGTGTGTGGTGCAAATTAGCGTTTGTCTGCTAATGTGATGAAATTTATATTACGTTTGTACAAATGTCAATTTCACTTAATATCTCTCTATGTGTCAAGAAGTTTTGACTAATCAACCCATAATATGTTTCGACAATTTTTGGTGGTGTCCTATAAAGGAAGGAAGATTATCATCCACATTTTTATGTGGTGTCCAGAAAAAAATCGTAGACTAATTTTAAGTACTATTTACTTCAAATATCATAATGCAAAGAAATATTCCAACTACTTTCCATAGAGAGAAAGATTTGATATGTTTGGCAATTTTTACTTGCGACATATCTTTAATAAACAACCAAAATTTCTGTGCATAGAGGTGGGTGGTGTTACAAAACACTATCGGAAAACGAAGACGATAATAAATTAAAATTATTTACTATAAATATTTCAAAAATCAATTTCAATATGACATGATAATGAAGCAATTCGCTTGGAAGATTTTTATTTTTTAGTATTTGTGCATCGATTATGCCTGCCTTTATTAGTCGATTTTGCGAAAACCTTTGGCGAGCTTCAGGATTAGTTAATTTCCTACTTTTTGTGGTAGATATGTTATGAGTAGTTGTTATTTTTTTTGCTGGCTCGAAAAGCCGCAAATATTGTGAATTGTAACATTTTTTGTATACATAGTTATACATAAAATTTTGAATGGATATACTGAAAGTATATACATAAATTTTTCACGAAATGTGTGAACTTACTAATTTAACTGAACATAATATGATGAGTTGCAAATACAAAATTATATTAAATTGCGTTTATGAAGTTCTGTATGTAGAGACGTAATTATATATATATACACAAATACACAAAATTGTATATTGAATATCTTAGTACACATGAACGTTCCCGCTGAGGTGGGCGCGGGCTGCCGCCCAGATATAAATTGTATTTTGCCCATCATAATTTTTAGTGCGCCCATTTTCGATTTAGACTCAACTACAGCTACAACAATTGTTCATATTAAAATTAAATATAGAGTAGGACAAGTAATGTAAGTACAAATCACTTGAAAGAATGAGTGTTTTCAACATATAAATAAAAAATATAAATAAATTCAGCAACAATAGCTTACTTTTACAGCAGTTTTAATTGGTCAAATCTATAAAAAATAAATCAACCGTAATTATTTTATTTTGACGTGTACTAATTTTCTAGTAATGTGATTTTGTGTGTACGTGTATAGTACAAACATATTTGAAATCAAAATTTTGCAGCGCACGCTACACAGATATATTATTTTATTTTCATAACGTCAAAATAAATGCGCATACCTACTGTTTAAATTAGTTGTTTCTTTTTTTCGGCTTAATAGTTTTACAGCACTTGAAAACTAGTCAGTACCATAACACTTAGCGTGTCTTTTTATTAGCTCCCGATAGCTGTATCCGGAGCAGCCAATTTTCTATGTCAAAACTTATATTTAGCGCGCTATTTTTGCATATAATTAATTTATTTATCTCTAAACTAAGATTTTTCATTCAACTTTTTACTTAAAAATCGATAAAAAAAATATCTTGCTCTACCTATTTATCGGGAGCCGCTATCGGGAGCACTATCCATTTCAGGGGAAAACCTTAAATTTCCCTTGTTTTGTACAATCCTTAAATCAAAGAAAACTTCAAATTTTGACGTGTCAATTTTTTTTTGTTTTGTAAAGTAAAAAAAAAAATTGTGTTTTTTTTGAAAAAAAAATTTATAAAAAAAGAAAATTAAATTTATAATATAATTTAATTTTTATTAAAATTTAAGTACGCTACGTGATCAAATTATTTAGCCGCATGCGTACGATGTAATGTTGCGACGGGGTCGGATCAATAACGACCGATTTTTGGAAATTGTACAATTATCATATCTAGAAAATCGGGACGTGATCTTAACGCTATCGTTGTGCTATCACAATCCACAATTTGCAATTTTGTACGAATGTACGAGCACCGTTTCGGTCGATGTCAAAGGATGCATGTAGCAACACTGCCGAAAATCAGGAATCAAATTATTCACCGTATCCCATCGTAAATCACTATGGATACACCATGATTCCTTTTTGCAGTTCGATGGACGTGGTGGTTATGAATTTGGGCCAATCAGTGGAGCAAAAGAAGAGCGTAGGTTTTAGTTTTAGTAACAAACTTTCACAGAAAATTTTCCGGTGGAAGAAAAAGGATAAATAATTTTTCCTATAAACAATTTTAATTGCCTAATTTAATTTAAAATTACATCACTGTAAAATTATAATCATTAAAAAAGTTTTAATTTTTGTACAGTTCTTGTGTTAGCGGACAGTTGTCCAATTTCATAACATGTATCTATGGATTTAATACATAATAAAATCGTGCAAAATAAGGAAAACTTTAATAAATTATGTTTATAAATCAAAAATATTTTGTATGTTGATAAGAAAATTTATTAAATTAAAAAACACGACTTCAACTGTTCATTAGTTTTTCTTGAACCGCGTCGAAATCGTTCATTGTTTCGCGCATTGATGAACCCTTTTTAGGCATGGTACATATTTGCTGTGATAAGTAATCGTGAGACGGGATTGCGCATCGCGGTAACACACTATTTATTAGTTCGATCATGTGAGCATCTTCGTGGAAAAATAGTAATTGCTCTCCGAAAAATTCATTGGCACATAGACGACATGGAAACTGATCAATTTCGTCTTGTTCATCCAGAAAATATTCGGCTTGGTTGGGAACCTTCGTCTTTTATAAAATACTTATCCGAGCATGCGAGTTTTTCATGTGGTGGATCTTCATCTTCTTCAAGGTGCTCTTCGAGTTCGTCATCCGGTTCGGACGTTAAAAGTAGAGATTCAACATCTCGCGACTGTTTAGTTGGTGGTAAATCATATTCTTCTAGAAAGATAGGTTCCATTCAGGAGATGGACTGTCACATAAATTTGTTGTCATTGGTTCTTCAGTGTGTTGTCTCTTAAGCAGACTTATTGAAGGCTTTTTGCTCAAGATGATATCATACTAATACTTGAAACAAATATTGTTGGGAATCGTACAGTAACGGGCCGCAGTGTTTTCTTGGGTCTCGAATTAAATGGCGGATCGTGACTGCCCATTTCTGAGTGCTAGAAAAGAACAGTACGTTGGATTAAAATCCTCTACCTACCTACAGGATCGAAATAATTCAATGGAACTTACTAATCCCCATTCTTTGGAAATTCGAAATAATGAACCATACGGTTTTTAAGTTGCGAATTATATCATCTATATCTTATCATCTATATTTATGTTACTATCACCTGCGGTTGATAGCAGCATTCTGAAATTAAAAAGATCGTTATAGAGCGATTCTTACTCGGTTGGTTCCAGCCAAATACGTACTTATTCATGTCGCATGGCTTATAACTAATATTGTATGCCGTAAATATTGTCCTAATTTTAACGGGCCGTTCAGCTTTTTGTAATTGATAAAATAAAATTTCTTTTTCAACGGGTGTCTTCATTGAGTATAAATTCATTTGGTGTATTATCCCAGTAATGATTATCGTAATCAAATAAAATTTCCGAGTTATTCGATTCCAGCGTACTTAAAAAAGCTCGATTCGAACTCTTCATATCGCTTAAATTCGGTTTTATATCGGCAATACCGTATCTAGTTTACAATTTATCATTCCTTTACATTTTGTTACGGTTGAACTTTGTATACGTCGCGTTTTTGCTTTAGCCTTGGCACTTGCTTTTGGATCCTGCACATCATTACTACCCTCAGCAATTAAACTATCCGTTTTGGTTCCCCTTATAAATCACCAGACATTCAAATCACTTCGTTGTGGACGATATCGACCCGGTAACCATAAATTTTACACCGATTTACTTCGTCGTCTTTCATCTTCATCGTCATTCTACAAAAGAAACACAAAACAAATTAGGGCATTTAATGAAATTCACGATCAAATCTAACTTATTTACAACTGTGGGTAACGGTGTTTTGAATATTAATGACGTTCGAGAGGCTTTCGTTGGAGTAACCATTATATTTATAAGTATCACACAGGCACAGCACTCAAATTTTAAACTTAAAAACTTATTCACTATATTTACTATTGTGAACAACTAAATATTAATAAAACATTTTTGTTTAATTTATCTAATTTATTATTTATTTCGCAATTTGTTTGAGTTTAATATGTTTGCGAATTTTTTTTTTCAAACAATATAAACACAAAAGTAGAAGTGTCATTCGACTGCATGAAGTTTACAATTTAATTTTTTTGATTAGTAGCGACACCAGTGAATAATGGCTCCAGTTTCAGTAGAAAATTTCCCTTCGGCTCCGGATAGTGCTCCAATAAAAAAACACGCTTACTATTGGCCTTTTAATCACCGCCTAGTTAGCGCCACTTCCTATGCAAGCGAACGGTGATATTTGTTTATACGAGAAAAAGCCTCATTCCATTTTATTATTATTTCATCATTTGTTATATTAATTGTAAAACTAATTCAACATTTTACATAATATCCTGTCGAAGTCGAATTATAGTCATCTATGAAGTTTATATTGCATTAAAACTAGTTTTTCGAGAAGCCGATCACCATTCGGCTAATAAGTAAGTAGTTATAATTTATGTATTGTATGTATTGTAAAGTTAAATCACTGTACATTTGGATGTTTATTGTACTTTTATTACATAGCTGTGATCACAGTACACAATAAATATTTGAGCAACAATGCATACCATTTTATTTTATCCCCGAGAAAGAAGAAGTATTTACATCACGATCATCGCCGAATTGATTTTGTTTACAAAAATTATGAAGAAAAATGAAATCATAGAGTATACTTCTTTAATTGCGCTAATGTGTACTGTGAGCGGTGGCTGGGATATTTATTTAAATAACTTATAAAGAACTAACACCATTTATAGTTCTATAATGTCAAAACAAAAATGAGATGTAAACTCAAGCTCCACAAACAAGACATTTTCAAAGTTTAGAGTAGAATGCTTAAATAACCTCGAAGTCTCGTCAACACCAATTAAACAAAAAGTTAAATTAGGTGAACATTTAGTTATCAAACTGAAACAAGTGATGTGCTTTGTAAAATATGTATTGAAGCAAAAGCTGACAGTGATTTTTATAAAGGGAAAAATTGGGACAATTGGAAATTGTATTACTTGAAGAGGCATTTAATACAAAAGACTCATTTAAATTCTGTTTTAAAATTACGAAAAAGGTGGGATTGTCGAAATGTTAACTTCCACAATAAAAGAGCGGGAGATTTGCAGCAGACTTGGTAGAACGTAATAAATCTAATAGAAATAATCACGTCGTTTATAGAATCCGCAGGAGCGGATCAATTGCAGATTGAAAATTGCATATAAATAAAACGGAAAACAATTGCTTTAAATCAAAGTAGCCAAGAAAATTGTATAAATTTCCATACAAATCGTCTTTAATGGATACCCCGATCAAACGCAATAAAATATTTGCGGATCTAAAACAAATTTTTCTTTACTAATTGTATAAAAATCCATAAGAATTTCTATGATACTATGATTTGCAGATTTCAATCCGCAATCGATGCGCTCCTGCGGATTCTATAATCGACGTGAATATGAAAATTTTACCCGATAATGTTATTCTCGCAATAAAAATATATAATTGTATTCCCGAAAGTTGGTGCATCAAGAATTATGCTTTCGAATTTGTTCATTGCATTAATTGTATAATACAAAGAGATTTTCTTGAGGAATTAAAAGAATCATCGTTTCATTGTTTAATAGTTGACGAAAGTACTGATATATCTACACACAAGGCGTTAATTTTGTGTATAAAATACAGACCCAAAAACTCACTTGATTACAAAACCACATTTGCAGGAATTTTAAAATTGGATGTACTAGAACTATTTCATTTATATTCAAAATAATTTCCGAATTATATCAAAAACTTGATCTCAATATGCAGAAAATGGCAATGTTTACATCAGACGGCGCTTCTGTAATGGTTGGAAAGAACAATGGAGTGGCCGCATTGTTGCGAAGCAGAATCCTCCATGTATCTCAGCAGTATTGTGTTGCACACAAGGAAGATTTAGGAATTGATGTTGCTTGGAAGAAAGTATCAATAATGCGCGATATAGATGTAGCATTAAGGACTGTGAAGAAAGCGATTTTTGAATAAATGAAGTCAGATGGCTTTCAAGACATTTTGCAGCAAGAGCATTCATTCGAAATTATGATCTTTTGATAGAATACTGCTCAAAGGAAGTCGAAAAGTGCAATGATCCAGTATGTAAATATTGCCTAAAATTCCTGATTGATCGCCTTTCAAGAACAGTTCTTAAAGAGTTATCATCTCATCGCTTTGCAAAATACGTCAGAGAAATTTGCTGACAATAATGGATGCAATGCAATTTACTAAACCAAAGATCAACAAACTAGAAAAACAATATTTAGGAGAAACAGTTCATTGGAATAATAATGTAAAAGAATAGTAAAAATCTTTTTGTAGACACTTTTGAAATTTTACGATTTATCGATTTGCTATGCATACTCGTACATTTAAACAAAAGGTTTTCAGATGATAATGTTATAATAAATTCAAAAGATTTTAACTTTGGGCATGATAGTGTTATAAAGCTGGTTAAAAAGTATATAATTATACTATCCCAGGATATAACGACGCAATAGTGACAGCCATTTCACAACAATATAAGGATTTCAAATATTTAACTATGGGAAAGATGAAAAGTAATTCAGTGATTGATTTATTGATTTATTACAAGTGGCTCATACGGATACGCAATTTAAAGAATTATAATACTTTTAAATATCTATGTGGAACATTTCAGGCATGCAGTGCAGATTACGACCGCGGGTTTAGCTTGATGAATGCTATAAAATCCCAATCCAGAAGCAGATTAAACGCGGACAATTTAGATAACTTGATCAGAATAAAAACGTTTATCACATCAAGGGGCAATATTAATTTAAACTGTATTTATGAACAGTGGCTCAATAACAAAAACAGACGTGAAATACATTGAATAGAAACTAGTACTTCTTTTGAATAAAAAATGTATTATATTATTATTGTTTTTTTTATTTATGTTTAAATAAAATAATATTAAAAAAAAGTATTGTATTGTAATTTTGTTAAATTTTGCCCGAAATTTCAAAAATTTAAAATGCGCATGATTTTGAATAATTGGGGGAACGTTGCATTCTTATATCCCTTTTCCGGCCCGCGTTTTTATGTATTTTGGACACGGTATGTATAACGTACACATTTGTACATACCACTTAAATCGTTTTCGTCCGAAAAACAACACTATAACTATAATAATAATAAAATAATTATAATGTTATGTTTTATAATTTATACGTAATTTATATGTCGGTAATTTATAAATCGGTTTAAAATTATAGTTTGATAGGATTAGATGCTACTTCTGCTGATTCTATGATGAGTCTACACTATGATTGATTTGAGTGAATGGGATGTTAATGCTGTACCGCGACTTTTACATCTTACTTTGATGTTTTTGTAACCGACTACGTAGCTTGTTGCTAGTTTGACCAACGTATGCCTTACCATATTCACATGGAACTTCATATACTACATAATGTAGTTCATATTACCCCAGTTTGAGTATCCAGTGCCCAAACCTCCCTTGTCATAAAATCAATAATACTACTTTTAACGCACTTGCATCTTAAACAATTATTTTTTTAGCTACTTACCACTCAATATAATATTCTCATAATACAATATTCTAATACCTGCTATTGGAAAAGGGTCAGCGTTCCGTTCTGCGCTTCAACAAAGGGTAGCCATTCTGTATTGGAAATAACAAGTGTCCAAAATCTTTAAAATCCCCTGGGTTATACAGTTTTTCACAGAGTACATGATGTTTTTATTTTGTTATAAATATTAAATTATATTCTAAAGCAATTCTTTATCGAGTTTTACCATTTCCATAATATAAATATTAAATCAGTTTTTCAAAAAAGTACCTAATAAAGCGTCTATTAATTTATGCTCAAAATTAAATTTAAATTAAATATTGAGTCAATAATTATAAAACAAGTGTTTTATTGAGTTTATGGTTTTTTTTTATTAAAATAATAATTGCTTAAGCTACTATACAAAACTGAAGAAATTTTCTCTTAAAATTTTCCGTTAAAAAATATATAAATCATATACAGTAAATTTTATATAAAATGAAAGTAAACACAAAATGAATTTAAAAATAAATAAAATGTAATTGTCAAAAATAATAAATTTAACAATTTATTACAATAAAGCAGACAAAATAACTCATCTATTAATTTCGAAACTTAAAGATCCAATACCATTTAATAAGCAATCAAATTTAATTTACTAAATAAAAAATAAATGTTTCTGGCTGCAAAAATCAGTTTGTTTTCAAAAAAACGGTTGCCTACAACACACTTACAGAATGCAAGTCACATTTTAATTAGTCCAGATAACGCCAAAATAAAGAAAGAAAATTTCCAAATTACATAGACTGGGGGCAAGTATCATAGAAAGAAAATACGTGAATAACTTATTCACCACCACAAGCAACTATTGCTATGGTAATACAAAATTGGGTGGCTGCACGGGAACACAAAGAGAATGGACAAAAGGTTTGTGTTAACCAGCAGATCTTGCGGTTAGTTAAGATTAAATAAAATAGATGATGCACTCACTAATTGAGAAGTAAAAATGATTATCGAACATCTCTTAACCCAAATCTCTTAACGAAATGTAGTGCCAGCGGATATCGATATATGTAAAATATATAGGAAAAGGGCAAAGCGCTCCTAGAAAATTAGTTTTTATTCCAAACAAATTAAAATAATAAACAAATTAAAATAATGCTCCAATTCAAAAACACGATGAATGACCAAAAACAATTATGTACAATACTTAAATTTTATTTTAGTTAGAACTGCCGTTTTATAGTTGTTTCTTATAATGATGAGTCTCGTTAGTGGTTGAGATTTGTAAACAATATTAATATTACATATAATGAAAAACAATTCTTTTAAGTGTTTTATAAATCAAATTCGCTCGGTCGTTTTCAGTCCAAATCTAAGCAAATCAGTTATTGTTAGAAATTTAGTTCCTACTAATTACGTGTCATAAACCTATAATATCATGTTCAAGTTTTATCGTACATTTCCGCCTGCTTTTTAGCATATACTTATCATACGTGACATCTTGTCAAAAATTCATAATCCCACGAACCATCAGATCGAGTTAAAAACAATTGATATCTTCTTGGTAAAATACAACTTTATTAAATTATGGTTAAAGGAGTGTTTTCTGAAAAATCATCAAATATTTCTCTTATGGACTGGAACAATTTTCAAATAAATATGAGGTGTAACTTTCTTTAGAATTAGTGAATTTAACTATTAGTTCGTCAATACGTTACATGCATATTATGCATGCTTACAAAATAATAAACTAAGCTAAATCTCACGAAAAATGCAATATAAAATATTGAAAATTATCACGTTTTTGGTAAATTTTGGATAACATCTTAACAATTAAAGCTTTGTTGTCTATATTCCATAGGATTTATCTAATGTTTGGCAAATTTGCTTTTGATTTAATAGGACAACATATTTTTAGTGAAGACATCACGCCATCACTACAAGCTAAATAAATTAATACTTTTTTAACAGTTATAAAAATTTTGCAAACCTTTAAAAATGTTAAGTGTATGGAAAATTATACACGTAAAACCCTTAAAGTAACTCTATATGTACCTTCTATCTATTCGACTAACACTGCGAATCACGTTTTGTATTATAATTTAAAAAAAAAAACATCCAGACTGCGAAAACAGACATGTTCTTCACCACTCTAATTTCCACTTCATAATCACACCTCGTGCTTCTTTTGATGTAAATATATAAATCAGATTTTAATAAAATTGCTGTCCATAATCAGTAGACCGTATATTAAATCCGTAAAATATTGGAGTTGTAAATTGTTTTTTTTTGTTTTTTTTTAATGTTTAAGGAAAAATATTAAAATTAATTGCGTATTAATAAATGTTTTAATATTTTTTTGTAATTTGTTTCTACTATTGTTATCCAGCGTATCCGTTTTGCGTTCGCTTCGTACATACATACACATATAGCTAGGATTTTGTTTATTATTAAATTAAAATAACAAATTTTTTATAAAATTAAATTAAATATTTAATAAAATTATTTAATGAATGACTAAATATTTTATTTGATTAAGTTTTAATTAAATTTTTTTTTTCGGGGTATGTAGTTTATCCAGAATTTTTACCCCTCGAATTTAGCCAATTTTTTTATTTATATTTTTTTAGGTACAAAATGTTTTTATAATTATAGAATTTTGTGCTTTGAGTTTTCCATTGATTTTTTACAATTTGATAAAATTTGACTCCCACTAAACGTTGGCACCCAATTTAATTTTAGTCTCTTTCTGGTAAAAATAACAAACCATTTATACTCGTAATGCTGATTTACTTGCCAACGAACAGAATTGTTCATCTCAGGTGTGCTGGGATGTTCTAACATCACATTTTGCGATATTTTATCGAAGTCTACGTCTCTTTCAGCTAGAATTAGTTTGTCTTCTGTCTCAATTATCAATTATTTCTTCTTTATTGCTATCAGAGTCTACTAGAATATATTTGAACAATATCTATTTCACTTATTTTTGTTTTACAATCGGAAAAAAATTATTTGGTGATAGAAACACAGTAGAAACATCACAATGTTGCAATCTAGCAGGCTGGTAAATGACATAAAAATTGAAACAGAGATAAATTTTATTCTACAGAAACGAGAAATAAACTTCGATAAATTATTGAAACATGGTGATGTTAGAACATCCCAGCCCTGGTTTTCTTTCCAAAACATAAGAATTCGATCATATCGTAAGCCTATGAAGAGCATGCTTTGATTTTTATTTTTACTTATTTTATCATTATTAAAAATGTTTCTCCTAAGTCGTATTAATACAAAGTTGTTAGTTAGAGTTTTGTCATAAAAAATGTCGATGTTTATCCTGTAGGCATCTAGGCGCAAAAATACATAAAGAACCGGTCTGTGGCATATAAAATTGTATATGCGTGCTACAGAAATAATAATCTATAATTCTTTACGTTATTTTCTTAGATATATTAGGACTAACTAAAGGAAGATGGTAACCGACCAAACGGCACAATGGTTAAAGCTTTGGCGTTTGCATCGAAAGTAACGGGTTCGAAAAGCAGGATGCAAAAGGGATTTTTTATCATCAGATTACGATCTGTGTTGAAAATGAACGCAACCCCTGCCAGAGAGCAGAACTCATAGGCCAGCCTATCTTCCATGTCAGAACTATAGGCTGAGATGAAGCTATGAAATGTGCAGATGGTTATACGAAAATCGTACCTATAGCCGTGTGTCCTCGAATTGGCGGTCAAACGGAAAATGAAGCATCAAACAATATTGTATCTTTATTTGAGTAACAGGGCGGTGGGTTGTTACTGGTTCCTGGGTGACCGTTAACGAGAGCAGCATAGAGCAAAATTGTTTATTTTTAGTTTTCCTAAAGTTAAAATTAAATACAATGCAATCCAAATATTAATTTACTGAGTTTTCAACAGTTTTATTTAAAATTGCTACTTTGTTTCATAACTTTAAGAGAATAAGAATTTTTATTTTTCATCTTACTTTAGGCTAATAAATTATCAAATGTTTTCGTATTATTTAGGGTTTTTTATTAAACAATTGCTTTTTTTAATAAACAAATGCCATCTGGAAAATATTCAAACTCTTTTCGACGAAGATTTTCCAGTTCTGCAAAACGATTAATTAACCATCAAACCTTTTTTTCTGTAAGATGGCCCTCCTAGCTTCCTAATGAACTAACAAAACTGGAAAGCCACAAGAAAAGAACTTGTGAAAAATACGAGGAGTGGTTAAAACTACCAGTATTTGTGTAAAAAGCATTTAGCGAGTGAACAGCGATCTTCAGTTAAATGAAATCACGTTCTGTTGAGTGCCAAAATGATGGCACGGCACAATTTTATACATTCTTCTAGATTAAATGATTATTTATATTTTAATTATAGTGTTACCTACTATATGTACGTTTCCTTTATTTAGATATGAATTCCCATATTTTTATTTGATTTGTTTGAAGTGTGCGTTGGAGTTGTGCTGTATTGGCGGCACAGCGTAGTTAATTAATATTCTACACGTGTAGACAATTAAAAAAATGGCGTCCACAATGAAGAGAATGTAGGCAATATGTCGACAATGTCGAACATTTCTGTTTCTGTTACTAATCAGTAACATTTTAAAATTTCTTTGTTAATGGGACCATTTCATGGAATGGTCGGCATTTGTTTGTCGTCGAGGAAAGACGTGTTTTGTCCCTCCTCGAAATAAATAAATAATTTAATTTAAATGTATTGCAATAATTAATTAACTAATAAATCAATAACATAATATATTATAGTGTTGATGGTTAAATAAATAAATAAAAAAATAATAATAATAAATTGTGTAATTTAATATGTAAAGTGAAAAGTTTAACATATTGTATATTTGTATTAATTTGCGTGTGGTGCGCTTGCCATAGTATAGAATATGTACATAACAATTTTCGTTTGTATGTATTTTGATACCGTTGTTTGATTGCATCATACGCATTGTATGCAAACCTTCAATATGTAGGACTATTTTGATCCCAGATGATGTATAAGCTAAGTGTTTTTTCATTTTTTTCATTGTCTTAACACATATTTTACTACATATTAATTATTAATACATATTTTTCCAAATAAATTTTAATGTATATAAACTTTTTCACTGTATTTTGTAACACATAAAGGTGTAGAGTACTATTATTTTCATGTCGATAGTATTATTCGAGTATTGTTTGCGCGAGAAAGTGTTCTTCAATTCTGTTCTGTTTTCTTACACTCGCTAACAATTTTTGTTGTTGTTTTGCGACGATTATTTTTCTGCCATTGCCATGGTAATTTTGAATCCTGTCTTTTGTTTTCTATATATATACTCGTAGGACGTATGTACGTACAGTATATTTTGCATGGAGATTAGTATTGGAGGTGTATAGCGGGATATACATTTCAATAATCACCGAAAATGTGGTTTTGCGATGTATATAAAAAGTTGTTATATGCTTTTGGCTGTGTCTACTAAGATTGGGTATGCATGTATTGATTACGAACAAAGTACAAGATCAGGGCAGTTTTTGTTTTCATTTTGTTTTATTTATATCATTACATAATTGTTATACATTTACTATTTCTGCTTATGTGTGTAAATGTTTGTATATGAAAAAACGATTGAAACATGGATTTTTGTTGTTGTTTGCTACCGAATGCACTATTCAAATACGCATTTTTGACTTTTTCATTCATTTGATTTTGTGTGATCAATTTGCGCAGGGGCGGCGATGATATGGTAGACCTGTGTTGCAATAAATTTTCTTTGATATTTATGGAGGAGTGCTTTGAATTGGTTTTGTTCATAATGAACATTATGTTTCTTAACTTACGGAAGGTTGTATTCATGTAATGAGCTTTTGCCTGTTGCCTGTATTTGTAGGCTATTTTAAATTATTTTGATTGTTTGGGAGTTGATGAGGTCATCGGTTGTTGCTATAGGAAAGCAAATTTGCAGTTTTACATAGAACCCTTGTCTGATTTTTAGATTTGTTTGTTCAAATTAGTCTCCGCTGATTATTATAGATGTTTTTGTTGAGGTTTGCCATCAAATTCGCGGGAATGGCATCATTTTTGAAATTTTAGGATGATCAGTCGCACGATGAAATTTTGAGCTATATGATTACCATGATACGTTTATAATCTGTCATGGATTCATCACGGCTTTCTAAAGCATAAATGTTGTTGATTAGTGATGTTAGCGGGAGATTGCATGGTTACCATGTATTGTGATTCGAAAATGACTTTAAGGTCGGCGTATGTTTGGTTTTCATTTGAGAAAAGCGGGTATCGAGCACTCCTTTATAAACGTTACAGTTTACTATGATTATTTATAAAAATGATTCTTTCAACAATTTGATTTCAGAGATTGAGGAATTTTACTAATACTCTTTCATCTAATTTTATTCAACGTTCGGGTGTTAAATTATTATATTTATTTGTTTTGATTGCAATTTAGAGTTATCGAGGTTTATTAAATGTTTATTATTAATACTATTATTCATTGCAGTTCCTGATTAAGCTTATATATTTGGTTGTAATGAACATTTTTGATTACTACATTTTAGATAATTTTTCAGGGACCATGGCATTTCTTTAATTAAATGGTTTTCTAGGTTGTTTCGGGAGACTGTAAATTAGTGAAGGTTTTGATTATCTTGTTCTGGGTTGGATAAATAATTATCGCTGGTTATTGTTTTTATGATTTATTTAATACGATTAGGTGATACGATACGATGAAGGATACTACAGTTGTGTTAGATACTTATTATTATTTCTATCATCTTACAGATTCGTGATTGCTTTAAAAGTTTTATTTAATTTGTTTAGGTGTTGGGGGCTGTGCCAAACATCCATTATTGATCTTACATATTGCAGATTAGCTGTTTTTGAAACCATTTGGAATTAGCTACACGATAGATATGCTGTTTTGATTAAAAATTAGATTAATTTCAGAAGCAGTTAAAAACTTTTTATGGACAATTTTGTAGTATAAAGACCTCTGTTTTTCCAGTGGCTTGGCTCCTTTTTTAGTTAGGCGTTTTAGTAAGAATTTTTTTAATTATTAGTATTGCATCCAGTGGGTGGTATTTAATAATAATTATTAATTTTAATTTTTTATTATTGTAGATCTTTCTTTTAGATTTTATTAAAAATTAGTATTAACGAAAATTCAAGAAGATAAGTTTGCAGAATTAAATAACAATTTTTAATTTTCAGATGACCGGAAGTTTTTCAGTTACATTATTAATAATTATTTCGTAGTTCGAATTATTATTAATAATTATTTCGAATTGTGTCGTCATTGTGTTACTAACTATCGACTACTTAGGTGTCTGTAACCGGGCCGAGTCTCTCCTTACTAACATAACCTTTCCTATCCCTCGATTTTGTTATGTGTAATAAAGGTGTACGGTGGGCTCTGGCCATATCTAGGATTACTTGTCGAATGACTTGGCCGTACATCTCAATCAAATCAAATCAAAATGGGACCATTTCATGGAATGAAGAGTTTCATTCCAATACTCTACACTTGAAAGAGCTTAAGCTTTTAGAACTATTTCGAAAAATCGAAAACACCGTTGTTAAAAAGTAAAAGTTTATATGCAGTTATGTTTTTAAACTAAACACAGAGCAGTCGAACTGTTATTGAAAGAAAATAAATATCATTGACATTAAAAATATTCCTCCTTGTATTCCTAACACTAAATTTTTATCTGGTTAAACCATACAAATATCTCGTAAATATTGGAGTATTACTGCAGGCGAAACCAATAAAATACATTTTCGGAAAAACAACAAATTCAAAGATTTAACCACTTATGTGGGTTTTGCTTTTTAATAGCCAAGCGGAAAGTTAAACCAACTTTTGTTAAATTTCAGTTAGTTTTTAAATTTGAGCTCTAAACCAGTTAATATAAGAATATTTTTATTTTGACCTTATGTATTAGTTAATCGATGCCATTATTCGAACCAGATTATATGAGGCTAAGAAGAAGAAGGTTATAGATAAAAAAATATCCGATGAGTTAAAGAATTCGGAATTGTTAAGCTTTTATTTATGTTGGTTATCACTTTTTAGAAGACAGGTCTTGTTCGGCCTGCATAGTATTTCAGTTAACAAAAATAAATTATGAAGTATATTTCCGAAAATAGAAAACCGTTTTAAAAAAACATCGCCTTCAAAAAAATTTGGGACCAAAACTACATATTAAAATGTCACAATTCTGAACCATGCAATCAATCTGTTAATGCTTTTCTTTGTTTTATTGAATGTAAAATTATAAAATATATTGTTTTTTGAAAACCAAATTATTATGAACTTTTACTTGATATTTAATTTAAACAATGTCCTCAAAGAAAATAACCTTTTCTAAAATTTTTAATAGTTGAAAATTTTGAAAAAAATATTGCAAGAAATTTTCACGATTCGTGAAAATCTATTCTTAAAATATCGATGAATTCTAAAACACATAACATTGTTTAAAATTGACTGCAACAACCATATGACAGTAAGTACCCTGCCTTATCTCACCTGCACTAAGTTATATGTTTTATGAGTATAAAAGGCGAATCTTGCTGAGCGCATAAACATTATAAAAATGGTATTTTAAGACAAAAAACCGTTACCAAATACTAACCGTATTATTGAGTTGGTTGGGTCAAAGCAAACAGGATAACATTATTTCATTGAAAAATCTAGGGATACTGAGTGTTTAGTGTATAAAATTGGTAAATAGTTCAATTTGCGTATCGGATTATTATTGCAAAAGTTTTTCCAAAGTACGGAAAACTAATTCCTACATTTTCAATAATATGGAATTTATCTGTTAGTTTTAATGAAGAACTACTAAAAAGTACGTTTAGTAATTGGTAGTATTTTTTAGGACTTGTGTGCTTAGTATTTAGTAGCAGAGTTTGGAAAAATACTTGAAATCATACGATACGAAAATTGACCTATTTACCAATTTTATATACTAAACCAGCAGAGTAGGATAAAAAAAGTATTAACGCAAAACTAGCTCCATCAATAGACCAGAAAAATGCAATTCACATGAGGACACGTATTCTTGAAATCGGTGGAAATTTCCACTTGCGAAATATCATTTAAAGCAAATTCTTAATATTATTCGAATTTTTCGACGGCTACTTTAATCGTTTTTTCAAATTTGTCGCAGTTTCCAATATGACGCTAAAGTTTATCCTGAGGAAGCTTAATCCAAAAATATTTATTTTAGAATTGTACGCTAAAAATCAGATTACGTCAAAACCATCATTGTTTGATACATTTTTTAATTTTTAACAGAATAATTTTCATATCAATTCATTTGCGGACACTTTTTCCACGTTAACTGCTATAACCCTACTACTTGATTCTAAAACCTTCCACAACATTAAGCATTAAGAAATTAAAATTTTTTGAAATTAATTTTCACAACTTTCAGGTTCAATTCTATTGATTCAATTCTATTCTATTTCTATAGTTTCAATTTTTTCGAACGGATATCAAAGCTATATATAGATATTATTTATGACGTCATTTATCCTTATAAATTTACCCTCATTATTTTTAGGGTAAGCGATACGATGTTTACATAGCAAAAGTACGTGTATAAGGAAACTAAGAAATAAACGTGTAAAGTGTATACAGATGTATGATAAATTTTGTAATTTTTACATCAAGGTGAGGTTACCAAGATTTTGGTTGGAAGTTTGGTTTCGAACTAATAAAACAATGAATTCTTTGTATTAAACAATTCGGTCGTCTCATCAGACTGCAGTGACCAAACTACGAAAATATTGAAAATACTTTGAACTAATCAAAGTATAATCCCAATGCCTTAGCGAATTTTTGTGATTCGCTATGCAATTTCCAACCTTTTCGTAACCTCAAATTTTATTGAATTTAACGCATACATGCGATTTCTATATGAAATTTTGCGTTATCCTGGATTGATTGTAAATTTTGGGTTACTTTGTAAAAATACTATCCGACTATCAATCCAAAATAATCCAAAATTTAAATTTAGTAATGTTTGTGATTTAAGCTATAACCAGCGAGTTTGTAAGAGTAAGTAACGTAACCTTACAGAATTTAACGAGAACGTTTTATTACAGAATATTTGACAGTTTGACCAGCGAATTTGTAACACGATTATTATTATCAATTGAATTTTTAAATGTCAATGTGCAAAATTATAAATTAACCACACCACGCTTCTTACCCTATTTAAAGGACGATTTGGCAAAAATAAAAAAACTTCTTGTGGTGCGAAAAATAAATCGCACAAGAGACAGATTCGGATGTTAAAAGGTATATACATATAACTAAATACAATAAATGTAACTACGAGTATTTAGAGGTAAATGTACATAATTTATTTTAGGTAACGATTTTAGAAATTAAGAATTGTCAACAGCAATTTTTTAGCCATACTCGCATGACATGTGAGGTTTTCAACATGCCGATAGACCTTGTGCGACCATAAATGTTGGTGGACAATCGGAATCTTTTGAGCTGATGAAAATTGTACATAAAATATTATTTAAATTATTAAAATATAAATAAATATTTGTACACATAAATTATAAAAATGTAACACATACCGCCATTTCAAATATACAATTTTGACGTTTCCTTCAGTTTGTGCGATAATTTTCGCTTTTGTTACAGATTGCTAAGTGACAATTCAAATTTAACGAAACTGAACGAAAAGTACTTTGAGTTTCGCTGGTCAATAAACATACATTTTTCAGATGTCGCTCCCTTACTTAAATTTCTTACAGACTCGCTGATTATAGCTTTGATTTTACTTGAAATTATTAAAATATCGTACCAAAGGTTGTAGTAATCGTATCAGAATTTTTTTATAATTTAAGCCAGATATTGCCGTTATCTTTTATAACGCCACACAAAACCCAGTAGAAAATTCGAGCACAACTTGTGGACAGTTTTTGTGTCGCAAGTCCCAAATATTGCCGTTGTCCTTTATAACGCCACACAAAGCCCTGTAGAAAATTCGAGCTCAATTTGTGGAAAACTTGTTTTCGAAATTCCTTTTAGGCCTGTTTACTATATAAAGATTCATTTGTTGCAACATTTTTTAGTATTGAAGTGTTTGTGTTTTGCTACTACTACTAAGCTTAACTAAATTTGAAGTAACAAATATAATTCGGCAAAATCTGGGTAAGTTTGGTTTGTGTTGTGAGTGTGACTGAAATTTTTCTGGATGGGCAATAATAAAATTATTATATATTCATTTACATACATACTTATATTTACGTATGCAAAATCATGCTATCTAATTTGTAAACAAAAGTAAAAACTCAAAATGGCGAAAAAACTAACTGGAAATGCTAACAAGGAAATGCTTGCTATCCTAATGGGAATCAATGAAACGGTTTTTAGTGATGAAGATGATCAGTTAAATTTTGAAGATGACCATGAATGGATCAGCAACGCAAACCCAAAGCCTGCGAAGAAAACTAAGATCGAAATCGAACAATATGAAAATGACGTCGATAATGATAAAGATATTTTAAGTGCCGAAATTAATAATGGAAATGCGTCTTTTCTGGCGGACAACACAAACGAATCTATATTAGAAGAGGATATTGATATAGACATTTTCGATCAATATTAATTTAACCGACAAAATCAATTAAAGTAACGATGGCGTCCTGAATATCGAAAATTAGAATTTCATTTCGCCAAACTGATATCAAAGTAATAAAACGGTTTTTTGGAATACATTTATTCATTGGAAGTACAAGATTTTCTAGAATCAAGATGCATTGGAATAATCTTCTTTGCATGAACCACATCACCAGTGCGATGTTCCGGTACCATTTTTAAAAACTGCACTCAAATTTGCATTGTATAAATAATATAGAGATCCCACGAGATAACAAGGATATATTTGTAAAGGTTGTGTTTGAAGTTTATATACAATATGTATATTCATTATATTAATTTTTTTTTAGGTGCGATCAATAAGAAACGTGGTTTGTGACCGATGCTTTCAACTATGACTTGAAGAAAACTTAAGCATTGATGAGCAAATCATCCCATTCAAGGCAAGACTAAGCGCTAAGCAGTACTTAAAGAATAAACCAAACAAATGGCATCTAAAACTATTTGCGTTGTGCGGAAGTAGTGGTCGACCATACGATTTTATCCTTTATCAGGGCTCATAGAATTATCTGATTACAACAAGAAGAAATTTGGATTTGGGTCTGCAGTAGTTCTTCATTTAGTACAAAATATCAAAAAATCAGGTCACAAACTATTTTTCAATAATTATTTTACTTCCTTCACTCTTTTGGCACTTCCTAAGAAAAAAGGAATAAATTCTGCTGGCACAGCGAAAATCAATCGCTTCTTTAAACCTCCTTTTATGGAAGATAAAGAGTTTAAGAGACTTCCACGAGGTTTCTTTGAAGGAGTTAGTGACCGCGATCAGAATGTCGTTTTGTTAAAATGGTTGGACAACAAGCCTATTTATATTGCATCCAACTTTGTGGGAAAGGGTGATTTATGTTCGGCAGAGAGATGGGATAACGCACAAAAACGATATGTAGAAATTTCGCAACCAAAGAGGAAATTAAATATTTGTTGGAGTTCAGGTTGGAAATTGCGTACTATTTGCTGCTCAAGAAGAAAATAGTATACAACATCGAGAGCCTAGTGCCCAAACTAGATTTGAGGATCGTCCAGTACAGGATATTCAGTACGATAACACGGCTCATTTGCCGTATGTGGATAAGAAAAAGGAAGCGACACGATGCAAATTCGTTGGTTGCAAAGGTTGAACCCATTTCTATTGCAAAAAGTGTAACATACACTTATGCATAATTTAGGATCGGAATTGCTTCGTACAGTTTCACACTCGCCGAGTCTAGAAATATCAACTGACATTTTTAATTTATTTTATTGAATTAATTTTGTGATTTATAATTTATTTTTATTTTTTGATAATTAATTTTACTATTTGTCGTGCAAAAGGTTTGTGCTTAATTAAAATGAATACTATATACAATATTTTTTTTTAATTTAAATTTATTACAACTTTGTGCCGCTTACAACCTTTCACCAGATTTGTACATTTTAATGTACATGCTCAATTGTAGGGTCTAGGAGGTGTAAGGCTAAATTTTTCCTAAATAATTGTCTTAGATGAAGTTCAAACAACATAAAAATCGTTCAAAATATATTTTAAAAGGCTATAGGTTTATATCAGGTTTGAAAAAGTTAATGAAAATATAAAACATAAATAAGTAGGATTTTTATGCCATTTATAAATACACTTCTTAAATATTTTTCAAAATGACTTATGATATGCATTTATAAAGTCAGCTTTTTATTTGATTTTCATTACCGATTTTAAGTCATTTTGTTTCAAAGAAAAAACAACATTTTTAAGTCAGCCTTTTTTAATTCGAGGAGCCATAAATCTTGATAACGTGTCCATAGCTCTCCTTCGTATATATGTCGTATTTTGGTGAATGTTCATATTTAGAAAACCGCATGACCGGCTCAATCAGTTAATTAATACAAATATTCTATTATTTTGGACAACAAAAAAATTAAATAAATATGTAGTTGGGGTGCCCCGATTATAAATTTTTTTGAACAAATAACATTATCAACGATGAGAAATGTAAAGTTGACAAAGATGAGAAATACTACTTAGTGTGCTATTATGTTGAACATCACTGTATCTATAGTGGCATATTGTTTAGTTTCGAAATTCTATATATGAATGAGATAAGACAATAGAAGCTCCTATCGTTGGGTTATTCTTTTTATAATTTTATGTATAATTAAATTTGTTTTATAATTAATCTTTAGATGTATAATTTCATTAAAGCAAACAAAAAATTCAATTTTAAAATTATTCTTGGTTCATAAAAAAAAGGTCAACAATAATTAAAAAATAAGATGTATAATTAAATTTTAATAATCTTAAATTGTATAATATGTATCTACATTCTATAATGTTATATTGTTCATTATATTAAAAGACTTACCGACCCGGACCAATTTGATTAACCTAATTCTACCTTCTCCTATATTTCAAAAGTTTACGTATATCACAAATCAATTTGATGTTTTTCAAACAAAAATAATTGTTATCATCAAAAATAAATCTAGAAACAACATGTTTATGTTGCTTTTGGTTCTCTCCCGGTCGGTCTGAATTTATTATGTTATGTATGTACCTTAAAATGAAAATAATTTTCATTTTCACATTCATTGTGCTGTAGTAGTAGCTGCTACTATGCTTGTTGTTTTTATTGTGACGTGTTTTTATGTTTGTTTACGGTACATAAAAAAATTAAGCCTGAAAAACAAGGCGACCGGAACGAAAGCTGATAATCGATCAAAATAAAAAAAATAAAGCGGTAAATTACATGAAAATATTTGATGAAGGAAAATCTAATTGAAAATCAACAAATAAATTGGTTTAACCTGTTTATTGTGTGTGTTTATCTGGGTGTATCAGTAAAAAAGTCAGTGCTGGATATAAATTATGTCAGTGCGCTCCTCGAGACAGCGAGTCAATTATAAAAATAAAATTGGTTTGCTGAATAAAATGATGCTGGATTTATTAAATTTATGATTATATTTTTATAACGCGCCATCAAAAGGTTAGCGCCATAATTGGCAATTTATGTTGATGGCAGAAAAACTCACGGGATTTATGTTAAATGATGACAATATTGTTACATAATTTAAATGGGTACCAAGTTTTGATCCATTAATATCTTATTTAGAGAGGTTAGTTAGCACATGATTTATTATTTATTGTTTGATTTACAGTACGTATCGTATGTATAAATAAATTATAATTATATGAATGAAGACAGATCGATTTACAACTGAAAATGCTCTTTAAAATGATAATAAACCTTGTTATCAATCAACCTAAATACCATTATAATAATAAATGTATACGAGCTCCAATAAAATTTTTCATCGATTTTAAATTACGTATCTACTTTGAATATATTTCCTCAAATTATTTTTTTCCCCTCACATGTTTAATATTATTACACCTCACATATATTTGATTTTGCTTTTAAATATACGAACTTAATCTTTTAACGGATTTGAATGATAGAATTGAAATATGACAGCTGTAACAATTTTTTAAATTAAGTACAGAGCGCGTAACGTCGGTTATCATAAGGAAGAGATATTCAATTTCAGATGAATCTACCAATCCATTGTAATCTTATATAATTTTCTAAAATTTAAGTATTTTAAAAAATCAAAATTCTATGGTTTAAAATTTTATAAAAAATACATTTGTATGAAAACAATTTCTATTTTTCAAATAATCCATAAAAATCAAACAATTGTTTGTAAACGCTCAACATTACTATTATATCAATAAATCCAATATGTACAAAAGGACTTGATTCGAGCTTAAGACTTTACATACTTTCAAAAATAAAATATAATTTAAACGTAATTACAATAAAATAACTAAATCAGTTATAAGAAAGTTTGTAAGGCGTTTTTCACAAAAATCACATTATTAATCTACCAGCATAATAATTAAATCTGGTATGACTACTTACACATATTTGCCATTCTAATTTACCTGTTCGAAAAAGTGAAAATTAACATACTGATAAAACTTATAATTAAATAAAACACGCTGCCTTATATGATAATTATATTTCAATGTTTTGTAATACACTTGCGTTACAGTCCAAAGCGATCTAATTTTATGTATAAAAGAAAAAAACAAAAACACAAGAGACATAAAAACCAAATACAACTTTTCCCTATCTACCGTGATATGTTAGATTGTGAATTATATTATTCAACAACCCTCAATCTAACAATCCTAACTATTTTCTTAAGACTGTTAGCAATTCAAACTGCTCGTCATGATATCGGCTACCTGTGGGCTTGATGGAATATATTTTACAACAATTTTTCCATCTCCAATTACTTCTCGAATAAAGTTATGGTTAACATCTATGTGCTTCATGCTCTTATGATCTCTCGGCTCTTCAGCAACGACTACTTTCGATCATGAGACTATTACCTGCCTAATCCGCATCCGCAAAACCTTGAAGCACTTTAACATTTGGTGTTCTTTTATACACTAGTTCAACATCGATTGTCCCTTTAATATATTTTAAAATTGTTTTTAAATACATGAAATGTGTAGCACAATTTTGAAATCGAATCGCACCCGATTAACTCTCTGTATGGCTTCGTTGTACGTTGAATGCTATCTATTTTTAGATTGAGATTCACTTCCATAGCTGTCGAAGTTTGCTTGCATTCTTCCATGCTAAATTTCCTTATCACATTGGGCGGATCTGCTTTGACACAACTTCATAATTCCATTTTTCTTATCACGTCCCACATTGAATCCCAGAAAATATTTCAATACATTCATGTTCCTTTTTACGCTATTTGCCGTAGGCACTTGGCGAAACACACTTATACTTAATAAACACATTTTTATTAATCACTTGTTTTTTGTTCCGCAGAATATTTTGAATATTTTTCAAAAAGTTTAAAAAATCACTCGATCGATTTCGACTTGTTAGGTCATGATGATGATTATGTTTTCATATAAACACGAATCCGAGTTCGTTCGCCGAAACCCCAATCTAACAATGAAATCATGGAAACACTCGTTTCAAATTCTCGACGCTTGCTTCCATCCATACAAAACTTTGTTCAATCTACATATACCCCCCGATTCTGACAATAACACTACTAAGACTATCTTAGCTAAGACTTTCTTGTTAAGGCTTGATTTTTTAAGACTAAAGTCTTCATTGAAATTCTGAAGACAGTAGTCTTAAATAATATATTAGAAACTCTCCAAAGACTTGTGTAGAGCTGTCGATACAAAATTTTTACCATATTGTTTCAAATTTATGACCGAAAAGCGACAGTTCAATTCGAAATTGTTAAAAAAACTCAAATTTATGTTATATATATGCTAAGAGAGTACATAATATTGTATTTTGAATAATTTTTCCGGTTTTATAGTCAAATACATATAATTATTGATGATTCCTAAGACCACCTATTTCGCTGATATTAACGAAGACAATTTTTTAAGACTACTGACAGATAAGACTAAGTGCAGAATACGGATTTAAAGTATCTAGTCTTCGTTAAGACAAAAGTTTTCGCTAAGACTGAAAATACGTCTGTGACTGTACGTTAGAATCGGGGGGATAGTCCCCCATCCGAATAACCCTCCGGTTGATTCATAAATATTTCCTCTTTCAAATTCCCATTCAAGAAAGCCGTTTTTATAACCATTTGATGAATCAACAACACTTCCTGGTTCACAACTGCAAGCAAAATACGTAACTTACTTAACTTAGCCACTGGGGCATAAGTTTCATTGTAATTGAAACCAATTTTCTGTGAAACCCCCTTTGCCACAAGTCTAGTTTTGTATTTATCAATACCACAAGTTTCATTGGTTTTTATTTTGAATACCCATTTGTATTGTGTTGCTCGTAGTCATAGTCAAATATCATAGTTTTGAACCCATTCGGGCTGTCTCCGAATTCTTGAACCTCTCCGCATTTCCACATTTGTTGTCAATTCACCATCGTCTTCTTCGGCATCATTTGATTCATTGCACAATTTTTCATTTGATGAATCATCATTTTCTGATTCATTCCCTTTCTCGGAATCTTCATCCTCGGTTTCCCGATTGTCAACTATACACTGTATATCTTCCCTAAACACAACGTCCCTCGCCGTAATAATTTTTCCTTGGATTGGATTACACAGTCTATATCCGTTGATTGCACATCTCTCTCTCTCTCTCTCTCTCTTTTTCTCTCTGGCACTATATCCCATCAAGGGATTTGGCGGTTCATATAATCATATTTTCATTTCGGATAATGAGTGATTAATTCATTGATCCTAAACCAGCCGTGAAATTTTTTCACCACCGGGAATCGAACCTGGGACCTCCGGTCGCTGGAGCAAGCATGCTGACCACTTTGCCACCGGGGCGGAGCGATTGCATATCCCATCATAATATTGCGAGCTGATTTTTCATCCAATTTTCTCCTACTCTTCGGAATATGAATGTATGTCACACAACCAAACATTTTTATTTTTGATAAGTTTGGTTTTTTTCCACACCATAACTCGGCCGGTGTGCAACACTCACGATCACCTTTCAACGCGCGCGTCGGACCTCTATTAAGTAAATATGCAGAAGTTAAGGCGGCCACGCTCGAAAATCTCTTATCCAATTTTGCATCATTCAGTTTCGGTGTATGCGGCACTGTATAGTCAATTTGAATTCCCAGCTGTGAACAATATTCTTTAAACTTTTCTGTTGAGTATTCACCACCATTGTCCACCCTAAGTTTCGGAATTCTTGTTCCACCGCTAAAATGCGCCGTACTCATTGCATCATATTTTTGAAACATATCAAATACTTCATTTTTTTTTTTTTATTATGTATATCACAACAAAGTGAGTATAATCATCTATAAATAATACGAACTATTTTTCTTTAGACCATGATTCTGAATTTAATGGTCCACATACATCGCTATGTACCAACTGCAATGGCCTACTTGAACGATTTTCCATTATTTGTAAGAAATGTTTTCTTGTTTGTTTTCCACGAAGACAAGGTTCACAAAAAATTTATTTTTTTATTTTTAATCTCTCTGTTTCCATCCACCATATTTCCATTTATGAGCTTTATCATATCGTTCGTGTTCAAATGTCTCATTCTATTAATTTTTCTAAATTCCAACTCGTATAATTTGTTTATTCTTGTGCCAACGTTGTCCTCCAATGTCCCTCTGAATGACAACAGATTACATTTCTGATCCTTTACGAACAATACATCTTTAATTATACATGACGTTTGCATTTACAGTTCCATTTGCAATTACAGTTCCAGTAATATTTCCGACTTTTAATGCAGTTTATATAACACCGTTCTTTGCAATTGCGATTTCAATTGAATCAGTCAAAACATGATAATCAAATCATCAAAAACACTTGGATCACTTATCATATGATCTGTTGCACTATAATACACCACCTGATAATATTATTGTTCGCCATATTCGCACTGCACATAACACGATTTTCACCGCTGCGTACACTGTTGCCAATCTTATTTTCTTCTATCGTTGTCGCACAAAATGAAAATTCGTCATTCGTAACAGTTGACGAAATGTGCGTGCTATTATTAATTGGTTTTGTGTTAACGGTGCAATCTGATTTCTTGTAACCAATCCTTCCACATTTAAAGTATTCATATCGGAATTTCATTGCGTGTTTTGCCACACCATTCTCTTCTCTCACTTATGTACTCTTTTCAAAATTCTTCCTATTGTTGAATTTATCCAACAACCGACTTTTAACAAATTCAATATTTAAATGTTTTGATCCATCGTTTCCAATGCAGTCACCAAACAATCATACGAACTAGGTAATGTTAACAACAAGTAGCATACGACGTCAATGTCTTCTATCGAAGTACCCGTTGATTTTAATTCCAGCACTGTTTTATCGAAAACCAGTGCCGACATGTTTTAACTATCACTTTTTTCGCTTCGATGAATTTTCGAAGGAATAACGGTATTTTAAAAGTAATATTTTTACAAAAAAATATTTTTACTTCTAAAATACCGTTATTCCATCGAAAATGCATCGAAGCGAAAAAAGTGATAGTTAGAACATGTCGGCACAGAAAGTGGTTTTCCATTTCATCATTTTCACTGTATTTCATTGTGATCAACTTCCTTCGCAAATACAATTGTCCAGACACACGTTTCCGTTCTAAAATGGCTACCAAAACGTCAACAATTTCTTTCGCTCGATTTTTTGTCCTTAACATACTCTAAGTGACTATCGACAATATACTGAATCAATATTGGTTTGCATTTTCGGTCAGTTTTTAGTATGAATTTCTTTTCTACATACATCATTTTCTTTTCAAGTTTCTTTTCTACATACACCAAAAATTCTTTATTCTCCAACAATACTTGAATTCGATATTTCCAATTATTGAAATCCGTCGAACTGACCAAATCGAAAACAAATTTCCTCCGCCGTATATTTGGGCCCATAACCTGATAAAAGTTATAATTAAATAAAACACGCTGCCATATATGATAATTATATTTCAATGTTTTGTAATACACTTATATAAAACAAAAAAACAAAAACACAAGAGACATAAAAACCAAATACAACTTGTTCCCTATCTACCGTGATATGTTAGATTGTGAATTATATTATTCAACACAATACCATGTAACATTTTGATCTCAAACTTTTATGATTTTATTGTTGCTGAAATTTTTTTAGAACGATTTAGTCGCCGTCTTGAGGTTTTTGGCGAATCGTTCGACAACGCGTTAGATTGCTTGTTAAAATTATCCTTTGTATTATTTGTTTTTAATTTGACTTACTATGGTTTCTTTCTTTCTTTCTTTGTTCGGGCAGTGGTAAAGATAATAAAGTTCAGCTAACTCTAATGAAAAAAGTTCATAAATGAAATACGTCATTTTACGAGAACTAGATTGGTTTAAAAATAAACTGAAATAATAGACGAACGAATGAATGTAACGCTGAGACCGCCTTTTATTGATTATGAATGTATGACCAAGTGTTTACGCAGAATCTCACGGATGTTGCCGGATCACGCGAATACCAAAGGATAGGGGATTAATTGGGACCGAATCGGCCCGGTTACTAACGCCATTTTAGTCTACATATTCAGTGATTAAAAATGTATTGCATCCCATGAGTAGTGCCCTACCTTTGATATTTATTAGCTGTATGACTTAATTTTTAGTCTTTTAAATTTATTTTATATAAAAAAATTGGCAACAGCGAATTTAATCATGGAAATATTGTCCATCGTTTTTTATTTATTTATCGTTGACTTCGACGCGATCATGAGCTAAAGCACCTCTTCTCGAATTTACATCAATTTATACATTTAAGAATAATACGTATTACTATTTTTCCACACTGTTTTTTTACCAATTTTCACCAATTTTTTATTTTATTTCAGGATTTTACTAAAGTAAATTTTGTATTTGGCAAAACAATCATTTTGGGATTTTGTCTACTTAGAATTTTTTTTTTTGGGTTTCAGTACCGCTCCCAACAAACAAGTCATCAGCTATGATTACCCATAAACACGATTATTATTATTATTAAAGCTGGTTGGAACCCAAGATGATTCAATTTTCTGCGCTGGCAAATTGCAGGAACCAAAACTAAAGGAAGGAAGACAACTGAACTTTTAAAGAGTTATAGTTAAGAAACTGTTACCAAACTACTTCAAAAGTTGGAAGCTTTAATTTTAGCTTTTTTCGTTGCGGTTCCATCTTTGAATTTGGTGTCTACTGTATTTCAATTGTTTAGGATCAAACGGCAGTCATGGTTTAAACTGCACGGTGTTTCAAGCCAAGTTGATAGCACTCACACTTTGTGTAGAATAATATTTACGTCGGACCACCGAGGTAGAAGCATCATTACCTCGGTGGTCAGACGTAAATATTATTCTGAACACATATCGTAAAGCTGTTCTCAATTAGCTACAGACCACTTCCAAATTACATTAAAGAGCAGAGAGAAATAAATAATAATTTAGCAAGAAAATACTGAAATACATACAACCAAGTATAAAATGTACACAATAGCGCAATTTTTTCGCAAAATTTACGATGTACATTTTACGATAATTACTTATTTTTTATCTACCGAAGTCTACCTCTAACGCAGTCATGGTGCTAAGAATAACCTTTACCGCCACTTGGCGTTATCGGATTCATTTAATTAAATTCAAATCATTTTTCCAAAAAATTGGACTAAAAAATAAATATAAGATGTAAAATCAATCATCTATGTATATTTACACATTTGGTACACACTCGTAATAATAGATTACTTGTTGCGAAATCAAAATAAGTAAATAAAATATGTCTGTGCTGTATCACGAAACATGTAAAAATCTTGCAAAAGGAAAAAAATCGAGAGGAAAAATAATCAACCTCACTAAATGGAGTTCACATAGAAAAGTAAATTTTCTTGATGTTGCTGTTGTTCATTTTTCCTATATTATTTCTATTATTATCATATCATTTTCATTTCTTATATTCCATATATATATGCTACATAAAAGTGTGAATACTTATACAAAAAATTTAAGAAAAAGTTAGAATGGAAAAATTTTGTAAGATGGTTTTATTATGTTGTCCCATTTCAGTTTGTCGCACTACCGGACTCAACGTTATTTTGTAATAAATACTCATTAATTACTCATATTTGCATTAGTGCACACATAACTAATCACCATACACAAACTTAAATATAGAAAACACATTTTTCCCCAAAAATTTAATAAAATGACATTGATATTAACAAAGATATCCAATGTACTGTAATCTAAAATAAAAATTAAATTCGATTTTCCCTTTAGGGTACTTGTTTCCATCAAGTATAGATATACAAAATATGTTTAGTGTTTATAATCTTAAATTAAGGGAAGAAGGGTGTCTAACACAATTTTATTTTACTGTTACTTCAATCAAGAATGCAATGATTTATATAGTCCTCATCATACACTGTAATCTATGTCGTATTTTATTATGTCAGTTTTTATAATCTTTGATCTATTTATGTTATACACTGATTATTCGTTTTGATTACACGTACATGAATATAACAACCGGATCAAATTAAACGTACAATTTGACTGTTTATCACGGGCATCCAAAATCACATGCATCTATAATTTTATGGAGTCAATATTTGCCATATATGATTTAAAATCCAAAACACGTTTACATGTTATCTAAAAGTATTTTACATTTCTGTTCTTTTATTGTTTGCTGTCCTATTCCCATATGACATGATTGTGTTGTGCTGAATATGAATTTGAGATGAGTCATACATTCATTCTTAGGTAAATGAATTTAGAATATGGCGAAACTATTTATCTTTAGTACTTGCATATGAATAAGGACTATCTGTCATATTTTGTATTTTACAATATGCTCGTATTGGTGGTGTATATGTATGAAGGATGCGCACTTCAAACAAATATTTAGTTTTTTTTATCGAAAATTAAAAAATGTACCTACTGTTCCTATATCTAAAGAATGTTTCAGTCCCGATTTAAATCTACAAAAAATTAATCTAAAAGATTTCCTACGAAAAGGAAGTTTTTTTATTTTACAACCAAACTTTATAGAAATACAAGAAAATAGATTGGTGGCAAAATAGAAAATAGAAAAAGTAACATAAATGTAACCATTTCACATCGGTTACAATTTTTCCAGTCAGTAGAAACGTAAATAGATGATCTTTTCTGCTTTTTCTTTTCTCTTTGAAAATTTATTCAAACAACAGATGACTTTTCGCCTAGTTTCTTTTTTTTATCCGATTTTACTTCACATGCGAGTATATATTTTTTTAACTTATTTCAAACAAAAATTAGTAGAAAGGACAAGCTGAATACAATTAATTATGATGACAAATTGGGGGTGTCTGTTATTTGTGTCTGTATGTATATAGAGCAGTTAAACAGTTTGTGTTCGCCACATTAAGAGAAAGGATAATAACAGAATTCTAATTATTATTATGAGTTTAAAAAAATTAAACGAAATGATTAAACTTATAAGGCCAATGATAAATTTACGGGTAAGAACTTAAAAAAAAAATTTACGCAAGCCGGGAAAAGTTTTAACTTGTGTTTGGTTTGGATTCAACCACATTCGGTATCTTTCAGCAAATTTAAACATTCTATTTCAAATAAGAGTCAATAATTATATGTTGCACCAATACCACTTTAATTAATTTTATTTTGCTTTCATTTTTGTCTACAAATGTACAAATAAGATACAGTAGCGCTCAAAAGTATTTTGACAAGTATAATTTATTAGATAATACAAAAAATAAAAACAATATTAAAATTAATCCAATAATGTATACATAGTAATGATATGTTTAAAAAATTGGAACACATAAATGTTATGAATTGATAAACGAAAAGAAAAATTTGAATTTTTTTTTAATAATTACGGATCCATAGTATATTCTAACTAAAGTTCCAACTTGTTGGCGGTAAAAACATTCTTAAACCATAATATTGGAAATTGGTATCGAACATCTAATATTTAGTTTACAGGACGTTTAGCGAACGCACGACGCAGCTTCCTGTCCTTTGCAGAAATCAGAGGTTTTTTGGTTGAACGTCGTCCATGTAAACCGAACTCTTTTAGTCGACGTTTTACAGTTGAAACGTGTATATTTACGTCATAATTCTCTTCTATATATTACTCACTTGTCGATAACATTTTTATTAAACTATCTTCCCTGGAAGTAGTTTTCGGACGGCCACTTCGGGGCTTATTTTACACTGTCGTGCATTTAACATAAGCCTTATTACATTCATTAATAAACTGTCGAGACACGTTAAAACATCGAGAAACTGCTGATTGCGTCGTTCCTCTTTTTAGGGCAATTATTTTGTTTATTTGAATATTCTTTAAACTTGGCCATGTTAAAATAACTTATAAAAAACTACTTAGCTAGTTATAAAAAAAGCTCTTGCTGCTGTGCGACCGATCTCGTTGACAATTTGGAACTGAAGAATTGTCAAAAGTAATTTGGTAAAAAAAGTAATTTAAACATATAATTTGAATCTTAAGGCCAAAACGGCCTTTTTTTCCTTAATGTGTTGCTATTTTTTTAGAGGTGATACATATTTTATTTTCCATTTTTATTTGATTGTTGTTTTATTTTTTATTATTTTAAATTGTAGCATCTTTTGAACACATGCTATTTTTTATGTTCCCAAACATTATTTTAGTTTTTTTTACAACACACGTTTAGTAAACAAACAAGTTCCAACTTGTTCCTAGTAATAACCAATTTAGACTTGTCAACATACTTTTGATCCGTAGTTACTAAAACTTTTTCAAACTTTTCTTTTCGTTTAGCAATTCAAAACATTTATGTTGGAACACATAAAACACATCATTACTATGAATAAATTATTTGATTAATTTTAATATTGTTTTTATTTTTTGTATTATCTAATAAATTACACTTGTTAAAATACTTTTGAGCGCTACTGTACGTTTTTAAATATTTAAGCTTAATTGACAAAGAGAAATGTGAGCAACCACATCTAGAAGGAAAAATAAATAATGTTCAGATATGATACGGTATAAATTAGTAAGGCATAATTCAAAATAAAATACTATAGGAAATTTAATTAATTCACGTTCTTAATTCAAGTTTTACATCAATTACAGAAAATTGAACTTTCTTTACATTAATAACACACTATAAAATTGCACTTTAAATTATTATAGCTTAAAACAAATTCGCAATAATTCACACTAATGTCAAAATTACAACGTGTTACGTATTTATGTTTTCTCACTCGATACCGCACCGTAGTATTAGTCAATATTGCCGTGTTTTTTTATTAGCGCCCGATAGCTGTATCCGGAGCAGCCAATTTTCTATGTCAAAACTTATATTTAGCGCGCTATTATTGCATATAATTAATTTATTTAACTCTAAACTAAAAATTTTCATTCAACTTTTTAATTAAAAATCGTTAAAAAATATCTTGGCTCACTTATTTATAGGGAGCCGCTATCGGGAGCGCTATCCATTTCAATAGCAAATTTGAAAAGGCCTTTATTTTGTAAACCCCTGAAACCAATAGAAACTAAATCTTACAATAAAAATTTAAAACGCAGCAAGATGGATTTTTTGTGTATAACGTTATGTCAAAATAAATGTCAATTAGTATATTTCAGGTGATATATGTTTGTTTTATGGATGCATTTAGTTTTTATTTTTATTGTATGGCGACACCAGTGAATAATAGCTGCAGTTTCAGTAGAAATTTGACATTCGGCTCCGGATAGTGCTCGAATATTAAAACACGACTATTAATAAGTAATGTTTCTGTCAAAAACGAAAACAACATAATAATAATTCATCATACGTAATAACACGTAACTATAGTATAAATAGTTTTGATTGCAATATTACATACAATGCAGGTAACCCCCCCAGAACACGGTATTCGAAGAACACGGATAAACCTTCCCTCGAATTACACAACAAATAACAAGGTTTTTGTTGATTCTCTTTAATTTTGTGTTTTGTATTCATTTTTGTAGTCTCGAACAATGTGATATTTGACACGGAACGAAATAATCGTGTTCTTGGATTTTTTTGTACTATACTTTATTTTCACAACACTACTCACAACAGACAATTTTGAAAAATGAATGCACAGTTTTTTTACATACGCAGTTCTTATACATACAAAAAATGTCACGAAAAGTTTGACAGAAAAACGAAACTGCTAGAAACTGATTAAGTAAAGTTAATACAACTATGGTACTATTCCACGGGGAAAAAATATTACCAGCAAATCTCTCAGCAAAACTTTTTGCGAAATTTTGCAAAATAAAAAACAAGTGTTTAATAAAATGTGTTTATTAAGGATTCCCCCTTCGTAAATTTTTTTGACAGCTCGACCAAATAATTAAAGAAAACAAAAAAGTTAAACGTAAATAAAAAATTTGAACTATGAAACTAGTTGATCGATGTTTTAATGTCTTGCCTGGAACAACACGGTTTTCTGCCTTGGACGAACCGATCTTCTCATTGGTGTTTCGTATTGTGTAGCTGGATTTTCGTTCTGTTGTATACCTGCCCATTTGCCATTATCACACGCCCGATACCGCAGGTGGTCGATTTTGTAGAATACTATGAAGAACATTACTCAATGTGGGGGAATTTTGTTTTTGTGCGTTGTATTGCAGGTGATTGTAGTGCTTATAATTTCGTGATTGCTCCTGCCCCATCATTTGACATACTATTCTCATTTAACAAAATTGGTTGATGAAGAGTTTGAATGGGGAGCTAGAAAAGTTAGACCAATGTACATTTTTTCTTGCCTTGTTTTCCAATTGTTGTTGCTGTGACGATTTTTCGTAGTCATCGGTTGATGACACAATTCTTGGTCGTAATTGGTTTTGATGTCGTACAGGTACATTCTTCTCCCGAACGATTTGACGACGCATAGGCTTTTCTCCTTTTTTGTGAACTTCTCGTTGAAAAATCTTTCGCGTAAACTTCGTCATCGACGTTGTATTTAGTTGATATGGTGCAATGTTCTTTTCGGTGGAAATTCGGATTCATTGATGACAGTACAGTGCGAGGATGTCTACCGTGTAACAGTTCCGCAAGTGATTTGTCTACATTTGTTAGCGGTGTAGAAAGATAAGACGTTAAAAGTTTCAATAGTGTTTTTTCACCATTTATGCCGTCATGACAAATTTACTACATTGGTGCTTTGAACGTTCGGCTTCCCCATTTGATTGTGGGTGAAATGGTGCAGATGTCAAATGCTCGATGTTGTTCATACGACAGAATTCAGCGAATTCTGCAGATATAAATTGAGTACATTATCACCTGCGATGGTAAACCTTCGATTGCGAAAATTTGTTTTAACGCCCGAATTGTGAGCGATGATGTTGTTTTGGTCATTGGTATGACGAACGGAAACTTGCTATATACGTCCGCACATAAAAAAAACATTTTGCTCATAAATGGCCCGCGAAGTCGATATGAACTCTTTGCCATGGTTCACCTGGTGTTGGCCATTTTTAAAATTCTTTGTTTGATGCTGGTGCGTTGAATTCACAATTTTCACATTCTTTGACGATTTTTTCAATATCACGATCAATATTTGGCCGCTAGCAATGTCGACGAGCCAATTTATTCATCCGGGTGACACCCCAATGTCCATCATGTAGTAGCTTCAGGGTTTTCCCATGTAGGGTGGAAGGGAAAACAATTCGGAGACACTCTGTCTGTAAGAAAAAGATATCATTAAAGTTGCTCAAGCTATGACGCTGCGTAAAATAGTCACCCATTTATTTCGTAGAACTTCACTTTTATGAAGTAGCGGATCGGAGCGACTAGCACAACATCTAGTAAGTTATAATCCATTGGATAATCGAGGATGCAACCGTTATAAATTTCATTGACTTGTAAACAGGCCTCTTAGCTTTTGTCAAAACTTGCATCTGCTCCACAAGGTTAACGTTATAGTGCGTCGGCGTTGCCGTGGTATTTCATAGATTTATACGTTATCGTAAATGTGCAGCTCTTTAGGATGGTTGCCCACCGTTGAAGACGGTCGATTGAGTGAACCGATAATTTTTTGCTGGGCTTAAATAACAAGAACAATGGCTTATGGTCGGTAACCAATTCGACTTTGCGAGCTTGCGATATTGATCGAATTTTGTAACGCCGTAGATTATCGACAATGCCCCTTTTTCGATTTGTGAATACCCTTCTTGTGCGTTGCTGAGTGTTTTTGAAGCGAACACGTTTGGGTGTTCCGTTCCATCAGGATAACGATGAGAAATTACCGCACCAATACCGTACGAAGAAGCATCTGTCGCTAAAATGATTGGATAACCGTTGCGGAAATGAACTAATTGAGCAGCATGTATTAACGATAACTTCAGTTCATTGAAATATTTCTCTTGTCTTCACCCCAGTAAAATTGCACATCCTGTCTATGCAGTTGGTAGCAGCTACCTCAGAAAAATTATTGATAAAACGATTGTAATAGTTCATCTTATCAATAAAAGATACCACCTCTTTGACGTTTCTCGGTCGTCGTAGATTTTCTATTGCTTCGACGTTGGGCGAATTTCGTTTCTGTCCATAATATGACCCAAGTATTCGATTTCAGGCGTCGCGAATTCGCATTCTTTAGTTGAATCCGTTCTAATCGTTATAATAATTGTTCACCATTCGTCAAATGTTCTACATTGTTAGCTCCGGTTATCACGAGGTCGGCGAAATATACTGCACAGAATTGTAAATCAGCTGTGATTTGTTCCATCAATCTTTGAAAAATGCCTGGTGCACTAAATATTCCGAAAGGCATGCATTCATATTCGTATAGTCCGAACGGAGTATTTATTACAAGAGATTTTTTGGATTCATCGGTAAGTTCGAGCTGTAGATAGGCATCTTTTAAATCCACTTTTGTAAAAAATTTACCCCCTTGTAGCTTGTAAAAAACTCTTCGATTCGAGGGAATGCGTGACGATCCATATCGACTTGTGGATATTTGCGCCAATTCGCAAATCCATATTCCGCCATTCCGTTTCCTTACTGGTACGATTGGAGTAGCCCATGATAAAGTTTGGATTGGTTTTAGGACATTTTGCGAAACCAATCGTAGCAATTCATTTTTTACCGCTTGTACGTCTCACAATGACCCAGTGTTGACGAACAAATAATTTCGGATGACGATTACAAATTTCACGCACTCGACTTTCTAGGTTTTCGTGAGAGGAGATTGTATTCACGCTGCTAGGTGACATCCCAACTCGTTCGTTGTCATGTACAACCTGGAAACCCAATGCTTGGAACCAATTCGTACCAAGAATATCCGTAGCATCGTTTGCGTTTACGACGATCACAGGTAAACCGAGCAGGTTTCTTCTTGCTGAAATACTATATTGTCCGGGGTTGGCCATTGCCCGATTATATTGCGAGTGTTCGCATGAAAGACGCATTCATGTGTCGCACACATCACAAGGGCAACAAAACAGAATTTACAATTTTATCAAGAACGTTTGGTGTTGATCATTTATGACCAGTTGAAAATGACTTTTTTTGATAAGAAAAGTCCTTTCCGTTTATATTTTGGAAAACTGATCTGAACCAATATTTTTGCAAAATTAGTTTACAATTTTTTAGTTCAGGATCATTTTTCTTGTGAATGATATACTTTTCAAATATTTCTAAAAAAGAAACAAATATCCGAGCGATCTCGCAATTCATGATAAAAGCTTAAATATGAAGTTTCACCCTGATCAAGCGCTGCTATTCGTCTGTCCGCCACAATATTTTAGTCTGCACAGATGACAAAAATATACACACCCCAAGATTTTTTTTAAATACAACATTTTTTGACTTCGGTGATATGGTGAATGGTAAATCTGCAAAAATCTGAAGATCTAAAAATTTGTATGACTTCCTTGTAAAATAAAGTGAAAAAGTAGTTTACTTATCAAATAACACTATCAAAACTATATTTTATCAAAATTGTTCATGAAGCTGGCGAGTTCTAGTTATCATAAAACTTCTTAGCCATATTCGAGAACTCACAAAAAATCAAAAAAAAATTTATACAATATATAAATTTAAATTTTTTTTATCAAAACTCTTTAGAAAACATTCACTTGTCAGGGCCAAGTTGGAGCGGTCTTTAAGTAATCGTTCTCCAGTTAAAATGACCCAAATTGGACATATTTGAGAAATTAAAATATGTATGTATATATCATCTTAATACCAATATCAAAATTTGTATACACATCGGTGAAAAAATTGCCATTTATTTAGCATAACTACTGTCAGCCATATTCAATTATTTTAATTTAGGTCCTCATACATATATACAAATGGAATTTGATGAAAATCGCTAAATAATGCCAAGTTCTATGTGTATTGACAGTGACCAGATTCCAGATCTTAAAACTATTACAAACGGTATGGATTGTGCGGTAATAGGGACCGCATAAAAAAATCTTCCGAAACTTCACGAGTAGGTATGTTAAAAAAATAGTTTTCGAAACGTAGAAAAAACTTTCACGTGGAAAAAAAACTCAAAACATTACGCGACTCGCGCAATGTGATGAAATATGAAAAATCGAAAACACAAAATGGCCAACTACAGTTAACTAATTAGATTAATCACACTCAATGTTCTAATTTGATGAAATTTTGAAAAAAATTAAGTAGATTGTACTGAATAAATTTGGTTCGTATCGCATAAAAAAAATCGCACAAAAAAACAGCACAAAAAACCGCACAAAAAAGGCAACACAAAAACAGGTTTGAGTATATTATGTTGGCCATTTCTACAACAAAAAAAAATCGAATTTCAATTCCATAAAACCAAACGAATTTTAATATGACCCGTGAAAAATAGCGAAGAAAATGACCATCGAAGAAAATTCAAAACTAAAACATTGTCCATTTTCAAAATAAAAATATAAAAAATGAATATGATTTTGTTGAGAAACTTAAATATGTATACTTCATTTGTATATTTTTAGAACCAAAATGTAAAATTTTCAATATACAAATTAAAGTGTCAGCATCGCTCAAAATCTAAAGATATGAAAAATATTTAATTGTCGAGGACAAAGTATTCTACTATTCTACTTGCCAACCGTTGCTTGGTAAAAAACAAGATTATCCTCCCCCTCGATGGATTACCCTCCCCCTCGCCCCATGGAGCAGTCCCCAGATTGGCCTGGAATCTGGCTAGGATTCAATGAACTTATCAAATTAATCTGAAAATAAGTTTGGTATTGTAACCTCATTGAGCCGGCTGAAACCATACATGAAATGCAGCGCTGGCGAAATAAAAATATATCCCTTTTGCTGCCCACTAACACAATTGTGTGGGTACGGCAAAGTACCACGTCAAAAATTTATTTTTGTGAACTTACACACTTGTGTTTTCATTTCAAACTTACTTTCGTCCGAAAAAAACACTATAACTATACTCACAATTGTGTTGGTTGTACTTCAAATCAAGCGAATTTTTTTATCAAAAACGCCATTACATACTATGATTTTTTACTCTCCCATTTGTGTCATTTGGACTTTAATAGAGCCATTTTTTTTTTGGTTGAAAAGGGATATAAACAATTGCTTACTAAAATTTGGTTCTAGAGTGTTATTATGGCTCTGTATATAAAACTGCTGCATATCTAATTTTTTTCGTCTTACGATTACCATAACGTGAACATTTTCGACAAACTAATCAATATTGGCAAATCAATCTTATAGAAACAGTATTAGATTTTCTGATTTTCAACTGTCTCGCTTGTCTATTAAATTTTAAAATATATTTTCGATATTTAAGTAAATCCTCAACTCCTTAGAGTTTTCATTTGATTCCGAGTGCCACACACAATAGATTCAATTTTCAAATCAATCATTTTAACCATAGTTGACTTGTTCAATTTTTTACAGTTTCTGCTATAATATGACATTATGCTCGAAAAAGTATATAATGTATACTGTATAGTATAATTACGCGGCACATAAGCATTTAAATGCATAGGTACTCGTAATACAGCCAGATCTCAAATCATCAGAGAGCTTACGAAGAAGTAAATCATACTCCCAAAGTTCAATCCGTTCAAAAAAGAAAATCAGAACCGACTACAATTACGTAGACTTCCAGCTTCCATCTATATCTAATGACTTCAAATCCACAAGACTGAGTTGTTTCACACATATTACCTCTTTTGCCCCAATTAACTTTATATTATCTCTAAACTACAAAATGAAATACATAATGTAAGAGATATGAAACCTTTACTCTATTTAGAAGGAAGTTAAAACCGATTTTTATTTTTTTTTGTTTTGTACATAAATCTTTGTTGTTTTTGCTGTTGTAGTTATTTTGCAGTTTTTAAACTGCGTCACGTTTGACCTAAAAAAAAATTCCGTACTGTACACAAAAAAATGCAAAAAAAAATATATATATATATATATATATATATATATATATATATATATATATATATATATTTATATTTATATTTATATTTATATATATATATATATATATATTTATATTTATATATATATATATATATATATATGTATATATATATATATATATATATATATATATATATATATATATATATATATATATATATATATATATATATATATATATATATATATATATATATATATATATATATATATATATATATATATATATATATATATATATATATATATATATATATATATATATATATATATATATATATATATATATATATATATATATATATATATATATATATATATATATATATATCTATATATATATATATATATATATATATATATATCCGTAGTATCCGAGTATGTATATAATATAGAGTTGATTTTTCGACGAGTATTTTTTCCTATTTTATATATTTTTTATAATAATTTATATACAACAGGCTCCTACAGCATCCGACACCGCGCGATTCTGCTATATAATTTTCTTTTTTAATCTTAAATTTTCAATTTGCAATCATAAAGGAAATGTAAAATTAAACATTTTAATCCCGTAATCTGATTTTCGAGCGAGATTTTTTTCATTTTTCCCTTGCTTGTGTGCCTATGTAGCACACTCGTACATGTACAGCAGCATTACAACGTTATATTTTACGTTGTGATACATTTTTTTGATTAAATCGAATTGATTTTGTGTTTATAATTAATATTCATGTAAGAATTACAATTGTCATAATAATGATGTTTGTTTTGTTAAAATCAGAAATCAATTTTTTTTCTCTATCTTAATTGTATTTTTCTAATTAGAATAAAACAAAATTGGGTTTCCCCTCTCTCTAGAGCTTCTGTGAATCGTAGATGAATAAAAAAAATAGGATTTCTCTTAACAGTGTAACCTAGCAACAATTTTTTTAGTCTGATTTTCCTTGTGTTTTTTATATATATTTTCCGATCGATCATGATAGAAAAAAAAAATAAAAATATACACAAAATATAACCTGAAACGGAGGGAGGAGTGAGAATGAGCGAAAGCTGGAGGAATATGACAAAGAGTATATATAGCGAGAGTGTTTGGTCTGACAGGCGCCTATTTGTAAATATACCAAATAAAACAAAATTGTTTTGACGTCACATTATTTTAATACAATGTATAAATGGAGACGTACTATATACCGCACCTCCTTTCCACTCTCCACAAAAATCAAAATACACATACGTATACATAAATAGGAGAAATATGAATCATCGGATAAAGTCGGGAGTCCTTGGAACTAAATTCTGTATTATAATACATGTATTTATTTTATCAAATTTATATCCTTTGCGCTTGTATCTTTCGAACGCACGAACTAAAAACAAATCGTTGAGATAAAAATTGTTTGAATTTTTCTCTCACCGACAAATAGGGCGTCGAATGTAAATGAAACAACGTTGTCGATTATTTTTTTCATTCCTTTGAATAATAATACGATTCGACTCAATTCAGTTTTAGTAAAATCGTCTCATTGTATGGTCGTAACCATATTCGCAAAATTGTACGAAACAAAACATTTATAAAAAAAAGCTTTTTAGAGCTTTTTTATTATTTTTTTTATTTATATATTTATTTTTGGTGTGTATGTGTGTAAAAAAATTTATTGTGTTCCGAATAAAATATGAATTTTAATTTATAATCATTTCTCTAGTTGTTAAGATAAAAATCGATTGGTGCAAATGTATATATATACATACATATATACATACGTGTAAATATATAAAGCTTTGTTGAAAAGCTTTCTGTACAAGAAAAATTATTTTTTTGTAATTTTCTTTTTGTATTAAATTAAATTAATAAAAAAAAATTAAGAAACGAAAAGCACTTGTGATTTGAATTGTATATAAAAAAAAATAAAATAATAAAGTTAATGCTTTTGTGTATTGTGAGCCTTTAAGTTGAATAAAAAATTGAAAAATAAGAAATATCAAAAAAAGTTAACCCAGTGTAATTGTGTGATAAATTCAATGTTAGTGGCATGTATAAGTGTAAAAGTATTTTAACAATTAATTTAATTAAATTAAACAATTTAATTTTGCAATTCTGGAAAATTTTAATTATAATACAGAAATTAAAAAGAATTCTATTGATAAAGAAAAAACTACACACCAACAACAATATAATAGTGAAAAAACAGGAGAAGCACCAACAAAAACAAAAGAATCGGAAGGGACACCAGGGGCAGCAACACCAACAAAAACAGAAGCGACAACACAAGGGAGTGAGGGAACCGCATCGTCTGCCGCTGGACAAGATAAAAATAATACTCTATCGTTACATTGTTGTTGTGTGATTGTGCAAATAACACCCGTGACACCAGGCCGTGGCAGTCACGTGACAACAACGGCCTCGGCAAAAGAGATACATAGTAGTAGTAGTGGTAGTGGAAGTTCTGGTGTTGCTACCGGGGATGACCATGCTATAAAACGTAAACCAGTATGCAACTGCCATTTAAAGTCAAATCCAACACAATCATTAGGGTTAGTTAAAAAACAGCAACATGGTTCTCTTGATATATTACTGCAAGAGGGTGGAGATGAGAAACTACCACCAAAAACGGTGCAAACTCAACAACAACAGCAGCAGCAGAGAGAGCAACCACCACAGTTGCCACAAAAGCCGATTAAACATAAAAAATTCTATCAGCAAATCAATGGTGACCTAATCGAATGGACAGGAAAATCATGTAAGCTTCTAGAGTCACAACACCACGGCTCACACCATCAATTGGCTCGTCATTCGAGCGGTAGTAGTGGTGGAGGTGGCGCAGTTCAAACGAAGCCTCAGTCGGGGGCCACTCCCCGTCAACAATCATCCCTTTCTCAAAAATCATCATCTCAACAGCAAATTCTATTCGATACGGAAAATGTTGCTGACATTTTAGAGCAGCTGGCGAATACAACAAGACCAGTGCCACACCCGCGGCAATTATTAAAAAACAAAAGTGCCGATTCGGAATATAACGAATTTTTTGATCGTGCCCAGCAACAAAGGCATTCCTCACGTTCGGTTGAAGGGCCATGCCGTGATGAAACTTTTGAATGGCTTGAACAACAAGGTCTACATCAACGCCATTCGTCCGGGCCTAGTGAATTATCTCTTCTTAAGGATGATAGTATAGCTGACTGGCTATTATCTTTTACACGCAAACCAGATGATAAAAAACCTAATCCGCTAGCTAAAAGTGGTAGCTCCAAAAATTTAATAAAAAATGAGTTAACAGAATTTTTCAAGAAACCATTGCATAGACAATCATCGGGTCCCAGCGAAATTTCCGTACTTAAAAGTGATATTTTTGAATGGCTAGCGCGACAACAACAACAGCAGCAAACAAAATATAAGGCAAACGATGAATTTAGTGGAAAAATACGAAGCTCACGAAAACACTATCAACAAACTCTTCCTGAACCCATCGTCCTATCCCAAGTACAGCAGATCCCGCCACAACCTCAACCAAGAAAAAGACACTCACTCGGCGCTAGTGATGGTCAACCAAAAGAACAGATCTCGGAATGGATACAGTATCCACTGCAAAAGTTATCATCACTGCCACGTGAACAACGCCAAATCCCATCGCAAAGTAGTTGTGTTGATTTAACGAAAAAATCGCGTCATCATAAACACGAGCGAAGATTAAGGCATTCGGCTAGCGAAGTTGTAACACCAACTATTGAAAAGAATGTACCACCACCGAAACCGGAACGACAATTTACTAGCCGTCCGCAAACGAAATCAAAAGAAAATCCCAGTATTTTATCCGCACAAATTATTACAACAGCAAACACTACTACTAATAATAATAATTTTGCTCTAACCACTCTTGCTACGACTACTACTACTACAACTACTACTACTACTACTACTATTAATACTATCTCTGCTACGCCATCAAGTCATGCACCACAACATAAACATACACGTTCGGAACGTAATCGGCGACATCAAACGCAGCGTTCAGCAACGGTCGCCGATATGATCGAAGCAAAAATGCTCGTACCGTCATCCCAACGTAAGCAATCATCGTCTTGCGATCGTAATAAACGAAGCTCATCACTTCCACGCTGCACTGATCCACAATGTCCTTTTATGCCAATATGTAACGATCCCAATTGCTGCTACCCATGTCTGGAATACTCGTGTAACATGTCCCGATATAAATCATCAACGGACCGTTCTACATCGGCAACTGGCGTCCAACCTCAACATCATATGCAACCATGTAAAGATTTAAAATGCTCATCATTATGTTATGAATATCGTTGTTACTCGTTACCACGTTGTATGGATACAAAATGTCGAACTAACGAATTTGCAGTCTGTACTAAAAACGTTATTAAATGCAATTCATTGCCACGATGTGCCGAAGGGTATCGCTCGAATTTATCGCGTGAAAATTCACGAACCTCATTAACGCGAGCATCTACAAAATTGGTATCTACATCAACAGCGGCTGTTGCAAAGCAATCGGCTGAACGCACGAATAAACCAACCTGTAGCGCCACCAACCAACCATCTTCATCCGCTGTTTATCATCATCATCAACGTTCGAAAAATGGTGGAGGTAGCGGAGGGAGTAACGGTAAACTGATTAAGTCGGTATCGGCCGTCTCGTTAAATTCGCGTCGTCGTCGCCATAAAACAGTACATTTTGGCGAGAATTTACTTCGTGAGGTGTGTCAAAATCGTAAACTAATTAAAACATCACAACAACCAACTAGCACACATAAACCTCCAGCCCTACTACCTTCAAATGAAAAAAATCCGTCCGATCAACAAATCGCACAACAACAACAACAACAACTTTCGCATTACCAACAACCGCAACCACAACCACAACAAAGTACTCCCGAAAATTTACAACCAAATGTTCAATTATTATATAATTTTGTGGAAGGCGTCTTAAGTGCATGGGTCGACGAAGAAGACGATGAGGATGATGAGCATGCAAAATCTGGCCCTGATTCGGAACCTGAACGTGGGACAATATTAAAACCAATGCACCGTTGTAATCGTGCTCGTTTTCAAACGATCCGACGTGTGGTAACCGAAGCTGCCTCACTCAAAGGCACACTTAAACTAGGAAATTCACGATATAGACATCGTCATTGGCGCGGCACCGCCAAAGAATGCAACGAACGATTTTTACGTAAGGTATGTGTAAAATAATATAATCTAACTATATGTATTTATACTACAACCTTACTATTTGGCAAATTTCTGTATCTTGGGTCGCTCTCATCTTAATTCAAAGCACGATTTTATTACAGGATATATAAATACAACCGTCTAAAATATTCCATATTTGGTGATTGATTAAGCTCTCTATTATGTATATAACAAACCATATACATCTTGAACTCTTCACTTAAGCACAAGAAAACAATGAATAAAATCTCCATACATAAAAATTTAGGGTGCGTTCGTAATTTAAAATATAATCATAATATTTCGTTTTGACTTGTTGAAAATACGCAACTCTAAACACCATAAAACATATTTACGTATACATCCATATTATGGGTATTTATAATATACCATTTATACTCGAATATGTTTATACATATGTCTATTGATTTTAAATAGTTTTCTCTTCATTCAAACCGAGCTTTATTATTATTTTCGTACGTTTGTATGTATACGCACACAATTCGAAAAATCATTTTTTTTTTATCAAACACATAAAAGCTCCATAAATATACAAAATTACCACATATGTATGTAGTATGTGCCCATATGTACGATTTAGATGTATACAATAATAAACCACAAGCTTTGTTGGTATATTTATTTGAGCTTTCTGTAAATTGTAATGTTTAGGATTAAAAAAACTACAGCAACAACACAAAAAAAAACAAGTGGGAAATACACAAGAGTACATATTGCAATCAAATTGTTTATGTATGGTTTTTATTGTTACTTTGTATTTATTTAAAAAAAAATGTTGGTAAAAAGCTTACTAATTGTAATTTAAAAGCACTATTGTTATTTTAGTACCAGGCATTTTGCAAATGGATAGGGCCTGCAAAATTCTTTTCCGGTATGTGCCAAAAAATGTGTACTACCCACACCTCTATATATAATCTGACGCAGCTGTGATTGTAATTAAAAGTTTTAATTTTGTTTTTCAATTTACCCGAAAATAAAAACATGATTTCTTTTTATCCGTGGAAAGTTACGCTTTTTTATTTGAATTTACGTTTACATTTCAAATATTTTATTTTTCACTTTGATGAATAATTTTTTATTTGCTATATTTATGACAGTTATGTCGTTTAGTTTAGGTACGACGAATATACAATATATCGCTCATTTCATGCAATAGTGACACATTTCAAAATGTTTAATTTTGCAGTAGGGCGTTTTGAAAACTTTACTCAAAATTGTTTATAAAAATAACGTTTTTCAACAGTAAATAACATTCTGATTAGTAAAATAATTTTTTTCTGTTCCTACATCCTCAATCGCATCTTAATTTTTATTTATTTTTAATATTTTGTAAATTTTCTTACAAAATATTATACGAAACGAAGAGAAAACAATTCAACACGGAAAACATAATAGAAAATATATTTTTTTTTTGATTCCATGGACTACGCACCACCAAATGAGCTTTAAGCTCACAATGCGGTGTGTAGTCTAAAAATTGGTGAAATAAAAAAATATTTTTCTTATAGACAACTCTAAGTGGATCTAACGGCAAAACAAATAAGATTGTTCCGGAAATTTTTGTATGTTAATTTTTATTTTCATAAAGTATGCCGTGCTAAAATTTCATAGGAAAAACCCGCAATGAGCTTATTTTTAATGCGCTAGATGTCACATTCCCAACTTTATCAGTCGTCAATAATAGTTTCCAATATCTTAAATTATTAATTTCTTTCGCGAATTGATCCACTTTTATATGGAATTTTACCTAATTTGCTAGAAATAGCTACATACATAGAAATAGCTACATGTTTTGAGACTAATAAAAATATGAACTATATTGGAAATCTATTGGAGTTTAATTTTCATTTTAGAAATCAAGTGTGGTGTATTCGAGATCTATGTATACACATTCATTGTAAAATAACGACATTGGCCACAACATATTCACCCCTCTATTTTGTTATAATCATATTGCTCATTTGGTGCAATAGAGACACTACCCCAAATTCACTCATTTCAATGATTAGAGTCTGGGATATAGAGAACCAATAGACATTTAGTGGGCACGGTATACATGTACGCATGCACACACACCCAGAGATTTTTTGAAAACGTACTTTTTTGTCTTCGGTGATATAGTGAATGGTGAATCTGCAAAAATCTGGAAGTCAAACTTGTTCATGATTGCTATACTTTAGTTTATACAACGCAAAAGAAAGCAATTATTTATCCTTTTGGAGAATTCGTGATGTTTTGGAATGTTTTGATTAATTTCAATAAACTTATGTTTGTTTCATAATGTAATTTAATGATTGGTTACTTTCTTGAATGGCTGGTTTTGTTCTGAGAAAATACTTTTACTTAAAAGCCGAATGGATTACGCCACTTAATTTTGTTTCAAAGTGCGAAATGTTGATATTTTCCAATCTCATAAACCTCCTAAACGGCTTGGTATACACCCAAACACCTAAATATGTTTATTAAATTGCTTCGAATACTTTTCGACATAGTAGTGACGTTTGAGTACATGGCTTTTGCTTAGCCTATAAGAAACAAACTTTCCAATAATACCAAATTCGGCTCGACTTTCAACTTTCCACCACTTACTTCTGGGTCGTGTGGTACTCGACATAATTCTTATCTTGTCAATATAAGGACACAGAAGAATGTGGAACTAGGAAAGTTAGCGATGTGACATAAAACCGTTTCGTGGTAATAATATAAAAGAAACAAAAGTAAAAGAAAATAATAAAACAATTTTCGGGGGTCGATTTTATTAGAAGGAAGCAGTAATAGTATTCAATTTCATATTAGTGTGCGTAATTTTTCTATGATTACATTTGTTTGTTTTCTGCGAATGTGAGCATCAACAACGAAGAATCGGTCAAAATCGGTTAAATATTTTTTAGTGCTTATGTCGTTTCGTTGTCTTACTTTTTTGACATCTCCCTAGCTTTTGAGCAGGCGAATTAGTAAAAATAGTTATTGAGTTACGAAAAGAAAATGTTTAACTACACATATGTGAAAAATATAATCACTGAAAAAAATAATCGTTGCGATTTTTACTTAACCTTATTAAATTTAAAATTGTAAAACTAACATAATATTTTACATTATTTACCCATGCTAAGTAAAAATGCAAAAAGTTCTCCTTACTTAGCCTAATGTAAAATAACATTTTTTGAAATGTAAAAACTATTTGTCAAAATAAAACGAAACAAAACTTTTTAAATGGTTAAAAGAACTTTATCATACGTAAAAATCGTGTAAATCAAAAAATCATTATTATATTATTTATATGCATAGCAAAGGTGGCAAATTGGTGTGTTAAATAGACATCGGCGATGTTTAACAATAACATTTTGAATATAATTCGCTAGGTCAATTTATGTTTAATCTATATATTATTAATACGAGAAGAGAAAACTTTGTTCCCCTTTTTAAGCATATTGCGCAAACCGATTTTCATAAAAGTTCTATAGGGATAGCTGTGCACAATCTTTGCTTTACGAAAATCCGGTTCATGCAGGATTGAATCAGATAGTTTCTGCGAGTTTGTTTGTTGTTTTTATTTTTTTCGCTTCAAAGCATATCTACTAGCATATCTACTCCAAGTATTGTATACTCACACATACAAATTTACAAACAAATTGATTGTGGATTAATGCATTTACAATGCAGGTTTTGCAATGCAAAACATTTCGAATCTGAAGTCATTTTAGGTGGAAGGAGTGCATTCACTTCATGTTGTCATAAGAGTAAAGCAATATTACGGGCTTTAAGTCAAAATGAATACTTTAAATCATTGTATGGTGGGCTTACTTCAAATGAACCTTCAATAAAAAAGTCAAAAAATTATTTTGAAAACATTCGTAAATACAATTCATCATTTGCTATGGTTAGCTCAGAAGCTAAAATTTCGGATACATTTTAAAATACATGATGTTTTTTTATCACAGATCAGTTCCAATGACTGCTGGATATTATCGCTCACCGTGTTAAAATTAGTTAGATCTAAATCGCGATTTACTTTAATGAACATCCAAATTTATATGCTCACTATCCTTTAAACGAAATATAGTTTCGCTTTCAAAAGTTAATGATACCATTAAAAATATCTCTGTTTTGGATTCATCATTTCCAAATGATGAAATTTTACTTTTTCCAAATGGTGATACTGAGTGCCATATCAATATTCCTCATAATGTATCAACTTCAGGTAACTCAAGAGCGCCCAGAAATAAATTAACCAAGCTTCAGTATGCAGCCTTTCGACTTACAATTAGAGAAGATTTTAGCATGTTGCACGATTCACAAAAATTAATGCTTCGTTGATATGTGTGTAAGAATAGTAGGCACACGGTTATACTTCATTCGAAAAAATCAAACAATTCTTAGGTCTGAAGTTTACAACAATTTAACGGATTATTTAAAATTGAACCTCAATGCTAATAATGTTGGCCGTAGAGTAATTTTACATCTTCATGGTAAAGCACTCATTTATACAATTATACAATTGAGTTTCAAAAGAAAGGATTGCCTTATGCTCACATTTTACTGTCTTTAAATGAACAAGATAAAAGTGTTCCGGAGAACAATTCAAACATTCAAGCACATCCTACATTACATGAATATATTGTAAAACGCATGATGCATGGTCCATGCGGCGTATTCAATCCATCAAATTCTGTATGTATGAGCAATGGAAAATGTACAAAAGATTATCCAAAACGGTTTAATGAATTTACATACGAATCATAAAATGGATATCCATTATACAGAAGGCGTGATAATAGTTGCCTCGACAATCGTTATGTTGTACCGTACTGTAGTCGTTATGTAATCCGTATTTACTTGCCATATTTAATTGCCATATAAATATTGAAATATGTACTACAGTTAAAAATGTTAAATACATTTATACGAGTAAATACGTGTATAAAGGCTACGACAGTGCATCTGGTGAATTAGGTTCAGAGAGAAATGCACAAAGTTAAGAAATACAAATTGATCAAGTCAAAAAATTTTAAATGGTCGTTATGTCGGATCAACTGTAGGTGTATGGGTATGGATTGCAATGCATTTTCAATCACATGTCATCACTAGCCTTGACATTCATTTGCCGTGTAGATAGAATGTTTACTTTCGAGATTGCTTTCAATACATGTCTGTGGCCCAAAATCATTTGAGGATGTTAGAACATGGAATGGAATTAAACACACTTCTTTTGTTGAATGAAGCGTACCATGCTCACAATATTGCTTCAAATGATAGTGAATGGCGCGAATCTTTAAATGAAGCAAAAGAATTACATTTAGCAAAACAAATGCCAAATTTATTTTGTTACATTTGTGGATTAAATGTGCCAGCCAATGCATTGGCGTTATGGAATGAATTTAAAGTATATCTTAGTGAAGAGTTTTTGAGAGATTACAACGAAGAAGTATCCTTTAATAGAGCTCTATTAGAAATTGAAAATATTTTAAATGTCCATAATTTGTCATGTCAAGAACTTGGTGTACCAGTTCCCGCATATTCGAAGAGAAGAGACGCAGCAAATGTAATTGATGCAATTCAACAAGAGTTTCTGTTTTGTGAGCATTATGAAAATGCAAATATTCATCAGTGTATAGTCTAATTGATCGTGTGATTTGTTATGTTTTGCATCATGATACTGGATCTAACGTTTTATGTTTAACTGCTCATGCAGGTGAACAAATTAAATTCGCTTATTCTTCGTTGCATTGTAACAGCGTTCAGTGGCATAGCTTCAACTATATTACTTGGAGGCAGAACTTTACACAATATGTTTAAATTGCCTATTCCCATTTTGGAAAATTTTGTAGCGAATATTACCGCAAATAGGAGCTATGAACGTTACATAAATCCATCATCATTGATAATTATTGATGAAATTTTTGTGTGCCCACTGCAAGTATTGAAAATCATAGATAGATTATTGTAGGATCCATGCGATGAAAATGATAAACATAAACCATTTGGAGGGAAAACGATACTTCTGTGCGGCGATTCTCGGCAAACCTTACCAGTTGTTCCACATGGATCGCATGCAACTGTAATTGAAAATTATGTAACACGAGTTGGCATAAATTTGTTTATTTTCATAAACTAACGTTTACTCAAAATATGATGGCCTTACCAAGTGAAATAGAATTTGCCAAATTCTTGAAGTAACTTGGTAATAATGAGGCCTCAGGCTGAAATACCTCAGCATTTAATAGGAAATGAAAATAATATTATTAATGAAGTGTATGGAAATATTTCCGAAAACATACTCTCAGATAGCATTATGAAGTCAGTTATTTTAGCACCTAAAAATGATGATTGTACTTTTATTAATACTGATATACTTAATCTTAAGTGAACAGAAAACATATCATAGCTACGATAAAATAATTTGTGATGATTACAATGAAATCAATAACTATCCAGTCGAGTTTTTGAATTCTTTGACGATTAGTGGTTTGCCACCACTTAAGTTAGTATTGCAAGCTAATCGTCTTACTAATCAGAAACTTAAATACAAAGGAAGCATTAGTCAATGGAATAAGAATGCGCACCAAGTGTATGCGCCGTAATTCTATTGATTGCGAAGTTTTAAGTGGAACCTTAACTTATTGTGTGCATAAGAGAATTTTGATTCCACGTATAAATTTAACATATCCCGGTACTGTTTACCTTTTAAATTTTAAAGAACTCAATTTCCAATTATACCTGCATTTGCGATGACAATAAATAAGTCTCAAGGACAAACATTCGAAAAAATTGGAATTTTATTGAGGCAGTCAGTTTTTACACATGACCATGTTGTAAGTCGCAGCAAGTATAGAGTTCGATCATTCAATGGTTTGAGATTTTATATTTCCGAATACAGTGGCCAAGGATATTTAGCAAATGATGAAAGAATGTTTATAAAAAACATAGTTTACACAGAGTACTGATTTACTGAATCATTAAATTCACTTGAAAAATTGAAAAAATTGAAACTGAGCATGAGTTAAATCAAAAAATTAAAACCTTTATGTGCGTGACAAGGTACAATTGTACCTTTTTCGTTTTCAATCAAAATTTTTTTATTTTCGCGTTGGGCTGTATGCTTGATAATTTTATTTAGCCTCTGTTGACTTTTTTTTAGGCGGTTTTAATTATTATCAACTAAGTGTAGAACAAAATTATTTAGTTAATCCTCAAAACAAAACAATACTCCTTAAACGGATGACAAAGGTACGTTTGTACCTATATCTATATTTTTTGTGAAAACTCCTTGAGCGAAGCCAAGAAAATGGAAAATAAAATAAAAAACACCTATTTATGATCAAAAAATTATTAATTTAATTTTAAAGTGTACACTGATTGCATGTTGTAATTGTTTCTGCGTGTTCGTTACAAATTGTCAGTTTGCAAATCGAGCAGTATTTTCGAGTTTTTCGTTGAAATGATGAAGTTGACCGACAAACATAGCACCTTTCTACATGCAAACTTACAGTTTTATAGTCGCAGATACCAATGGTTCGGTAAAAAGGATTACAAAATGGCCTAACATAGACTCTATTCCTGATTTAGTGGAAAAATGAACTAACAGTTTTGGATTTTTCAATATTTTTCAATCTTCAACAGCCGGCATGGCAAATTGTTTGACTAGATTTGCCACTTTCTGGGTTGTTTTTACTATAGAGTATGCATGTAGTGAGAGCGGCGACGTCCACTATATTGTAGAACAAAGCCTGCAGTCATCTGAGCGTCTTGCGTTTTGTCGTATAATGCGTCACACTCTTATTCATGTTATCGACTGCTCCTTTGGTGGCATTGTAGTACAAAATCATTTCTGAGTGTTGATTTTGTACCAAAAATAAAGAGCGCGAGCTGGCGAGGTGAACAATTATTTTGTGTACATATACACTGTACAATATACAATTTTATATTTGTATTGTAATTTTTCTCTCGTGTCTGTGCACTTTGTTCGTCAATTTTGCAAAGGCAAGTAGCAAAATAAAAAGTTCCGGTAGAACCGATTGAATATTTATGATGATGATGACGTATAGTAGAGGTGAGGTCTCTTCTAATCGCTTGCTCTTGAGCAGTGGAACCGATTGTTTGCTATGTGATTTGATTTTTCATTTTCAAATATTTGAACATCATACGAAACCGAATTTGACACATCAATTAAAAAAAATATATAAACAAAATGACGCGCATGCGCTATAGCATACCAATATTAATAAAATAAACACTACTATGTTTTTCCGGTTTACTCACCTCGCGCTGTAATTTTTGGCACAAAATCGACACTCTGGTTTATTTTTGGACCGCTCGTTATATTTGTGGTGTGCATCGTCGGCAACAAGGTTAGAATACGATTCCTCTTCGGAATATATGAGCAAATGCTCACTTCCAATCGTCATTAAACCCAAACCGGGATGAACATTCTTCTTTACTTGCACATTTCTTGAACTCCTTTGGGATGCATGTTTTGTTTTGTTTTAGAGTGCCTACCATTGTCAAGTTCCACGATAACAATAAACGCACTAAGGGCAGTGCGGAAAAGAAATTGTTCATGGTGACATTCCGGCCAGAACCTTTTAATTGGTGGCACAAATCGCGTACAACTCGCTGTCCTCGATCTTTTTCTGGTCCACCCGAACCTTTTCCCGTGTACAATTGACCGGTGATGGGATATGAGTTCTTTGCGTCACAAACCCAAAATATTTTTAACCCATTTTTGGACGGTTTGGATAGTATATATTGTGTTAACCGTATCTTGCCTCGATAGGAAAATAGTTGTGCATCTACGGTCACACAATCCGAAACTAATGTGATAACAAATTAGTATGTAACAGCAGCCAGATACCACTGATAGCAGCTGCTTTATCTAAATGTAAGCGTTGAGGACGGTTGACATGGTTATCAAATCGATTAAATCGGCATATACCATGAGATCGGTCGATCGACATGGTCGAATATATTGGATAAAAATCCACACGCCAAAGAACACTGTGGTGCTCAGAATTGGAATGATGTACACCCATTGTAATAAGCATATAAGCATATAATTTATACATACAATAATTGTCACCATCACTTCCGAAAATACACATTTAAATGTATCTGCAACAGACGAAAATTTTGTTGAAGAGACTGGTCCCGGTTTATGACAGAAAATGTTATGTTTTTGTCTCCGAGTTGCACCCGTTGGAATATGCGTCCATACCGTACCATCTTTAGCAATAAAACCTGGAGTTGAAGATACGCTTGCACCAAAAATTTCATCTTCAGTATCATTATCTTCATTTTGCATGTATTCATCCGGAACATCATCATGTAGCTCTATTTCAATATCAGGTGCATTGTAATCATCTTCAAGGTCCGATAATTCTTCAAAACCCTGAACACTTGAATGACGTGGGAGGACTCATTCGTCTTCTGAGCCGCTATATAAGCCGCTAAATAAGCTTGTTGTTGATCATAACTTAGTCTGTAAAAATGTCGAAAAAAAACACAACACGTAATACCACATTCTCATTTGGAAACAGGTCGATTTGAAAAATTATCAAACTTACCGTGCAAATTCAGCTTGAGATAATTCATCCATATTTAGTTCCAATTTTTATATGCCGAAGGATGTATATAAATTCATTAAAAAAACCCAAACACAATTTACATTTATATTCGCACACATCAAATTACCGACTATAAATGACTCGAATAGAGTAATGAATATTTATTTAAAAAGAATATCAATATAAAAAACAATTAAGTACCGTTCTAATTACCGTTATGTTAGATAATTTGTATTTAATATGAATTCCCTTTCCCAAAATGCACATGTTTAAGTTGGTATTTCATCGAAATAATATTCCGTAAACGCAAAAAAACAATAAAATAGTGCATTTCCCATACAAAACGTACAAATGTACTTTTGCCACTTAGGATTTGATGTAAAATTTGTCAATCACATAAAGACTAATACGAATGATATTGTGTTTTCTTCAACTGTTACTAACATTAAATTTCAAATTTCATTGGTATTATAAGGAATTAAGGCAAACAACACACCTCTAATGACGTATTTGTACACGCTCGAAGCTGACGTTATACTCTTAGACAAAAGTTCCTAAATAATGTTCAAACATAAACATTTAATAAATTACGGTCGATTTTCGACCACTGGGCGACCACTATAGTTTATTTAAATTCATGAAGTGTGAAACATTATTTTCGTAGTTTAATAACTACATAATTTGATGAGGATCGATCTTTTAATTAAAAGGATTCAAAATTTTTACCTCATCGGTTTTGAAAAGGTGAAACCTCATCTCGATGTGATAACAAAAATTTTGTTATTATCCAAAAGTACCACGATTTTATAGTGTGTATTTTACTTCGCTATAAGTAAAATCACCATATACCTAAGAATTGAAAGATGTTTTTTTTATAATATTTCTACTAAGCAAAATGTAAATTTTACTTAAATTAAAGCTAATTCAACATGTACACATATTTTCATTTTACGTATTTTATATTTTCATTTTATATTTTCAAGTTCAATCAACAAAATGCGAAGTAAATATTACATGAAACGAGATAATTTTTTTTAGAAAATATTGTTACATAGCATGAAGTTAATTTTACATTACAAAATTGGTGAAGTTTACGTTGCGCTACTTGGCTAAATTTCTACAGAGATTTTAAGTTAAATTTACTTACATTTTTTGTAAATATTACCCTATGATTTTTTTGAGTGCACAAGGCCATAGAAACTACATGCCTGATTGTATAGAAAAAAAAGTCATCGAGCTTTTCATATGGGTACCCAAATGATCGTTTTCTATGAAAAAGCGGCCTTTTTGATCACAAAATTATAACATAAGAAATTAATTTAATTTTATAATATATTTGTTGATTAACATTACATAACTATTGCATTTTTACAAGTTTAAAATAAGTACTTTTTTTAAATTCTGTGCCATTTTGAACTTTCGACGAGCTGCCAGATGTACATTTACATCAATTAATTTAGCAATTTTTTGTGATGATTTTAACGTCATTTTCATTATTTTTTGTTTTTCGCAAGTGCAATGCAATTCATTTTTCCACAATCACAACTATTGTGTAACTATTGTGCAAAAACTAATGTTACAACAACGCCGAAAACAACCAAAATATGTATACCGTAGTAATCTCTGGCTGTTTTCGTAAAAAACTTATCGATAATATTTTGAATCGAAATGTATAAGTATATTTAATAGCTTCCTGAAGATTTCGTAAAATAAAATTGAAGACTTATCGATACACAATATTCGTATCGGTTATCTTCAGATTAAATTCGCTGCACCCACCATCTACGTTTTTTACATAGTTTGACACTTTTTTATGTACATTTTCAATTGGACGTGGATGATATTGGATCAGTAAAATAACACCAGGGGCCGAATTTTGGTCAAAAAATGGGAATAAAAATTATGAGAATTACAGTTGTTTTACTTACCTACTAGACCTAAAACATTAAATCACATAATTGTTTGATACAAACACCGGAAATATTCAATATTTACGTCTAGTATGTATGTGAAACAAAGGTAAAACTCATACATTTTATTCCCGTTTTTCGACCAAATTTGGTCCCCAGCTGCTGCAATAATGGCCAATAACTCAGTATTACGGTCCATTAACTGTCCATTTAACCGAATTTATTTTTGACAACTCAGAATGCCAAAAATATTTAAAACCTTCAGTTTACATAATCACAAAATAAAATTTAATGGTTTGCTGTGATGATATGATATGAGAAAATCATAAAAAATGTTTATGCAAAAAATGTGCCGCTGATGCATAAGTCAGGATTTGTACAATTCCGTTACTGGTGGCCCTTAACTTTTGTTAATTTTGACCAAATTTATTACAAGGAAAATGTGTAATTAATTATTAAATCATTAATTTTTGTTTGTTGATTATAAAAAAATAAATAAAGATGTGTAGGTATTTCTCCACATATACAAACCATATGACAAGTTTTCAGAAACAAAACACTACCATTTCTATAAACTTTACAATTTATTTTTTATGAGTGGTTAATTTTATTCTAGTATTAATTTATACCTAATTATTTATCACTAGTATTAATTGACGAATATTATTGATTTTGTTATATTGAACAATATTTTGTGGCTGTTAAAAACCAATTGTATTGTGGGTCGTTCTGCTTGGTGCTACCATAAAATAATTGAAATCAGCCGGTACCAATTTTTGTGTACCAATTTTTTTATTGATCCGATTACATTATTCTATTCGATCACATTATTTTATTGTGTAGTCTAACATTTATTTCATATATTTTGTTTTTTAATCGAATGTTAGTGTTGTGTTTATTTTAATTGTGTGCAAAAATGTCTTAGTCGTAAACAACGAAAAAAACATTTTTGTTGCCATTTTTTTTTCTTAACTGTCAAATATTTTTTATTTATTTAGTATAATATGACATTTCGCAAAAGATTTTCAGTAGTCAGAAATTTTCGTTTATTTTATGTGAAAAATAAATACATCTGTGGTACTATTCTGACAATTCTCCGGGAATACGGTTTCTGGCATACTGAGGTAAAAAGTTAGTGTTAATTTTTTTGAAAACAAAATTAAATTGGGAATAATGTGGACTTTCCACCATTTATCAAGAGGTATTTTTCACACCTCACTATCTAATGTAACTAGGTTGTGCCCTTTGGTATTTTGCTCACTTCCTTAACCCACACTTCCTTTACGTTTGATTTCCCGGTTAAGCTGGAATTCCATTACTGCGGCTTTTTTTGTGCAGAAAACCTGAAAGAGATGCAATCAAAAATCCCTATGTGTGTGAGCGGCGCAACAGTAAAATTTTTTATACTTAATTTTTTTGTTGTTGTAGCGATTTGGTTTCCATAAATATAAATAAAAAATACAAATCGAAGTATTTTTTATGGCAACCAAAATGAAAAATACCCCCCACTCTCAGCAAATTTTTAGTATTTTACTAATTTTATGGTGAGCACTTGGCTCATACATTTTATATGTTTGGTCTAGTGTAATATAAATCGTGTTTTCATGATAAATTTATATTAATGCCCAAATTAAAATAATTTACAATTTTTAATTTTTATTATTTACTCTGTATTACATCATTTTAATAATGAGATATTATTTAGGTTATGTTACAAACGCGGTCAAATATTCCCCTAACTTTTTTATAGGAAGACGTTTTCTTAGTTTTTAATTATTGAAAGGAAATAATTAAAAAACGTAATAAAATGATGCCTACAATAATAATATTTAGATGTTTTAGTACTTTAAAGGTATACATAAAATTGATTTAACAATTATTTTCATTTTTTAACTAATTTTGGTTATAATTTCGTAATTGTCAAATATTCCCCTTAAAATCTCGCTATAAAATAAAGATAGTCTGTCTTTGTCGCATTTTTGATATTATCTCTTTCTGGTTTTCTGCACAAAAAAAAAGCCGCAGTAATGGAATTCCAGCTTTAGGAAACTCCTTTGGTATAGTGTGGTTACACTTACTTCACCATAATATTTTTAACTTTAATTACCCCTACTAAAATTCACTAGAACGTTTGAGAAAAGAGAACGAAAAGATTCGAACTTAAAAGCACAAACTTATTTATTGAAGGCACCAGCAAATTTGGCGAAAAAGTATAAGATAGATATATTTACACCCCGATTCTGAAGCACATCACTGACTGAAAAATGTTCTTATGTAAGACTTATTGTCTTTGTTTTGAGTTTAATTTAAATTTTGAGACTTTTCGTGTTCTGCGCGTAGTCTGTGACCAATAAGACTACCAAATTTGTATGTCTTACGCAAGACTTACGTAAAACACTAAAATTACTTAACAACTACTAATGGAAATTGTCATAATAAACAAACCAAGTAATGATCTCTAACTTGGATTGGTGAGGTGAGTCGCTCGATTGAGAATTTGTCCAGTTCATTGCATCCAAAGAAGCCCGATTTGGAATAAAATAAAAACTATGCGCGTCGGAATCAGAATATTGCTGTCAATTGAAAATACATGTAGGTCAATATAAGGTTGGTGATCCTCCTGCCTCTGAATGTGTGGTAATGGAGCTTGCAAGGCATATATTAGGAATAGATTACATTCTTTATTTGGTCAACTGGTGCTCATCTCCAAATTTATATGTAAATTTATTAAAACTCGATACAAACGCCGTGGGGACTGTTCGAAAAAAAGCACTTCCCAAAGATACTTTCCAACATTTAAATTGAAAAGAGGACAATTTCGAAGTTACTCCAGTAGAGGGTTGTTAGCTTTAAGATGGCGTGATAAAAAGGATGTTTATAATATGCTGAGCACCAAACATGCAAAGGTTGACATATTGGATCATGAGGAAAATGTTTTAAAGCCAAGCGTGTGATTGAATACAATAATGGAATGGGAGGTATTGATAAACAAGATCAACATTTAGCATATTTTCCTATAATGCGAAAATGTGTCAAAGGATACAGAAAAATATTTTTTATATGTTTGACATTGCACTCTACAATTCATATGTTTTACATAACAAAATCAAGCGTTCCAAAAAATAGCGTTTCCGAGTTTTCGATTAGACGTAGCAGAACAAATAATAAAAAAAGTTACAATACCGAATTATAAAAGTCATGGACGTCCCTCACAAACTGATATACCAAATAGATTGAATGCTAAAAATTTCGGACATTTTCCAGAACGTGTTCCTGCACCAAAAAATCCTACCAAAAGATGACATGTGTGTTATAGCATTCAAAGTGAGATTCCCTGGCAATGTAAAGAGTGTCAAATTGTTTTGCATTTATCGGAGTGTTTCGAAACAAATCATACGCTTGAAAACTATTAGTTTATATATCATTTAATTTTTATCTTGAATTGTTTTTTGGTCACTATATTCAAACCAATAATAAAGTTGTTTTCTTTCCAACACGTTATATTATTCATATAGTGGTTAATTCAAAATAAATCTTCCATTATTGTACAAGTTTTCAAAATTAAAACGAAGCGCAAGGGGTTTACCTAGTTTGCATTTATTTTTTTCTGATTGTAAAAACAGATTTCATATAACACATTTAACCGGCGCACAACTAACTGGCCGTTAGTAAATTTAGTCAATATATTGACCTTTTAATCACCGCCTAGTTAACGCCACTTACTACGAGAGTGACTTTTGTTTATACGGTAAAAAGCCTCATTTTATTTTATTATTATTTCATCATTTCTTACATTAACTATAAAGTATGTAATTGAACATTTTACATAATATCCAGTCGTATTATAGTCATCTATGTAGTTTATATTACATTAAAACTAATTTTTTGAGAAGTCGAGCACTTTTCGCTCTAGTTTCAAAATATTCTGTCAGATGTCAGCCACTTTGCGTTAAATGGCGAATAGATATCATTTTTAGAAAAAACTTTAACTTCACAACTAGTTTACGTTTACTAGATTTTCTTTCGTAAAACTTTTAATCTAGCAACCCAGTTTTCCGAAAAAAAGTTTAGCATATTTTTATACTCAAATTAACACTTGGTTCTTTCAATATGTAGGAGCGAAATTAAAATAGGGGATTTAAAAATGACTAATGTTACCAAAATCTCAGATATTTTAAAATTATCCACAGCAACCTATGAAAACGATATTAATTTAATCGAAGTTATTTAATAAGCAGTTTTAATTCATTGTTCAAACATTTTCCTGACTCCTAGATCGGTTAATACCCGTGCGTATGGTAAACACCTTTGTCTTACACTTTATAAATTCAAAAGAATTTATAAAAGTAAACCGGATAAAATGCGCCGTATTCTACTAACACAGCCTATTATAACATATAAATTTGTCTCCCTAACTGCGAGTTCATACGACGGATAAAAATCTCGGATTTTTCTATCCCAGATTTTGTTTTCAATATTTTCAACTTTTTTATATGAAAAGAGGCGTGCCCGTTGTATAATTTACGTGATGTAATTGGATAAAACGATGGGATAGCAAAATCCGAGATTTTTATCCGTCGTATGAACTCGCAGTAAGAGTTTAATGCAATAAAATTGATATTATATTGTTTGAAACAACAACAAAAAAGGAAATAAACGTAAAAAAATTGTTACAATATTGTCTTATCTTTACTAATCACTCAACTTTGTTAGATGCCCTAAAGTTATGCCACATTTTTTATATTATTTTACTTGACTTGAACACGTAACCGCGCATTTTAATCCTAAAATAACAAGCAGTATTATTTTTGTGTACCATTTATAATACAAAGTATTGCAAGGAACTTTTACAAAAAACAAACACTATTACTTAATCAACCTCTACTGTAAATATTTTGTGTGACAAATGTGATCCGTTAGTCTTACTCGTATCATCATCATTACAATGTTATGTGCGCGTTTGCTAAACTGTGGCGGAAAAATTAAAAAATACTGGACGAAGGAAATTATTTCCATTTTATGTCATTGTGGGATTTACATTGTATAAGTTCTTGATTATATTTTCGAACATACTTATACACATATGTATGTCAACAATAATGTATTAGGGTTGAATTTCTACGTCACATATGAGTGCTTGTATATGACAATAAACATAAAAAAGCATTCAAACGGGTAAATCTACCCGCTTTTTGTACTATGAATGGTAAATAATTCTCAATTGTTTATTGAAATTTTTAATAATCAACACAGATTTGTCACAACATCGTTAAAAAAATCAAACTAACCAAAAACAAAAAAAAAATTAAAAGTTCAGCTTTTACGTTTTATTTTTATTACAAATTTTGCGATAATTTAAAACCGTATATTCAACGCACAGTTATTTAGAGGGGTAGCTAGTATTAAGAGGATAATATTTTATTTTGGGGTGGTATGCCGTGTGATTTATCTAAGGTTTTAAGCACGTGCTTAATTTTTTTTTTTAATATTTCGTAACATTGACCTTTTTATTATTGTCAATTTAAAATTCTAACCACCCTCTTCACTGTATGTATCTATACACAAACACAATTTTCATCAACCTTATTCAACCAATTGTTGAAGCACTTTTCTCGTTTTCGCATTCGTTCTAATAATCAAGATTAATTTTTCTCTTTCTTCATTTTGATTGAAAAGAAAATCTCATATTAAGGTTAACAACGAAGACGAAAATTAATTTACATCCAACGTAAGGAAAAAACTTAAATAAATAAATAATAATAATAAAAAATAAATAGAATTTTGATTTATATTTATGATCACAGGTGAAAATGATTAGACAATTAAGATAACATACGCACGCACATATACATCTTTATTATAAAAGAATGTAGAAGGTATGTTCGGTTACGCATATCAGATTTTAATCTTCAGTAGAAGGTGAGACAATTTTACTTGTCGTAACGACGTTTCATATATAAAGTATATCGTATAAGTAATTTAATTGTTTGTACTTTAAAAAGCTCGTCGCTATCTCCCCTAACCTAAACCATGTATACGTACAATACGAAATTCGAAATGAAAATAAATATAGCTTTTATTTTATTTTGTGTGTATTACAATTGCCATCTACGAGGCTTCAACCATCCATCCAACCCAACCGTTCATTTATTTTATTTCTCTTGCTTCATTTTCAAAATTTTGTTTTCATTTACAAAAAGTGAATATTTAAATATAAATATATATGTATGTACAACAAAAAATTAGATATAATACATAACATAAACTAGAACTGGAAGCTTTCTACATTTCATTATATTAAGCTTTCTATGAAATTCATGTCATGTTGTAATGAAATATGGATGTGGGAACATGGGAAACAGAAAAGTCACGAAGATTTTTATCTCTTTCAAATTTTAAATGAAAATATATTTATTTTATAACATGTATTATTATCTCTCTATAATTTAAATTTTTCTAGAAAAATAATAAATCGATTAAATCGAATTTTATCAAACAAATTGTAAAAACAAAATAAGAATAATTAAAATAAATACTAATGAACCGATATAATACTTATATATTTATAACGAGATTTTTAATTTAATTAAATATTATATAAGATGGTTGAACTTTTTAAAATAGTTTGTAGTTATACATTCAAATAAAAAACAAATTAACAACAAACAAAAACACATAAAATACAAATTTTTTATTTAGCTTTTTCGTTTAAAGAACTTATTTTTGCCTTTGCAAATTCTTGAAATAAATATTTCTCCCCATTCCCACCTAATGTGTATGTATAAACAGGAGATTGATTAAATCGCACGATTGAATATCCATTTAGTTTTAATTGAACATACGAGTATGGTATTTATTTACTGTTACGAATAAATTTTAGTTTGATTGAAGTAATGTCCACTGGGTTCGACACTTAAGAAAGTTTTTTCTCGGTGATGCACAAGGTTCACTACTTAATCAAATTATTCCATTTCCATATTTCTCTTAACAGTAAATTAAATCAAGGTCTTAGCCCCTGTTTAAAATCCACTAAAATACGTAAATAATAATAAGCGATAATTACATGCATCGTTTTAATTTGAAAAAGTGAACACTATAATTTTAACCTAACTTTGTTTTCTTAGTTTACATGTGTATTTAGATAAAATGGCGTCATGCTCAAATTACAGTTGAACTGAATAGAAGATCCTCACAGTACTCAATTGTACGAGTATGTATATATTGCAACCGGGCGTAACTTAAAACCGTTACGAAAATATCTAACCCGTTAACAATAATGTAAAATAAAAACAATTAAATGGTTAATGCACTAAAAACACAAAATAGTTAAATCTGCGATCAGATAAAAGTTCGAAACCGAAAACCCGGTTTTACAATTTAATAATTTTTCTTAGCATCGATGTCACTTTAATGCCATTAATTGAAATAATAGTAATAAGAACATTAGATTCTACAAATTTGAATTAGCTGTTGAAGTATATACGTAAAATTTAATGAAATCAAAAATTTCTTCTGTTCTCATTTATTCAAAATTGAAAATCTGGTTTTACTATTACAACATTTCCTGCAATCACTAAATACTCTTAATTTATAAATTAAAAAACAAAACCAATATTATAGTTTGGGTAACATTAGTAATTATTTAGTCAAAATTTAAAAAATCGCAGATGACGCTAATATGTAAATATAGGGGCCCTTGGGGCGGTTTGTTGTACCATCACTTCGAATCGAAAAAAGTCGAAATTCGAAAAAAGTCGAATCGAAAAAGTGAAAGTTGTATCATTTTTGCTTTTCGAAAATGATACAACATACCACCATTCGACTTTTTTCGAATTTCGATTCGAAGTGATGGTACAACATACCGCCTCAGAAATATATATCTCGAACATGCGCGTGTATTACATGCGCAATCTAATAATAAACATGTTTTGTAATTATAAAAAACAACATTAACACTCACAGAATAAATTTCTTTAATAAAAAAATAAATAAAATAAAATTCTTTAATATTAAAATATCAAAATCATAAAATTAATAGACATTTTCTATTATATGTAATTCTAAAAAATTAAAAATAAAGGAAAGAGTAAAATTATTCCTGTTTCTAAAACTGGCAATCCTTCTGAACTTTCTCATTTCCGCCCTATGAGCATTTTAAGTTCTCTATCCAAAGGTTTGAATCGGTAGTAAAAACCCAAATTAAATCTGATATTGATAGCTTTAGATTATTTAATCTTTTTTAATCGAGTTTTACAAAGTTCCACGGAGCTACTACATGATTCACCAAATTTTGTTAAAAAAGCTTATTAAAAACTTTAATTTCTCTCTTTCTCTCTCTCCGCTCCTAAATTGATTTTAGACTACATTTCGGGTCTTTTCTTACCCTATATTTTCTGGCATTCGTCAAGAGTCGGTTCATGGTCATTTACTATTCTTTATGTATGTACATTAATGACACTGTGTGTTCGGTTCGCCATTCCTCTTTTCGTATATTATATGTTATATATAGGAGTAGTCGCTAAGATAATGTTCCGCAACTCTAATATTTCTCTTATTAATGCTGATTTAAAAACAATTTATTATTGGTCAATACCTAACGAACTATTGATTAATGCTAGTAAACCACAGCCTACTATAATTTATAAAAAAAAAATCTATACAGACTGCTACGTCAAAAAAGTAACGGGAATTGGTTAATAAATCATAAAATATTTAAGTAGTATTCCTTTAAATTTATTGTATCGCCTTCAAAGTAGGCCCCTTCCGAAATAATACACTTATGCCAACGAATAATTCAATCATCAAAACTTTTTTCAAACTCATTTTCCGGAATCGATCTTACCGCGAATTCTGTGCTATGTCTTCTATCGGCTGAAAATGGGTGGCTCGAAGTGGTAATTTAAAGCCATATCAGGTGAATACGGTGGTTCTTTGATGATGTTTGTTGAGGTTCTGATCAGATGTTCATTCACAATGATAGTCTTATAAGGTGGTGCGTTGTCTTGATGCAAAATCCACGAGTCTTCTTTCCTTAAACCTGACCTTTATCGTCGAATTTGACGACGAATATTTCGCCAGATAATATTCTTTATTTACCGTCTGACCTACTGGCAAGAATTCCGAGTGCACAACACCGCGATAATCAAAGAAAACAGTCAACATTACCTTGTCTTTTGATCGCGTTTTCAGATCGCGCTCAAACTTCACGTCTAGGTAGAGGACAGTTGTGCCAACTTACCGACTAAAAAAAGTTTATAATCCTTTTAAGCGGGCTTTTTAAATGGCCAATTCCCGTTACTTATTTGACAGAATGTACATCCTCCTCCTGTACATCCCTATGGAATGGTTGGCAATGGAATTTTCTAATACTGTAAGAAATTTGGGGTAAATTCTAAATAAAACTATTACTTGTGGTGACCATTTGATTAATGTAAGCAAAAGGGTATTTTATATGATTAGTTGCTTGTCTACGGTAACTGTATCTGTATGTCTTTTACATTTAAGCTTCTTAGACCTAGGCAACCTCCCTATTAATTTAATAAGGTATTGGCCAGTAAGTCCCGTCCTTCAAATTTACGAATACTTCCTCTCATAAACCTGTACTTATGTTTAAATATATATCCTTTAAAATCTAAACCCGATCTGAAATCTTTCGAGGCGTATTATTTAGCGTGGCGTGCTTGAATTTGAGGTCATTGAAAATGAGCTATTAATTCACAGGACTTTTGATGCTTTGATATAGTTTGTAGATAAACTATTTTTCATATAATCCACCATGATATAATCGTAATCTTATTTTTTAAAAACACTTAAATGCAGTTAGTTTATTGCATTATGTAATAATTACTATTATTTGCGTTTGAACTCAATGACGAATGGTAGACGTGTATTAAAATCATATTCGTTGATTCATGGTATTTCAGAAAACCAATTAATTCGGATTATTATTAAAAGATCCGATATTTTGACCGCTTTAAAAATATCAGGCTTATTCGATTAGGATGAATTTACTGTGATATTCTGAATTATCTGCAAATATCACATTAGGTTACCTCAGTTAATTCAGAATATTCAGTTAACTCGCCTCAATTAAATTGGTTAATCCTTAGTGATTTTTATCATCACCTTTAAAAAAAATATAACGAGCATTACTTTACTCATCTCGTACACCGCCCAATAAAACAGAACCCCCGCAATAACATACAGCGTAACTTTTGCGAATTGTAATTAATCAAGAATATTTGGAACGGTACGAATACCTTTAACTTTAGCGAAACATTCAAATCGAGGTGTCAATTCAATAAAATTTAAAATAAAAAACATATTAACATATTCCCCAATTATCCTTAAATGCTACGCCTGTTTTTTCTATTACTTAACCGCGAAACAATTAAGAATTCATTGAAATGAAAAATTTGTCATAACCTTTTTTATTGTCAAGATTTTCAGTTTTTTTTTTTTATTTAAACAATTCATTCATTTGGCTTGATAAATATATTATCAAGAGATAAAATTTATAAAAAAATATCTAAGCTTTTAAGCTTTATATAAAATAATCGTCCTAAAAGAGCACCATTTTTACTCATATAAATTCTTTTGTTTGTTGTTCGACGACAAAATACTCCAGGATCTCATCAAAAAAAACATACACACACAAAACAATGAAAGATGGTTTGAGCTTTATTGTCATAACGCCACTATCTGCACTAAACTTTGTATATCTATATGAAATGATTTCGTGTCGTGTAGTTCTTTTTTATAAGGCTTATCTAGTCGTAATGTTCAGAAGCAGGAAAAATTGTTAAGAAATAACAATCTACCGTATATACGAACCAACGATAGATACTTCACACTGTGTAAATCTTTGACACAAATTTATCATCATCAAATTCAATGAGGGATGTGTATTTTATTTATACACAAAGATGATGAGAGATGACACTGTGAACTAATTTTTTGCGCTCTGAAATGATACCATGCCATATTACATAGTGAAATGAAGAATGATGATGATGATTATTAAATTAAAGATACTTGTTGTTACGGCAGTATACTGTGATTCCAAATTTCACCTTTTATCATAATCATCATCAATAAAATGGAAGAATGCGATTTTCTTTGTTTTTCTTACATAGAACCTAGCTTGGCTTTGTGTTTTTATTGTACAAATACTTGGGTCTCTTTGACAAATCATCTATAGCATTATAGTAGACTTTTTATATGTATAAACAGAAGAATGAAAACTTGAATAAGAAAATGACGAAACAAAATTGAAAATTCTATTTGAAGTTGAATTGATTTTTTTTTGTATTCCATACAGTGTTTATAAGTATGTACATCATATTTATGTTCTTTTTTTACAGATATCCGATGATGATCGTATGAGCTTAACAACTGCTGTTTCAGATGAAGATGATGGGGAAAGTGTCATGGCGTCACCATATAAAGCAAAGGCAACAGGAACCGCAGCTGCATCATTTAATTGTACCGGGGCGGTAAGAAAAGCTGGATTTTTATCAGTTAAAAAATGGTTGCTACGCAAAAAGCATCAAATTGAATTGGCACGAAAACGTGGTTGGAAAGGTTATTGGGTATGCTTAAAGGGCACAACATTACTATTTTATCCGTGTGATTCGCGTGAAGGTCGTAGCGTAGAAGCGGCACCAAAACATTTAATTATTGTTGATGGTGCTATTATGCAACCGATCCCCGAACATCCTAAACGTGACTACATATTTTGTTTGAGTACGGCGTTTGGTGATGCATATTTATTTCAAGCTCCATGTCAGGTACATAATTATAATGATTATTTTAATGAAAACATTATTTGACGTCATTCAATTTTTCCGTTTTATTTATTCTTCTCATCTCAATAAAATAAACACAACAACAACAAAAACGAAATATAGGTTGAATTAGAAAACTGGGTCAATAGTATTCATAGTGCATGCGCTGCAGCTTTTGCCCGACATCGCGGTAAAACAGGCACCTTACACTTATTACAAGAGGAAATATTCCGCCTGGAAAAAGCCATCGAATCGGTAAGTCATACAGTTTTTTGTAAAATTCAAGAATGTTGAGTGTACGAAAATTATATCACGAATATTGTTCGCTAAATTATATACGTATACGTATATACGTATACAACGTAAATGTAATTAGATTATTTCTACGTGATTTTAATTTTAATCAAATCTAAGAAATTTAGAAAATTAGAATAAATAAAGCGAACAACAACAACAATAAAATTGTTAAATCTTCAATCAACAGTTATAAGTTTTTCTTTTATATTCGAGTAACGCGCGTACTGCTTTTTTTATTATTTGTATTTAGATGTGCTCGGAAATATACAATAAAAAATCAGAGGTTGTCAAGGCATTCAAATTTTATTTTCAGACAACGACATTTATGTTATATTATAACAAAAATAGCAAATTGAATATGATTGTCAACGTACATTTTCTGAAAATATTGATTTTCAATATAATTCAATCCTATATTTGACACGTATCTATAAACAATTGAATATTTAAAATCGAATTCAAAGTTTTGTAGATATTTAAATTTGTTGACGTCATAAAATGTCAATCTAATAACAATTTCATTTTTCAAAAAAAAATTAAGCATGGTCTAGAAGTGATTGATTTATTGGACTTTAGGACCAAGTACTGGCCAAAATGTACTGGATAACTATTTACAAAAAACAAGAGGGAAGGATAGGAAAGGTATTTTAGAAGATACTTTGGCACAAGACAACACAATTCAAATTTACTACAAGGAAGGCTTAATGGTTATCAATACTATTGGCTTTCATCAACTACTTCTTTAAATCAGCACCTAAGAAACAAATATTGCTATTTCACATGCATCTGAAGATTTCCTGAAATTGAATTCTAAGTTAATACTTGTCGACTTCCTAAACATTATAAAACTATTGAATTTAATCTTTCCCGCGCTAAAAATTAAATCAAATTAAAAAAATGTTTATGGTACTGAATGCTCCAAAAATATTTACTATTTAGTTCCAATTGACACAGTTCGAGCTTACAAATATGTATATGTATACAAGAAATGAATGAAATTGAAATACTCAATTACCTTAAGCTCAAAACAAAACAAGAACGAAGGCGGCGAACGAAATCGCCTGTCATATTATAAATCACAGAAAACATGCAATACACAACCATCGAACGCACAACCATCGAACGCAGGCGACGACGATTTTTTCTTTGAAATGTAGCCTATTTCTATTTTTGCCGCCGACGAAACAGTGTTGCCAACTATTTTTTATATACATATATATATAAGTTGGTATCATTTAACCGTCATATTATTAACCATTTTTTTCAATTTAGTATGCTAACGCCACAATGTCATTTGTCAAAACACAGAAGGTTATGCCGTTTGTGGATGTTTTTTTATCGCATACGCTGACGCTTTTGTTCTGTTAGCTACAGCGATATCGCGACGATATTTTTTATTTATTCGTCGACGTTCGTCGTCGTCGCTCTTGTTGTTTCTAGCCTTATAGTGCGTTCATGAAATCGTGAGTAAAATCCTTAAAATTTTGTCCAAGATTTTCTCCAATACTACTATCCAAATTTCATCGTTATTCGTTAAGAAATAACGGAAAGACGGAATATTGTTAAATTTCAAGATTTCATATACCGAGTTCCTTTACTTAGGAGATCAATCAATTTGTCATTTTAAGGGTCACTTTTAATATTTTATTCCGCTGAGATGTCTTATTAAGTGAAAAAAGTGATACGTAATGAATAAAAAATTTCCGCTAGTAATTACATAATGAAATAAATTCTCTTTAATGATAGTGCTGCCACTTGCGGAGAGTAACGTAATCTCTTATTTTCCGCTATCTTATACAGCATTATCATTTGAATGTGGGTAAAATTTAACTGGGAGAAGTCAGACTGGGAGCTTTTCAGGCTATGTAATAAATCCGTCTGGGGTATAGAAAATCAACAGGTATTTAGTCTGTATTTGTACATAAAAAAATTGTTTAATTAAATAAAATTTATTATTATTTAAAAAAATATATTTCGAAGTACATACTTTCGCTGTACCAGTTGAACCTCATTCAAATGACGATTTCGGAACAAAGTCAAGAAAGCGGTCATAACGCTGGGTTATAACACGAGGTCCACCAGATCCTTGTCACTGTCTGTAGCGGCAACTTTCTTGATATCTCTGCCACGTTCGACGAACAGAGAATCAGCTCAAATTTAGTCGTAGAGCCACTTCACTTTGGCTCTGCCTCGAATCAGTTAGTACAACCGCTCCGGTGTGGTATTCATTTTCTTGTAACGGATGAAGACTTAATCGATAATAGACCGTTCATGCTAAACGTTTATATGCGAATGATGGTAATTCCTTTGAAACGTACCCTTTTATACCGGCCACATGTTCCGCAACCGTTGCTACCTGGAACGAGCATTTTCATTAACAGACATTCAACAAAGACATACATTTTGATTATGGAATGTATTTCCATGTGCAGAATAAATAAAACTTAGTTTCTCCAAAAAAATAATTTTTTATACATATTAGTTTGCGAAATTTGAATAAAGGTTTAAGTTTAAAATTTGTGTTGGAAATATATTGTAAGTTAATCAATTATTTCTTGAAAACTTGAAAGAAATTAATATTTAAGTTACACCGTACTGTTTCAGCAACTATTCTTTCATAAAATTAGGTTAACCTAGATAAACTGGAAATATTTCTGTAGTAAACCTGGATTCCATAAATAATAAGGTTTAATGCATCAATTTTGGAACGTAAGTACTTAAAACAAGTAACTGGAATAATTCTAAAAGAACGACTCCCCAACTAGCTAAAGCACAATTTTGCCTGTGATAAATAACTTAGTATATAAAATTATGTGCTTATAATTCTCATATCGGAGTTAATAAATCTAAGTTATATGTTGATGACTCAAAAAAATTCTAATTAATGTAAACTAGAAATAATATTGGCGCACGTACGGAACCCCGGGGGACACTATATTCACTTCTAAACGAAACATTGTTGGAATTTTCTATCTTAAACAAAAACGATATATTACTGAGGTAAGATTAAAATTCTATAAGATAAAGGTGCTGCAATGGATTCCAACTTAAACAAATTGAGTTTCGAGTAAGTTGCTCCCATGTTTATTTTAACGTATTTATTGAAACATAATTTGATATAAAATTAATTAGGTTTCAATCAACGGAAACATATTTAAATGAATTAGTTTTAATATAGAGAGACCGAAAATGTGGCACCTCGCAAGAAAATAGTCACCTCACCACAAAATATTCGCAGTCGACCAAGTAAAATTTCAAAAGTTATATTGATTTGACTGGCTGAGAGTATTAATTTTAGACGAGAGCAAGTATCTTCATGGCCGTACGGGAGCATTTATAGCCTTGATGAGAAAATGCAAGCTTTACTGTGATTTTTTTTTTCTTCAGTTTCCGATTTGTATAAGAAACTAGTTGTGGTAATAACAGAACAAGCACGGCTCATTTGGAGAACAGTCAGAGGTATTTAAAGCTTGTATGATTTGTTGAAATGGTGAACATAAGGGGTGCATTCTACCACTAAATACAACAGCTGACCAAATGTATAATTGATTATTTAAAATTCATTAATACCTCAAAAAATAACACAGACACTTCTTTACTATAACTTTATTATTGTAATATGACTGCGAATATAGTACCGAAAAGCTAAATTTACTTTTATTATGGTTGCGTAGATTTTTGCGAAATCTACAACTTTTTAGATGCAATAGTTGCTACAACATTTTGGATCAATATATCTTTCTGATGAATTATTTGGTAGCTTATTGAACTTGTGTATTTGAAAAAACACCCACCATATTATCGCCGTTTAGATTCTCATTCGCAGGCTTCGCAATAATGATTAGGCAAAAACTAACCGAGAAAAATACTGTACACACCCTTCTTACATTGTTGTGCCTTTGCTAGATATAAATTGCATAAATTCCTTTCTGGTACATGCATTATATTCAAATCATTTCCTGTTGCAAGGTAATCATGCAAACACATTTCAAATCACAATTATTTTACGGTATTTTCCCGGATCTCTTAGCACACATTCGTCAATATATAAAATGAAACATTGCATAAATTTATAAACTATAAAGTTTAGTAACATATGAAATTAATAACAATTTCAAAACCTTTTCGATTTGCTGAATCGATACAAAGCTTCATATACGAGCACATTGCAGATGTGAGTGTTTACTTTTTAAAACATACTACCTATATGATACAACTGCACCGCAAATAGTTATTGAATTGCACTACAAGTTAATATTAAAAAATAACTATTCAAAACAAATAAAAATCAATTTCAAATAAAATGAAAACTAACAATAAAATCCGGAAGGAAAACAGAAAAATATGAAAAATATTCATGTAATATGAAAATTTTAACAATCGCATAAAAGTTGTGATCTTCACATAATATGTACATAATAGAAAACCGAAATAGGAAATCGATACAAATGTCATAACTGTAATTTTCAATATTTTTTAAGACATTTTTAAATAAAAAAATGAAAGATTTATTTATTTATATACACGGTACAATGTTGGCAGTAACTTCACATACTTATTTGAGCTTTCAACCTTATTCCAAAAGAATACAAGGTTCAAGCATATACAAATTGTAAACTTTTCTGTTATGCTATGCAGCCATATGTTAAAATTATCTCTCATCTAATCACGTAGTTCAGTTGGGTTTAGATTCAAATCGTCCGTTTCTTTTAACAACATCTACAAGGCAATATCATCCAGCATCCAGGAATCCCCTTCCCACAGAAATGATAAGTATCAGCAATACATAAGCTTAGCTTTATTATTATTAAACAAAGACATTAATAATATTATATAGACTAGTAATAACTAAATGTCAAGTGAGTAAATTTCAAAGAAAAAAAGAGATAGTCAAAAAATAATCAGTACTGTATTACGAATTTTCATTCACGAATATGAATGAAGTTAATTACTTGTAGAATAAGAATTTTGTCTATAATAATTATCAACTGTCAAGAATTTTATAATATTTTTTTGGACCACACCTAATTCATGAGTCTTACACAAAATACTTAATCGAATTTATACAATAAAATTATTTCGAAAAAGCTATTCAACTATTCCATATATAATTCATAAAACCGAACTATTCACCGTTTAACAATTATCAATATAATTATTTAACCCTAACATCGCATTTAACTATAATTATACATATTTTATAATTAAAATATTTAAAATACTGAAAAATGTGCCATTTTGTTACCACATATATAATTGAAAACGTTTTCAGTACGGGACTGGTGGAATATATTGTGCATAATTCATATCATCCACAACAAATATTTTTTTCGATACATTTATTTTAATAACACACAAATTAGAAACACACAAATTTGATCACTAATTGTATTCAACACACAAATTTGATCATAAATTACATAAAATTTTCAAATAATTCTATTTTGAAAGACAAACAACCAGAAACAAAAGCTTTAAGTTGTGGACGATATAGAAATCAAAGGCAAATATATAAATAAAGTTTTATATATGCATCTCGTCGTAACTGTCCACGCATGAAATAGACGAACTTATATAAAGAAAAAGCACATTACTGGTCTATGTATATAGTATTATGTCTATGTTATTAAAAGCTTATTTTTAAAAAAAAATAATAATAATTCTCCAAAGATAAAACAAAAGACCGCTAGACACAAAAGTCAAGGCACGATAGATCAAGAATAGATGTCGAGGCAAACTACTTTTTTTACTTCAAATGTACGTTGGGAAATTAAAATTTAAATTTTAGTTTAGTAAAAACAGTTTTATTTAATCTAATATCGTAATTTTTGCTTAAATTAAAAAGAAAACGCTCGTATGGAAGTTGCCACTTCCATATTTCCACTAGACTAATTTCCTCCAAAATTGAAGAAATTCCACCAAGTTATATATGAAGTTTCATCCCGATTATGCAATTCTTTACTTTATTAAAGCAAGTAAAAATTCAATAAGTTTTTCACAGATGGCAAATCGATTAATATTTTCGAAATTTGTTTTCTTGTACTTCATAACGAAACAAAAAAGTTTGAATCATTTCGAGTATATTTTCATCTATATCAAATACATAAAATTTCTTTATTACTCATTTCATTAGCTAACGCTATCGCTAAATTTGAGTTTTGTAAACTCAATATACCGGAAACTGTTAAAAATCAAATTATTCCAGTTGAATTATTCGCATATTTTCGTATAAGCACTTGTGCACAACACACACAGATTGAATGAATTTTAATCAAGAAAAGTGAAAAAAATCGATTAAAATCATTAAAATGAAAAAATATTTTCTCGTTTTAGCGAAGTGAAACCTAAAACTGTCACTTTAAAACAAGAACAAGATAAAAAAAAAATTCAATTCCATAAAAAGCTTTTAAATTGTCTCCCCATTTGTATGGTGTTTTTATCTAATATATTTCTCGCTATATACAATACAATATTTGTATTATGCCACGACACAAAGATTTATATTCGCTAAAACGTTAACAAAATAAATATATAAATTATTCTATTTTTTATTAAATAAAAATAAACATTTTCATAATTTATTTATGAACCAAAAAATAATGTTGTTATGGTTTTAATTCATAACTCTACTGCCATCTATACGCACGGTATTTTAATTCATTTTTACTTCATAATAAATGGTATATTATGTAGTATTAAGCATATCAACCCTTTGTCTGTTCAAATTACGTGAACATAGCATAGGTGATGCATTGAGCAAAATTTAAACTTACAAGTCAGTATTATATATTTTTCAAATTTACAGTTTTTTCTTATACAAATATTAAGGTTTTATTTAAAAAAAAACATTCCCTACACGCTCAGAGCACAGAAAACAATAAATGACGAAAAACATAAAAACAAAAACGGTACATAACGTTAAAGAAACACCAAACACAAATACAAAGTTAAAATAACGGTTATTTAGCTCAAGTTTATAATTTATCATTACAACTTAAGCTTTCGTAACCTTTTCGGTTTTCATTCTCAAAAGTATATAAATCAATTTAACAAAAGAAATATTTTCTATGCAAAATAAAATCAAGGCTAAATAAAACGTAGCTATTTTCCTCTAGATATCGCTAGCAACTAGAAAAATTATATTCTTTATTTTAGATAAGCAACAAAAATTGATATCTACAGAAAAAACATTTGTACATGTTGAAAAAAACGCTCCCGTAAAAAACTGTTTAGTTTGTCCCGTGTAAATTACGTTACAATCATTACATTTATAGTACATTTTTCAAATCAAATAAGTGCACTTTCGGAACATTATAGAGATACTAACCATAATATTATTTTGGAAGATGTAGACATTTTGGAAAAACAACCTAATTACAGAAAAAGATCGACATATGTATTTTGGAAATGTTACATATAAAATCTAGTTCAAATTATATTAACAAAATTAACGATTTCGCATACATTGACAATTGATATGATCTATTTTTATAATTTGATTTTTTGCTTTTACACATTTCAAATATTATTTAAGATGGATACAATTATTTTTAATTTACGTTTTTAAAGTCAAATTTTATTTTGTAAAGTGTTTTTTCTGTAGATATCATTTTTGTTGCTTAACTAAACTAAAGAATATATTTTTTCTAGTGCTGGCGATCTACAGAAAAATAGCTACGTTTTAGTTAGCCTTGATTTCGATTTTATTTTGTATAGAAAATATTTTTTTTGTTAAATTGATTTATATACTTTTGAGAATGGAACCGAAAAGGTTCAAGTTGTAATAATAAAATTAGAAAATTGAGCTAAATAACCGTTATTTTAATTTGTATACTAACCCAATAAACATTTCACAACGAAATCATACATAATGTTCCTATGGAAAGAAACATGAAAATAACACGGAATATCGTTTATCCTGTCAAAGAAAACTGTCCCAAAATTCTGGTGTTTTGTGAATGTGTTAGTAAATATAAAAAGAAAAGAGAGAAAATATAAAATTGGAAATCGCGATTAATTTCACGTGAAAATAGTGCAAAGTATTGTGCGCCTTTCATAACCGATTATTTACATTTTCCATGTGATGTTAAAACACTTTCCGTGTGTATTTTAAATGCTATCCTTAGTGAGTTTGTGTTTTTTTCCTTACTAATTACTTACAATTTTTCATATGATTTGGAAACAATTTATTTTTTTTTAACGGTATTCTTAGCGGGTTTGAACTTTTTTCCTTATTTATTACATGCACTTTTCCATGTTATTCTAAAATTGTTTTCCATGTGATTTTAGAGAAGTTTTTTATTAAAAAATAATTTTAATGCAATATTTTAATATTCACAATAGTACATATAAATATAATTCATCAAATGTAACATAATTACATCAAGTAAAATAAAGAATAAATAAAAGTTTAAAGATTCTTTATAACATTAAAATATAAAAAGTTTATACTAAAATACTATTTTAAAATTAAATATTATTACATAATTCAATTTCAATTATCACATTAAACAAATATATAAATTAAACAAAAATTGACAAATTTCATAAGGATAATTTTTGACCGTTAATATCTGTTTGTAAAATTAAACTTTATTTGAAAGTGTTTAAATTAGCCTTGTTTTTCTCAGCTTTTGAACGCTTTCTTAATCCGTCTCTCGCTAATTGTAACCATTTTTTTATATAATTTCTTACGTCGTTTTCACAAACTTGAGGGTATTTTTTTGAAAGCCATATCTAGAAATGGAAAATTAGGTACAATAGCTCAGTTTATTTAAATGTTTCAATTTGGCTTATTTAATAATTACTTTTTAAAAAATTAAAACATAAGTATGATTTTACGGGAGTGTTTCCTTGAAGCCCATGCCATGAAAATTTTGTAGAACTCTCATCTGTTAGCACTTTTGACATGCTTATTTTTAAAAATTTAGATAAATCCCCAACTCTTTGGCCATTAAATAATGTTTCCCGCAAAATTAAACAAATAAAATAAAATACTTTAAAAATGGGAATATAATTCTTAAATCAATTAATACTGCTAACCAAATATTTTTCGGCTCGTTTTGAATTCTCGATTCTAGACTTCTAAAGTCGCTGGTTGTATTAGTTCTTATTGGAACTAGTTCCCTTAAAACTGAACGGATATGCTTTTGGTTGCTTTCTACCGTGGTTTGAATCTGGATCTGGCGTTTTTCCATATTTTCTATTCGGGTTTCTAGGCCTTATTAAAATTATAAAATAAATATATTTTTTATGAATTGAGTCGATAATAAATGATTTTAATATTTTGAAAATGTTAAAATAGGGAAGTTTGTACTGATTTCCTATAATAATTGGTCTACTACTTTTTATTTTAAAAATAGTGTTTACTTACTGGATTGATCCTTTAAAATTTCACTGCAGTTATTGGTATTCGAAGCGTAATGGTCCTGCTCTTTTTTCTGTGTAGATGTATTTGGATATTTCCGCTTGATTTTTTAAAAAAATTTCGAAATCCAATTCCTCATTAGACCACGTAGGACTCAAATCCGCCTCTAAACGAAAGAATGTTAAATATATTTATGAATTTATTTATTTTACTGTAATTTGCTACGTATTTTGTAAATAATGGATATAAAAAACTCAATTTATGCATTGGAAAATCAATTAGACTTAAATTGTTCATAATTTACTAATTTATTTTATAATAATTTAGATTTTTGTTAAGTTTGTGAAATTTATTGCCGTCGTAATTCAGGCAATAGGGCAAGGTGTATTATTTTTACTTAATTATGTTGACATCTGGTTATCGACTTACGGTGACGTCATGCACAAAATTTGTATAGCAGTTTTGGCTGCATACATACATTTTGATATAAACGAAAAAAATTATATCGAATTTTTGTCCACTAAAATGTGTGCTTGGTTCCCATACTGCTATATAGAAAAAAAACCGATATAATTTTTTCCGTTTAATTCAAAATGTATGTATATGCAGCCAAACTGCTTTACAAAATTTTGTGTGTGCAACCTGCATAAAAACTAAATAAATTTAGACAAAATTTTAACGGTACATATGGAGGTACAGATAAAAAATGTTTTGTTATTATTATATTATTTTAAATATTTATTTATTTAAGTACATATTTTAATAATTTGAAAATAGGTTAAAACAAATTTAATTAAAATCAAGACGCTTCGATAACCTTATATCTAAATTAATAGTTTCCTTGTCGTGTAAACTCTACTTTATTATTATAATACTTTCATTTTGTTTATTATTTTTTCTCAATTGACCAGGAAAGCCATTTTTTGTTTGGGTATACATTTGCCTTTGTGATATTAATAGCCTAAACAAATTCTACGCGCGAAACTGTCAAAGACGCGCGATATACTTTACGAGGTTTTTTGTATTACAATTTCCTCATACAATATAACCTATTCAGCTTAGTTCGATTCCAAATTGGTTGTCTCGGAAAAAAAGAAAAGAATTTATACATTTTAATAAAATTCTGTTGCTATACCCTCTGAATGTTGTATTGTGTAATAGTTTATTTTCTTTCACGAGAGCAATTAGCTGCTTGTCGTTTATTATAAATATTAATTAAAGGTTTTATTATTAAAATTATTTTATTAATTTTATTATTAAAATAAAAACTTCAAAAGCATTGCAAAAACAAAATCCACCACACTTAAAAATAAAATGACCCTTTGATGCGTAACAACGAAAATATCAGCCAGATGCGAAGTACGCGCGTCTCGCTCGTCGAATTTGTTTAGGCCATAAACAAAAAAAATTATACTTGCCAACAAAAAAAAAGTAATAAAGTATTATAGTATGGGTTTACACCACTTATGGTGTAAACTGGCCGGGTATTATACTTAAAAAAGTATTATACTAACGGGTGGTTTTTTAGCAACTTTCTTTTTGGCAACACTGTTTTTGGCAGTTCTGCTATTTTCGTGTAACATGTTACTATGTTAAACAAGTTCAGTTTGATCTTTAATTTAACCATGAATCGACTTACAAAAGAACAACGTTTGCAGATTATTGAATTTTATTATCAAAATTCATGCTCGGTTAAGAAAGTGCATCGTGCACTTCTTCCATTTTATGGTCAGTTTGGGCGACCTTCTGAGGCGGCTATTCGGAATCCTGTGACTAAATTTCGCACCAAATTTACATTCTTGAACATTAAACCACCAACCCGCATACGTAGAGCTGTATCCGCCAGTGTTGTTGTCGACCGTGAATTATCGATTCGGCGCCTTTCGCAGCAAATTGGCCTCTGTTACTCCACTACGAGGAAAATTTTGCGAAAGGATTTGGGTGTAAAACCTTTTAAAATACAGCTGGTGCAAGAATTGAAACCACATGACCTACCACAAAGGGTAACTTTTGGTGAATGGGCGCTGGCAAAATTGGATGAAGATCCACTTTTTTATTGGAAAATTATGCTCAGCGACGAAGCACATTTCTGGCTGAATGGATACGTGAACAAGCAAAATTGCCGTGTTTGGTGTGAAAAGCAGCCAGAAGCATTGCAAGAACTGCCAATGCATCGCAAAAAATGTACTGATTGGTATGGATTATGGGCCGGTGGCATCATTGGACCGTACTTTTTCAAAGACGATGAAGACAGAAACGTTACTGTGAATGGTGAGCGCTACCACATGCCACACACAGCACGCGAAACAATGGCCCAATTGAGAGGCGAGTTCGGTGAATAGTTTATTTCACGTTGGGGGCCGGTCAATTGGCCGCCTAGATCGTGCGATTTCGTGCGATCTATAGGAACATGCCCGCAACGGTTGACGCACTGGAAGCCAATATTAAAGAATTTATTCGTGAGATATCGGCCGATATGTTGGAGAGAGTATGCCAAAGTTGGACCCATCGTATGAACCATTTGAGGCATAGCCGCGGTCAACATTTACATGAAATCATCTTTAAACATTGAATTATATAGATCGTTCTATCGACTCAAACAAAGATTTCATACATTTCTCTAAATTTTATGTTTTTTTTAAACCAAATCCGAAACCTCTTAAGTAATCACCCGTTATTTAAGTAGCTTTGGTATAAACATGTATTAATGAATTTACAACCATAATATTCATGCATTATGAATTACTAAATTTTAATATATGCACACTTTCGAAGTGCCTACAAACTCGAGCAAACTCAATATTGGAACACTTTCACATAGTCCCCAAAGTCACCAGATTGAATATCTTTCACCAGCACTTTTGGGAACGAAATTGCTTCGAATTTTTAAAATGGATTACAGACTTTTGTAGAAAGATTTTAAAAACATAAGCCAATAAATTTAATTTTAATGTTAATTAGTCAGCTTATAAAAAATACAGTTATACACAATTTGCGAACATAAACATTGCAAAATGTGAGTTTTTAAGTTGCGTTTTAGAATAGCGTATCTAAAAATGATACTAGTAAAACAAATTTTATATGTTCGTGTAATGAAAAATAACGAGAGATAAACCTATGACCCCATTCTGTTTTAATGAACGTCGAAATTCTCAATGTCCCAATTATGAAGAAAATGCTCAATGTGCTAACTATGTAGATCTATAGCATCTAAATAACATTTATTAATAATAAATAAAAAAAAAGTATACTTTGTTATATAATCTATAATTCATTGAAAGCTTTTGATGCGGTAAAAATTAAAGGGTTTATAATGAAACACATTCAACATTCAATGATGTACAGTGAAAACAGATTCAACTATATACAATCAACGTATTTCTTTGAATTTTATAATAATCAAGCAATATGTATTTGCAAATTGTTAAATGAAAAACGTTTGTACATAAAAAATTTGTTAATAAATAAAATTTATTAGTATGTACAAAATATATTTCGAAGCGCTTTCGAGCATTCGCTCTTTGTCAACTTTACTTCAATAATGAATTGTGATTATCACATACGTTGGTACGCGTATTTAATTTTGTCATTCAGTTGTTACGATTTTTGTATTGGAGGTATTCTGATTAATCTATCCATGACACGACTTTTCTTTAATTTCTGTATAAGTTAGATTACTCGTTAAATCCCTTTGATGTAATAAAAAATTGCCGCAGACAAAGACCCTATATATTATAACTTCTACAAACTTAAAAGTGAGATGAATAGAAATGGTGGTATGATTTCAACTTCATTATTTTCGTATAAAATCCAATTATCATATTATATTTACAAGCCAACCGTTATAATATAATAGAAGTGGTTTTGGTTTTTTCATTGATCGATTTCCAAAAAATTACTTACCCTATACACTGTCATCTAAACACAATATTACTTTCACATTCTGGATATACATAAATCATTTTATTTCATCAAAATGCTCTAAGATTACGAGAAAGGCATATAATTTTTGAGATAAAATGTCTAATCTGCAATATTTGGTTAGCCAATATCTTATATACATACAATTATAGTTGATAAAGTAATCCAGTCACAAACAATGAGTTTTTTTCTATTTGGAGAAAGAAAACTACAAGCGTAATAAATAATCAAGTTTTCTCCCAAGTGATTTACACTTTATGGATAATTTGGGAATATCCTTATTCTGGTTGAATTATGGTTGCCACAAAATCGTAATGTATGTATAAGATCTGGTTCACCGTATAACATTTGAGGGGGACTTCATGGAAACTTTTTTTAATAATATTTGATAGTTTAAATTTTGTTCTTATCATGTATAAAAGATAAATCACTGTAGAAGTATGTTCACGTATACTGTTGCTAAGTAATGTAATATAATGCAATAAAACTATAATTTTTGATGTGTTATCCCACAGAACTTTAATATTAACAACTCGTGAAACAGTACTTTAAAAGAAATTTATTAAAATATGGGTATTGGGTTTTAACAATTATTTGAATTCTACGTTTTCCAAAATTCACAAAATACAAATGCTAAAATTATTTCGATGTATACATATTGCTTTTGGAGTCCGTTCACAAATAATTACTATACTTTGACGGTTTAGTTATCTAATTATTGTTTTAGAATGTTGCTTCTATATTAAAATATTGAAAATTCAAAGGTAAAAGTGTTCAAACCGCACGAGGTAATCAGAACTTCGGTCCGAAAAAGAAGATGATTCACGAAAGAAATTGATCGAAAAACGACTCAGGAAATATGCCAATCATCAACTAGTTTACATCGATTTTTTAAAATTTTAGATTTTGTAAAAAATTGGGTTTTGGTCATTGGGAAAAATAGACCAGTTTTAACCTTCTTGCATGATATACCATGGGACGGAAAACTAAAACTATTCTGATTTGCCTGATATTTGACATTGTATGCTAAGAAAACATTTCTTAAGGATATAATTATTTTGATTGATAAAAAATATATAATTATTTTGATTGATATAAAATTGGTTGTATTAAAAATATGCTAAAATGAATCCAAATTGCCTTTTATTTTGGGTATATGTAGCTTAGTTATTGCTGTTTTTATGACATAGTTTCCGTCATGTACAAGTTGTCGTTCCATGTGCATCAATTTTAAGAGATGGATGTCGATAAGCAACATTTACGTCATTGCATTCGATTCTGCTTTCAAATAAAACAAACGCTGCTCAAGCTATGGAATTGATTAATTCGACTTTGAGTGAACATTCTGTGAGTCATTCAAGAGTAAAACAGTGGTTTGCAAGATTTCGTGATGGCCTTGAGGACGATCCACGTCTAGGTGCAATAAAACAATTTGAAGAGGAAGAACTTAAGTTTCACTGGATGAAAATCCGTGTCAAACTCAAAAAGGCTTGCAGAACAGTTAGAAGTTACTCACCAAGCAATGAACGAAAATGATTTCCTCATAAACTGAACGAAGAAAACAAAAACCGAAGAGTTGACATCTGCACGAATTTGCTTTCTCTTCAAAAGAATGAAGCTTTTGCACAAAATCATTACTGGTGATAAAAGTGAATTTTGTACGATAATGCTAAACGCAGAAAATCATGGGATAATCCAGACCAGGCATCAACTTCAGTTGCAAAAATGAATATTCAGCAAAAAAAAGTGTTACTGTGTGTCTGGTGGGACTGGAAAGGAGTCATTTACTACCAGCTCCTGGAACCTATAGTCCAACTGTTACAGCTAAACGTTACCAGGCCCAAATGATAAAATTAAGTGATGCTCTGAAGGAAAAAAGAGCATTTACGGGCCAAGGAAGCGGAAGGTGATATTGCTGCATGGCTATGCTCGCGTCCACATATAGCGAAATCAACCCACGAACCCATCTTCTCTTTAGGCTGGGAAGTTTTACAGCATGCGGCATATTCTCCAGACTTAGATTCCTTTGATTACGGGGTACCGAATTAAAAAAGTCTGAATTAAAAAAGTTTTTTAAAAATGAATTAAAACAGTTGATTTTTGTATGAACATCTGCGACTTATTTTAATTCATATTTTTAACATAAAATTATGAATTAAAAAAAGCGATTTAGAAAAATGAGAAAATTCAAAACTGAATTAACAAAGGCTTATGCTATTTCATTTTTAAAACACCTACCTTAATTCATTTTCAAAATGAATTAAAATAGGCACATTTTATTTCATTTTAGTTTTAAATAAAAATCAATTTAAATGCAATATAATATATTATTTGTTTTCTATAGATTTCAATTTTTATAATTGTTCCCTCGTTTATTTATTATTTAATATTTAATTAATTTTAGTTAAATATCTTCATTAATGAAAATAAGATATTCTAATGTCTGATTTTCAGGAATGAAAATGTCTCTCGAAATCAACAGTTTTATTTGCTTTTTCATTAATGAAAATACAAATAACAAATTTTCCAAATTTTTACGTGCCAAATTTAAATTTAAACTCCAAAAAATTTTCATAAATGAAAATAATAGTTGCATGGATTTACATTGCCTTAGAGATTTTTAATGATTCAAAAAATTTACATGTAAGGATCGGAAGGATTCAGTAAAGAAAATTATTTCGTATTTCGTAATTCCTAACAGTTTAAATGTATATTTATTTTACAAAAAATATTTTAATTCATGTATAAAACGAAATAAAAAACGCTTATATTATTTCATTTTATAAACATTTATATTAATTCATTTTAAAAATGAATTAAGAAATGCCTTTTTAAATGTATTTTATTCAACTTTTTTATTTCTTTTTCAACTCTGACTTTAATTCATTTTTAAAATGAATTAAAAACACTTATTTTAATTCAAAAAAAAACATTTTTAATTCAGACTTTTTTAATTCATGTAGCCTTTGATTACCACTTAACATCGATGTCATCGTATTTGAAAGATCAGCGGTTCACGAAAGTTGAAGATGGCAAAAATGGCTCGATGACTATTTTGCTTCGAAACCACCAAGTTTCTATCGCGAAGGCATTCATCATCTACCTGAACCTGATAAATGGCAAAAGACCATAGATAGTAATGACGAATATTTCGATAATTAATCTTTGTAAGGCCTTTTCCAATTACCGACTTATTTGTGGACACCGACTTATTCAAATAAGTCAACTCGCGAGGTGACTTTTTTGAATAAGTATGTCTACACAGAAATGTCTCCAAAAATGTGTCTTGACTAAATGTAATACATGCAGTTTTTTTTCCAAATCTAGTAGCAACGACCAATTTGTCAAGAAAATTTTTTCTTCCATATAATAGAAATTGCGTTTTGTGTTTTTTGTTATTACGTCACAAATAAGTCGGTACAATGAATTGGAACAAATTGACTGACTTATTCAAGATGGCGTCAAATAAGTCAATAAGTCTGAAATAAGTCGGTAATTGGAAAAGGGCCTAACAATTATATTTGCAATAATATTGAATTTGACCAAAACAAGCAGAGTTTCTACTTGCACATCCAATATTTGCAAAATATAGAATCAATTAAACAAAATTATCATTTAGTTTAATAAAATTATAATTTTTCATGAAATCATAAATGCTTGTAAAAACATAGTGTTTATACAACACAATATGTAGATTTGAGTTATTAAATAAATAAATAACAAATCAATCAGGCAATTATTAATTAAATACAAAATTAACATAATGAAAAATGATTAAAAATAATGTTTTAATTAATAGCACTGTACGGGTGTAGTGGTCATCGCATAATTTATTTAATGCGATTGAAATCATAAAATGGTTTGGTTAATGATTGTCGTCTGTAAATATTCATCCCCCTTTCAGTTTTGGTTACCGTGTTCTCGAACATATTTTAAACAGTTTTATTTTTGGAAATAAATTTATTCAACCATAATGCCATAATATTATAAAATCAAAATGTTCAGTCTTGTGCTTTGCTAAAATAAAGTATAAAATAGTAAAAAAGAAATTCCCATGATACCAATTCGATTTCAATTTTGACAACTTTCAATTGTTTTTTTTTTTCAAAAAGAAAAGTATAAAAATACATTTTACTCTCTCAATTTCCGTTCAATTTATTTCTTGAATAGAATTTAAATAAAAAAAAAGTTTTTATTTTATTCTTTCTTAGTTCTAATTTTTATTTTTTACGTGTTTTTTTATGTATGCTTCGAAGTACAAATTTTCAAGTGGAACAACATAAGTATGTTCGTAGAGAAAAGCTTTTTTAACTCGGCATTGATATGTACGCTTGCACGATACCGGGTGATTAATGTAAGTGATAAGAATGTTAGTTTATGTGGTTGTTATACGTAGAATATGGTATATATGTAGATAAACGAGATAGAGTCATAAATTTGGACATTTTGTTAATACATGTAATATGTTTTACCTACAGTGACTGGTTGGATTCGGCTTTTTTTATATTCGATGTTATCGCTCACGTAAAGTTGTATTAAGATTAAGCTCATTGTCTTTGAAATCGATTTCTGTCAATAATAAATTCAAGATGGGCTTAACATGAAAAATGTATTAAACCATAAAGTCACAACTCAAACCTGCTTCCGTCTGATGATACGGTTACACAATCATTTCTGGCCCGAGAAGCTTAAGCTAAACTCTTTCAAGTGATTTTACAACATACAAGACATTCGGCGGATATTTTTAGAAATCAGAGAATGGCAGACGCAAATTTTTCTTCATCGTAGGTATTTATTATACGAGTATGTATAAATGGATTTTAAAATAAACTTTGCTCTTAAAAGGAACTTTGGGGTATATCCTCTATCCGGTCGCAAGTTAATTATTTGCGACCAGAAATATAGATACTAGATTTATTTTGCCATGCCAATTGACACATTTTTTTAAAATTTAAATTTGTTTTGCGATTGTATAGTAGAAATACATGAAAGGACTGCGACCTCGGAAAATGCGTAGCAGTCTTTTCGTGGATTTCTTTACAATAGCAAAATAAATTTAAATTAAAAAAAAATGTCAATTGGCATGGCAAAATAAATCTAGTAACCATGTTTCTGGTCGCAAATAATAAACTTGCGACCGGATAGAGGATATACCCCTATATATAGTTTTAAATTAAATTTCAAATTCATAAAGTTTAACTTTTTTCGTGGACGCGATACTAATATTTAAATATGGATTCACAACGACGGAATTGTCTAATATTGGTTTTAATATGATCTGATAAATTTTCTGATTTTGAAATTAGCACGAGTTATATTAGGGGCATTCAAACTTTCCCATTTTTAAATTTTTGATTAGTTCTGAAGGAAATAATTTTGTATTTTGCGTATAGTTTCGGTGTGAAGTAAAAGTAAAATGATTTTGTTTGATTATGTATGAGAATATCCTGCAGGAACAATGTATTATGGACAGTTCCTAGAAACCTTCAAACACCGATCAGTGCATTATTGAACAACAGTATTAAAAAAAGCACTCTAAATTCCAGAGATACAAAAAATTGGATGAGTCCAATACAGGACGAAGACATATCCAAACGTACTACTAGTATGAGGTTATAAATTATTTATAACTATAAATTATTTGGATAAAAATATCCTATCAACCATAATAAGATAATAAATATGATTCTATATATTTTGTTAATTTTACGTTAAGTACTACTTGGTTTCGAGCATTCGCTTTTTATTAACTTTAACTATTCTCTTCAACTATTGGGAAAAGTTATAGTTAACAAAGAGCGTATGTTCGAAGAAACTACTTAACGTAAAATTTATAAAATTAAAATTATCACAGAAATAAAAGAACAAACTTTCATTTATTTTATATATTTTTTTTTAATATTTTTCTTTCATTATTTACCTACCTTTCTCCTTCTACGAGTATTCTGATTTACTGAAAAGTCAATAATTTGTTGTGGGAAATCTACACAGTGAACAATGCAGCGTTATCGATAGTGTCAATATTAGGAACAGTTGCATTGCTCATTAGGCTATTTGAAAATATATCCCTATTTACATCAATTTATGCTTACTGGGTAAGTAGTTAAACCTGTCTACACCAATTTACGCATACTGGGAATTTAAATCAAAGTAAATTGTCCCTGTAAAATGATCGACATTTAATTGTGTCAAAGTAAATTGTTTACAAGGAGTTGTCGCTGTAGATTAACAATGAATAACAGCCGTAAATTGTTCCTTAGTCTAATGTCAATGTAACCATTGCTTATCCCTTAGCAATATTGAACTTGTAATTAGTTCATCGTCCCGTCGTAGAACCTTGTTGATAAACTTAATCACCAATATGTATGTATTCTCATGTATATAGTATGTACATAATTACCTCCGATAAGGATATAATAAAATCTTAGTGATATTCAACTGAATAACTAATTTTATTGGTTAAGGGCCTATAGCTTTCAGATAAATAAAAATGTGTATATATTTTGTTCAAATCATGTACTTGTATGCGGTAGATTAGTTCAGACCAAATAAATACAATATTTTTACTTCAAAAGCTTGTAAATTGCTTTAGTTATTTATACACAATTTCAATATCAAAGGAATTAATGTTTTTAATAAACCAAATAACAAGAAAAAATGTTCAGCTTTGTTACAAACAAAAATTTTATAAAATAAAAAAAATATTTTTAATGAGACAAAAGAATTTCTTCTTAAATAAAAATAAAGTATCCCTAAATAGATTTTTCTGTATTATAAGTATTAACAATTACGGTGTATATATAAATATTTGATAGAATTGATATCCTTTTAACTTTCTATAATCTTTAGGATAAAATATTAACTAATCGATCAAAACTTAGAATGCAATTGCTGAGAATGAATTTGACAGCAAAGAGAAAAATGTTGGGAGAGTTCGTGTTTACCCATCTGTGTATCATTAGGATGCTATCTACAATCTCCTTCTAAGTAAATAAGTCTAACTTTAAATTTGTAATACCAACATATTCTATTTACTAAAAATTTATCCCACAAAGCGAGAAGAAAATAAGTGTTTTTCTTCGATTTTAAACTCGCCAACACAACGCTTTCTCAATTTCTTTCACGAGCACGTAGAAATAAAAATATTTGCTGTAGGGATCCGAATGTGGCAACAACTTATCAGAGCATATGTATGTTGATTGTTTTTATAAAAATTTTGAATAGAATGAACATTTTATTAATGAAAATAATTTGTTGCCAGCTACAACATTCGGATTTTGAAAGAACCACTCTGCAATTGAGTGTTTGAAAAAGTTTATGTGGGAAGTAAAATAGGATAATATGAAAGCGGTTGCGGTATTCTTGGTCATTGAAAGAGCTTATTATTACGTGGTTCCATTGAAATTACAACAAATTCTTTGGAATTTTGGTTTTTCACGGAAAGTGTGTATGTGGATAAAAGATTTTATGACTAATAGAAGAATTGTTTTCAATGGAAGTGGATATAGGTTAGAAGGAGTTACGAACATGAAACTTCCACAAGAAAGTAAAATATCTCCAGCTCTGTTCAAACTATATAACAGCGAGATACACCGCATCAATGCAGAAAATCAAATTGTTCTACAATTTGCAGACGTTTTTGTAGCGATTGGAAATGGAAAGGAGTATTGATGAGGCGGCTCAAAAGGCCCACAACGGAATAGATGAATTAATAGCAAAACTTAAAATGCTAAATCTGATTCACTTTCTTTCTAATAAGTGTGCGTATATGAGTTTTAGAACGAATGTCGTAAAACTTAACATTGAAGTGGATAGTAACAGAATTAAACAAGTGAATACTTACAGGTATTTGGGTTTTTGGATTGACAGACGTATGAACTGTGGGAAACACATGAACATTTTGACAGATAACTGCAAAGTACGTTTAAATGTCATTAAACAGGTGAGCAAACCTAAATAGGGCGCGCATTTTAGAGTGACTGATATGTTGAGAAAGACCCTTATTTCCTCCAAAATTGGATAAAGTATTAGCGTGTATGGGAATGGTTCGAAAGAGGCTTTTAGTCAATTGATGAAAAAAGAGAATGCATGTGCCAGAGTGGTATTGGGTGGGATTAACTCAACTTCAATACACACTCTGTGGTTTGAAATGAGTGATTCACTTCTCGATTACAAGAGAGAGTGGATCACAGTGAGAGAGTCAGTGAGAATGATAGCTAAGAAAAATAAGGTTCGGAATGAAATGATATTACAAAGTAGGGCGGTGTACAAACCAACATATAGAGCAAGCATTGCAATTGAAACTATAAACATGTTTCTATGTATAGGCTCGCAACCCGTTCCTAATAATCTTACTGTATGTATGAATATGGAGGAATCTAATAAGGGGATGAATGAAGTTGTTGCCAAACTTATATTTGAGAAAATCAGTCAGCGCTATTTGCAACAAGATATTGTTTATTCAGATGCTAGTTTGAGTGAGAATGAAGTAGGTGCTGGTATTTTTATGTCTAGTAAAAATGTATGGAAGGTTACTGACGGCAGGTGTGAACCTTATGTTGCTCATGCATATAGGTTATGATCTAGGCTACCATAAAAACATACACCCAGGGTAGTTACAGGGGGGTTTTTCTAACACTTTTGTTAAAAAACTGAAAAATTTTTACAATTAAATGACTTCAAAAATGTATGGAAGGTTACTGACGGCAGGTGTGAACCTTATGTTGCTCATGTATATAGAGTATGATCTAGGCTACCATAAAAACATACACCCAGGGTAGTTACAGGGTGGTTTTTCTTACACTTTTGTTAAAAATTTGAAAACATTTTACAACAAAATGAATTCAAAAATGTATGGAAGGTTACTGACGACAAGTGAGGCTTTTGTGTTGCTCATGCATATAGGATATGATCTAGGCTACCATTAAAACATACACCCAGGGTAGTTACAGGGGGGTTTTTCTAACACTTTTGTTAAAAATCTGAAAACATTTTACAATAAAATGACTTCAAAAATGTATGGAAGGTTACTGACGGCAGGTGTGAATCTTATGTTGCTCATGCATATAGACTATGATCTAGGCTACCATAAAAACATATACCCAGGGTAGTTACAGGGGGGTTTTTTAACACTTTTGTTAAAAAACTGAAAACATTTTACAATAAAATGACTTCAAAAATGTATGGAAGGTTACTGACGGCAAGTGTGAACCTTATGTTGCTCATGCATATAGGTTATGATCTAGGCTACCATAAAAACATACACCCAGGGTAGTTACAGGAGGGTTTTTCTAACACGTTTGTTAAAAATCTGAAAACATTTCACATTAAAATGACTTTAAAAATGTATGTAAGGCTACTGACGCCAGGTGTGAATCTTATGTTGCTTATGTATATAGGTTATGATCTAGGCTACCATAAAAACATACACCCAGGGTAGTTACAGGGGGTTTTTCTAACACTTTTGTTAAAAAACTGAAAACATTTTACAACAAAATGACTTCAAAAATGTATGGAGGGCTACTGACGGCAGGTGTGAATCTTATGTTGCTCATGTATATAGACTATAATCTAGACTACCATAAAAATATACACCCAGGGTAGTTACAGGGGGGTTTTTCTAACACTTTTGTTAAAAATTTGAAAACATTTCACTTTAAAATGACTTCAAAAATGTAAGGAGTGCTATCAACGATGTCGATTTTTTTGCGATGTTGCCCTGTATTTGCATAATGATGATTATGGTAATTTTTGTATATTTTGAGAGTCCTTACACTATACATACGCAAATCGTTTTTCAAAGAAAATTAACTTTGCTTCAAAACGTTTAAACAAAAATTTTCGTTTCTTTTTCATAAATTCTTTGATTTTTCATAAAACTTTCTGCTGATAATTATTAATTTTCATAAAAATTCCAAAAATTTTCTGCTGGTTTCGAAAAATATCAGCAGAAAAAATTTCATTTTTGTGTACATGATGTCTCTAGCGGTGAATAGCATAACACGTTTTTTCGGCTGGAAATTTTCTGCTATCTTATACAGCATGTTTTAATACACGATTATCAAGATTGGAATTGAAATGACTTAGAAATTGGATGATTTAGTTTAAAAATATTTAAAATTTTGATTCTTATCGATCAAAAAATTTTGTTTGTTTTTACGCCGAAACGATACGTCATATATCTGTCAAACAACATGGATTTGTACTGTGCCGCTCCACGTGTTCTAACTTGGTTGAATTCATAAACTATAGTTATAAACGAGATTGAAAACATCAGCGACATTGGTGGCTAATTAAATTTATGTTTTAAGTCTAAACAATTTTAATTTAAATCAACCAAAACATAGAAAGCAGGCTAGATTTGTGTGATAAAATTTTTCCGTCTTTTTGTTCACGGCTAACATGTTAGGTTATGTTATAAAGGGAGAGGAAAGTTCATGGCTTTTTTTGGGTGACATTGAAACAAATAATTTTCTTATTTCAAATGAACTTTGTTAAACCAACTATGTGCCATTTTGATCAATGACCTTTTGCCATTTTATAGTATAGCCATGAGCCCATAAATGTAGAACTTCTGTGGTTTAGAGGCTAAGAATCGAGACAACTCATTTTCGCAGGCCTTTTTTGAATTTAATGTAAAACCATTAAGATGTTTCTGCATCAACCGGAACAAATGGTAGTCCGATGGTGCAAGGTCAGGACTATATGGTGGGTTCCTCCAAACCTCCCAGCCAAGCTCTCTCAGTTCTTGGAGGGTCATCAATGATGTGTGTGGTCTAGCGTTATCATGATGGAACACAACGCCCTTTCTGCTGATCAATTCTGGACGTTTTAACTGAATTGCTTGTCTTAAACGCGTTAGTTGCAGTAACACACGCGTTAAATACAGTAAAGATTAGACATAATCGTTTGGCCCGGTGACAGCACCTCATAAGACATGATTCTTTTCCAATCATACCAAACACTCAGCATTTCCTTTCTTGGCATCAATCCTGGCTTTGTTACCGTTTGGGAAGCTTCACCTCTTTTCGTTCATGATCTTTTTTGCACAACGTTGTCATATCTTATCCACTTTTCATCACCAGTAATCATTCATTCTAAAAATTGCTCAATTTGGTTCCGTTTCAGCAGCGTTTCGCAGATAGAAATTCGGTCCATTAAATTTTTAACTGTTAATTCATGGGGTACCCAAACGTCAAGCTTTTTTTGTTTCCAACCATTTTCAAATGGTTTAAAACTGCTTTGTGATCAATATTTATTTCTTTACCAATTGCATGGCTGCTGTTATGCCGGTCTTTTTCAATTTTCTGCATGATTTTATCGACTTTTCCAGTGATTGGTCGACCAGAGCGAGGTGCATCTTTCCAGAACGAAAATGCGCGGACCATTTCTTTGCTGCTGATTTTGATAAAGCACCTTCTTCATAAACAGCACACATTTTTCGCAAGCCTGAGCCGTGTTTTTACCTTTGTCGTAATAAAATTGTTAAATATATCGAATTTTTTCATTATTTTTCTCCATGTTTAAAATGTTGTAACTTTTTATTCACTTCGCCGATTTTAATGTTTTGTATGTCAAAGTGCAAGTTGCCCGATACGATCAATGGTTGCTGAGATATATGAATGTAAAGCCATATTATTTATAACAACGTTCAAAATACATCTGGTGGAAAAAATCACTTCTTGATTTAAATATTAGAGTGATTTTTCATTATTTATCTAAAACGTCATATTTTGCAAACAATTTTAACAGATGGGAATGCCGGAATTAAACAAAGTTGATAAAGTATTATCTATTGATATAATCAACCAACCAATAAAGAACAATAATGTTTAATTACAAATTTAAGTTTTTTGTTGTTGGGGTATTCTAAATACTATTATTAGCAAATCGGAACTAAAATTCTTGTTAACTGTCCTTATTACCTCGCTCGTTTTTTTCTTTGACTTTTCTTTCACAGTAACATATGCGGATAGACATTTTTAAACAATTAATAAATGTATTTAAAAATAAAGAGATTAAAAAATTATATTTATAGTTTTGCTCCTAATCCATTTTTTGTCTCTTAAAATTATTTAAACTAACTATAAAAAAGGTCAACTTAATAAAAAAGGGATGATTTCCTTAATTTTTTTTTTTCAAGATACATATAGACATTAAGCTTAAAAATTTACAATAGGCTTTTGCTGGGTATGTTTAAATAAATCTAACTTGAAACGATATGATAAATTTTATAAAATGTTTGGTTTTTAGATTGTAGTTAAATAAACTACAAATTAATTAATTCTAATTAGTAGGTAAATCATTTTATATCTAAATGAAGGATGTTGAAATGTTTAATATCGTCTCAATATACCACGAACTAGTTAATATAGATACATTGAAATACATCTTTTGAATGATGAAAACATGTTATGGAATTGCAAAACAAGATACCTACCTATATCCATTAATTGAGTCGCAGAGTCTAGAGAAACCAAACCTATTTAACAAAATAGATAAATATAGAGTAGGCTGGTTTCTTAAAATTTCAAAAATAGCTTATACGTTCTACTATCATAGAATAAGTAGGTAAGAATGATAATTTTCTGAAATTGTCTGCTATTTTTTGAAATAGCATGAGGCATATAATTGTGTATTGGTTGTATACATGTCACCTCAGTACGAGACCACGATATATTTTGAATTATTGGCTTTTCCTCGGCGTTACACATAATATCGAGCAAAAAAAATACGAAAGTGTTTTTCTTGTTTTCAATATTGTGTAACAAGGAAAGGCAAATAATCGAAAATATATCGTGGTCTCGTACTGAGGTGACATGTATACAACCAATACACAATTATATGCCTCATACTATTTTAATACAAGAAAATGATCATTCTTACCTACTTATTCTATGCTACTATACTATCTTCGTTGTACAACTGTTTGTTATTGATTCAACATCCAATCAGGCCCATATGCAAGATATGAACGTAAAGCCATTATTATAAAGTATTGCATGGTTTTTATGCATTTGATAAAAGATTTCTTTCACGCAGCTCTTAACTGATTAATGCGGGGTCGATCGGGCATATCTGTCAAGATTTAAAGCCATATTTTTTTTGAAATATACGATTAAATCTTAAAACTTTTAAAGTTTTATTAAATAAAATTTTTGTTTAATAAAATTATTTGGAAATTGATAAAATAAAAAAATGCATTGTACTCATAAATAATACAAGTGCATTTGTCTTTTAAGACAAAACTGGGAAACGTGACTTGCATATAAAAAATTTAGTTGAAAAATTGTTGTGGCTCATACTTAAGTATAAAGTTCACCCCGATTACACCAGACTTCCCGCCAGCAGGTTGATTCTGGCTTTCTCTAAGAAAAAGTAATTAGAAAAGTATTTACATAACTTTTTTGTCGCAAAAATTTTTTTTCTGGCATACTGTGGTAAACAGTTGGTGTAAATTTTTTAAAAAACAAAATTAAATTGGGAGTATTTTTCCTATCCAATTTCGATACGGACTAAATATTTTCTAAATTTTAAAAATTCAAATTAGACATCATTTCTCAGTAGGACAGAAAATGACAATTTTGACAAAAACGCTATATAAGTGCGTGTTTCAACTGGTTTAAATACAGCATAAAAAGTTAAAAATTTATTCGAAGTAAATATTTTTTAACTTTTTATGAGTTACAATAACGTGGTTGCTTATATTATGTTTAATTTAAATATGAAAATATATATTGATCAATTATAGTAAGTTTTTAAAAACGAAAAACCACGTATGAAATCTTTCAGTTTCGGTGGTCCGATTTCAGCCAAAAATCACTGGAATTTATGAAAAGCTTAACTATGAAGATTCACTCTGAGCAGTCAGCTTGTTGGGCTGTAGAGAACCAAAACATATAGTCTGCAAAGCACCACACACAGACACCCACATTGTGGGATTTTGGCGATATAGCAAATGGTAAATCTGCCAAAAATTTAGAGGTTAATAATTTATTACTTTCTATTATAGAAATCATGAACAATTTTGACCGTGATGTTTTTGCAGATTTACCATCCACAATATTGCTGAAGTAAACGTAAAACTGTTTTGAAGAAAGTCTATGAGTGCATGTGGTATCGTGCAGACGAAATGTCTCTTACTTCTCTTCAGCCCAGATGGATTCGCGAACCATTTCTCTGCTGCTGATTTTGATAAAGCACCTTCTCCATAAACAGCACAAATTTAGTCGCAAGCCTGAGTCGCGTTTTTACATTTGTCGTAATAAAATTGTAAAACATATCGAATTTTTTCATTATTTATCTCCATGTTTAAAATGTTGTAACTTTTTATTCACTTCGCGGATTTTAATGTTTTGTACGTCAACGTGCAAGTTGCCCGATACGATTTATGGTTGCTGAGATATATGAATGTAAAGCCATCTGCCGGGGAAAATGCCACGAATTTGTAGCCCTACCTATTATTTTTTTGCCGATCAGGATCTGGATTTTATAATATTTCTGTACTAGATTTTACACTCTGTACGTTACTTCAAGGTCTATTTTAAACAACATTTTTAATACCAAGAGTCCCGTAGTTTAATTTTTCGCTTTAGAAATCAAGTGCTAAATTTCGCATGAAATATTTTCGGCCGAACTCTTTTCGTTACGTTGATCAGCCTAACTTTTTTCGTTACGTTGATTATAACACCCACATAAAAAATCTACAAAAATAGCATTGATAATACTATTAAGACAAGAAGGCTGACTTTACGATTTTTTTAATGTTAAGGAAACAAACAAAACATCAAAAATACTTTGATGTATAGGTTTTTCAGATTAAATGAAACCTTTTGCAAATTAAGTGCAGTGCAACCCTTTGCAAATTAAATGAAACAATTTGCAAATAAATTGAAACCCATTAAATTTTATCTCTAAATTAAATTAAAGCAATTTTATTTAAATTATACAATTGGACATGAACCTCATTCCATACGAGTTCACCATCACCGATTTTGCGAAACAAATTAAAATCATTTTAACTATAGTTTTATGTAACTTCTAAGTCAGCGGTTCTCCTGGTGCTGCTGATGAGAGTGTCATCATCATATCCAAAATAAAGTTGGAGTACTGTGCTGTCACAGAATTTACCCTCTGCGTAATCACATCGACAAGATTTCGGTCTATTATAGAAACTAGCAAATCTTGAGCTTTGGATTTAATTTTTGAGAACGCTTTTTCTATTGGATTTAACATCGGGGAGTAAGGCGGAAGAATCTGGATGTAGTTTTGGGATGTTTGAATCAGCTACTTTATTTCTGACGTTTTACGAATCTGGGCATTATCCATTATGATATAATAATTGGTACCATTCAATTTTGAAATTAACTCTAAGAGGAAACCACAAAACTTACTTCAGTTGCATGTCGAATTTGATATTATTTTATGATGGATAATACCCTGCGGGTCAATTCGCGTTCCATGAAATAATGAAAATGAAAAGTTTTTTTCATTGGCAATCAAACCTACTCTTGAATTGCCTATAGAAATTATGATTTCACAAAGTGAAATTTAAAATTACGTGCAAATAATTCAAACTACTAGATTGCAAATGAAAAAAACTTTTAATTTTCATTTTTTCATGGATCGCGAATTGACCCCCTGATCAGTTAAACCCGCTATAAGCGTGACATTTCTACCTCTTACTGAAGGGAGAATAGTACGAGCCGGTGTATTTGGTTTAGACCTCGCATGCCTTCGGCGCAAATGCAGGTTGAAACCGGATTCATCAATGAATATCACTTCTTCACAGTTTTGTTGAGACCATGGTGAAATGGTCCCATACTTATTAAACTATATTTTGAAAAAAAAGAACAATGAATTACTTGAAAGCTGCGTGGAATATTCTTTCAGCAAGGCTATTGTTCTTGGCGAATTCATAGACTCCATCTCCAGACTAGCCAATTTCAATGTAATCCGAAGTTTACTTAGGCCGTTTTAAATGCTTGAGAGGCTCAGTGGCAAGTTTTGTTCTGCAAGCTTTTGTTGTTAGCCAACGTAAAACCAGGGTTAGTTTCAACTATCCGTTCAATTTTGGTTAATATTTCTGCGGTTAGCTTTGTCGGTCGATTTCCTCCTTTCTTTTTTAATAATAATTCACACTCATTTGATCTGTAACGACGAAGCACTGTTTTAGCAGAGTTAATATTTAGTCCGGTAATATTTGCCGCATTTTGGACTGTCTTCCCTTCTCCAAACAGTCTTATTAAAAGATTTTTTTTTTCAAGAGATATATTTTGGTAATTTACGGTGCGTCGGTTGTTCCTAGGTTCAGATTCTTAAAAGTGGTTTATTATTGTAATAAAAATATTTTTACATACTATAGAAGATGATATTTACATTATGTATAATGTTACATTACCAGATGAACTATTGGATTCAGATGAACTGATTTTAATAACTTTTAATTATGACTAATGAACTTGAAACAAAAGACAAAATGAAATTCCTGAATTTTACTATGCAGAATGAAATATGAATACGTGTTTCAATGAATACGTGATGAAATGAAAAATATGTGAATCTGCCATTATAAAATTAGAACAGAAGTTATTTTCTTACCATTTAGGCAGGAAAATTTTATGGGTTTCAATTTATTTGCAAATTGTTTCATTTAATTTGAAAAAGGTTGCACTTAATTTGCAAATAGTTCCGTTTAATTTGCAAAAGGTTCCACTTAATTTGCAAAAGATTTCATTTAATCTGAAAAACCTATATTTGCTTCCAAACAAATTGAACACAATTTTAGATTATTTGCAGTTTTTGCTTTTATAATAAATAATAATTGCTTTCCAATCGACCATCGCAAGTACTTAAAAGCACTTAAGCTTTTTGTCTTTGCTAAATTAACTACTCACAAAGACACAATTGTTTTACCTTTTTTTATTAAGCAGTTGTTATAAATTTCTGCACTAGGTGATTGAATGTAGTATTTTTCTGTGAAAAATATAATTGAATGTCATATGTGAATGCTATTTGTCATTTTTTGTGCTTTCCAATCGACGCTTTATCCAATACACATTTTTTGCACTTACAACTACTTGCGGTGGTCGATTAGAAAGCAACTATTGTAGTAAATTCATTTATGTTTTTGCTTGTTCGAAAACACTGGTTACAAATTTCCGAATCTATTTTATCAGAAAGTGTTAACTATAGAGACATAATCTGACCATTTACCATTCCCTTCTGATGTATTAGAACCACAAATTTGGTATCTGGAATCGGGTTTCCAGCGCAATATTTTCATAATTTCAATGATACAGATGATTTTTAAATTTCAAGTAACACACCCTAACCTCCAAATGAACTTAGTAGTATAATATAAAAAAATAATAACAATTAGTTTCGTACTATTAAAAATAATTATATATTTTCAAATTTATATCTAATGGCTCATACAAACTGCAGTTTGTTTTCCTGCACACTCAAAATTTCTGTCAAAATGGATAAATTTCTGCTGTCATAAATTCATACAAATTTGCAGGCATACTTAGGGAACGATTCAAAATTTATTCGATAAACCTTAAATAAAGTTATAATATGTTACGGTTGTTTGTTCTTTGGAGATATTGTTATTCTCGATTAATATTTTTTTACTTAATTTACTTACCGTGCGATTCTGATGCTAAGACTATGAAGAGGCTAACAGTTAAGAAGTTTTTTGGTAAGATATTGCTTTTATGAGAATCTCTTAATTGATATTCTATAGGCACTTTGAAATTTCTCTTAACAAGTTTCCAAATATATTTGGAGACCTGTACTACTGCGAGAATTTGAAATTATATTTTTAATGCTTAATAAATGATTTAACACGTATGTATGTAACGGGTGGTGCAAAAGTCCCGCTCCCATTTTGATTGCCCATAACTTTGTTCAAAGAAAAGATAAGTAAGTTTGGTTTTCATAAAAAGTTTATTTGGTATTTACATTTTTTTTCCGTTATGATTGGAAAATTATATCGGCTAAATGGTGACCGCGATTTGCTATGCAACTTTCGGCTCTTTTTAAGGCATTTTTCATGACATCCTGCAACATCTCAGGCTGAATTTCTTCTATTTCGCGACGAATATTGTCTTTAAGATGTTGAATCGTTTGGGGCTTATTCACATAAACTTTTGATTTTAAAAAACCCTATAAGAAAAAGTCTGGTGCTGTTAAATCCGGAGATCTGGCTGGCCATGCTAAATCGCCAATTCGCGAAATTATTCTTCGTAGAAAAACGTCATTCAATAATTGAATTGGTGAACGGGCTATGTATGCTGTGGCCCCATCTTGCTGAAACCACATGTCCCCTAGTTCTTGTTGTTCCATTTCAGGCACAAGAAAATTTCGAATCATGGCTTGGTACCGTTCAGCAGTAACAGTAACTTCAACACCTCATTCATTTTCAAAAAATAGGGACCAATAATGTTTCCAGCATGAATACCACACCATACAGTTGTGCTTAGTGGATGCAATGATGTTTCATGAATTAATTGAGGATTGTGTGTTCCCCAAAACCGACTATTCTGTTTATTGACGTGGCCACTGAGAAGAAAATGGGCTTCATCGCTCATTATCAATTTAGACGAAAAATCTTCAATTTTACCAGACAGCCTTAGGATTCCATTACTGTACTCAACTCGTTCATCATGATCTCTCGGTAGCAATTTATGGACTAATTGAATTTTGTACGGGAACATTTTCAAATCAGTTTTCAAAATTCGCCTTAAACTGCGTGCAGAAATGTGTAACTGGGAACCACGTCTCCGGATTCATGTTTCTGGAGACTCTGCAACACTATCGTACACCAGTGCCATATTTTCAGCATTACGAGACGTCCATTGTCTTTCAGAACGAGGTCTGTCTGCTGTCGTACCGTACTGTCGAAGGTTCACATGTAAACGATAAATTGTGGTTTTGTGAGGCACTGCACGATTAGTGAGTAAAACGTCACATAACCAAAATGGCGCGCAATCAAAATGGTATAGCGGGACTTTTGCCCCACCCGTTATTTATAAAAAATGCTATTTTAACATTTATGTTTTTATAATAAATTAAGAAAATATATTTATTTGACAAAAATTGGAATAATATACATTGTAGGTTACAATATTGTTCTGTGCCTACCTACAACAACAAATTGTGTACTTTATAAAAAATAATAAAATATTTTTTTTACATCAAAAATCCCGTTTTGTGCTTTAAATAAAATGATCTTTAAGAACACCTAATCGATAGGTCTTAACTAATCAATACGTGTAAAATCGCAAAATAATAGTATAGTACTCGTAGGAAACAAGTATTTTATGATTTTATAAATAGAACAATTTAACTATTTCATATTTATTTTATTGCAAATCAAACACATGCAAACAAATCAAAAGTTTACAGAGCGAGTCTAGTTTCAAATTGTAGAACTTTTACAGTTCAAATTTTAAACAGGTTACTATATGATAGTTGATAATTTCATTCTTCAATGACAACAGGTACAATTGTGTCCACAATACATCTTACTCACACTAAACTTACAAAATTAACTGAATTTCTTTTTATTTCATTTCTGCGGAATTCTACTATAAAACCATAACTAAAAAGAAAAATTAAATTTGAAACCATCGAAATTGAAAGTCATTATATTATGAAAACATTAGAGACCTGTATTGGCCTATAAACACCACCTATAGTTAGTGCAAGAAGACATTTTTTATATGAGAAAACCCCTCCCAAACACTTTTTATTATTTCATTATTTTTAATATTTATTAGTTACATACTATTAATTTAACAAAACGGACACGTACTCCAAGCACTGAGAAATAACGTTACAACAACTTCTGTACAGATGTCGAGCAAGAATTACTTAGGTCAACAATACAAATCTTTATGATTGCATGGGAGCTGCACTTAAAAAATGGGAAACGGCAGGTCCCGTTTAAAACCTCCAAACCAAAAACCTGTTTTATTAGTGGAGTATTAAAATTATCCACTGATACACAGAATCATCCAAATTTCTAATAAAAATGATTAAACCGTTGGTACTTAAATTTATGTAGATATTTCAGTATTAACAATTTCTTTATTGTATAGCTACGCGATTTACTTCTAATATTATATGTTACATGATTTAGAAACTTTGAGGTGTCATAATAATTAGATTAACACGAATCCTTCCTGAACAGTTCTAAAGAAATAATATTGTTTGGTGCTTTTCTAAAAACGAATTAGGGTTCTTTCAAAATGAATTTTAAATTTTTTTTTATTCTTAAAATTTAATTTAAAGGATTACTTATCATCTTAAACCATTTTATTTTGCTTTTACGATATAATAAAAATTTGAAGAAGAAAACAAAATTTGTATTTTGGTATATACATATGTACGATTCATGTGTTTGTTTTGGCCGGTTGATTTAATTTGTCTCTACTCAGGTAATGATTATTTGAGCAAACTTTAAAATTAGTTTTGTCAATTCAATACAAAGAGACATCACGTTACGTTACGATAGGTTTCTAGACGTAAATAGCAATTATTAAATTAAATCGAAGTCGCACAGGAAAATGTAGCATAGCACACGAAATATAACATGATAAATGAATTATAGAGACCGTCAGTCACTTTCGTGATGTCGTATAAGTTGAAAAGTACCTAGCTACTAGAATTCACGAAATACGAGTAATTCGAAACACAAAACTGGAAGTAATTATGTTTAGTGCATTGCAACCACTATTGTTTCGTAATAAATCAATAAGTTTTACATTTCTATTTGTCCTACACATGTAATCCGTATCACCTGCAGTCCATCCATATCATGTAATTAAATAACATCCGAATCGATCAAATGAATCGGCACCATGACAATATATTTTTAGTACATATAGGATGTCAAGATTGTCATCAGAGATGAATTGAATATGTATCAGATCGAATTGACATGATTTTATTACATGCGAATTTTGTGTCGCTTTTGTATTCAACTAATTTTATCTCTTGGTTTTTATAAATTTTTTTATTTTATTTTTGCTTTGTTAAGCTTATAAAAAACATCGATGTTTTATGGTGGAAATAGCACTCGATAATAAAACGGAAAATGTCTTTCATTTCACTTTTGTATTTCCGATTTTTTTTCCATTATTAAGTAATAGCAAATATAGTAATAGCAAATACTGTGAACTCTACTTTCAGTTTGCAATTGCAAATTGAATTTTTTTATACATATTTCACTTTGTTATTTTTGATTAATTTCTATTAAATAAATTGAAATATAAAACAAATAATAAAAGAACGTTCTGGTTATCGAAATAATATGTAGTGTTGTCCTAGGTCGACGGTTATAAAAGTTCCTTTTCAATTCCCAAAAACCCGATTTGATTGAAACTTTCCACACATTTGTATCTCCGATGACAATGATTTCTATTAAAATGTTGAAGTGATTGGACCACATGGTCAAGATGTTGATTATGAGGAAGTGTTTTTTACACAGATTATAGTGACTTTTCACCCAATAATAGTTTTGAGTGGCAGAAATCGATCGAAAATTTTCTAGTTCCGGAGAGTCTTGAAACGACCGCAATGAGTCCCAATTTCGGCGAAAATTCGTTATGGGTCATTCAAAAAATTGTTGCGGACTATTGCTCGGAGGTTCTGAAAATGGACAATTTAATTGTAGATTAAAAGTTTCGAATGTGGTTCTGGAAAATGACTAATGGTTATTGCTTTTATTTTTTACTTGGTAAACTATTTAGTTTCAATTTGTTTCTTAGGTCGGAACTACACTATAAAAGATCTTTGTCAAAGGTGTTTTATAAAATATTTCAATCAACTTTTTTTTCATTTTGAATAAGAATAAGCCAAAAATAATTTATCAATTTGTTAAAAACGTTTTATAAAAGATAGGTTTATAAAACATGCATATTACACTATCAAAGAAAATTGATAAAAATGTTTTATAAAACACCTTTGTCAAAGATCTTTTATAGTATAATTCCGGCTTTTCTGCTTTGTGTGAATATTAGATTGTATTCATTACATTATAATTCCAGACGGGAAGTTACTCGAAAACGAGGTGGCTCTTTATTCCTCTTTACATACTTTTATAATAATCTCTCTGTCTGTCTGTAATGTGTTAGATTTTTGTAATAAAATTTTCACCAACTAGCTTAAGCTCAGAACTTTTCAGCGTTTACATAAAGTGGATGACCACACATTATTAAATCATCATTTTCGCCATGATTTGATCAATATTAAAATTAATTAATCACCCTTTATTATTGAGCGCTCAGCCGTAAAATGCGTCGAACTTAGTGTTGAAATAGTCGTTGAAATTTCAATGTTGTATAAATTTTAATAAAAATATCATTGAAATCGTGAATAAAATTTGTTGAAACTTTTAAAACAACTTGTTTAATATTTGGGTACTGCTTCATTCTTGGGCGATGTTACAACATCGATTACGAATGTAAGCGTAGAAAGCGTATAGAAGCATGTTTCAATTTTTTTTTATTTACTTTTTTCAATTTAAAAAAGGTAGTATCATATTTTAGATTGGCCGGAATTACACTATAAAAGATCTTTGACAAAAGTGTTTTATAAAACATTTTTATCAATTTTCTTTGAAATATAATATGTATGTTTTATAAAACTATCACTTTTATAAAGTATTTTACCAGGGCTGGGATGTTCTAACATCACCATGTTTCGATAATTTATCGAAGTTTATTTCTCGTTTCTGTAGAATAAAATTTATCTCTGTTTCAATTTTTATATTATTTAACAGCCTGCTAGATTGCAACATTGTGATGTTTCTACTGTGTTTCTATCACCAAATAATTATTTTTCGATTGTAGAACGAAAATAAGTGAAATAGATATTATTCAAATATATTCTAGTAGGTTGTGACAGCAATAGAGAAGAAATAATTGATAAACGAAACAGAAGTCAAATTAATTCTAGGTGAAAGAGACGTAGACTTCGATAAAATATCGATTAATGGTGATGATAAAACATCCCAGCCCAGGGTCGTATATTGTTTAAATTGGCCTCGAACTTTTTTAAATGAATCTATATGAACCAAGTAACTCGGAAATAGACCGGGCAAAAAAATATAAAATTTAGAACCCGTTTTTATAATATTTATTGTGACTAGCACATCCACTCCACAAGAGATTGAGGTTCCCTACACGATATTTAATATAAATATTTAAATCTTAGTTGTAATTTTATGTAAATGCATATTAATTTTTTAAGACATCCACATGGTCATGTCATTTCAATTTGTTATCTACTTTTAAGCCAAGATATACAAATGATTCAACCATCTGAATATGAAATATATTACAAATTAAACGTAATTGATCGTGGTCTCTTTATGGTTTAACTAGTATGTACCACTCGTTGCTCGTAGTCGAGTAATTTAGTATAGTCCTATCTTACTCCATTGCTAGGCAATCTGGATTTTACATAGCTCCATGCCAGCAGGCCGGGTTCCCACTAGTTTGAAAGAAACAATCAAAGTTAAGCCTTAGGTAAAATAATCTTTCCACAATTAGGCCTCTCGAAGTTTTTTTAAAAGAATGTCTGTGGTGTGTAGCTAAATTTAAAAAAATAAAGATTAAACACAAAATAAAATACAGTTTGGTGCATCTATATAGTTAATCGAGTTCAAGTTTAATGTTTATTTCTATTTACTACTCATGTTATAATTGTACTTTGCATATTATCTATATTCTCATCGAACATTAAAATAGTGTTTCAGTTAGCTTGGGTGACATTTGATAAATTTTTAAATAATTTTGGTGTTGAGTGTGGTGTAAATAACAGTACATATTACATTGTTTCCTTGTGAAAAATTAGCGTTGCAAAAACTTGTATCAGTGGTTGGTGATTGTGTATGATTTTTAAAGATTTTATGTACTTGTAATTAGAGATTGCTCATCATGCCACAAGAAAGTAACAATTTAGATACTACCAAATTAATAGACATTGTGGCTCATTTCGATGGTTTTGCTGAGAAAGTCAAGCAAGACCTGATGTCATGTATGGATACCCATCTAGGTGATCTAAAAATTCAAATTAATTCGATTATCGATAAAATCACTCAGCAAGAAAAGAAAATTACTGAGCTAAATGATCGGATCAACATCCTTGAATTTGATAAGAGAGCTTGTGATTTAGTAATCGCTCATATTCCTGCTGAAATCAACGAGGACGTTACTGACGTATGGTATTAAGAATCTCAAATGCTATCAATTTCAACGGTAAACATTGCTGTTTTTCAGCATTTCGTGTTAAACCAAATAAAATGTCTTCAAAGAACGCAGCACCGCCAATCATTGTTAGATTTGCACTTAAGACAGCTGTCATTGAATATTTTAATCAGTACAGAATTAAACAAACATTATCACTAAAGGATATTGGCATCAATTCGTCATCACGTATATATATATATCAATCGTGGTTTATCTACTAATATTCATTTGTTATTCGTCGAGGCTAAAAAAATCCAACAAACTGGAATCATATTCAAAGCCTACGTCAAGGCTGGTTTGGTACACATTTTAAAAACCAAAACATCCCAAGCAGTTGTTGTGAAAAATATTCAACAGTTAAACCATTATGCCGACTCTGAAGCTCCACTGGGCCCTACTGACGCAAATCCGGATATATCTAAACAAGTGACCAGGTCTAAAGCGGGATCTACCTCTCTGCTTAATCAGTGTTGATAATAGATAGGTATATCGTATGTATTATGTATTAATAAGTATATTTCAGTTGTCCAGTATGAGGTGATTGTAATTTGGCATAAATAATCAACAATAAATGACATACCCGTATTTCCTGGTGGCATTGTTGACTTGCCTTCAAGTGGGAATATAATCCTAACAAACTGGCCCAGCAGTATATAAACTTCATGAAGCAAATACTCGTGTGTTCTTATTGCAACAGTGTATTGGGGACTTAATATGATAGATTGTAATAATTATGTATACTTAAAAATACTTTAGGTTTTATAGATTAAATAATATGTTTTATGTTAATCATAGTGCAATTAACCCTGTTTTGTGTAATATCCAACTTGTTGGTCGAGTGTCGGCTGTCGAGTGTTTTGTGTGGAATGATGTTAGTGGCATTGTTAAATGTCCAGTAATTTAGGAGTTTTAACAGCTGATTCCCCTTCGATCTTAAATAACAATATCGTTCTGAAATCGTCCATTAATAGATTTCAGGGATTGAGCTTTTCATTTTTAAATATGCGAAGTATCTATCCGAACTTTGATGAAATTATTAGCCTTATTTCTGGAGTTCATTTAGATATTGTCTGCTTCGTAGAGACCTGGCTAAAGACCACATACCTGATGCTGTAATAGATATACCGGGATATACACTTCTTAGAATGGATCGTGAGTTGGATAATGTTGGTAGAGGTGGAGGCATTTGTATTTATGTTAGATCGATAATAAAATCTAAAATAATTTATAGGCATTGTGCCCCTTCCTCGGAATTTGTCATAATTGAAGTGAAAATGGGATCGGTGAATATATTGGTAATTGTAGTTTATTTTCCGAATGGATTGATTTATGATGATATCGAAGCGATTCTCGATGAATTCACTATCCAATACAATGATGGGATCATTTGTGGTGACTTTAATTGTGACCTCAGTGCTAATAGTTCTAACTCAATTAGATTTAATCGATTGTTGGACAGATTTGGTCGTAAATGTCAAAATACTGAACCTACACATTTTACCAGTACTTCATCCACACTGCTTGATTTGATAATTACGAATACTGATAAGATACAGTTTCATAATCAAATTTCGGTTGGATTCTCCGATCATGACTTAATCTATTTCTCCTATAATGTCAACTTCAATAGGAGTGACTCTTTATTTAGCTTGCGGGATCATAGAAATATCAGTGTACCAGCCCTTCTTGAAGAATGCAGAGGCCTACAATGGGATACACTATACACCATTGTTGATCCCAATGATAAGGTAAAAATTTTTTCCAATTTAATACGATATTTATTTGATGAATTTGTTCCGTCTAAAACTGTAATTAAGAAAGCATCACATCCGTCCTGGATTCATGCAAGCATTCTAAATTTGATAAATCTTCGGAGCTTTATCTATAATCGGTGGAAAAGAACAAAGAATGAGGAACTTTATTCGGAATATAAACCAATTCGGAATAAGGTCACCAATGCTATTAAAAGTGCTAAAGCAAAATACTTTTCTAAATGTATAAACACCAAACTACCATCCAATATTTTCTGGAAAAATCTTAAACCGATCGGTGGATTTTCAAATAATACAAAGAAAGCTAATTTAGACTTCTCAGCTGATGAATTCAATAAATATTTCTGCAATCGTCTTACCGATGATCGCAGGAATGTGGAGGATTTTCAGTTTTCTGGTTTTAATGACTCAGGGTTTAGCTTCAGAAATATTGACATCGTTGACTTAAGTGTGGCCTTTAAATCAATTAAATCAAACGCGGCTGGGTTTGATGAGATTCCTTTAAAGTTCATTAAGCTTCTTTTACCTTATATCGATTGCTTAATACTTCACATTTTTAATAGCATAATAACTTGCTCCTGTTTTTCATCAGAATGGAAACATTCGAGGATTATCCCTATTCCAAAAAAGTCCAATACATCTGTGCTGACTGATTTCCACCCAATTAGTTTGCTATTTTGTCTTTCAAAAGTTCAGGAAAGAATTTTGCAAAATCAGATCTTGCATCACATTGAGTCTAATAAACTACTTTCTAAATACCAATCTGCTTATAGATCTAAGCATAGCACCACTGCAGCTTTGTTAGAAATCTGAGACGACATCAGAAGAGCGATTGATAACCGAAAAGCCTGTATCTTGGTGCTTCTTGACTTCAGTAAAGCTTTCGATTTGATTGATCATCACTTGTTACTCATGAAATTGCGTGATAAATTTTTATTTTCGTTATCGGCATCTCGTTTGATTTTATCGTATCTTCATAATTGCTATCAAACTGTCGCATTTCAGTCATCTATTTCGGGAAATTGCTTAGTGAATTGCGGAGTTTCTCAAGGCTCTATATTGGGGCCATTCTTATTCATGATGTTTATTAATGACCTGACTGCGGTAATTCAGTATAGTAAATATCATCTTTTTGCAGATGACTTGCAAATATACAATTCCAGCGGAATTGGTAATATTGCTAGTTGTATTGAGAAAAAAAACAATGACATTCAATTAATATCTTAATGGTCCTCTACTAATAAACTTCATTTGAATAGTAGTAAAACACAATGTGTCTTAATGTCTTCATCCAAATAATGTACTGACAACCTGCCCAAAATTATTGTAAATGGAACAAGCATATGTTATTCTAATACAGTACGCAATCTGGGCGTTGTTTTTGACAATACCTTATGTTGGAGTAGTCATATTCAGGGAATTTGCAAAAGAGTTGTTTTTCTATTAAGAATTTTGTGGACCAACACTAAACATCTTAGTTATACCCTGCGTCTTCGTTTGGTAAAAATGTATATTGCACCTCATCTTTTATATGGAGATGTAGTTATTTTTGATCTACAAAAGCAATACCTTCATCAGTTACAAATGGTTTTTAATTCATGCATTAGATACATTTTTCAGTTAAGAAAATATGATCATATCTCACAGTACTCTAATATACTATTTGGTTGCTCTCTCTATGAGATGTATAAGTTTAGGGTATGTCTGTCGATCTACAAATTTCTAAAGTAAGAAAAGTCTCAATCAAATCGGTTACAGTTTTTAAAAATAATAAAAAACCGTTCAGAATTATTGAACTCATCGTTCTTTGTAAGTGGAATCAGTCTGTGGAACTCATTATCTATTGATATAAGGAACTCCGGATCAGTGACATCATTTCGCAAAAAGTATTTCGACAAGCTGCACGAAAGGAACACATAAACAGGGCAAATCTAAATTTAATTTAATTTATTAATTACAAAAAATAAAAATAAAAATGTTATACAGTTATTATATTATTATTATTATTATTGCTACTCAGTTATTATTACATATTTTTATTGTAACATTATTGTATGTTCTTTTACTATTATTATATTATTTATGTACCAGTAATGTTATCATACTAATGAAATAAGTTGTACAACTTCCAAACATTAAAATAAATAAATAAAATAAAAAAATGTGTGTGCATCGATCTCCAGTGCTTCAGTCAAGAACCCTACTGCCTAGACGATTGAACATGAGATAAGTACATCTGCGTTGCCTTTTAATTGAAACGTAATATAATGTTTTCTAAACAATCGTTTATACTTAAAATTCTGTTTGGTGCGGGTGATTAAACGCCTAAAGCATCTTAAGTCGGTTCAGTATTAGGGTAAAAATAAAACCAACACCAAAAACTGTGAAAATACCAAGAAGTACAATATATCACAGTGACAGTGGATTGTTGTACAAATTTGAACTGCAACAATTGACTTATGTTTTACATCAACCGAACCGGCAAATCGTCGGTTATGAATCAAGTTCTATTGAAATTGATATTTACTTTACTGATTTGATTAAAAAAATCAACATGCTCATAATTCAAAAAAGTTTAAAAATATGTGTTTTTAATTGACCTTGAATACTAAGATTATCGTAACCACAAATTCGAATCCAGGCCATTTGCATACTACTCTTGCATTTATTGCACTTAAGTGAATTTATAATTAAATATTCATATTAAGTATATTAAAAATTATAGAAATAAATCGGTTGACTATAAATAAAGCTCTACAGATTTAAGTATCCATATAATATGTATTACAACAATCATAATAACCATTATATTCATCTCAACAAGTATTTTGCTTTTTTCCGAGGAAAATCCACTTGTTCTGTAATTACATTAATTTTATATTTATGCTCTATATACACTCGAGTATACAATGTGTATGCTGCTTAGTACATGCACACACGCATAGGATTACAAGTATTTATACAAGACAATGTTGTGTACGTTTACATAACGTGTACTTTGTGCGCACGTTTGTGTAACGTTATATACAATTATTTTCACTCTACGTCTAAATCGTCAACTAAACATAAAAATTAACATAATTATTTATGTTATGTACACGCAGAGTTTTGCTAATACACTACAACTAGACAATAATAAAGTAAAATACAAATTATCAATTTTCCTACTTCTATTTATTGTTACTAATATTATTTATTTATTTTCATTTTTCCTCCCGTGCGCCTTACCGTGCTAAACATACCTTTTTTATTGTTGTTGTTTTTCTTGAGGCAGTACGTACTCGTATTACATGGATATTAATACATTTAAATTCCAATTAAATTAACAATTTAAACAAAAATGTTTCGAATATTTTATTAAATTTTTTATCATCTATTTTTATTTGACACTTACAGGATCATAAATTAAAGCACATGGCTGAATTACAACAAAGTGTCGTTACTGATCAGGATACTCGACATCAAATTCAAACGCAAATTTTACAGTGGGAAGAAAATTTAGAACGTTTGCATTGTGAACAATTTCGTCTAAGGTGCTACATGGCATCGTTACAAAGTGGTGAACTGCCAAATCCTAAGGTAAGATTTATTAATATTATATAATATATTGTTTTTATATTATTTTATATATCGAATACCATTTTAAAATCATAATTATGCGTATGCTCAATGCTATAAATATATTATCTGTATATTGCTTAACATATAAATTCACTAAAATACAGAGGCTCGCTAAACCTTTGTATAGATGTTTATTGCAGGAAATTCAATGCAAAGGGTTTTTATCAAATCAACAACAGACGAATGGTGCCTAAAAATCATAATTTGAATTGATTCGAATACTGGTAACACTTGTTACCGCTTTGCCAAAAATCGACTATAAATCATATAAACATTTTACAGCTTAAGTGTTGATATGTATTTTATTAATCACATTACGTAAAAATGTTTAATTAAAAAATCTTGATTGAGCAGAGCAATCTACATGTCAGGAAGGTAAATTATATACTTCAGTAATATACGTCATTATTTACAGAAAAATTACATAATTAGAACTACTCAAGTAGGAGAACTAATCTTTGTTATTTTGAGCCGGAGCAACAACCACACCAATTGTTCTCTTTTTTAATTAAAACCTAACTTAATTAAATGAGATATTTTAATTCATTTTAAATTAATGAATTATCTAAACTAAACAACACGCTTTGCTAAATATTAATAATATTGAATTTTATAAATTGGCATAATTTGTAGATGCGTTTCCATTTATACTAATTTTTTACCATTTTTTACGTAAAAAATGTCAAAAATTAATGTTTATGCCAATTTTAACAACACTGACGCCATATATATTATTACAAAATATAAAATTAATTAATCGGTAATCCTATTTCTGAATATAACCCAGTAGCACTATTGTGGCTTTTCCCTTGGAAAAGGTAATTGGGAAAAATATTTTCATAGCATTTTTGTCTACAGGTTCAAACAGAATGTATCCGTTCCATCCGCTCTGTTTTATGAGAACTGTCGGACACTGAACTCAAATTTTTGTGGACGACATAACCTCACATAGTAATTTACATATTGGAAAAAATCATAAACGAGTACACATAACTTAAAAGATGGAAATATTTGTCTTATTGAAAGAAAATGATCTGACAGCACTTGTATTTTTTGGTTTCCTCAAACTGCGACGATACTTTTATCAAACAGCACAAGCGCCAATTTTTTAAATTTTGTGTTTTTAATATCATGGGAAACGCTGGGGCGGTATGTTGTACCATCACTTCGAATCGAAATCGAAAAAAGTCGAATAGAAAAAGTGAAAGTTGTATCATTTTTGCTTCATTCGACTTTTTTCGAATTTCGATTCGAAGTGATGGTACAACATACCGCCCCTCATTTTCTAACTTTACGACTGTTTCCACCAATTTCATTTTTCATTACAAAAGGTTTAAGCGACATAAATCACTATTTTACTTTGAGTTAAGCGACTGAACTTGGTAGTAATTTGTGAAGGGAAAGTGTTTTTATTGATGCCACAATATCATAATTAATTTTTGATTCACGGTAAGTTAAATTGATTAAGAATGATTGTGAAATTGTGGTTTCTTGATTGAATGTAAAGAATCATTTAAAGTAATTCGAAATAAACAGGGCTTTTATTTTAATTTGCCAGAAAATATGGTTTTTTGTGCCTTTTCGTAAATTTAAAGCAAAACGCATAACCGACATTAATTCCATAATGATTTTGTCGCATTATAGTTTTAATCAATTTATTAACAAATTTGGAATATTGCGATTTTGTAAATGATTACTAAACACGAAATATATCAAGATTATACAATTCAATTGTATTTGTATTAATTACTTTTGTAGTACTTTTATAAAATTATTTATGGGAGATATATCGTATGTGTTATTTGTGTTTATCATACTATGTATAAACGTTATTTTTATACACAGGTACAGAAAATTGAGCTGGAGAGGTAAATTATTTGTTTCACTGGCGTTAGCACAAAAGAGTTCTGAAACCATCAGTAACAAACCAGCAGCTTCAACGCGATTATATGAAAAAACGCAGGATGTTCCAATTTCAATATTTGAAAAGGTACGGGATGGGGAAACCACGCCAGTGACAACAAATAACCAAGATTTGATTAATGAAAATATTATTTGTTTTCCAATTCCAAATAATATATAAGCCTGGTAATATTGAAATCAACGATCAATTAAAGTTTGATCTCTGCAAGAAAATGTTATAATATGCGAATACGAGCACCAAGACGAAATAATAGAAACACAGGAGGATCAAACATGTAACACAAATATAAAACAATATACAGTTGATAATATAACTACTTTACCGGAGAATATGGAGAATCTGTCAAGCCCTTTGCATGAATACAAATACTTTATTTGAAAATGACGAAGTAGAAAGTGAGTGAATACAAATCGAAAAATTTCGTAGGAAAACAAAAAGATTAAAAAATTGGAACTCATTTAAACGTAAATCGAGAACCGAATATTTGAAAAAAATGGGGTTCTTGTACCAAAAAAAAAGTTAAATCTAATCCATGTGAAAATCGGGCGAGTTGCTTTAAAGATTGTGCCAGCATATCCAGTGAAATTAGACAAAAACTATTCTACGGCTATTGGAAAATACCAACACAAGAAAACAAGGATAAATAGTTTAGTTGCATCGAAAAAAGAAAATCTGCAAAACGAAGACGAACTCTGGGGCCTAACTATTGAATTCGACGTCCATTTTCGAAGGCTATCGTTTTCCTATAGTAGACAAAAGAAGAAAAAAAACGTATGAAATTTTTACTATTCTTTTCTCTTTTGTTTCTACGCTTGCTATAGGAAAACGATAGCCGTCGAATTCAATAGTTAGACCCCTGATTCTTCAACAATTCATAAATGTGCACATGTTTATAGTATAACAAGTCTATTTAAAAAAAATATAACCTTTCAATTCACAATCCGAAAAAAGATAAATGCGAAAAGTGTGAACGCTATAAAAATATCACAAATAAAACTGCTGCGCAGGAAACCGAATACGCCGTCCACATTAAACTAAAGGATGAATTAAAAGTGGACTCTTTAAAAGAACAAGCCGATGCCAAAATAGATTCGTCTCTTTTAGTAGCTTCATTTGACTTGCAAAACGTACTTAATGTTCCAAAGGGAAATAGTATGCTATTAGGATATTATCGAAAGTTTGCAGTTTACAATTTTACCATATATGAAACGGTCACGAGAAATGGTAACAGCTACTTATGGGAGAAAATCAAGGAAATATGCAGCAATATATGGAAATTTTTAAATATGGCAGTTAAAAAACAAAACCGTTTCCTCCTACACAGAATATCCAACGTTGATCAGAAATTCAAAAATCAACCCAGAGCCATACAAAGTTCGTAACATGAACTTCAGCGATTTTCATGATTGAATGTCAATAGTGGCTAAAAATTAAAAGTGTTCACAAACCCTATAAGGAAATCCAATTGAAGTCGATTAAAAAAATTAGAATAACAAAATCGAGATGAATTAAATGAAACGGATGAAGATGAAAATGAACCGTTAGAATTAGAATATGACAAGAAATGAAGACTGATTTATCTGTGATACAGTTAATAATGTTAATACATATGAAACGGTGAATTATTAAAAATAGGTATTGAAATGAATTCTTATTTTTTGTTATTTTTTGTTGCGATTTTAATTAATTGGCTATGTTTTTATCTACATACATATTTTTAAGAAGTGGAATCTTAAAGCAAGATTTTTTGAAAAACGAATCAGTATTAAATTGAAATAAATATTATATGAAAAATGGATAAACGACAAAATTGTGTTTTTATTTAAATCCTTAAAACTCAACTGCGCTCAAGTGGCAATTTTTAAAATTTAATTGACACAAGCACCTTAGCATAAGCAACAAATTAATAAAACAAGACCCGCAAGCAACCGAAATATAGTTTTTGTCCTGTAGCAGTTGTAACTCCTAATAAAGGACCAAAATATAAAATATATTCTATATATTTATGTTCGTGTAATACTAATACTAAGTAATGCAACAAAAATATTAACCGAACGTTTTTATTGAAATTTTTAATTTTAATCGTTTTTTTTCCTTTTCCTGTAAAATTTCCAACGAACCAACGACAGTTGGTGTTGTTCGATAAAGGGATCGTCGTGATGCTTTTATTTCTTTTAAGAAATCCATTTTGTTAAATCCCAAGATGGGCAATAGCGGCATTCTAACTTCTTCGCAAATTCTTAAGCAAGTTGTAGAACCTGCAGACCATAATACATTTTACTATATTTGACAATGTATTCGTTGAGGTGTGTTTCCTGAGCTGCGGCGAACACTTAATTTGTTCTATATTTGGACGAAAATTTCTTTTGTTGCAAAGTAGCTGCTTTTAATTTATACTTATCAGCTGCTTTTCTTATTGACAGTCCTCCTTCGAACATGTCTGTTATTGCAGAGCTTATGGCATTTTTCTCTATGCATGTTCTTTTGGATTTTTCTTGTACGATCGAACCATTGTCTATAAAAAAAAATCAAATGTATGGTGTAAAATATACCACACTTGGTACATTGATATGAATCAAATCACCCAAATAAGAATTGTATCAATGTGCCCCACATCGTTATATTTAATAAACACACAACTATCAGAAAACTTAATTAACTTAGATAAAAAATCGATGAGAATTAGATAAATATAAAATATTTCTTACTTTTCAGATAACAGTCCTGAAAACTATTAATAAAAACAAAACTGAAAGTAACGTTTGCAATTAACTTAAAAAAATTTAGATCGAAGAATGCAAAATCTGACTGAATCACAACTATACAGTGCTGGGAAAAAAATTGGACAAAGATATTTTATTGCAAATTGGAGTCTTTTTTTGCTAAAATTACAAAACTTTTGAAAGCAATTGGCTTATTGTTTCATTTTAAATACATGTATGACGTAATTTTGAAAAAAAATTACCTGCAATTTAGGGGTAAAATCCCGAAAAATGCCAAAATATTCAAAATACGTTGGTTAGAGTTAAAGAAGTTGTATCTTTAATATTAATATTTTGTTAGACCGAATTTTGTTTTTATTACACCGGTACAACACTGCAACTAATGTACAAAAAAATTGGTCAAGCAATTATTTTATTTTACGCCTACCTTTCTTGGCCGTCGTTAGGGTGCAGATGTTTTATTGCCGGTAATTTTTTTTTTGAGTATAAATATTGTATATTTTATAATATTAAGTTAATCTGTAAGTGATCCGAGTCAAATAAAGTGAAATTTTAGTTAAATAAATGGGAAAAGTTAGTGAGCAGTGTCAAAGCAATATGTTGATTTTGGCGCGAGAATATTTAACCACGCGTTAAAGATTAAACATTCCTAAAAGTACTGTCGCGCGGAACATTAAGAAATGCGAGAGATGGGCCGTACAAAAAGAAAGAAAGGCTCTGGAAGGCCCAGAAAGACAACTCCAGTGGAAGATCGTTTCTTAATATTACAATGTCATCGGAACCGTTTTAAAACTTCATTAAATATAAGACGGGATGTTGAGCGAGCAACGGGAAAACAAATTTCAGCCAGTTTAGTGAGAAAAAAACTTGAAAAAGCTGATTTGAGAGCACTTAAACCAGTTCAGAACACGTTTGCTATGGGTCCAGGAGTATGTTTCTTGAACTTCAGAGATGAGGAATGATGTGATTTTCTCCGATATATCAAAATTCAAGCTGCATGTTGGAGATAGAAGAATTCTCGTAAGAAGAAAACCGGGCGAGAGGCTTAGCAACGAACGTCTTTTAAGACTCCCACCGAAAAATGAAGAAGTTATAGTCTGGGGATGCTTTTCTGGAAATGAAACCGGGCCATTGTGCTTCACTAGTTCCAGCAATATAGCAGCTGTTTATCTGCAGGTCCTACACAACAAATTTGAGCCTTCTGTGTTAAAGCTTTTCGACGAGACTTGCAAATTTATTTTTCAACAGGACAATGCTTCTTGCCACACCCCCAAATTTGTGAGTTATTAATTTTGAATTGTAGATAGAAAAATTGTCTTTCAGATAAACATAAATAATTTGTTAAAAATTTGTTTTTTTTCTTATCTCTTCATTTAAAGGTAAAAAAGTACTTCGAAGAAACAAGTCTCGATGTGTTGACCTAGTCCCCGTATAGTCCAGACTTAGATCCCCATGAAAATATTTGGTCTATAATGAAGCTAAAAGTAGCAAGAAAGCGCCCAGAATCGATTCAAGCTTTAAACAGTTTGATGATGACGATTTGGGAATCCATACCTCCTACGACTTTGAAAAAAATTCCAAATTCAATGAATCGGAGGTGTATCGCTGTAATAAAAGCAAAAGGCGGTCCAACAAAATATTAAACAGAACTTCTATAAATCAATAAAAAACCAAAAAATAAAAAATAAGTGTTTAATTTATTCCATTACTTTAACTAAAATCAACGTATTTTGAATATTTTGGCATTTTTCGGGGTTTGCCCCTAAATTGCAGGAAATTTTTTTTTTTCAAAAAATTACGTCATACATGTATTTAAAATAAAACAATAAGCCAATTGCTTTCAAAAGTTTTGTATTTTTACCAAAAAAAGGCTCCAATTTGCAATAAAAAATGTTTGCCCAATGTTTTTTCCTCAGTACTGTATGTCAGTTTTGTGCGGCGTAACACCATTGATGAGTCAGTAAAAAAACCTTTCAGTTGTTTCATATGCTAAGTTTTTTGGGTGCGTACCCCATGTATCAGTTCCCCTATCATGTCAAAATGCCCGTCATTGAGTGAAATTTGAAAAGGCGATTTTTTATTTGTGAACAGCCAGCCCGGCTATAAATAAACATCGACGACAACGCCGGCGTAGTTTACTATGAACTACTCCAACCTAACGAATAAAAAGGCCGCGATATGAGCAAAGAACAGAGATACGATAAAGTTATTCTTTAGCAAGAGAATGCTCGTGGTTCTACGTTGCAAGGCCACTACTGGTATTGCACTTTCTCATTACCGCTGAGCAAGGATTTAGTTCTTATGAAAATACCAAAACAAAATTCGATTCGGAGGTAGCCTCAAAATATATATCTGCGTACGGATTTTGTCTCAAAACGTCTGAAACGAAATGAGTGTAACCGGAAAGATATAGTAGTAGTATTTGTGTTTGTGTTAGTTTCGTGCGTATGATTGTTTTACTGCATATGCAAGCTACGTGTCATTCTTTTTTTGTTTATTCATATTAACCCTTTGAGTGCCAACGTGATTTCGGCTAGTTTATTGAGGAGCACGATCGCGCTTTTTTGCGCTCAAAGAAAGAACCATTGTAAACGCAATATTTTTGTGTTGTTTATGTACAATATTTTCGATTTTTAACATTTTATTTTTAAAATTTATGAAATTTAAAATAAATTTATTTATAAAATTTTATTAAAACATATACAATTAATTTACGATAAAAAAAATTAAAATAAAATATATTAGCATGTTAAATAATGAAACTCCACAGCTCGAGAGCAGACGTAATGCGCTGAGAGAAGGAAATAATCACCATAAAAATTAAACCAACTCGCCCGGATCGCGTTATTTTGATACTGTTCATCATACAAATGACACAAATACGAACAAAAGAAAAATACAAATACAAAGATTGTGTATTATACACAGTGTACGTATTCGATTTTTTTTGCTTCACTCATTTTAAATGAGTAACTCACGAGACAAAATCGATATACTGGTATATTGCCAGAAAAATAAGACAATCTGTGGCACTATTCTGGAAATTCCCTGGGAATAGGGAATTGGGGAAAGATTTTATATGTAATTTCTATTTTAAAATTTTTTTTTTGACATACTGAGGTAAAAATATAGTGGTAATTTTTTTGAAAACAAAATAAAATTGGGAATAATTTACCCTGCCAAATTTAGATATGGAAAAATTATTCCCAATTTATAAATATTTGCATCAAACTTTTCTTCTTAGTAGGCCGGAAAAAAAATATTTGAACTGAAATTACATATAAAATCTTTCCCCAATACCAGAATAGTGCCACTGGTAGCTATCGATGTACAATACCTTTAATGATCAGTTTGTAGTCACTATTTTATAGAAAGCCGTAATTTTACAAGAAAATATCGCAATATTAATATACACGATCCCATAAAATTCAATATAAGTTTAATTTCGTACGAGCAAACATGAAAACATATGGATATATGTTCATTTTATTCACTATGGTTAAAAACCCCCGAAAACTACCCGATTTCAATCATTTTACATTTTATATAAGAATGTATTATATATATCTATATGGCCGTATGTATTCCAAAATATGTTCAAATTGATTTATAAATATGTGAATTTTTTTTTTAAGGATAAATATAGATATTTTCGTTGTCATACCTTCCTGAATAAGTTTTTATTTTATTTATTTATTTTGTGCCATGTTTTCATAAGAATGTGCTGATGTCAAATTGTGATGTTCGGTGTTAACGATTTGAGTAAAAAAAGGATGATGTTTGAGTTTATATGATGTGATGACGACAACAAATAAAATAGAATACAAATCAAAATTGAATTTGAAAATCAAAATTGTAAGTGTTTTCTTCTCTGATAACTCGAGTTGTACCATTTTTTTTTTATTTCTTATCGTGGGTGAATTTATGATTTAAAATTAAATTCACCCATTCTCTACATATAGCAGACGTTGTACGATGGTACATTTTCATTCAGCGCATATTATTGAAGACACGGGTAGTTTCAAGTATTTAACTTGTTACTTGAATGTTGTATGTACGTACGGTGTACAATCGAGAGATAGAATACAAATTTATAAATAAAATGATTAATGAGTATGGAAGTTGGGTGGTGGAATATTTATTTTTATATATTATATTTTTCGAGTGTTAAACAAGATTTCCTCGTTTTGTGTTTAGCAAATAAAAGGAAATTCTCTTCATTCACAAATTAAAGGTCAATTTAAAACTTATTTATTTTATTTGATATACATATATTTAGGTAAGGTGGTTAGTTGAACTTGTGAACTAATATGAACATTAGGATTTTTTTTTTTTCATTTATAATTTATTTTACAACTGATTTACAAATCATTTAGTAATTTATCTTTCTTAAATAAAGATTCACATTTGACGGGCAGTAAACCAATGGTTACTTCCGTTTGCATTTATATGTCTGCATTTTGGTGCTGAGGTATCCGCTGAATGTGCTTATTTGCATAATCTTTTATTTCTTCATTGACATATTCCATGTTTTCTGATGGATTATGGTACGTTGACAATGCCACGCAGCACTTTGTTTTCAAAACATTATATCATTTGTGTATTTACAGGACCCAGCACGCCACTTTGTGGTATGCCTGCTGCTATTCTCTTTAGTTCAGTATACTCTCCGTTATATTTTACACTGGATTGCCGATCTGCGATGTACGATTTAAGATACAACTATTTTGGTAGATCTCGATGCAATTTAAATTCAAGTCCTTGATGCCAAACTTTATCGAAAGCTGATACATGTAAGAAGATACTGGAACATATTTTCTTTTTCTCAAGTGCGTCTTCTTTTATGCTTGTTATTCTTTGAACTTGTTCTATCGTAGAGTGGTTTTCCCTAAATACAAATTGGTGTGGTGGAACTAAATTTCGTTCTTGTATTATCGGCTTGAGCCTCTTGAGCAGTAATTTTTCAAATAATTTTGAAATGACAGGAAGTAGTGAAATGGGCCTGTACAACTTATTGTTGTTTGCTGGTTTGCCTGGTTTAGCCTGGTTATAATTACTTCGGCAACCTTCCACTGTCGTGGGACATATTTTAGTCTAAAGGCAGCATTGATTATTTGAAACAATTTTTGTAATCCCTTTTCGGATTTTTCGACTTGGCCTTTTATTTTACGGGTTGTAAGTGTTGATCCCCAATAGGTGTTTTTGCATTAAAGTCACCACCAATAATAAATTTGGATCCTAGTAATCTAAAGAGTCTGTTGTAATATTCTTTGTTTAGATTATAGCGTGGAAGGCAGTAGATAGAGGAAATTCTGTATTCATTATTAGTATTAGTTGCGACTTTTACGATTTTAACTTGCACACTTTCTTCTTCGATACCAGGTTCTTCATAGTGTTTGACATTCTTTTTCACTATTACTGGCGATCCTTCCCTTGCGTTTCCTCCTGAGTGAACAGCATGATAACATTCATAATCACGTATTTTGATAAATGATATTTCTGTCAAATGGCTTTTCGATATTAGGCATATGGGTTTAATAATAACAATTTTATTTTCCGACTATAACACTTGAATTAGTAAAAAGTAATCATTATAAAGTAATGGCGGTTAAGGATCAATTTACACTGTATTCTCGTTTTCATATCCTAATCAGATATAGGGTCCGTTGTTATTCAAATTTTGAGGCAATCATAGGTTTCGTCCAAGAAGGAAAAATCCTGCTAAATGTCGAAACAATGGTTTTGCCAATGCCCAAAGGCCTATGTGTGATCAGCGTGTGTTGAAATAAACTTTTTATAGTTTTTTGGTACTGCTGTAAAAATATTCCTATCAAACCAAAGGTTCGATTATCTGGCTTTCTAGCAGCTACACTTAGTTTTATAAGATCAGAGCAATGAAATTGAGGAGGCGGTGGAAAAAAGGAAGTATGTTCAGCAATATTTGTTAGACGTATTCCAAGCATTTGATAAGGTTTGGCTTCGCGTTCTAGAATTCAAGCTCCAACGAAATTTGCCAAAACATCATTTTAAATTACTAAAGTTCTACATCAACAACCGTTACTTCCGGGTGAGACAGGAAGGGGAATACTCTAAGCTGAAGAAACCATTGGCAGGGGTTCCACAAGGCAGTGTTCTACTCCTGTATACAAATGATCTACCAGACATAGAAGAAGCTAGCATAGGAATGTTTGCTGATGCCACAGCTGTTACGACCACCGATGCTAGTATTGTTGAGTTCATAAGGAAACTACAAAATGTTATTAATATTGTGAATAACTGGACAGAAAAATGGAGAATAACACTTAACGAACCGGTTGATTTTTTTTTTTGTTTTTTTTTTTATAGTAGAAAGGTTAACAGATCCATTTTAAAGAATTAAGGTAAAAAAACGTGCCTTTTTAACCAAATTTTGACTGAATACCTAATTTTTGAAAAGTTCATGTTAATTTGGCCAGGTACAGTACATTTATTCCATCCAGTTATCAACTACGGCGATAACCTTTTTCTTCGATGAGGGTTGTAGAACCAAACCAGTTCTTCTTCGCAAAGTTCTTGTTTCCTTCTATCGATGTAATTCACATCATACAACGCTAATGATACCGACCAAATGGCACAGTGTTTTTGTTTTATTTAATGCCTTTTCCAATCTCCATGTTGGTGATATTGATAAATCCGGTCTAGTAACTGCTGTTCCCAGATTGATCCTTCCGTCCATTCTTCGTCGGGTATCACTTCCATAAGACGCACGCCAATTCTGTCTGTTTTCACTTCCAATTTTTTGTAGTGTGTACATTGTGATATCCCCTTCCATATGCGGTTCCATTCCGATGATCAATATTAAAGTCGTAGCTTTGCAGACCGTTAATCGACGAGTCACCAGCTCATCGAAGAATAGCCTTGAACCCCACCACAACACTTCTTGATCGGTCCATAAATGAAATTTGCAGCCAAAGAATTATTTATGAAAGTGTTTACCACAACTCGTCTTCATCACTCTTCCTCTATGCATAGGTAACAACAAAAAAATTCTCATTGGTTATAAAGTATGAAAAGTATGGAATTGCGGGTGCCGTTGACAGCCGCTTTCGAAATTCGACGTATGCGTCCTCTTGTTCAAATATTTTTGCGCTGTTCTGAAGAGTGAACATTTATTGACTCTCTCTCTCTCTCTGGCACTATATCCCATCAAAGGATTTGGCCGCCTCCAATGAGGTTTCGTAATTATTTTTCATTTCAGATAATGAGTGATTAATTCATTGATCCTAAATCAGCCGTGAAATTTTTTCCTTATCACCACCGGGAATCGAACCCAGGACCTCCGGTCGCTGGAATAAGCATGCTGACCTCTTTGCCACCGGGGCGGCGACATTTATTGACACTTAACTTTAACTCGGTGAATTGTATTTCTGAAAGAGTTCTTCTAAATTCTACACATGCTCATCGAAAATGTTTCCTGAATGATGATAATGGCTTTTAAAATATAAGACGAATTCTGCAATGTAATCCTTATGCGCCTCAATAATCGTTTAAGAGTCGCTGGGAGTTTTCTCAGAATTTTGCTCTTAAAATACTACCTGCAGAAAAAGAATATTGTACCGACTGATATAGTGTGACGTCACTGCTTAGTAAAGAATAGCTATCCTTTTTCGCCTTATCATTAAGTTTACGATAATCTACGTGGAATTTGCTGGATGACTCGATAACTCCGCATTTGCATCTCTTTAATCATTCGATCTACTTCTTCTTTTTTTGACCAAATGTAATCTTTTCCTTAGTGGTTTTTACGTTATTATCGGGTGTCGTGCAGCAAATGGCAAATGGATATGTACGTTTTTCTGTTCATTGATAAGATCTTCGGCCCATTTTTACGTAAATTGTTTATAATATTTTCTGTTCTGCCTAGATGAATTTTTCATTCAATTTTTCTTCACTGCGATAGCTCTTCACCCTTTGATGGTCCCTTTCTTGATTGTTTTTATTCTATTTTAAATTGTTTTATTAGGCTTTAGATTAAGTAAATAAATAAAGATTATAATCTCTTAAAGTAATAATTATTATTATTGTTACTTAGCTTTCGGAATCTTTTCGGATCATTATCAAAAGTTTAATAAATCATTTTTGCAAAAAAAAAAATATTTTCTATAAAAATAACAACGATATCAATGCTATTTAAAATTTTGCTATTTTTCCGTAGTCGGATTCGGTCAATTCTAGTTATCAAATTATAGAAAAACAAATAATCAGATGTTGCAGTGCGATACGTATAAAAATAGTTAAAAATAATTATACAGGAAGAGCTGCTTGTGTGGGCCGATTGCTGCTTATCTATGGCAAAGAAACCATAATATTTATTGGAGGGAGTATGAGGAACACTAGAAGCAACTTGTGCATCAAGAGAGTCACAAATTCATTTTCAACATTTTATGCATTGACGAGAACTCATATATGTATATATAAAAGGACGAGAATAATCTAAAAATAAGTAAATTGGAAACCATCATTAAAGATATTATATATTTTTTGTCTGCTATTACACGAAAAAGAGTATTATGGATTTTTTGTGTCATTATCTTAGAGACGTACAAACAAAAACAACCTACAGATAATTTGCAAAAAATAAAAATACCCTAACGAAGTTGATAAAGCTCGTATTTTTATATTCTGTTTGAGTTTGTGTCGGTATGGAAATCATAATTATTTCTACTAAAGTAGTTATTTTGAGCATTTGAAATTAGGAGCATGTCGCTACCGTATAAATATAGTGGCTCAACTCAAGATACAAATATTTCGAAATACTCAATTTAAAACAATTTAAAATTGTGTAATATTTAAGATTTTTTTTTTTTGCTTCTTAGAAAAAAGAAATATTTCTAATGATATTCACAATGTTTACGACTTTTTAAAGTCATTGAAAAAATAAAGGCCGTTTACTCACAATATGTCTACCAAAATAAGTAAAAAAAAAATCACTCCGCACTGCCATTTTTAACCTCAGGGTACTTGTGTAAAGATTCACAACCCTTACAAAAATTAGAACTTCCTTAAGTTTATTCTTGGCAGTTTGGTTTCGCACTGATAAAAAGTTGGTCTACTCATTAAGTTGCAACGAACAAACTACAAATACATATTTCACTCTTGCTTTGTGCGAGTCCATGTCATCCAGTTCTTATAAAAAATCTGATTTTTAATAGGCTTCAAATAATAAAAAATGTCTATTTCATACATTTGTAAATTACGAAAAATAGAAACGCAGGTTTTTTGCACTTCTGAAGCGTCGTCTCAACAATTAGTAGCCGATCTTAAAAAAGAAACAAGTGGCGTTTATATATCCGATTAATTAAGGCAATATCCGTGAAACCATAATTCAAGCCTCTTGCATCGAAGCATATCGCAAAATTGTTGCGATCTTACAAGCAGCTAATAAATACTTTTATACGTACAGATTCAAAAGTTCGAGAGGACTATCATCTCTATCGCAACAAGAGATACGTGAGGAACTCACTGCCATGGGCTTAAATATAAGAAGCGTTATCAACATTATTAAACGTGAGAAAATTCCTCAAACAATGTTCAAAGTTAAGGTGGAACCTGAAGCAGTAAAAGCCAAAGAGACGAACGAAATCTACAATATGAAGTAACTGTTGTATAGAAGGGTGATAGTGGAAGAGCCACATAAACGTAAGTCAGTCTTACAATACACCAATTGCCACTACGCCAATACAACTATTGCAACTATAGCGAGCGTGATTTAGACAAAAACGAACCTGAAGTGAAGAAGTGCAGTAATTATGGGGAAATCCATACCGCTAGTTATAGAGGATGCAATGTGTACAAGCAGTTAAGGAAAAAAAATGACATCAGGGAAACGAATTGACCAACGAGCGATTAATCAAATACATAAACCCTCAAACAATGAGACAATTATTTCTGCAACCATGTGTTAACAGAAACATTATTCTCAGGGGTGGTCGCGGGTAACATGCGTAATAAACCTCAGAATGATGATCAGGAAATTTACAAAATGATGTGATGAATGAAGTACATTCAATGAATCAATCAACAAATTTATGCAAATTATGGAAACAAATATGAGACTCATGCTACAAAACATGAATACCCTGATGCAACTGTTAACGAACAATCAAAATATGAGACGATTGAACTTAAATTAGCCTTATGGAAAGCCAATAGGCTAGCGCAACATAAACTAGAATTACAGCATTTTCCTAATGAACACAACATTGACATCATGATGGCCACTGAGACACATTTTACATAAATGAGCTCTGTAAAATTTAATAGCTATAAAATTTATGATACCCAGCACCCCAACCGGAAACCTCGTGGGGGATCAGCAATTATTATTAGAGATAGAATAAAACGAAACATTCAATTAAAAAGAAACAATTTGCAAATTATTTCGAAATCTTATTTCAAAATACTTTTTAGTTTTTACGCTATTTGCCGTAGGCACTTGGCGAAACACACTTATACTTAATAAACACATTTTATTAAACACTTGTTTTTTATTTCGCAGAATTAGATTTTTGAATATTTTAATTAAAAAATTCGTTCAAAAAGTTTAAAAAATCACTCGATCGATTTCGACTTATTAGGTCATCATCAGGAGTATCTACTGATTTGTAAAAGTAAAAATTAGTTATATATAGCAGAAAAAAGCAAAAATTAAACAAAAGAAAGAGGGACAAAAATAAGCAATAAAAATTAATCTATTGATCGCGCAGGTGTGCGATTAGTCAAAATAAGCAATAAAAAGCAATACAAATTAATCTATGAATGGCTGAGTAACAAAATTCACGACTTACGTCGTGAACTGAAGTTAGTGTTTGAGACTTGTATTAAACAAAATTATTTCTGTTTTGATAATACATATTTCAAATTCTCATTCCTTCATCCTCATTGAAAATATTCAAAAATCTAATTCTGCGAAATAAAAAACAAGTGTTTAAAATGCGTTTATTAAGCTTATTTCAAAAAATGTTTAATTAAAATCTGCTACATAAACTTCAATTTAACATTCTATAAAACATTTCTAATCGGTAATTGATAAATTGGAACTGAGTTTTTAGTTTAGAACTAAATATCGGGTAGATTTTGGTTTATAAATATTAGAGACATATAACAATACCTGGATGAACTAACGATCCATTTAGTTAGTCGGAGATTTAAACTTAATGTCGATTACAGCATTAATCGACTTCAGTGTATTGCTAGAACTTATTTTACGGCCAAAACATGCTATACGAACTATCATCTGACCACTCGTGAAAATGCATCAAGCGTCGCAAGAATATGCAAGAGCTCTTAAAGAACAAAAGCATACTGCGCAGGCAATTGCAGTTACATAGATCACCTCGGCTTAAATCAAAATTAAATAAAGCTATCGCAAACCTAAAAGAAGCACTAACAAAAGAACATGATAGGGGATTAAATATTAATGCTGTAAAGTTACAGCATCAGAAGCAACAGATTACTCACTTGGAAAGCCGCAATAAACCTGAAATGGCATACCCAACCATGTCCTCCGATTCGCCTTCCCGATGGAAACTGGGCAAGAAGCGATGCAGATGTATTCGCCCAAAATTTAGTTAAAGTATTTACTCCGAACGAAAATAAAGGACACGAGGAATTGCTGTCAGAAGAAGTTGAAGCTTCCGAATTTTAGCCAATTAAATATAAATCGCGTGAAGAAAAAACAATGATCAGTGAACGTATAAACCCATACAGGCACTTCGTCATAAATACATGTTCAATGCTGTAGTGAAAACTGGGTATTTTCCTGAAATTTGGAAAATTTCACAGACCATATAATAATCCAAAAACCAGGTAAAGATGAAACAAAAGTAGACTCGTATTGTCCAGTTTACTGCCAAGCTTGTCAAAACTCTTTGAAAAAATGCTTCTTAAAAAGTTTAAACCAATTCTGCAAGAGCTAGGTATTATAACGGATCACCAGTTAGGATTTAGAGAAGATCATGGAACTATAGAACAACTCATTTGAACAAAAGAACTCATTTGAACAAAAGAACTCATTTGAACAAAAGAAGTACTGCTCTGCAGCATTTTTAGACATCGCCCAATCTTTCGAAAAAGTATGGCATGCATGGCTTGTACATATGAAATTAAGGCCTAGCTACCATCAACCTATTATGCAATCATTAAAAATTACCTGCTAAACCGGAAATTCTTGGTGAAATATCATAGTGCATCTTCCCATTTAAATTAAATACATGCCGGGGTTCCACAAGGCAGTGTACTGGGTCCAGTGTTATATTTAATTTACACAGTGGATCTTCCTACTTCATTATTAGCGACGCATGAAAACCCTCAAATAGCATGAACAGTCCTTCAATAACACTTAACAAATAGCTAAGTGGCTTTCAAAATGGAGAATAAAAGTAAACGAGCAGAAATCGGCACACATTACATTCACTTTCGGTGAAGTTAAATAACATCAATCAACCCCAATGCGAAACCACTAAATACCTAGGTCTACACCAAGATAAAAGATTGACGTGGAAGAAACATATCTAAACAAAACGATAACAAATCAACATCAAAATTGGTAAAATAAATTGGTTAATCGGAAAACATTCTAAATTAACTCTAGACTGCAGTCTTGTTGTATAAAATGGTACTAAAACCAATCTAGACTTACGGAATACAATTGTGGAGGTCAGCCTGCGCCTCAAATATAATAAAATTGCAACGTGTATAATCAAAAATACTACGAATGATGGTAATCGCACCTTGGTACATAGTAACACTGTATGTTTGTGATCTCAACATCGTAGCAATGGCAGATGCAATACAGCAGTACAGCAGAAAATACCAAATAAAGCTAGAACATCCCAACACATTGGCACTACCGCTGCTTTGTTTTCTGCGTATGCTTTCCGTAATAAAATTACCGCTAAGTTATTAAATTTTTCCAACACTGACTATGGAAAGGTCATCCTTTGCAGTTTTTATATTGCGCGACCTTAGAGTAACACTGTTGTAACTAACATTTTTTGACTTTTTGAGTTATATTTGCCTTTATACTAATTCACATTCACGCTCTTTCTAATATCAAATTCTTTAGAAGAAAAATGATCAAAAAAATTGATTATGATCAAAAATTTTTGATCACAAATACCTTTTGTTTGTCGTTTGTTTTGATTTCCCTTTAAACAAATGTAAACAAACAATTTTTTTCTTTTCGTGTTCTTTGGAACACAAAATAATTGATCTCATTTCATTTCTTCTAAAAAGTTTGTCATCTACTTAAAATTTTGCTTTCTTTTTCCGTTGCAAAGATACGTTCCGAAAATTAGTTGTAAGTACACCAATTTCTCGATTTGATTTCCCAATCAATCAATCAATTCTGTAATTTCTTACAACGTATATATGTTACAACTAGGTTATTGTCTCACTTAATCCGAAAAATTGTAGTTACAATTTTTTACCATCTAAAAATGACAAATTGGCAGTATAATTGAATAAAATAGGCGGTCAACGAGTACATACACATACATTTTGCTGGCTGCCATAAACTTGCTAGTTTAATGTTGAGTTTTCGAGCGCTTCGATACACTTCCACCAGCTTCCACATATTGTTTTGCTAGTTGGTCGGTCTCACAAGATGTCTTGTGATTATGTTTGGACATGTCCTACTTGTGTGACGAACCAACAACTATTTGTAACTTTTGGCATGGTCGAAGAGCACGCGCAGCATTTGTCGCGCACATAACTTTCACATGATCAAACAATTATGTGAAATTTATTTCACATATTTCACAATCATCCTTAATTTATGGCCATTAGTCACCAAACGTAGAACTTTTCTGGTATATTTTGGTTTTGTGACGTTTGAATTTCTGGACGATGTTCGTCATCACCTCGAGTGACCAAATTTAAATTCTTTGATCCGCCGTTTGACTATTATATTCGATCACAATAGTTATCAAATTTTTCTTTCACTTGTTTAGCCGTTCAGATTTTGTTTTCTTGAGGTTGGCACTTCCCAGAAAGGATAAGGTTTTAACATTAATGGCGTCTTCTAGTAATCAGGCCCAAGACTTTTTGAACAAGGTAGTAAGTCAAAATAAAGTATTTGGTTGTGTCGGTATTCTTCCAAAGTCGTGATGGGTTATTACACTCCGGAATCATCTTAATATGTTTTACTTTGTTATATGTTTATAACAATATCACTCTCATTTAATCAACATTTATCAGAGATATGTATCTGAATATAGGATGTCAATTATGTACATATATCATCTATAACTGCACTATACTAGCAACGGTATAAAGTTAAATGTTGTTTTTACCGTTTTTATTCGGTTAAGTGCTTTTATGTTGATGTTGGACTAGAAATTTGTTTTATACTCTGATGCTTTTTCGAGATGAATCATTCTGTTCCGTAAACATACTGTACTGGTACTGTAATACCATCAAGTGTTTATTATATCCGGTCATAGTACAAGTACACATATGATATAATGAAATAAGTTTTACAATATTATGTGAAAATTTACCTTGTTTGTAATGTAAGCATGTATGTATATCAAATGTGTTCTTAAATTATATTGGACACGGGTTGGAAATAATTAGTGCTGGCGAATAAAGTTGATTGCTTTATATGGACATGTACAAATTTAAATTTTATATTAATTGCGAATATATTTATAGCATAAGAGCATTCGAAATGAAAATTCATATGTTTTTGTAAAAACCATATTTCCTGTATAAATAAAATAAATTTCTATAAAATATCTTTATTGCTTTATCATTTCAGTCACTTCTAACTCATGTATCTCGACCTACAAAAAATACATTAAATAAATTAGGTGTTTTTACAGTATCATCGTTTCATGCATTTATTTGTGCTCGGTCACCATCACTACTTAATAATTTATTAGCTGGACGTGGTGCTACAAAACGTCGCCCACCATTATTATCACGTTCGAATAGTGGTTCAAGTCGACGATCAATGCAGGTAAGAAAAATAAATCAAATTTAAATTGAATTAATATAATTTATTTTATCATACTAATTATTGATTAACACGCATGCATGATAAATTATTATTTATTATATTTATTAAATTTAGAAACAATACAAGAAAAACTGAAAACATTTTATATCGACTTGTCACGTTATCTACCTTCATTACACTCTATTCATTATCTCAGCACATTATTTCAAACCGGGATTCAACAATACAAACGATTCGAAATAAAATAAAATTAATTATGAAGATTAACATTTTATTCGTGAAATTGAGCACTTCCTCCCGTCCCCACCCCCGCCCCTCGATTAAAGAATACATAAACAGTTAGAACAACGCTACGTATGATAATGATGGGTTGTTATAAACGTTCAGTTTCTAAAATGTAGTAAGATGATGAAGATGATTTATTTTAGTGAAAAAAATAAATAAATATATTCATACAATGATGGTGATGTTGCTAGAAAAGTCTTCTACTCATCATGAAATGGAAAATATTTGTAATACGAAAATTAGTTCTTGCGCTTATGTACGAAAATGTGCTTCACTCAAACATCTTAAAATTATTTGTAAAAGAAACTATATCATCGGCATAAAGAAAGTTAATTTTGCAGAGTATATTTTATGTTCAACGATGTAACCCTCGGAAAGAAATTTGAAGTTCTTTAAGTATAAAGCAAAATTATAACTTTCGATTTGAACGCTGAAAATTCTTCCGAGTGTATCATAAAAATATTATCATTGAATTTTCAGTTTTCACATTCCACATTTTCAAACCAAGTAGTCTCCTTAAAAGTTACAGTTCGTTAAAATCTATTTACGTATGCTTTTGTTTTAAGACCTGTGTCCTCTAATTTTACTTTTCCAAGTACTACTTCCAAAATAACGGGTTGCAAATCATGTATTAAAAACGGATCCATTCATTTGCGAACAATGACACAATTAATATACTTATGTAAATCCAAATTACTTAAAGCGAGATTTAATTTAATATTACACAATTCAATGTGAGTAAATTTTAATTAAAAAACGCACATGCCTGTTATGTATCTGTACCATACATACATTAAAACCACAATGTATAAAATTACACTTAAAATGAGCATTTTTAATTAACAAAATTCATTAACTACATTTTTGTTTTGGCCACAGTGCATGCGTCTAAGAAATTTGCGAATTGAATGAAATTGGTTTAATGCAGCCTTTAAATGAAATGACAAAATACTTTCATAATCGTCCGATCATTTTGAATGGCTCCATCAATACTATAAATACCGGAAAAACTTGTTCGAACCATTCGGCAAATAATTTATAAATATCGGGTGGAGGCAAACACCTTGCCACCATGCTTCAAGATACAGCATTTTACGTCATTATTATTTGGCCCTCTGGCCACCTGAAATCACGGAAGGTCAACTAGCGTGGCCTTGTTTTCTGCTTATGCTTTCCGTAATAAAAATTAAATTTTTCCAACACTGACTATGGAAAGCTCATTCTTTGTAGTTTTCGCATTGACATCCTTTCGCAATATACTTGCGGAACTCTTGCATCTACCTAAAGTATTGATTTTTCGGGATAAATTCGTATTTCATGATTTATTCGCTATTTGTAGCAAGTTTCTACCTATCTCTTGCTGTTGGCGTTTATGACTCAGAATCCGAGGTGACCACTGGTCTAGTCAGCGCCTGGAGAAGCCAACTTTTGTTTTTCGCGAAATGTTGTGAGATTTGGAAAATTTAATGTTTGCGTAAAATGGTCGATATCCAGCTACGATTCTTGATGCTATATTCCAAATATTTAAACTCTTTCACTTCCTCGTACCGCGTGTCTGCCATCTTGCAGTAACCACATATTTGGCTTTCACTTCGTTGATTTGAAGGCAAATTTGATGAGCTAATGGTAGGAGGGCTTTTTGTGGAACGATGTTGCGTCTCATAATGCATTTTTTATCAAAGTGTGCAAAAGGCTTACTTGATTTGAAATATAGGCAGCTCCACTGAGCTATGTTGAGCTAGCGGACGACGTATTCTAGAAATACGTTAATTTCAAAGGCTTGAGAACGTGACTTCGATTTTCACCATGCAATTTGAACCGTCAATCACTAATTTACACATTATACCAGTTTTCTCCAATATAATCCTCAGAGTGAAGGTCCGATCGTTGTTGATCTGTTTGGGCAAAATCCGCACTGGTAGTCGCGCAATATGCGCTCGCTATATATCGATAAACTTGCTGCCACTACACGTTGGCCAAGATGGTAGAACTGGTCGATTTAAAAAAGAGGCTAAATAATCCCTTCACAATGGGCGTTGCTGGTGTCCGTTGGAAATGTGTAAATATCTCATTTATATTTCAAGTTGCGACATCTATCTTAAAGACTCGAATTGTCGATGTTAAGCACCCGTTGATTGCACATTCTCCTTTTTTTTCGTCTGCAGAGACGAGTGGATAGTTTCATAGCGCGATCTTTTCTCGAATTACTTTCAAGCATTCCTAGCACAGTTTTCATGACATTCACCTGATCCTCCGCGGAATCGGACAGTGGCTGATTTTTAAGACAGGATATTCTCCTAATTAATTCTGGCAACGTAGTTGTTAAAAGCATTATTGTTCCAACACGGAGTTCGTTGGGAGCGACGGTTATGTATTATTGATAAACGATAAGTGTGTTTTGCAAATCCAAAGAGGTGATCGGAGTCAATGGTAGCTCCACGCCTTGTTTTGATATCTTGATACTTTAGAAATGTCTCTTCGATATGTGGATATGATCAATTTGATTAACCGTATTCATTGGGAATGAGTTTCCATGTTAAGTATATGCTGGCGTCAACCAAATTATGTTGTAACGCTAATCTGGTGGTGCGCGTACCGCTGTTTTCTGACATATGATGTAATTAAGCCGAGCCGACTGTGCCGCAATGTATTTTGCTCTCTACCAAGTTGAGCATTAAAGTCATCGAAATTGATTTTGAAATGGTGCTAACCCGGGGTCTTCACTATGCAAAATCGCTGAGATTTTCTATCATGAGACTAAATTTATGAATGTATGTGTAAGTATGTTATATAAATTATCATGAGGCTATTTCACGAAAAAATTATCATGAAATTTTTAAGAAATGTCAGTGAAATTGTCAATGCTATACTGTTTTAACATAAAAATCTATAAATTGGTTGACAATATTTAAGGATTTTTTGACATTTGAAGAAATTATTATGAGACTAAAATGCCCAGTTATGATACTTGTTTGAGAATTATTTATCAATACATTGAAAAAAACATACTCTCTCTTTCTCTAGCATTTACATCCCATGAAGGGATTTTGCCGCCCGCACTATGGTCCTCCATCCGTCTCGGTCCATCGCTCTCGTCCTCCAATTTTGACATCCTAATGCGAGTAGGTCTTGTTCGACGTCGTCACGCCAGCGCAGTCGGGGTCTTCCTCTGCGACGTATACCGGCTGGGTGTTGATGAAACACTTTGTAAATCATTCGTTGTTGTGGAGACCTTGCAACGTGGCCGAGCCATCTAACTTCGATTAGATTTGATGAAGCCGATAATATCGCTACCTCCGAGAAGTTGCTTTATTTCGTGGTTCATGCGAATCCGATATTCATTGTTCGCAACTTTAACAGGACCAAAAGTTGAACGGATGACCTTCCTTTCGAAGGTAGATAATAATCTACAGTCGTTAGAGGTCATGGTCCAGCTATCGCTTCCGAAAGTCAGCACAGGTCTTATTAGTGCTTTATAAAGTGCGAGCATGCACGACTGCGAAAGATGTTTGACCAAATCAGCGTCTGTTCTCCAGGTTAGGTGCGGCTGAAGCGGGCGTCTGTCTTGTATCAAGCGGCTCGCTATATAAATGTGTTCAAGGTAGGACTGGATGCCTAAAGATTTTCACCAGTACGTGACCCACACATGTAACAAGCGGGTTGAGCGGCAGGCCAACAACCTGCCCTCATAAAAACTATCAAGTTATGAACCCATACACATCCATAAAATATCATGAGAGAAAGTCTCAGCGGTTTTGCCTAGTGAAGACCCCGTGTAAGGTATTTTGCTCAGAATACTTTCAAGATATTTGTAACAAGCATATTTTGTTTGTTCAGGAGTATCCTTAGTAGGCACGTGAACGTTTACGGACGAAATTTTAAAATGTCGCAAGTCAAACCCAAGTAAACAGATCCGATTATGGACAGATATGAAATCAATCACGATCTGACGATATCGTTTGTTTATTAGAAAACCAACTCGTGTATACAAGGCGATTCTATTCAACGATGTTAGTGCCGACTAGTCGTGTTTCTTGCAGCACTAAGAGATCGAACCGATATTGTGATGCCTGTTCGAACAGCTGATGAAGGTTCCCCGTGTGATATGTTCCGAGTTTTAAAGTGTAGTCGTTAATTCATGTCCGAGGTCGTTGTTGAAACCCTGAATTAATCTGTGGTTTGTGTTGAGGTTTCGTAACAATTTGTCGTAATAATCCAACACAAACTCCTAAAAACGCTATCCCTCATACGTTTAGCCTACTCTTTTTAAGGGGTAGCTGCTGGTGGTTGCCACGAGGAGATAGTGTGATCACTTGATGGCGCTACTGTAGATCCGGCACAAGAAGCGGGTTCTTATATCCGATATTGTGGGTATTTATCCTATTGCGATGTATGGATGAAGTGAAGTAAAGCGAAGCGGAGCACTTTGTAAAATAATAATAATTAAAATAAATAAAAACAAAAGACTTTAATTTAATTTTAAAAATTAATAAGGGAAATCTTTATTCAAATTTTTTAAATGAAACTTGGTACTGGTTGTTGATCAGCTGCTGCTGCTTTTAAATTCCAAAACTGAATAAGAAAAAAATCAAAATTTTTTATAACTGTTTTCATTGGGCGCTTTCAGGTTCCCTATCATGATTAGTGAAATCACCGCCAATTTGATTTAAAAATTTCATAGCGCTAAACATTTTCATAGCGTTGGCTTCGATTTTACACAACATGTTCCCAACTGTTGTGTGCCCTGAAAACGCCCATTGTGTTTATAATAAATAGTGGAATTATTAGAAAGTACAATATTACCTCAATAGATACCGCTCTATATAACACTAATTTCCTACGAATTTTTTTTTTCCTTATTTTCGTTGCCTCGCAACGCAATAGTATACAATTATAAATTTATATTGAGTGTCGCGCGCCTGGTGAGGTGATATTGTAATATTTTTTTAAGCTCATGATTTCTCTATATAATTATAAACACAATGCTACTAGGTTAGTAGCAGTATTGCTTAAAGTGATTAAACCTTCCAAACAAAAAGAAAAATTGCAACATCGTTTGTGTAATTTTACAATAAAATTTGTTGCGTTTTCACATAGACAGATCCTTTTTACTTTTATCTCCTTAATTAAGAGGTGTGTGCACGCAGTTAGGTGCAATTGGTTTTTATTTTATATTGTTTTAAAATTTCAGCTGCTATTTTAAGTCAAATATTATTAATTTGAATATTAATTTAAAATGTTGTTAATTTTTATTTAGTCAAAATTCTATTCCATTTCTACAGTTTAAGTAACTCTAAAGATTATTACAAAATATAAAATTTTGGAAAATGAGATAAATTTAAAACTGAAATGACCGCTGAATTAAAATTTTCCACCAATATTATAATGCCATTGCGTTTTACCTTTTCAGAATGTAATTTAACAACATTATTGTTATTACGATTTTTTTTTTTAAATAAAATTAATGAAAATCTAGATATAAATTATAGTATGTATGTATAATTAAATACGCACATATATAGTGTAATTTTTCTAGTTTGGTGGCTGTATTGCTAAAGTGACTAATGTACCATATAAAATTTAGAAAAAAATCCATCAATTTTGCAATAAAAATCATCTTTTTTACTCTATAAACCTTTATGTGGCTGAATAAAAACGCCTTTAGCAGACCGGAATGGGAACAATTGTACCCAAATTTAATTTGACTAATTTATAAAATGTTTGTACATAAAGAAAAAAAAATTATTTCTCCACAAGCAAATCGACACGGAAAAAGGAATAAAATTAAAGATGTCAGAGAATTTCCGCGTAAACGTTTCCTTCGTAAACTGTATCACAATTGTGGGTACAATTGTGCCCGTTCAGTCACATAAAGGTAAAAAAGCGATTTTATATTTCAAGTATTGATTAAGCGAGACGGCGTCAATGTCAATTGTCTTTTACTCGAAGTTTGTACATATTAGTTTGTGTATTGGATCAAAGCAGTCTGGACGTCAAATCATTTTTGCTACACCAAATTAAAGGTTCTGTTTACACGAATTGCAACTGTAACACAAAACTTCCTCATTTTGCTTATATTCTTGTTGCACTTTTTCAACATAAATTTTAGGTTAGCAACGAGTTGGAATTCACAAAGACAAAACAATAACAAATTTTTTTGGGTTTCGATTTTTGTTTTTTGTAAACTGCTTTTATTCCAAATTTGTATTTTTACCAGTCAATACCGCCTACAAAAAATAAATTTAGCACAAGTAGACTGGTTGTACCACATCAAAATTCAATACGAAATCAAATTGATTTTATACACACATAGACAAAGTAACAACAATTTTCGTATTTTGTCTAAACGTGAGAAGTGTAGTGTTGTGTTGCAATGTTAACTTCGTGTAAACAGCACCAAATATTGTTAAGAGCGCTACAGCCAATTTGGTCGGGCGGTTGGTTTAATTTGGTTGGATCGGATGCAAAACTGGGGCGATATGTTGTACCATCACTTCGAATCGAAATTCGAAAAAAATCGAAAAACGGTATGTTATATCATTTTCGAAAAGCAAAAATGATACAACTTTCACTTTTTCGATTCGACTTTTTTCGAATTCGACTTTTTTCGATTCGAAGTGATGGTACAACATACCGCCCCTGGGTGGTGTGTAAACAAGTTGCTCAACAAAATTAAGTTGAATGGAAATTCAATCCAACCAACCAATCAACCAAATTGGATGGTGTGTGTCAGTATGTAATAATGTGGAAAACAAAAACAAATTAGGGAGAAACAAAAAAAAGAAACGAAAACAAAAACAAAAATCGTGGAAATAGTGTGTATACAACATCCAATTTGGTTGGACCGACAGTTGGTCCGACAAGTTGGATCGTCGGTAGCGCTCTTTAATTTGAAAAGGATTCTAAATACAGTTAAATTTTATTTTTACAATATCCTCTTTATGCGACATTATAATTAATTAACATAAATGTACACAAATAAAAATGCGGCAAAATTAAGCCTAAATCGACCGATCTAAAACAAAAAGTTTAATACTATTGCATGCTAATTGTTTAAGTTTAGCTTTCTGTATTTTATAGCAATTCCTTTCCAAATAAAATTAATAAAATTTCAAATTGATTTAAAAATCAAAAAAATTGATATGAGATCAAAAAATTTTGATCGAAAGTCCGTGACACGTTCATACCAAGTAAAGAAATTGATTTATTTTTTGATCGCATCAGTTTTGAAAAATTTCAACATTTCGGGAAGTTTTTTTTTTTTTTTTGACACACTAAGGTGTCAATATAAAATTTTCGACAGTTTTTTTTCAATTTTTGACATATTTTGAATTTTATATTTCAATTTTTTTTGTGTTTTGTATCATGTTCTTTGACACACAAAATAATCAATTTATTTTCGGTTTTTGGAAAGAACTTGCCATTAGATTTACTCATTCTGTGTAATTTTACACGCCAAAAAGTCAATCTTTTACACATATCTGCTATATGCAAATTTGCTTTTATACATACATTGGTAAAATTATTTACGATTTTGCAAAATTGCATCAACTGAGAGTATAATTTGCTATTTTAATTTGTACTTGTATACTATGAAAGAGTACCAACTACTCAACCGCCGACCATTTTTAACAATGATTAATTTACAATTACACAGTTAAATGCAGAATTACACAACAGTTTCTGTTTACAATGTTTAACGTTGGCAAATATGGTAGCAATATTACCCAACAAAATTTCAATGTTTAGGTTTCCTAAATGATTTTAAAATTGATCTAGAAAAGTTGTTGGAATGGAACGATAAATTACATTCACGTATTACTAACGATTTTGGAAACCATATCAGCTATAAATAGTCAAGGAATAGTCTAGGAAAATGTCCATATCATACAAATGTTGATTAGGCATTCATGTTTATGGGTCAACTGTTAAATTTCATATTTCAATATTTGCAATCATTGTGTACCTTTTGATTATAATTATTTATTTATTCTATGTAAGCGTATATTGCAACATTTTCAAATTTTCTCAATTAAAATTATTCTATGCAATAATGAAAAACCTAAACATAAATTTTTATTTAATTACTAAATATAATTTAATATTAATGAATTTTTTTTTAACTAAAATATAATTTAACCTTGTTTTCGTATTTGGATTTTGAAAAATAGATGCAAAAGGCCAAATGCAAATTATAAATTATATTGTATTTATAATATTTTTTCAAATTTAGCTTCATAAAGTAGAAATAATTGACATAAATAATAGTAATTTTAATATGTATATTAGTATTTCTTCAATAATAATTGAAATAATTGATACATTCAAAATTAATGTTTGCAATGCCGGTAAATTGATTTACCGGTTTACCGAAAAATCGACTCAAATTTGCTGACCGTTATACCGGTACAATAAGCTGTAATCGCACGTCTATCTGCAAGTGATTGCATTTCTTTTAATAAAATTTGCACATTTTATGATTTACACCAACTACTAAAACATAAAGAATATAAAAACATTCCGAAGTCACCAAATACAATAAAAAAAATCGTTAGGATATGGTTATTCCCACATTCCATTGAAAAAAAGAGATGTTGGTAAAAATAACCCATGGTGTAACTTTTTGCCCACTTTCGCTGAGTTAGGAACCATCTCGGTTTAATTCGATAAATGTTTTAAGAATAACACTAAACTAACCGAATTTGGTATTTCGGTCAAAAACGTAACTTTCATCATAACTACAGACGGGCACTTCTGTACCGATTGTGAGATGACGAAGAGGTGATTTTGTGGAACAAAAAATTTCAATTGAGTACAATAATAATACCATGAAAAAATAGTTAAATTAATTATCACTTTAATGTTTTAAACTTTTAAATTTGTGATTTGCACGTTTTGTAAAATAAAATAAATATTTTTAAAAAAGTATATGCTATAGTGTAAAATCATCAAAATAGTGATAAAGCTACAAAACCATTTGATATCTTTTGTTATATAGTTATAAAAATGTTTTTATAAATTTTATATTGTATGTAATAATACCATTGATATAGATTCCGTTGATGAAGATTCAGATTACGAACAAGCGAAGATTTCGAAATTATAAATAAAAATCAACACTCACTAGTTCTGTATGATATCAAAGGGCCGTATGTCGAAGGGCCGAATTTCAAAGAGCCGAATATGTTGAATGTCGAAGGGCCGAATGTCGAAGGGCCGAATATGTCGAAGGGCCGATTTTTTTTTTTAATTTTATTTTTTGTTTTTGAAAAATATTTTTTTTATTTTTTTAAATAAAAAAAAATATTTGTTAATTTTTTGTACAAATGACGGCGCATGACAAAATTTTCCTTCACCAAAATGTATCGCTGAAATGTATCGTGATGAAAAATAGTATAATACAGAAATTCATAATTCATAAGAAATTCATTTGTTTAATAAAAAAAAAATTACAAAATATTCAATAAAACAACAAATTTAAAAAATTATATTTCTAAAAACAAAAAAAAATCGGCCCTACGACCCATTCGGCCCTTCGACACATTCGGCCCTTCGACATTCGGCCCTTCAACCCATTCGGCCCTTCGATACATTCGGCCCTTCGACATACGGCCCTTCGACATTCGGCCTTTCGATATTCGGCCCTTTGTACCCATTCCACTAGTTCAACATCAATAAATCGGCCCAATTATCGTTAAAATACAACCAGAAGTTCATATGTTTAAAAAACCTTAATGACGATCTTTTAAACATAATCGATTTTCTTTGCACACCGAATAAGCTTTATTTGTGCTTGTTAGTGCTCATGGGGAAAAATTAGTACAAGTCCAGGAGCCGAGAAAACGAGAAAATAAAATTTCAAATTGCGCCTAAAAAGCGAAACAAATGAAACCTGATTTCTACAAAAAAAGACTATAAATAATTTAAGCCTAATTTTAACACTTTCCAAAGGCGGCTAATCTGACAAAATTTGTGCTTATCATAGAAATACAATTTTCATTCATAAATTGTGGAAAACAAACTTGCCCCTAAAAGATGCTATATTAAACAAACAAAATACTGAGGAATACCGTTCAATAACAATTGTGTTGAACAACAAATTAAACAAAAGAAATAAAATGTTCTAAAATCAAAGAATAAGCGATTCAGATACCATCATATTCCTGTTCATTGTCATTTCAAAATAAAGTGGCTGAATTTGTGCTAATCCAGAACTGGCCCAATTCCATTGAACAACAAAGACCATTGAATTGCGACAACAAATTTCAAATCAAAAACATCAAAAACATCAATCAATTCAAATCAAAAACAACAAATTTAAAAAATTATATTTCTAAAAACAAAAAAAAAATCGGCCCTACGACCCATTCGGCCCTTCGACACATTTGGCCCTTCGACATTCGGCCCTTTAACCCATTCGGCCCTTCGATACATTCGGCCCTTCGACATACGGCCCTTCGACATTCGGCCTTTCGATATTCGGCCCTTTGTACCCATTCCACAAGTTCAACATCAATAAATCGGCCCAATTATCGTTAAAATACAACCAGAAGTTCATATGTTTAAAAAACCTTAATGACGATCTTTTAAACATAATCGATTTTCTTTGCACACCGAATAAGCCTAATTTGTGCTTGTTAGTGCTCATGGGGAAAAATTAGTACAAGTCCAGGAGCCGAGAAAACGGGAAAATAAAATTTCAAATTTCGCCTAAAAAGCGAAACAAATGAAACCTGATTTCTACAAAAAAAGACTATAAATAATTTAAGCCTAATTTTAACACTTTCCAAAGGCGGCTCTCTCTCTCTCTCTCTCTGGCTTTCACATCCCATGAAGGGATTTCGCCGCCTGCACAATGGCCCTCCATCCATCCCGATCCATTGCTCTCGTCCTCCAGTTTCGACATCCTAATGCTTGCAGATCTCGTTCAATGTCGTCACGCCAGCGTAGTCGGGGTCTTCCTCTACGACGTACTCCGGCTGGTTGTTGGTGAAACACTTTATATATCATCCGTTGTTGTTGGGACCTTGTAACGTGGCCGAGCCATCTCACTCGATTGGATTTAATGAATCCGATGATATCGCTGCCTCCGAGGAGTTGCTTTATTTCGTGATTCATACGAATCCGATATTCGTTGTTCGCAACTTTAATTGGACCAAAAATTGAACGGATGACCTTCCTTTCGAATGTAGATAACAATCTACAATCATTAGAGGTCATGGTCCAGCTCTCGCTTCCGAAAGTCAGCACAGGTCTTATTAGTGCTTTATAAAGTGCGAGCTTGCACGACTGCGATAGATGTTTCGAACGCAATAATCTTGATTGGGCGTAGAAAACTCGTTGTCCGGCAGCGATTCGGGCTTTTATTTCTGCCTGCATTTCATTCAGTGATGTTATAACTGACCCGAGGTATTTAAAGTTTTCGACACCATCAAAATTGTGGTCGCCAATTCCGAGATTTGCACTAGAGATGTTCCTGGGTGTTGTTAGATATTTGGTTTTACTGCTGTTCACCTCCAAACCAAGTCTTCTTGCGCAGCGATCGAGCGGTATGAAACTGTCTTTGATATCGCTAGGTCTTCGGCCAAGAAGCACGATATCATCTGCATATCCAAGAATTTGGCCGGATTTATTAAATATACAGCGCGAAGTTTCGATGTTGCTTTTTCTCACTACGTACTCAAGCGCCAAATTGAACAGCAAAGGCGCGAGTGGATCACCTTGTCGTACGCCAGATGTTATTTCAAAGGAGTCTGACACAGTTCCTTCAATTACAATTCTACATACAGACCCATACGTTGTTAATTTACACAGCAAAACGAGTTTCTCTGGGATACCTAGGCATATGAGCGCGGCCCATAAGTTGTCGCGGTTTATACTGTCATATGCCTGCCGGAAGTCTATATATAGTTGATGTATGGTTATGTTGTACTCCCAACACTTTTCCAAGATCATCCTCATGGTAAAACACTGGTCCGTGGTTGATCGGTTGGGTCGAAAACCACATTGATAGTCGCCAATGATGTTTTCGGCGAAAGGGATGAGTCTGGCAAGTACAACATTAGCCAACACTTTGTAAGCAGCGTTCAATAGGGCTATGCCACGATAGTTTTCACATTTAAGACGGTCGCCTTTTTTATGCAGCGGACATATGAGCGCGGTCTTCCAATTCTCAGGCAGCTCTTCTTGGTCCCAAATACAGACGACGAGATCGTATAGACTTGTTGCAAGAGTAGCGCCTCCGAGTTTAATCAATTCTGCGGGGATTCCATCGAGACCGGGTGCCTTTCCGTTTTTCAATCGACTAATAGCTGCGTCTACTTCCTCCACTGTGGGATACTCGACAAAGACCTCGTCACCTGGAGGAGCTATTGCTCTAATGGGGGTCACGTCGTCATTCCGATTTAGCAGATTTTGAAAGTAGGTTTGCCATACTGAGAGAACATCAGCCACGTTTGTTCTCAACTCTCCATTCCCGTCTTTGATGGCTGTACTTCTTGGGTGGAAGTCTTTAGTGAGATTCCTGGCGTTGGCAAAACAGTCCCTTGAGTTTCCCAGTTCCACTTGGAAGCTGATGTTTTCGATGCATAATCTCATATGTTCGCGTTTTTTTTGTCGAAGGTATTTAGTCGTGGCTTTCCTAGCGCGGAGATATTTTGCTAGAGTGCTTCTAGTGTTGCGAGCCAACCATTTTTCACGAAGCGTTCGTTTATTTTCGACGACCCTACGGCACTGGTCATCGAACCAATCATTGCGGGGCCTCGGAGGTCTTCTTCCGATGGTATTTTGCGCCGCGGTGGTTATGGCTGACTGTATAGCGTGCCACTGCTCCTCGATGTTAGAGGGAGCTTCTTCGTTGTTGCTGGGCCGCTCTAAATAGTTAGTGACAGCTGATTGGTAACTCTGCAATGACGCTTGGTCTTTTAGAGCATTGATATTCCATCGAACGGTCTTTTGTGCTTGTCTGTTAAACGTAGATGACAGTTTGCACTTATATTTAAATATGACAAGCATATGATCGCTGTCCATGTCTGCACCTCTGTAAGATCTAACGTCAGATATGCTGGTGGAGTGCCTCTTAGACACCATGACGTGATCGATTTGATTTTCCGTTCTCCCATCATTCGATCTCCACGTTACTTTGTGGATTCTCTTATGTGGGAAAAACGTACTTGATACAACTAAGTTGTACGTTATTGCCAGGTCGGTGACTCGTTGGCCGTTGTTATTACTAGTTAGGTGCAGGCTGTTAGGACCGATGTGCGATGTATTTTCTGCACTCCTACCGATTTTTGCATTAAAGTCGCCCACGATGATTTTAATGTCGTGGTGCGGTATGTTATTGATGACTTCCTCCAGTTCGACAAAGAAAAGATCTTTGATGTCATCTGATTTATCTTCGGTGGGTGCATGCACATTAACGATCGTGATGTTAAATTTCTTAGTGCGAAGTCTGACCGTGCATATCCGCATGTTGATAGGGCGGAAATCGATGATATGATGCTTCACGCGCCGATGGATGAGGAAGCCAACTCCAAATTCTCCTCCGTTCTGATGGCCGCTGTAATGAAGAGTGTAACCATTGGTGGTGTCATGGATCCCACTCCCAGACCATCTAAGCTCTTGTAGTGCAAGTACGTCTAATGTGTATCTCTTTGCTTGGTTCGATAGGTTCTGGAGATCTCCAGGTCTTAAGAGGCTAAGCACGTTCCATGTTCCCATTTTTAAAGCGTTGTCCGTGTACAATTTCCGAGGTCGAGTTTGTAATGAATCCGATATGGTTATCCGAGGCCTTTGTTTAGGGTTCATAACTTGGTGAGTTTTTATGAGGGGAGGTTGTTGGCCTTCCGCTCAACCCGCTTGTTACGTGTGTGGGTCACGTACTGGTGAGAATCTTGAGGCATCCAGTCCTACCTTGAACACATTTATATAGCGAGCCGCTTGATACAAGACAGACGCCCGCTTCAGCCGCTCCTAACCTGGAAAACAGACGCTGGTTTGGCATTGGTTTTGAGGCGCCAATGGCTCGCCCTGACATGTAGTGTCCATGACTATAAACAGGATTTAGCTGCTCGTCTCCACTACACCGCCTGATTCATTTAGAGTTACCCAGAGAGCACCGCGAGGAGGTATGAATCTCGGACTTCGCCCTCCTCCAAAGGCAAAATTTGTGCTTATCATAGAAATATAATTTTCATAAATTTTCATTCATAAATTGTGGAAAACAAACTTGCCCCTAAAAGATGCTATATTAAACAAACAAAATACTGAGGAATACCGTTCAATAACAATTGTGTTGAACAACAAATTAAATAAAAGAAATAAAATGTTCTAAAATCAAAGAATAAGCGATTCAGATACCATATTTCTGTTCATTGTCATCCCAAAATAAAGTGGCTGGATTTGTGCTAATCCAGAACTGGCCCAATTCCATTGAACAACAAAGACCATTGAATTAACGATTTTCTGACATACAGTGTTCTAGAAACCAATGAAGGTGGCACTTCTGATTGCATATTCCTATTAGGTTTGTTCATTGCCATCGGAAAAATATAGTGGCTAAATTTAAGCTAATGTATTGTCTTTTCTATTTGAGCCAAAGATTTTAAATGGTTTAGAAATGGAATATTTAACAAAACCTATATAAGAACATGATTGCTAAAATCTTGGTGAGGCGCTTCGAAAATTTGCTTACTGTAATTTGCATATTTTGCTTATAAAGAATTGGAATTCGAAATGGCTGACTGGAACGACCGAAAATATTTCAATAGAGGAAATTGATCCATCAACACAGGAAGCAACAGCACTAAAATTTAAAGGAAAATTGGATTTGGCAATAAAAAAGTCGACCATCCAGCATCTAAGAAATCATCAACAAGCGTGAACTTCGAATGGGTATTTTCTGCTGCTACTAATTGCAATAACATTTAAATCTAGATTGAACGGCAGAAGGATTTAGAGATTAACCATTAATTATGCTTATTATTCAGAGATTTTTCTTGTTCAATTTATATAATGTTAGTATTAACAGTAATGAAATGCTGATTTGTTGCTGTTCAATGAAATTGGTACAATTTTACAAATAAATTATGTTCAGTTATTGTATTTAAATGTGCATTTCGTAATCATATATTTGAATCTACGGTAAACCGGTTTTTTCATAAATTATTTACCGTTTACCGGTTTTGGTCGGTAAATTTGCGAACCCTATTCAAAATGCCAAATGCTCATTTAGCGATAAAGCATTTCAAAAACTTCATACGACGTATCAATTTATAGTCGCATTCATATGTTTATTATAAAGAAAATAATAAATAATTTAATGATTATTAAAATTAATAATTTCCAAAAATGTGCGATTAAATCCCATTTTCGATACATCCAATATTTTAATTTGGCATTGAATTAAAAGTGTTTAAAAAATAAAATAGAGCTGTTCTTGTTTAATTCATTTTCAAAATGAACTAAGTTAAATTTTGGAGAAGTTGAAAAAAGTAGCCTCTTTAATTAATTCAAAAAAAATTTCACCGTTTGCAATAATATTCTAAGTTCCCAAAATTGTAGAAAACTGATTTGGTTACGTACAAAAAATTCAAATTTTTTATAGTTTATCTTAACATAATTCTGAAAAATGAAGTTGTTTATCTGTTTGAATTTTAAAGTTCAACTAGTACTTAATATTGGAGAAGTACTTAATATTGGCTTTATCTTCATCCTATTACCATACCACTATCCTTCACCATACATATTGTGTTTTGTAGTATCCTAAATGAATTGCACTCATTTTACTTAAAACAAAACATTTTTTTAACCCTCATCTGAGTGAAGAAAAATATCTTAATTTGAGCGATTAGTACCTACATGCATTTTGTATGGAAACTTATTTTTTCCACGTTCGTCCAAGTTGTAACATTTCTCAATTTTAAATATGATCGTAATCTACCAATTGAACTTGAAGTTCTCATAAAATTTAAAGTTTTTTTGGAAGTAAAACATACAAAAATAGACGTCTAAAAGTGCAAAGCGTACACGGGTACCCACATCACTCACATTAGGGTTAAACAAAAGTCTGAAATTTCACAATATCGGTTATTTCCAACAATGGCTTAAAAAAAGTTATCGCCAGACCAAAAAATATTACTATACATAATTCATATTCCATAGATTACCATGATTACTGATTATGGAATATAGTTGCGTCTGGCAAATACTTTAACACAATACGTATTTAGAGAGAAACACCTGGTGTTTCAGTTTAAGCCACAACATGCTGAATTCGTTAACAATTTCACATATTCATGCCTAGCTCAATAAAATACAAAAATAAAATTTTTTAAACCAAAATCAATAATTCATCAACAAAAATGTACTTTGGAAAATAGAAAATATATAAACCACACGAAACGGCAGGAAAAAGTTTCTATTTGTTTTTTATTATTTAAATTTTTCATCACTGATACACACACAAAATTTTTATCAGCAAATTTATTTTATTATTGATGATAAGGATAAAAAAAATCGAGATAGATCTATAATCAAGCAATTTTTACCGTTTTACATTCACAATTTTATAAATATCTTATATTAAAAAATCAAGCCATGAGTGTGTTAATCGAGATGCTGATGGTATATAAAATATACCAATTCTATCAAATATTTTACTAACCAATTATATAGGAATAACTTGACATTTTGATGGATGTGTTTTGGGTCAACCAGATGCCCCCTAGTTTTATGTTTATAAAACTACGGATATGTGGAACATTTTGTCTTTTTACCATCCCACAATGACGTTGCGCGATGACTTGAAATTTTCAATATTTTATACTCTTCTAAAACATCTTTCAAAATTGTGTTTAAAGCATACCATAAATAAGCAATATGGATGAAATCACTAAAAACTGTCATCTCATTGAAGGACATAAAGATTTTAATGTTATGTAATTTTTTAAAGGAGAAAGATTTTCACTTACTCTAAGTTGTAAAGAAATGAACGATGATATTTGCAAATTTTTCTTGTTCTTATTTATTTTCATTGAACCGGAGAGTATTCACGATAACAATTTAATACTTAAACCAAAAATTGTTATTAATGTACCAATTAAATATGTGTTAATTTTGTTTCGAATTTAAATTGAGATCAAAAATTATTCTTTTCTAATCCTAATTTTGGACAGGCGTAAATATAAAATGGTTAGTTTCGTATAGAATTACAATAAACTTAAAATGCATTTTTATATGCAAAATGAATATGCTTTCTGTTATTATAAATGCGTATGCCATCTGGGGGTAGATTCCGACAAAATGACAATTTGTCGTGACATTTGCTTATTGGTACAAATTGAAGTCATTCAAAATTTACGATTCACATAAAATGACTTATGACATTTACAGCAGTTTACATCAGCTGCATTTTTAAGTTATATCAGATATATTATAAAGTTATTAACATTATAAATACTCACACATATTTCGTATGAAAATTTATAAGTCACGATAATAAAAATTAATGGCAATATCATTAAAATTGTCACCTTATTTTTGGTGACATTTCGGAAAAATCACCGCATGCTAATCGCGATTTAGTACTCACAATTATTTGTCACAAAATTGTAGCAGACTTTTAGTACAATATCACAAAAAATTGTCTTTATTTATAATGAGGTCGAAAATTTTATGTTATGTTATTTTATTTCCCCGCTTCCTATTGGAATTTGTATTGAAAAATCAAAAATAACATAACATAACATAAAATTGTAGATCCCAGAATCGACCCCAATATTCAATAGCCTTTATACAAAAATTTCAAATATTTTATGATTATCATAGCAGGTGCGGTTTACTTAATCAATTTTAATGAAAACAACTGTTTTTTACCGATAACGAAAAATATGCCTACTTAGGAATTATTTCGCCGTACAACATAAACAAATATTGGGCCCGATTCTCGTGGTATAAAATTGCTGATATGTTATTTTATTTCCCCGCGTCCTATTGGAATTGTTATTGAAAAAACAAAAATAACTATAGTTTTAGATCCCGGAATCGACCCCATTAGCCTATTTTTTGTTTAACTACATAAAAAGTAAGTAAAGTAATAATACCAGTTTCAAAGCAGCACTGCGATGTGAAATCGGTTTTTAATAGTATGCTGTAGCTGTAGTAGCTCTTCAGTTCAGAAATTGAGTTACTTTTCATTTAATTAAGTTACTGAAGAGCAGCTGATGTTCGTTCGATACGCTTCCGATGAATGACAAAATAAAAAATCGTATGTCGTGTACGTTTAGATATAATTTAAAATAAAAATTAAATAGATTGAGTTCCATAAAATAAACTTGATTTTAGGTTTTTTTAACAATTACCATTACGGCGCATTTAAGAAACGTTTTTTCCTAGCGAACTAAGAGTTAACTAGCTAACTAACTTATTAGTTGGGACACCTCGGAGGCACATAACAAGGATTTATGTGGCATGGAAAATTATTCCGGCGCGTCAGCTGGAAACAAATGCAATAATTAGTACTCGTCATTTTTTTATTGTTTGATATTTTTTCTTTGTGAATACTCGCTAAAATTTGCCAACCTGACTTGTGGTGATAAATGACAGACACACTTTTGACTACTGACTATTCGGATAAGAGATTCTTCTGCGAGTGTTGTATCATCATCAAACGATTAGAAGTTTAGTTGCTCCTTCAGTAGGAGGATAGAACTTATTGTTGATAGTTATACACTTCGACTCAGTGTTTGAAGATCGTATCTACTAATGAATGTTAAAGTAATGAATGTGTTGTATTTGAAGGTGCTTAACAAAAACATGAAAACGCCGATTGGATATTGAAGTAAATGTGGTAGATAACATAATATATAATTTACTAACAGTTCATACGTGACAGAAATTATACATTTCGTGTTGCCACTGAGTTTTTGTTTGGCTGACATTTGGACCAACTTCACATACATGGCCAACTGGTTTTATAGTAAACGAGTTACTTAAAACAACAAACTACACGACTAGCGGAAGCTTGGTGTAAATTCATGAATCAAATTAAAATTTCAAAAAAAATTTCTGCATGAATATGTTGATTTTGTAATTATGTGTTATTTATGGAACCAATTAAAATGATTAATTCAAATTTGCAATTTTAATATAATATAAAATTGCAAATTCAAACTAATCACTTAGGTTTTAATTTACAATAATTTATTAAAAAATTATTAATGTAAGCTGGTTCTTCTGAGAGAGAACAACAGATTCCCCTCTATTTAAAGCTTACGATAAAAAATGGTGGAATCCTACGTTTGTTTTATGATTACTCATGTTTTTCAATTTTTGTATACTTTTATCACTTAAATTAGTTATAAATAAAAACTAGTTTTATTTTTCAAACATTTAATAATATTTATTAAGAATTCCTTACAGTGATAATAATATTTTAATATTTAATTTCAAAGATCGATTTCGGAAATATTCCTTAATTAAATATTAAGATATTATTATCACTATAAGGAATTCCTAATAAATAATGTTGAAAGTTCAAAATCATTACCATCATTAATTACCATACATAATAATTCTACTATATATTATACCATATTTTATTTTTAATCGCTTGTTAAGGATTAAAAATGTAATTAGTAAACCAAACCCCAGATTAACCCCGGATAGCCTACGAGTATGTACGTGAGGCACACGCACCTGTATTAAAAAAATTTGCTCATTTGTGTGAAAGCAAATGTGGAAAATCATTGTTGCACGCCAATAAATTTTATCAATTTAAATCTAATTTAAAATCATTCGTTCACCTTTCATGTTTTTTTAAATGGGGGTTGTAATTTTCAATATTTAAATCGTGCAAGAACTATCAGCAATGTCACATGTAATATTTATTCGCACACTAAAGTCTCGTTATATATATATATATATCTATATATATATATATATATATATATATATATATATATATATATATATATATATATATATATATATATATATATATATATATATATATATATATATATATATATATATATATATATATATATATATATATATATATATATATATATATATATATATATATATATATATATATATATATATATATATATATATATATATATATATATATATATATATATATATATATATATATATCGCTTCGCACATTCTAAAGTATGCTAACGCAAAAAAGTTACTTTTCAGGAGAGCAATTTTAATCAATTTTTTCAAAATTTACAGATAAAAAATTAAAATTTTATAACTTTTTTAATATGTTTCCAAAGGCTGGGAAATTCTTTAAGTAACTATATAATCAGGTGACTTTCCATACTTGTGGTTTTACAGATATTTCACGTAATATAGTTTTGACCGGACATAAACAGATTATTAATACCACAAGACGATTTATAATATTTTTGATTGTTTTTTTTCTTCTTAAGTCTATTTTAAAGACGGTTAGCATGTCATTATTTGGACATTCTTTCATGTATAAACAGAAACGAATAATTTAAGTCCCGACAAAATGTTTGAACCTGAAAATGTAATTCATGCGGTTTCCATCAAGTCCATTTCTGAGATAATAAAACAAAAGATAATTTTGAAATAAAAAGAAATTTTATTTTTCCAAAAACCTAATTCATTTGGTATCAAAATTCATGAAACAGTAGCGTTTTCAGTAAGTACTAAAATATAACATCTATTATTTAATATAAGTAACTTGTTAAGAGTCCGAGTTGCTTTCTTCTTCTAAATTACTAAACTTTAACGATCTATAAAAATCTTGATAGTATTGTGGAATGTAATAGTTTCCATCAATAGCGAAATTAAATCTAAGTATTTAGGCATTGGAATAGATATGGGCCCGTTAAACAATTTTTCCAAGTCGGTAAATTCAAAATTTAATTTTTTCGTTCGGCGATTACTATTAATAGTAGGTAATTCATACATAATAACCGTTTTGTATTCTTCCTCAAATTGGTGTTTATATAAAAATTTATTTGGGGCCTCGCTAGAAATACATATTTCTCTGATTTTAATCATACTTACTTTTTCTTTTAAAGTGTTGTGATTAAAATTCAGTTTGGTCGAAAATAATTTAAAATTAAAAAAATTATTTTGAGTCATTTCGATAACATCGTACGGATCTCCAGTTACCTTTGCGTTTCTCATTAAGCTGTACCACTGGGCAGGTATGTATACAGTTTGATGTTTTTTGACCCGTTCTATATTAGAGTGCACACTATCACCCTCGTTTTGTGTGTGTCCCTTTTCCAAATATCTGTGAGTAATTTTTATATTGAATTGTTTCGCCATATATGCATAACAGGTAAAAACGATCCTGTTTTTATTCTGACCGCTGCAGTTGTCGCTCCAAAAAATAAATTCTTTTGCTCCACATTCAACAGCTTCTGACACAAATCTCCATAAACAACTGCTTACTTCGTTTGCTCCTTTATTGGCAATGGTCTGATCCCATACATTACATATTCCTTTTTTGGTAGCAAAATCGTAGATTGTGAAATTGTAAACAGATAATTTTCGTTTATAGTAAAATATACCTATTTCACTACATGGCGTTTGAAGTATTTTTTGAAAATCAAAACATATTACTTTAATGGCATTATTACTGAGAGCAGTTGCCTTATCATTATTTTAATTTCACGCGCCTTCATTTTGTGGAATGTGTGTTCGTTATATTGGCTTTGATTAATAATTTTCTCGGATTCATTCATGTTATCGAATGCGGCGCAATCGTTACATAAATCTTTTTTCGGAAACCCAAAACCCAAATTAAATTTCGTATTAAAAATATCACGGTACTGACGTTGCGTTACCGGTGGACATGAAATTTTATTTGTCAGCACCCATTTCAAAAATAATTTGTATATCTTGGCAATATTTAAACTTGAGTCTAAATATTCCCGCGTGGTATTCGCTCTACAATAATGTGATGGTAGACGAGGAAGTGCATTTATATGTTGAGATACGATGTTGTTAATTTCAATTGTCGCTGGATTTTGTATGCGAGTATGAGAACCTCTTGCATCAGGATTAACTATCCCATTACCGGATTTTAGTTTAAGTATCGCGGTTACGACCCACTGTTGGTTGATTGCTAGGGTATTTAAGAAAAAAGTCTTACATACTTTTATATTAGAACCTGTTGTTTTGCAGGGCAAACGATATATTCTGCTGTAGGTTCGTTTTGTTGAGTTATTTAAATTCCTACAACTTTTTTTGGGTACCTCTTCTACGTATTTTAAAATAAACTCCCATTGTCTAGTTTTATTTCCTAGGCTATAAAACTGATCGAAAATAATTTTTCTTTGAGTATCGCTAAATTTGATTGAACATTGAGTTGGACACTTTTCACCACACGCGGGCTGTAATTGTTTCGCAAGTACAGATTTATCACCTTGATTGTATGTTTCGTGGGCTTTCTCTATTAATTACGGGCGGTAAACATCGTTTAGGCGTGATCGGACTATGAACTAGATGGCCCGAGTGACTACTTGAAGTATCCGAAGATTCTAATGTAATTGCAAAATATATTAGTATAACTGAGCGGTATGCCAAGTTTAATTAGTTAATTATTTAGTTGCTTGCGATGGTTTACTATGACCTACATCCTCATTTCAACATACAATAAGTAAAACCAAAATACACTAATATTCATCTTCTTCACTAACGCATTGATTATTTGTTTTTTCGTTGTCGCCATCACTCATTGGGTTAAATACAACATTGTCTAATTGATAAAAAATATTAAATATAAATGTTATTGTGTACGATAATGGTTTAAAAATGTGATCTCAGGATAAATGACTAGTCACGGATATATCTCCAATAACTGAACGAACAAAACCAAAGCCCAACTAAACGTAATGATTACCTTCGCATACATATGGTATACCTCCACGGTCGTTCTTACTACTACAAATAATTTCTTCATCAACAAAATTATTATTTTCCTCATCGTTGACTTCAATTTCACTAATTGATCTTTTTTGAACATTGCTTATGTGATAAATATAAAATTTATATTAATATTAAGTAATATTTAATATTACTATGAACTTGGAATACTTTAGTTACTTACTTTTCATAATATTATTTTGCTGTGCTAAGAGCACCATCAATTTCGATCTGTCCATGTTTACGGTTAAAAGTATACTAACTGAAATACGATTGTTATATTACAATACTAACACACACATATAGTTAACACAAGAGTTGTCTTTACTAATATTAGTATTGCCAATAATACTATGAAATGAACGAGTTCATAAAACGCACACCACTATAAAAAAAACTAAAAATGGTGATAAAAAATATATTTGTAATTTTAGGTTAGTTCCAATTAGAATTATTCTAAATTGTTTTAATCGAATTTATTTTAAAGATTTCACAATCTTTAATATCCTAAGCGACGTATAGTATTACAGTTTAATTTCAGTTTTTAATTATTAACTTAACGAAATATAACAACCGCACATAGTATATAAAAATATAAAAAGAATTCCATTCAAAATTATATTAAATTGTCTTAGTTGAATTCATTGAAGAAAAGGATCCGATCTAAAAAATAACAAGAGCAGTTTGCATAGTCCGACATGGACCAATTTTAATGTTGATGCTTTATATCAACTACAAAAAACGTCATAACTACCACAGGAAATGTCATATTTTGATAATTTTTGAACAGAATATGAAAAAGACAAAATAGAACGCAATGGTATAATCTTTCTAAAACATACTAACAGGAGATAGTATACTTTAGAATGTGTGAAGCGATATATATATATATATATATATATATATATATATATATATATATATATATACAATATATATATATATATATATATATATATATATATATATATATATATATATATATATATATATATATATATATATATATATATATATATATGTATATATATATATATATATATATATATATACATATATATATATATATATATATATATATATATATATATATATATACAATATATATATATATATATATATATATATATATATATATATATATATATATATATATATTTATATATATATATATATATATATATATATATATATATATATATATATATATATATATATATATATATATATATATATATATATATATATATATATATATATATATATATATATATATATATATATATATATATATATATATATATATAATATACTAACATTTTATTTCGTGCAGATTAAAATGTTTTGAACCGTTTAATTCAATCCAACCCCAAAATATTTATACATACTACTCGTATACATATGTGTAGTTCAAACACCCAGCAATAACAAAACTGTATTATACCGAAATTTATATATAAAAATAAATAAAAACCATTTAAATTGAAATAATTTTATTTTTATATTTTTGTCACGTCAAATAAATATTTAATTTTATGTGGCTTATTTTTTTGCCTTAACTATATACATAAAATGTACATACGAACATTGTATACATTGCCTTATATTTTTGCCTCATGTAACATATGACATTCGTCTCATAGTGGTTTAACTCATAAAATGGTTTACCAACATAAAAAATTAAATGAAAATATTGTGATATTATAATTTTATGTATTTTTTTCCTGGCGTGCTATTAATGAAGGACAATGAATTTTCCGATTAAAATACTCGTGTAATAGCAACTTTGTTCGCACAATGATAAAATAAATGAGCAATCGTGAAATTTATTTGCGTGCCTACATCATTATCAATCATCACAAGCTCGTAAACACGATATTTTCCACTAAATATTGTCTCATTTGCATAATTGTTGAGGAATTACTATTGTCTAGCCAAATAGATTAGTGGTATTATTTTGGAAAAGTAATTCTACCGTGCTTTTTGTTTGAACAGTCATAATATTTTCTTTAAACAAGTTTTAAAACTTGCTAAAATCGTTTCGCGTAAATCGCATATTAGCTTATATTTGTTATCTCTATAGTAAATCAATGCTAATTAAAATCAGCACTTCACCCTAATGCAATTGTGGAATAAGGTTCAAATAAAAAATCAGCGAGTTTCCAATGCTATGAAGCTAATAGTCATTACTACCATACCTATCTATAAAAACAGTGGGCCACCAAGTTGTAAGTAGTAATTTATCTAACCATTATTTTCTTAATATGTAAATTATAATTACTGGAAAATGAAAATAAAAGAGTAGTGTTTTATGAGATGACCATTCAAAGTGTTCAAAAAACACTTTGAATGGTCATCTCATAAAACACTATTTTATTTTCATTTATCAGTAATTATGATTTACATATTAAGAAAATGATGTTTAGATAAATTACTACTTAATACTTGGTGCCCCCATTATATATGAGTTGGTGAACAAAAACCATAAGCTGCTGGAGCTTTTTTAAATTTGCAAATGGAACAGCATGCTTGCACAAAACGCACCAATTACCTCCTACTTGTGAAAGAAAAATCACCAAGTACCTCCTACTTGTGAAAGAACCATCATATGTTGGTACGAGATTTGTTCGGGCATCTAAGGAAATGCCTCCCCAAATCATAACAGAACTTGCATTAAACCGCACTATTGGAGGACGCCGAATATTACACTGCACATTTCATTCATTTGGTTTTTGTATAACCTATACTCGGCGATTCGAGCATTAAAAACTAATCCGAGACTACCCCTTGGCAAACAAAACGAGCGACTAGAACTCAGTATCAACACGACGGATAAAAATGTCACGACGGATAACACGACGGATAAAAATGTCGGATTTTACTATCCCATCGTTTTAACCAATTACATCACGTAAATTATACACCGGGCACGACTCTTCATATAAAAAAGTTGAAAATATTGAAAAAAAATGTGGGATAGAAAAATCCGAGATTTTTATCCGTCGTATGAACTCGCAGTTAAAGTTCTACAAAACAAGGAAAAATAAATATGTCGGAAAATTACTGAGTAAATGTTTTAATGGTGTAGATCGACTGTATGTGTGAATGCATTGCATAGTATTTTCAGTGTTAGATTCAAAATTTAAATTGTTTTTAGTAGAGAAATTGTTTAAAGCTTCGTATGTTCTTATTTATTTAGTACTTTATACATTACAATCTGACCTCTGGACTAATATATAATCTGTTTTTAACCGAATTTACTACTAGTTTAGACGAAGATTTAGTTAGTAGTTAGTACGTTAGAAGATTTAGTTTTTTCGAGGTTGCGTATTACATTTGTGAGCTGATTTGCTATATTGTTGTTGGTGCCGTGTATTATTCCGAATTTCCTTTGAGATTAAGTCAACTTTAAGATTCGTATGGAGCTTTTAGGTCAACCATATTCCTCGAACCAAAATATTTTTCTATATTTCAGCTACAGTTGGAATGTGTCCGAGCTTTCTCTTTATTAAGTTGATGTAAACTTAACTGGCTTCGTTCAGTTTAATTATAATGTTTGTTACAGCTAAGATGGCAAGAAAATCATTGGTATAATAGTAGGTATAACCCCACTACATTACCCTGCGGTACTTCGGTTATCATTTCCTACAGTTCATTATTGGTATCCCCTTATTTCTAAGATATCGACCTAGCAGAAATGGTTTTAATATTCAACAAAATTGAGTTGGTAGGAGAATTCTTAACTTATAATTAGTATATACTACTAAACCTTGTCTAAAGTCTGAGCAACATCTTGAAATACCGTCAATAAGATTGGTTATCCTATGCATCTGATCTATTGTTGAGTATTGGTTACAAAAACCAAACTGCTGAGTTTGGATTAATTTATTAATTGTTTTTCAAAGATGTTTGGCACAATAGGTAATAATGTGACCTATTTATCTACATTCTTTTGAACAATTATGAAATAAGTGCTAAAGCTCTGGGTGGTACTAAATTGTATAAAAACACTCAAATTATTAGAAAAGATTGTTATATCTTATCAAATTGGACTCAATTTTTATACTATGCTAAGAATCATTTCTAGATCAAAATGAGACCCCTTCGTCAAATTGGGATCCCCCCAGTGATTGGTTTGTGGTTTCCGTAACTAGGGCAGAATAGATGAATAGATTCCAAGAAGGATCGATATTACAATAGTTAATGTCAACAGTTGTTATTCGGTTGTTCATCAAATTAACGTAACCTCATATTTCACATCATTTAAATTCAAAATTCAAACTACTCCATCAATCCGGGAATTACAGGTTCAAAACCGAGAAAATTTATTCTATTGTTTGTCAAATTCACTTAAATTATATAGTATCCTTCTATAGATAAAGTTGGATATTCTTAACGTATTCCATTACAATCGTTCGGAGAATCCGGGGCATACCGGGTCCTTGATTCGCGTAACGTGGAACCATCTAATCGTATGCTGCTGCACTACGCCTAACCCTACATCATCTAACTCGATGGATGCATGTTGGTAAAGCTTCGACAGTATGTTTATCAATGTTCTGGAATTTGGTGGTGCTAAATATTACGTGGCGATTTTGAGATGCGTAATTAAATACAGATTGGAATAAAAAATATTGACACAAACAAATATGGTGGACCAATATAGGTAGGACGTGAAGTCATAGATTAATTAGAGCCAACTCTTTCTAAAAGAATGTGAACAATGTGAAATAAAAATTTTTGGTTTCTATGCTAAATAAATTGTAGGGTGATTCGGACTAAGCGGTTTATGAACCCGTAATCTACGGATTCCTCGATCGATTGTTATAATTTTTTGCACTGTACACTAAATTCTGGAATAAAGGTTTGATTCCACATCTATACTTCATCCAATGTGATGATAGTTCATTTAATATATGGCACAGTTTTAATTTTTTTGAGTTGTATTAGATTTATTGATTATTAAATGTCAGGTTTTAGAAATCGAATAAACAGAAAAAAATATTCAGATTTTTACGATAACACCATAGGTTAGTTTTACAAATGAATTTTATGTTGCACAAGTAAACCTTACTGTTGTTGGTACCTCTAAAGAGTGTTGAAACTTTTCCATATACACAAAATATTTGCAAGGTAATTATAATCTGCCATAAAAAACGGAGCATTTATAATATCATGGCACATTTTCGCAGTTCATGAAGTATACGAAATGTGAAAATTTATTCCGTTTTTGAATGCAGATCAATTCAAATTGAAAAAAGAGTCTTTAACTACAAACAAGTATTGAAAAACAGAAAACATATCTTTATTAATGTACCATCAGGTAGACTTTTATTTTTTACAATTAGTCAAATTAATTGTCATCCGAAATTGCCATACAATAACTGATGAGTTTTGAATAGAAAAACTTTGCAGTGGCTACAAGAGCAGAAAACCACCCTTTATATTTCTCTTCCTCTTTCTTTCTGATTTAGTTCAAAAAAGTTCAATTGACTATTTTAACTTGAAAAAAAAAACACATGATTGTTACTATCATGTTATAGCTATTAAAAATAATTACCAGAAAATTCTCGTAACTTAACGTTGGTTTAAATCCAGTATTGATGTGTTCAACCTGTCAGTTTTCCCACTCTGGAACACCTACCAGCCTTCACTTATTGATCCGTGTGTTAACGGCACAACTTGACTTAATTTAGTAAAATATTACATTGCATGCATCGTTTGTTTTGAACGAGTTCTCATTGAGGTATATCGCAGCATCCGGCTATATCCATCCACGTGCTTCCTGTACTAATTTTTCAACTATTCGCAACATTTTATGTCTCCGTATCAATTTTTTTAATGTGCAACTTAAATTCTCTCGACATACGCATGTATATACACCGTAAATAACAAAAATCTACTTTTTTGAGTTAAAATACATAAAACGGTCATAAACATGTATATATACGCTTCAAATCAAAACACACAAAATTATTATAAAATTTTTAAAGGCAAACATGTTTTGCAAACTTTTAAAATTTAAGTTTAAATTTTCTATATAGAAACATATTGCATATTAACTTTGAAAGCCAAACTTTTGATATGCATTTATTTATAAGGAAGTCAAAGTTGACTTTACGAGTAAACAGTTTATTGCTATACCTATTATGTATGGTTCAAGTTTTATAAATTAATTTTATTTACAAGCCCTTACGCAAATAGTCGGCATTAAAACGGTAAAATTTAATAAAAATGCGATATAACAATCGCCTATCTAGTATAGGTGTTGTACACCGGCGGAAATTAACCATTTTATATGCAAAACACATATTTCCTACTATAAAAAAAATTAACAATTCTTTTCATATAAAATATGTGTAGATAATGGTAAAATGTATCATAATCTCGTTATTATTTATTAATTTATTATATATAAATTTTAATTTGTAATTTATTTTGTTTTATAGTAAAAATGAACTAAAACATATCCTTAATAAATTCCGTTTAATTATTGTAATAACACACAATTGCGAAAGCATAAATTTATACATATTGTAATCTATTTATGTTAAATTATTCTTATTTTTTAATTAATTTAATTATAAAATTAAATATTTATTTTTGTTGAATAAACATCTTTTTTGTTATAGTTCGCCAAGCTAATGATTAATTTAAATAATAAAACAATGAACACTTTATTTCATGATGTTATTGTTTAGTAAATAGGGTTTCTTTAGCTAATATTAAGACATTTGTATAGTCAAATTAAGTTATTATATATTTAAAAGGCATCGGTATTATTATCCAGCCCTCTAAGACAATATCCGAGTCTATTAGTAAAATCAGCATTTATACTGTTTATATTGGAAATTGCACCTAGGTGTAGACAGCAATAGTTAACTTGGAGTTAACTCGACTCGATCCAAAAAAAATCTTACGTCGAGTCGAAAAACAACAACAAAAATAAAACTAAATTAAAAAAAAACAAAAAAAATATTAATTTTGATTTTTTGTGTGAGCAAAAGCTTATTTTATGTAATTTTCCCAATTTTAATTTATTAAGTTACCCCTAAAATTAATTGCATACTCGTACATCTACACATTTTTAAAAAATAATACGAGTTGACTCGACCCGCAATGTAAACCGCATAATTAATTTCAAATAATAAATTGTAAAACCTTCATAAATAAACTTCATACCTCATACCATACAACTTCATATACCTCATAAATACCTTCATACCTCCAGTAAACCGCAGCAACCTAATCCCCATCAAGAATAATTTCGTAAGCTAAATGCTTCAATCGGATTTTATAAGAATAAATATGTTTCGCAATAATAAACACGAATTTATAAAATATTTTAATTTTCTATTTCAATAATATGTATACAAAAGAGGAAGTGTGTGCATACAATATCAGAAATTTTGTACAAAAACTGAGCAAAAAAATGCCGCCCAACGAGCAATTGCAGCAGTTTAGAGATATATTGTAATATTTTTTTTTTACATTTCCGACTTATGTTTATCAAATACGTTCAAAACGAATATTTTTATGTGAATTTAACAAAAGTAATTTATTGTAAAACTATTTGAAGTGATTTGATAACCGTTCCAAGTAATTTTTAACAATTTTATTGGTACATAAAACATTTATTTACCAACGAAATGTACATGACAAAATCGTGTTATCATTTTCATTTTAGTTGTTTCTGCCCTACCTAGCCATCGTTTACTTTTTTAATTGCACTTTTTTCAAGCCAGTGTCAATACCATAAGCAAAACTCGAATTTTTCGGTTTGCTGGGCGTAGTGAATTAAAATGTTATGAATGAATCGAAATACGAAAAAAGTCGAATGAAAAATTTTCGAAAAGCAAAAATTATACAACTTTCACTTATTCGATTCGACTTTTTTCTATTCGAAGTAATGGTACAACATACCGCCCTTGGTTTAGTAATTAACGCTCTTAAAGAACCACTTTAGTTATTTTTTTTTTGTTTTTATAGTGTTACGATCTCGCCGATAGGTTTGGTGGGCACCAATTTGGCGTGGTTTTGTGATTTGGGCAGGGCATTGATTTGATGTGGATTTTCAATCACGGATTGGAAATTTGTGACTTGAATGCAATGAGTTAGTGTTGAGTTAAACTTAGGAGTCTTTACATAAGACGCGGTATGGGATTTTTTAAAAAACTGAAGAGTGTGTGAGTGTGAAAATATTGGTATGAAGTTTATCCTAAATTATAAAAATGGCGGTTAGCACAATTTTAGGAAAAAAATCATAGTAGTGAGGAAGTTTATATTAAATTTAAAAAAAAACAAAATGTTAAGTTGTATTAGAGATTGTCGAACATTTAGGCGTTTTTACAACATTGTTCCGTTCACAAATAATTTAATTTCACAATGTTCCTTTATGTTCAATTTGATTGAATTTTACGTTCATTACTCTAATAAGCGCCAATTTGTGGAGAAATTATATTACGCTAGAAGTAACTAAACATCTTTCACAGATTTTGTTAAAAAAAATTAAAAGTAGGGTCAAGAATGAATTATCGGAAAACAATAACCGGTATTATGCATTGTATTCCTACTAAGTACTCAAAATTAAAAAAAGGTAGATAATTTAAATCCCTATACATATATTCTTCTAGTGCGAACCAAAATAAAATTCTAATAGATGTTAAATACCTAAAATGACATTCTTGTGAAACCCAGCATTTCCAAGAAATATTGATTGTTAGACATTTTATATCTTAAAATTTTAACTGGTTGGCAAACTTGCCACAAAAACAGCTTGGTAGACCCACCTGTGCACTCCACTTATGCCAATTCAATTAAAATTCGAAACGAAACTTCTTAGAAATTTTGATTCTAATAAAATTCGTATCTCAAAATTTTCACCGATCGGCAAACTTGCCACTATCTAAAACGAAATTCTTGTGAAGAACGGAATTTCTCAGTAAATTTGAATCTAGGAAAATTCATATTTCAAGATTTTTACAGATTGGCAAACTTGCCACTATAATATTTTGGTAGACCTATATGTGTACTTTACTTGTCCCAACCCGATTAAGATTCAAATAGATCTCACAAGAATGTCGTTTTAGAAATGCGAGCTCCATTCGAATTTTGATCTGGTTGGGACAAGTAGAGTGCACATATAGATCTACCAAAACATAATAGTGACAAGTTTGCCGATCGGTGAAAATCTTGAGACATGAATTTTCTTAGAATCGAATTTACTAAGAAATTCCATTTTTCAATTGAATGTCGTTTTAGATATGCGAGCTCCAGTAGAATGAATAATTTTAATCGGGTTCGTTCTTGTCTAATATACATATGGACTAAAATATTATACTGACATGTTTTTTGATCGTTCAAAGTTTTATGATTCGAAAAATATTTCAGCATATTTAAATTAATATAATTTAATTTGGAGTTATATTGTTAATTTTTATTAGACTTTCACAAACGTCTATAATTATATGTAAACATTACTATTTTTAATTTAAAACTCTGAATTAAACAAATAAATAAATATTTAAATTATTATTTGAATAGAAATATGTATTTGTTGTGTTCCGAAGTCGCCTAAATGGCTGCTTTAAACCAAACACTCTTTAATTTTTGTTTTTCTTGGTTTAGGATTAATTTACCAATGTGGAAATTGCTGTTGTAGTATTTTAGTATTATTCTTTAATATTTCTCATATTCATTTTCTCATATATTCCAAAGTTCTGGAAGAAGTGAGGCTAGGCATTGCGAAATTATGTTCAAACACATCCAAAAAAAAAATTTTTGTAAAAAGAAAATGTGTAAAAGAATTTAATAAACTAACGGTGCAAAGAAATATTTTATGTTATTTAATTTGTGAAATTGTCTCTTTGTATCTTTGTACAATAACATTATAGCAATCTTGAATTCAGGTAGATTATATCGACCCAACAGTTATAAAAATGGTGATTGTGTAAAACTTTTTTTTGTGACAGCCACCATAATTTTGTCGATATTCTATATAATTCAATATAACTGGTTTATCTACTTTAAATCTTTGTTAACTAAAATCATAAACATAACATTATTTTTACCTCAAAATCACACTATAAATTTATGCATATTAAAATAACGCCCGGTACAACCTATTCACACCTGCACTGCTATACGTAGCTATATACAAACTTTCCCACCCCTTTTGTTGTATCACACATAAAAAATATTTTCCTCAAATCATATTTTATGTATAATGTGTAGTATGTGTTTACATAATTATAATCTTGATCGAATGTATTTTTTGTTCTAATTTAATCGATAGCAACATTCTCATGATTATTATTTAATTATCTTGCAATAAAAATTTATAGAGCTGTTATGTGAGGCTGATAAAAATCGATTTTTGATATAATGTATTTTATATACTTATCCTCACATGTTGCTCAAACTTGATACATGAACCCTTAAAATTTAAATAAAATTGTATCTATAATTCTGTATTCATACACATTTGTATTGAAACCACAACGAAACCTCAAAGAAAAAAAGAGGTACATCAAGAACCACAATCTTAATTTTATTTTATTTTTAACATTACCTACAATTTTCATTTCTATTTTTATTTTCTGCTCTTGTAGCTTGTAAGGTTACAAGCTACGAGAGCAGAAAATGAAAATAGAAACCTTTACCTAACAAATCAGTAAACGATGCAACAAAATCTGTAAATTTTAATAATTACCACATAAAAAAACCTCATTCCAACAACATCCACCACACTTACCACATTTTCCAGTATATAACCATTCGAATGGAATAATATAATCAACTATCATTATTTCAACTATCTTTCCAGATGAATTCACGTGATGATCCAGATAAAACGTATAAAGTACCATTACCCGATAACAATTATGCAACGGTATATTTACGTGATGCGATGTCGGTAGAAGAATTTTTAGCGAGTGCATGCGCTCGAAAAAATTTAAATCCAATGGAACATTTTGTTAGGGTTAAAAAGCGACGGGATATGGAGGATCATAATTATTTTGTACCACATCGAAATGATTTAATTGAAACTTATGTAAGTACTCTTATTATAGAAAACATAAAATATTCCGTTTAATTGTAATAATTATAAAAAGCTTTTTGGTTAAGTGCAAATTAAATTTTTTGGATTATGTTTGGTTATAGTGAAAAATGGAAAAACGACATAATTTTTTATTTGGAAATGTGTACTACATACAATACGACATGAATCTTACAAATCAGTGTTAACAATATTCCACGCCGTGGCTTTGCTTGACAGCACGTATTCGAGAGGTCTAATTTTCGATGACTTTGTCGCATAAATCTGGCTGAATTTGCTGGATTGCGTTCATTGTGTTGACTATGAGAGCTTTAATTGTTTTCTGCGCGTGCAGAATGTACATCGTGGCATGCAGAAGTTGCTTATCATCGATTTGAAGCGCTTGCCGTTGACGGTTACGGGAATACCAGCTTCGTTTAGGAAAAAGGTCAGACCAGACAAAAATCCGTACCAAACAGTGACTTTCTCGGGATGCATTTGGTGCTGGTGTATCTCATGCTTTGCTTATTCACATATCTATTCATCCAAAAATAGGCCTCGTTGCTTACTATGTTTTTTTTTTTGGTGAAATTTGGGTAATCTTCCAACTGTTCCTTCCAGAGTCCAATCAGCGAACACACGGCGCTATCTACAATCGATTACCTTAAGTTCATGGGTCGGTTGGATTGATTTTATACGGGAGACTCAAGTCCTGACGCAAAATGCGCCAATATGAAGTAGCAGAAAAGCCAAGTTCTTGTGAACGTCGAGAAATTGGCTGCTACGAGTTTTCCTTTATAGTCTCACGCATAGCAGGGATGTTTTCAGCAGACCTAGCGTTTCGGTGACTTAACAACCTGATTATTTATCGAATCGGTTGACTCGAACTTGGCCTCCAAACGGAACGTTTTGCGAAAAACGATTTGGACGATTTGCACACGTTGTTCAACGCTATAACCTTCCCAGATGATTTGTCATTCACTACTGAACAATTCACAACCAATTGGGCAGATGTTGCTTTAACAACGTTGGCTGCAATGCTAATTTTTAAACTTTTAAAGAGTACGGAACTTCAAGGCCCAAACTACACCAATAATCATTAGTTTGATCACCTCACAATTTATCTAGCAGAACAGTAATATCGTTAAAATATTTATTTAAACTGCGAACATACACCATTTTTAAAGAAGAAGTTTGTAACTACATACTTGCAAAACATCACCTGAAATATGTAGGCTTGTTAGATAAACGGAAGTCCTCTAAATTGTGGTTCTCTTCTATCTGAAAATTTGATGAATCAAACGTGCGAACAAATACACCAACAAGCCAGGTATACGAGCTCAACGGAACGCCTTCTCGTGCAGTTGGTCTCTAATAAGCAATACGAGTGCCTTTTATTTTATGTAATATATTTTCAGTAAAACAAAGTTGACGTCATCTGCTATGACATGGTACTGTAGTTATTCTACAAAGGCGCTCTTACTTTTAAACGTAGCATGGAAAAGAATGTTATCTCTGTACTAATATATCACATTTATAACGTGTGTGGGTTTTCTGGAATTTAAATTTTATTTCCAGTGTGGTGTTCGCACCTTTGTAAATTTGTATAATGACACGGGAAGTTTCACTTTCCCTCGTACAATTGGAATATTTTGCTCAAAGTAAAATTATTATGAAAATATCTTTTATAGATTTTGCACTCCAAATTCAACTTTTTACAAATCATGTTCATCAATTTCCAAATAAAATTTACCATTTTCCAAAAGACTTTCATCCTTTTCCAAATCAAATCAAACTTTATCCAAAACAAATTCACCTTTATTCAAAACATATTCATTCTTTTCCAAATAAGATTCACCTTCGTTCAAATCAAATTCACCTTTATCCAAATGATATTCATCTTTTCCAAATCAAATTCAACCGGAGACAAGATAAAACCAATAGAATCTATTTAATTTAATAAATGTATTGTATAGATTCAAATTACTTGTTATTTTTTAAATTTCTCAAAATAAAACTCAAAATAACAAGTATTCTATTTTTTAATCTTTGCAATTTGTTCTGGGTTCAAAGCACTCCCAATTTCTCGCGAATCACTTTTCACGTCCTACCTTACGCAATTGCCAGCAAAAATAACAAGTTAATAAAGTAAATTAACCTTTTCTGCGTAACCAAAATGTCCGATCTTTCATTCAAACTAGCTGCGACTTGGTAACCTCCTCTCGTTAACGGAAAAATCCGAGACGGATAGATTTCATAACAGACCCCTGGATGTGAAGCTGGTATCCGCCTATCGCCTAGAAACCCAAAAATGTCATAGTAATTCTGCTTTTTGAGTGCAATTACTATAGTTTCGAAGTAATGATAATGAACTCAGTGATTTTTGATATAGGTTTTGCACTCCAAATTCAACCTTTTACAAATCATGTTCATCAATTTCCAAATAAAATTCACCATTTTCCAAAAGACTTTCATCCTTTTTCAAATCAAATCAAACTTTATCCAAATCAAATTCACCTTTATTCAAAACATATTCATACTTTTCCAAATCAAGTTCACCTTTGTTCAAATCATATTCATCCTTTTCCAAATCAAATTCAACCGGAAACGAAATAAAACCAACAGAACCTATTTAATTTAATAAATGTATTGTATTTAAATTCTAGATTCAAAATACCAAGTAACAAGTATTTTGTTTTTTAATCTTTGTAATCTGTTCTGGGTTCAAATCACTCCTAATTTCTCACGAATCACTTTTCACGTCCTACCTTATGCAGTTTCCAGCCATAATAACAAGTTAATAAAGTAAATAAACCTTCACTGTGTAACTAAAATGTTCGTTGTTTCATTCAAACTAGCTGCGTCTTGCTAACCTCACCTGGATGTGAAGCTGGTATCCGTTTATCGCCTAGAAACCCAAAAATTCTATAGTAATTCTGCTTTTTGAGTGCAACTATTATAGTTTCGAAGTAATGAAATTGAACTCAGCGATTTAGATAACAGTAGAATTTTGGCTGGCCACTGCATAAGGTAGGACGTGGATAGCGAACCCGGCTCCAGAACAGATTGCAAAGATTAAAAAACAAACTACTTGTTATTTTGAATCTAGAATTTAAATGTAAAAAATTAAATAGGTTTGGTTGGTTTTATTTCGTTTCCGGTTGAATTTGATTTGGAAAAGAATGAATATGATTTGGATAAAGGTGAATTTGATTTGGATAAAGTTTGATTTGATTTGGAAAAGGATGAAAGTCTTTTGAAAAATGGTGAATTTTATTTGGAAATTGATGAACATGAATTGTAAAAGGTTGAATTTGGAGTGCAAAACCTTTATTAATAAACGCGTTACCTTTCTTTCTTAACAATTTTTTCATCCGATGTCAAACTTAATGGAGTTCTGGATCCGCGTAGAATAGTTGATCCGTAAGATCAAATTTTTTTGTTTGTGATTGTTCGTATAACAGCGTCTGTTTCCCCACAGGTGGTTTAAAACAATTTTTTGTAATTTCTTGTATTTTTTGTTCTAAATTTATTTTCATTTTCCAACAATCAACGTAAGCATTTAAATCCAATATAGATTGAAAACTCCCTTTCGAATTCTGCCCCTCCCGGGATTCGCACCCAGTACCTCCCGATCCAACCGCCAAATCTGTAACAGCGCATCGTAATTTATATCAAATTATGTTATTTGAACCTATTTTTACGTTTCCTAGAAGCAACATATCGCACATCTTCTAAAAAACTATCATAACACAACAAAATAGTTTGAGATAAATGGATTTTTTTTTAATTGCTAACGCTACTGTGATGCTGAGATTATTTATTATTAGCTTTAAATAATTAATAATCTGAGCATCACAGTACCGTTAACAGTTTAAAAAATTAAATTCCATTTATATTAAAATTGTTTTTTTTTTATTATGAATTTGACAGTTTTTTAGAGGATGTGCGATATTTTTGCGGTAGGGTATGATCAATGACAAGGCATCGTATAGAGATTTCTACGTTTCACTGTATGTGAAATCATGTTATTTGGACCTTTCTTTATTTTTTCAACAGAATACATCAAATGTATGGGCCCCACCACATATATTTTTTAGAATTTAAAATTTCGCTATAGATCACGATTAGAATAACACGATCTCGTATACCGGAAGCGTAGACGTTCCTACTAAAAAATAACATAATCTCGTATACCGATAACGATACCTTGTCATTGTCCCTTGAAATGCCACTACACTTTTTTATAACGAAATTCTAAAATTATATGACGCCCCATCGCATAAATATGTTGGCTTACAGAAAACATAAAGAAAAGCCCAATCAACATGGTTATCATACCGTTAAGCGTAGTTTTTTCTACGATGTCTTGTCATTGACCATAACTTCACCACTATTTATTTGTTTGTTTATAACATGTTTATAGTATTTACTACAATTTAGCAAATTACACAATCCGTTTTGAGCATTTAAGATCATTTATAATAGAATGCGCAATTAAAACTTTCCAAATTTGACTTGTGGCGTTCTTGTCGACTTTTGTTACTTTCCGCATTTTAATTTTAACCCTCATGTGAGTGAAGATAAAATATCTTAATTTGAGTAATTAAATTATTTTTTCCACGTTCGTCCAAGTTGTCACATTTCTTATTTATAAGTATGATCGTAATCTATATAAATTGAACTAGAAGTTCTTATAAAATTTAAAGTTTTTATTGGTAGTAAAACATACAAAAATGGACGTCTAAAAGTGCAAAAGTTACCCGGGTACCCACGTCACTCACATTAGGATTAATTTGTATTGCATAATCCTCAATATTCGAGTATGCTTAGACTAGCAATAATTTTATTTTATTTTTACTACACTTTTTACTATTTCGAAATTCTAAAATTAAAAAATTGACTGCCTACCGCATAAATATATTGGATTCCAGAAAACATAAAGAAAAGTCCAAAGAGGTCACATACCATTATTCGTCGACATCTCTTCAATACCATGGTATCATGGTATCACCACTACACTATTTACTAAAACTATATTTAAAAATTAAACAAATGTATGACTGCTGCATAAATATGTTGGCTTCCAAAACATAAAAAAAGGTTATGGCAAATTTACAATAGAAACATCTTCTTTGACAGTCGAACAATTTTATTTGAGCAGTCATAATATTTTTTAAATTATTCAGTGAAGCGGTTAAAAGACAAAAATTTAGTTCAATCAGGACGGTCATTTTGTGGTGCTTTATCATCAATTTATATCATTAGTGGAGACTTTTTTTGTGATAAAATTCAAAACATAAAAGTCTACAAACACAACCCTGTAAAATGAATTTTGAGGGGAAATAATGAACTAAAAGTGATAATTTGACATTTGTGGTTGAGTCCTATGAATGTTTTTTATGAAGTACCTTTCATGTAGTAGCACATAAAATTTCGTATACAAAATCCTATTTAATATATGTCCAATACATACATAAAACCACATCAAATTTGATTTTTTGTTTTATTTGAACCATAAATTTTACATTGATTTGGAAAAGTAAATAGAATTTCAAATAAGATTTTAAAGTTTAAAAATGTAACGTCAAAACAACACGAACTGTGCACCTCACTATAAGCAATTTTATGTGTATATTTCCGAACGAATAATCGTCACATATTTATTAATGAACGATTAAAATATATTTCAATTAAATTTAAAATTTTTAATTAAAATATATTTTAATTACATGCTTTAATTTAATTTACATTTTTAAAAATTTATGTACATCAAAAAAAATTGATTTTGACACAAACATTAAAACATTTTTATTTTATTTGTGAAAACGAGATAGAAAATATTGCGCTCTTTTTCTAAACGCATCAATATACGACGTGACATAATTCATCCGATTCATTCATTAATTAAGCTACGACAATTTCTTTTTATCACATTTTTTATCACCAAATGTGATAAAACACCACAAAATGACCGTCCTGGTTCCAAAAACACCCCAATGCTGACGCACAATCACTGAATAAAAACTGGCCTTTGCTAAGCTTTTTTAACTTGGTTTTGTGTTGTTTTAGGTCTCGTCTTACCGTGCGATTCTGGCGTATATTCGTAACTACAATATTTCGCATAACTAAGAGATTTCTCTTACTTAAGACTATTTTGCGATTCTGCACATACTGATCAGTTAAAAGGTTCTCTTAAAAACCTCTTACCTACCAATTAAGTGGTCTTAAACATCATAAATGTTAGAATTTTATTTTATGTTGCACTAAAACTAATAAAAATGACGATTGTGTAAAAAAAATAATTTATTAAATTATATTTACAATACACAAACTGGATTTTAGATGTAATACTTTTAGAAAAATAATTATTCCGACATTATCATTTCGGGGAGAAGTAAATATTTTGTTGTTGTTTATTTTCTGCAAAAATAAACATAACCAATTTTTGCCTAATTATTTCTCTAATGTATTTATTACAAAAATGTGACTATTAAAACATTATTTTTCACAAAAATATGTCGTATTTTATCGTTTATTTAACAATAAAAATACAATTTCAATGGCTCGCATTAATAGAAATCACAATTGACAGGTCTCCAAAAATATTTGGAGAGTTTTTAATATAAATTTTAAGAGTATTACTAGCAGAATACAAATTAAGAGATTCCCTTACAAAAATCTATTAACGTAATACCTCTTTACTGTTACCCTCTTTATAGTCTTAACATCAGAATCGCACGGTTAACCCGTTGTCGCACACTTTTAAATTGACGACCGTGCTCAGAAACACACTTTTTTGTTTTCAATTGTTTATGACTACCTTATGAAATTGAGCGTTATTTATATGTTTGGAAGTGAAAATTATCACATTTTCTCACAGTTTTTCCATCTCGACGGTCATAGCCGTCATTTGCTCATCACAACAGTTTTTCTATTTCCCAGAACAAATTACCACTATAGCCGTCATTTGCGCGAACGTGGTAGGACGGCTATAGCCGTCGTTTGTCTCTCAAGCGGAATTATATCAAATTGAAAAATATGAAAAATCTAAACAACAAAAAACAAGTGATATGTTATCTGGAATGTTACATCTTTTTATCTTCGATGTGTTACAAAATAATTAACAAATAAATGCATTAGTACACTTCGTACGAATGATGTTCATTTTTTCATTAAATAAAATATGCAGGACGGCTATAGCCGTAATTTGCGTACATATCACCAAAAATCCGACGGCTATAGCCGTCATTTGCGACAACGGGTTAATTAAGAATTTTCGTTATTCTGCTCGAAATTATAGTTGCCATTAGTACTAAAAAATGTCTTTCGTAAGACGTATAAATTTGATGGTCTTATATGAGTTTTAATTTGACGTTTCGCGTAAATCATGAAACTTGAAAATTGAAAAATTTGTTGATTGTAAATAAAATAAAATTTATTTGAACATTACACTTTTTATATTTTTAAATTGCACATTTTATATAGGTTTTAATAATTACATTAATTATAAAAAATACTAATCAATAATTATGTAATTATTTATGAATTGCATAATTTTTTCTAAAAAAAATCATATACATTTTATTTGGCATGTCTCCAAGAGACATTGGAGAGATTTCAAAACACCAACTTTGGTCTTAAAAAATATAGTCTTCACAAAACTGTTTTAATAAACAGTCTTACAAGTCTTAAAGTCAAAATTATCCTCAGAATTGGGGTCTAAATTTCGCTCGGTCGCTATATTTTTTTAAAAACTGACTACAATATAAAATCGAAACAAAAATATTTACGATTACCTAGTAGGCTAAAAATATGGCTAACGCTGGAAACAGACGTGCGAAAATTACGCATGCTAGAGTTAGAGTTTTCAATACACAACATACAATTTGTTTTTGAATTTCTGTCAAAACATTGAAAAGCCGTCGTCATGTTAGTATTAATTCATGATTTTTTTTTTTTTGTTGTGTAATGTGTAGTCAATACTGCTGTGGTGCGTTTTTTTAGAAATAGAGATAACTTGCGAAACAACGCATGCTTTGCGAAATGCAAGTGTTTTATTTCATATAAAGTACACTCCAAGAACACGATTAATTCGTTCTGTGTTCTTTAAAACCGTATTGTTCGAGACGACAAAAAAGAAAATAAGAAAAACGTTGTTTTATTTTTTGTTATGATATACAAAAAACAAAATAAAATGGAATAACGAAAATCGTGTTGTTTGAAACCGTGTAAGTTGTGAAAATGGGTATCCGTGTTCTTCCAAATCATGTTCTTCAAATATCTGTACAGGTAACCCTCCAAGACTTCGAAGCACAAGGATACCTTCCCTTGAATTACACTGTTTCATTCTAAGTACACAATTTTCGTCGATTCTCTTTTATTTTGGTTTTTGTATACCATAACAAAAAACGTAACGATTGTTTTATTTTCACACTCCCGTTTTTCGTTGTCTCGAACAACACGGGTTCAAAGAACACGGAACGATTTAATCGTGTTCTTGGAGGGTTTCCTGTATTTAGTTGAATTAACAAAACATCACAAAACAGTCGTTCTTCAATATAAAATTGATGTACAAAACCCTAGTTTCCAGAGTGGTGGTGGAAAAAATCGACTTTCAGTACTATGCTGCAAATTCTTGTTTCGTGTGTAATCCAGAAATACACTAGAATTTTATGAAAAACATAATTTGAAACTGGCACGTGTAACGAGATTACTGCAAACACAGTAAATTTAATAATAAAATACGCCTGTTTGGGTAAAACTGTGTTTGCTCTTGGGGAACGATGTGTTTGCTCTTGGGGAACAGCCTAGTATTTTCATTTGTGTGGCAAAATTAAAATCAAATATATACTCATACATATACATATTACATTGTAAACAATGCAATGAATTGAACATTGAATTTTACAATGTGAATTTATATAACATTGTAAAATTCACATCGCAAAATTCTGGAAATTGATTTTTCTTCAGTTTCTGCTGGTTGACGTCTAATGAGACATTCTGGCTCATAATGCATATTGAGACATACATTGTGTCTGATCATAACTGGCAGCGAAAACTCTTTGTTCCGCAGAAACGAAATATTTAAAGCTGATTTCTCTGTAACTAATAATTTGTCCAATAAATTCTAACCTCATCTGATGGCATTGAAAACATAACACACATATAATTTGGTCTCCAAATCTATGAATGGGAATGAGTTCAACAAATTCCAAATTGGAATTCAATGTTGTGTTACCTATTTAACAATAAGTAGATAGAAACGCTTTATTTGAATAACCATTTATTACCTTTAGATAAATAAGGAGCCACATTTTCCCGTGGAAAATATGTAATTCTGCAACCCGTGAAACAGTGAGTTATAAATTATCCACACACCATAAATTTATTAATTTTTTTTTTTTTTTTTACTTAACTTCTTAATACACGAAAGCTACTTTTAATTACTTTTCCACTACACTTCGCATTTTAAATTGATATTTTTATTATAAGCAATTTTTATCGTGGTTGTTGTTGGTATCTAAAAATACCACATTTAAATTTGTAAAATAAATAAATTTTGTTCAAACCGCAAAATTAATAAATTTTCTTCCAAAAAAATAAAAGAAGGATGTTAAACGAGCTTTTTCCATACTTCAGATTAAAACATAAACAGAGACGAAATAAGCACATATATTTATAGATAAACATGGATCTATACGAATATATAATATTTATTTATATTCCCAAGAAAACATAAAATAAAGCCACAATAATTTAAAAAAAAATATTCCGGAAAAGGAAAAAAGATTTCCATCCTCCTAACCGATATTCTGGTATACTCGTATATCATCCATCCATCCATCGTTTTATGTTACATAGCCATACATACATTATTACATCTTTGGGTGTATGACGATAAATATTTTTCGTCATCTATATTTTGAGATAACGTTTTTATCGTTATCGTTCATAACAGGATACAGTTATAAACTATCACCTAAAGCATTTGTTGTTTGTATATTATGTACGACCATTATATACTCTCAACTACTATTATATCGTTATCATCACCATCATTTTATTTTAATATTATAATATGTATGTATGTATGTATGTATGTACGAGTTTGTCATGCCACACTATCAGCAGGAAAATAAAGTGAGCAATGCGGATGAAACATTTTCTATTTTTTTGTCCTAGATAATTTTGCGTCCCCAAAATATAGAATAAAGTAAGAATATAAACAAGAAATTTCATTATATCAACATTAAAATAAAAAGAGAAAAAATAAAAAATTTCTTCAGGCCTTATGCATTTTTTCTGTATAACATTTTCCATTTTTCTGCATTATCCCAACAAAAAGCCGCACGCAATCGCAAAACGTCAAAAAAAGAATAAAAATCTTTAGTCTCAGTACATTAATTGTAATAGCAATAATATATGCAATACTGTCATGCAAAATAAGAAATGTCATACTTTATGCCACACTTTGCCAAAGCAATGAATGGAATGGGTTAGTATAAAGTATTATAAATTTAATAAACAATACTACAATCGTCTCGAGTCCTTAAATTCAACTTAAACTTGTTTGATTAATTATCTCAATGACTCTTTTAAATTAGTAGTATTCAAAAATCAAATATTTTAGTATCAATTTTCTCAATACACGGTGAAAACAAACTAGGTATATACATAGTTGAAGTTGGTTGAAGAACATAAGAAGAAGTGGCTGCAAAATGAAATTATATTATAATAAGATGGCAAAATGAACAAAAAAGATCCTTCCGTGCTTTATATCGATTCAAGGTTTTTTTTTTATTATCATTTTGCTTCTCCGAAAATTACGATGAACCCATAAACTTTGAAACATAAAATAAAATGTGAAACAACAACAGGAAATAAAATGTTGGAAGCACAGCAGCAGCAATAGCATAGCAACAATAAAATACTCCATCCCATTTTTGTTACGATTTTCTGTTGTTGTATCTTATTTATTGTTAGGTGTTATTCTTCGTTTCCCAATTTTTGTTAGTGTTTTTGGGTTGCACCGATACCCAAGAAACAAAAATTGTATATGAATTATATTCCCATTATTATTATCACTATCAGTATCACTACTGTTACCGTTATTATTATTATTGGTACATCAAAACCTCTGCTGTACTCATTTGCTTTTTCTTATTATATTCTCTATATTATTATGAGAGTCATATTTTATGTCAGCGAAACGATTTTGTTGTTCTGTTTTACTACAAAATCTTTTAAGGAGATATTAGGGATGTAATATGTAGTTGTTTTTCGATAAATTGGTGGATGTATATAATACCTCCTAAACTACAGGCTACTCTTGTTTTTCGCACATTTTTTTTTTTTTTTTTTTTTTATAAAACTTTATTTATTTATTTATATTACGACTGCTGAGTCTTGCACCCATTTAGTAATTTACATTGCATAATAAAGTATTTTGGTTAGTCGGCGTAATAATCACTTGTCCCCAGTTTCGTGTAACTCCTCAGATTTTTCGCCACTGTAAGTCTACTGACCTCCTGGTCGCGATAAGTCCAGTGGTTTGATTCTTTGCAGTCTTCTTGTTGGTGTAGAAGTCAGCATACAGCGTATGTCCAGATGTCCATGCTGGTGCAGACGTTGTAGGTGTTTTGTTGCATGATGCTTAATTTCATCCACGACAACCTCGATCTTTAGATCTCGATGGAGGTTGTCGTTTCGAATGTACCACGGTGCATTAACTATACATCGCAGGATTTTATTTTGAACTGTTTGTATGATTTTGATATTTGTTTTCTTGGCACAACCCCAGAGTTGGCTACCATATGTCCATACAGGTTTCAGGATTTGTTTGTACAGCAACAGTTTGTTATGGATCGCTAGTTCAGATTGTCTCCCTACGAGCCAATGCATTTTTCTAAATTTTATGTTTAGTTCTCTATTCTTTTTTATGTGTTCCTTCCATCTAAGTTTAGCATCTAAAGTCATGCCAAGATATTTAGCAGTGTTTGCATGCGGTACTACTATCGAGTTTATCATTATTGGTATATGATCAACTTTTAGATTTGTAAAGTTGACTTGAATTGATTTTGCTTCATTTAATTTGATTCGCCATTTCTTTGTCCAATTACATATTTGGTTAGTAGCTTTCTGTAATTTACTACTGGAGTCATGGATGTTCTTTGCGGTGTCATCTACAAAAGTCGCCATTGTTGCTTCTGTAGTTGGTATATCTCTAGTATATAGAAGATAGAGGATTGGCCCAAGAACACTCCCTTGTGGTACTCCTGCTGTTATTCTTTTTAGTTAGGAGTATTCATTCTCATACTTTACTCGAAAGTGCCTCTCTGATATGTATGATTTTAAAATTTGAAAAAATTGCTCCGGAAGATCTCGATGAAGTTTGAATTCTAACCCCTGGTGCCATACTTTATCGAATGCTTGCGCTACGCCAAGGAATATAGTTGAGCATATTTGTTTGCTTTCTAGTGATTTCTCGATTACATCAGTAATTCGATATACTTGTTCTATCGTAGAATGGTTCTCCCTAAATCCAAACTGATGTGAGGGGATAAGATTCCTTTCTTCGATAATTGGTTTTAGTCTTTTAAGAAGAACCTTTTCAAATAGTTTCGATAATGTTGGTAGCAGTGAAATTGGCCTATATGAAGCTTTATCATTAGGAGGTTTGTTCGGTTTAAGTATCATTATTACTTCTGCAACTTTCCATTGTCTCGGTACATACATTAGTCGAAATGCTGCATTAATTATATGCACTAGCTCCCTCAACGCTTTCTCAGGTAACACTTTTATTATCTGGCCCATTATAAGATCATATCCTGGAGCTTTATATGCTTTCAGATTATTCTTGATTTCCCATTTTAGTTCTTTCAACGTTACAGGTGTAATTTTTAGTTCATCCTGTTTATTTATCGGGGTGATATTTTCCTTTTCCGTTTGTTTGGGGTAAGGATGGAATGTTTCTTCAAGGTGATTTGGAAACAAATCTGCTTTCTGTTTAGCATTTCGGGCCCAATTTTCTTTATTTTTAATTGGATGAACCTGAAGTTTGGGTCTTTTAAGATTCTTAGTTGCTTTCCATAATGAATAATCAGTATCTGTTTGACCAGTTAGAGTGCTGAGGTATTTATTAACTGACTGATTTTTAATGTCGTTTATGAGGTATTTTAGTTGGTTACACAAATGGTTAAATACCCTCTTATTTTCCGTATTTCGATGTTTTTCCAATTCTTCCGTGCTTTTCTTTTATTTTTAAGAAGTTCTCTATCTTCCTCTGGATAGCTAATATTGCGTTTGACGTCAATTTTATCTAAACCGGGAGAGCGCTATAATAATGTTAAGATATTTACACTTTACCCCCACATTGCACCGAGGTCAAACTTTAAAATTAAACAACTATCAAAAAATTTAAAAATCAATTCTTGAAAATTAGGAGAGGCTTACTTAAACGTTTCTATTAAAACGTAAAATTAAAGTAAAATTTATTTTTTTCAAGTGCAACGTTTATTTCACAACTTTAAATTTTTTTTAATCATTTAGAAGATAATTAATTCAAATTTTAATTTCCAGTAAAGCAATGTATAGTAATATTTATTAACAATACTTAAAGTAAATTAAAGTTTTATGCCATTTTGAACAGCAATTCCAAAAATATTTGGTCCAACTCGTAACACGCAAATCGACTTCATAATGTTTCTGTTTTTGTTAACACGTTCGCGGACGCTTACAAAATGTGTTTAACACAAATTTGATAACTTTTGTAATTGCAATGATATTTCGTCGCGGAAAGGAATAACAAATAACAAATAACAGAAATAACAAATATGTCGTCTTATTTCATAAAAAAGGAAAAAAATTGAATGACTGTTTTGCGCGAAATTGCTAAAAAATGAAAAAGGTGTATGAATGCTATAGCATTCACGTCCGTGAACGTGTTAATATATAACACGTCATCTTCGTGGATACGCAAATCAAAAAATAAAATATGTATGTTTATCTGCCATTCCACACAGGGTTTTTGGTATTTTGGTATTTTTTTCAAGGCCAACTAGTCGTAATAGATTATGTATGTGTGTTTGTTTTTTCTGCTCTCTCTTAAATAAAATTTAAACTAAAATAAGTCAAAAATGTCCTTGAAATATTTTTTATTTAATTTATACTTGAGTGGTTGTACAGAAAATTTGTTTAAGTCACAATTAAAACCTGACTTATAGGTAAACGGGGAGAGAAACGAAGAAAAATACGGTTTCTTTTTACGTGTGCCATCAGCCTAATTAATCGAGGCAGTAGGAACAATTTTTTCTGTATTTTTCTTGATATTCGTATTTTTTTGCCATTTTTATTGAATCTACGTACCAATTATAATAATTTCAAGTTGGATGATATTAAAAATCGACTAATGTTAAATAAAACTAACAAAAAAATGCCAAAATCTAAAATAAAAACGTGCATGCATTACTAAAAAAATTGGAAAAACCATGTCCTTCTGCTTCGACAGTTTGTGCAACACTAACAAAACAATTGGAGAAAAAAATAATATTTTTGTTCTTTTGTAATTTTCTATGATAAAATTTATTTTGATTTTAAGAGGACGAGCCGGAGCGAAGAGAGAGACGAAAACAAAACAAAAAGCGATGTAAGCGGCCTGTAGTTTAGGAGGCATTGAGGTTTACCAAATCATAAACAAAAATATTTACTTTATTTAAAAATAAATCGGCTTTTTAGACAAAATACTACTTTAATGATATTCACAATGTTTACAACTTTTTAAGTCATTGAAAACAAAGAAGCCATTTACTCACAATATATCTACCAGAATTTCCAGAGGTTTTTTGATTAAGATAGTTCTAGTTCTACTTAGTAAGTTCTTGTGTTGTACCATAGGCACAAAGCAAGAGTTAAATTTTTGGAGTTTGGTAGTTGCAATCTGATGACCATTTTTTTGTTAGTACGAAACCAAACTGCCAAGAAGAAACTTAAGAAAGTCCTCCTTTTTGCAAGGGTCGTGTATTTTTACACAAGTACCTTGAGGTTAAAAATGGGTGGATGGGTAAATTTTTCTACTTTTTGTGGTAGATATATTGTGAGTAAATGGCTTGTTTGTTTTCAATGACTTATATACAATAAGTTATATACATTGTGAATATCATTAGAAATAATATTTTGTCTAAAAAGCCGAAAATTTTTTAAATAAATTTATTAATACAGACGAATTTAAAATTCCCTAACAAATCTTTACACTACTTTCGTATATCGAAAAACCCAAGATAATCGAATACTTTTTTTTAATGAACACAATCATGGTTGGGATTAATATTAAAACTCTAATTTGTATTTCAAATAAACATATAACTCTAGTTATATTCGAGAATAATAAACTATCTACGAATGAGGAAATTAAAAGATTTATTTAAAATATGATCGATTTATGGTTAGCAATATAAAATCAGATCGTTTAGAAGACTAATTTGTCTAGCGTTTCCCATCGAGAACAAGTGCTTTTCCATTTTTTAATCTACTAATTGTTGTATATTTCCTCTACTATTACTACTCCGTCTGCCAGATTTAGAAGATTTTTTAAGTAGGTTTGTGGTACTGAGCACGTTTGTTCTAAGCTCCCCACTCGTCTTTGGTAATGCTGTAGATATTGCTAAGTATTAAATGGGAGTCTGTAGTTAGGGTTCTGGTGTTGACAAAACAATCTTTCGAGTTTTCACTTTTCATTTGGAAACTGATGGTTTAGATGCAGGTCCTAAAATATTCGCGCTTCTTGTGTTCCAATTTTGTTTTGGCTTTTCTTTTGGCGGAAATATTTTGTTTAAGATCTCCTAGTGATGCAAGCAAACCAATTACTAGCACTGATGATAGATTTTGAGACACCAAGTCATACCTAAAATATGTTTTAATAGTGAGTTGCTTGCTACAAGCAACGCCTGTCTAAGCTGCCCCTATAACCTGGAGAACAGACGTTTGTTACAACAATGACACAGAGTAGGCTAGATTAGAGGTTTTGTACTTTGGCACATGCATATAAACATTTTTACAACTTTTAATTATTTGTTTACAAACAAAAAATATTACTAAAATAATGTGTAAAACAAGTAAAAAAATATAATTAGGTACTAAAAGTATTAAACCTATTAGGTCTACTGCAGTTTCGTTGTTTTGTTTGAACAATAATGTGTTTCTATAATACTAGGCAGGGATGTTCTAACATTACCTTTTTCAATATTTTATCGAACTTTAACTTCTGTCCCGATTATCAATTATTTCTTCCCTATTACTATCACAACCTACTAGATTATGTATATTTGAACAATATCTATTTCACTAGTTTCGTTTTAGTATCGAAAATTAATTACATACATATTTGATAAAAGAAATGAAGTAGAAACATCACAATGTTTCAATCTAGCAGGCTGGTAAATGAAATACAAATTGAAACGTATAGTTTTAAAATTTCCAACAAGACGGAGCTAGATTTTTTAAATATTCGGTCACTTAAAACACACATTATATCCTCATCTTTGGTTAACAAGTTGTGGAACTACGTTAGTGAATAATAAGAGAACATTAGTATGTACTAAACATTTTGTTAATCACTTTTTTTAACGAAAATTGAAGAAAACTGCTGTTCTTACGTTACGTTGTATTTAACAATACAAGCATCGTCAAATAAGCAAAATATTACCGACTACAGTCAAAATGTACTGTCATTACAACTTGAATTTAGAATTGAAAATCAGAGCACGTTAGAACCAAAATGCAATCGAGGTCATGAATGTGCAACCTGCACTTGAAACATATTCAATTATCGATTTTTATATACGATTAAATCGAAAATACAGATTAAACATAAATAAATTAGAACATTAAAAACTTAAAACAATAACAATTTAAATAAAAATTGGGCAATTTTAAAATTTAAAAGTGAGGTTACGTTAAAAGATTTAATTGAAAAAGAACAAAAAACTGAGCATGCAAAACCATTTTCGATAATATGATTTTGTCACACACAAGTAAAATTAAGAAATGGCTTGAAGAATTTAAAGATTTACAATCTAAGTAAGTAATGTCTGTGTTTTTATGGTTCAAGAAATAACCGAAATTTCGAAAAGTGTGTTAAGCTTTATGTTTCCGGTTATTCTATTATATCAGACTGGCTAATTAGATTAATTGCACAAAGTAGTCGTATGTGATCAAGGTTCAAATAATTGAGCAGCATTTGAAAATATGGCAGCTACCAGTAATTGCGATTTTTGATTATATCTTTAATTTCAATTAAATTCAGCCACTTGTCAGTCCGAACAGGTTGACTGATCAGGATAAAACTTCATGCTTAAGGTTTTTTTTAAATTGGCAGATCCCAAAGAAATTTGGCGGATGGTAGGAACAAATCGATTCTAAATTAAATTAACAACAAAACTGGTCCATTTTATTTTCCACCAATATAAGTGGAAATGACGAATTTTAAAAATTCCTTTTTATAAGAACTTTTTTGCAATTATTTTGTATAATATAGGATTTACGAAAAAACTATTTTTGCCAATAAAATTATAAATTAAATTTGGCAATAAAATTGGTCCTTGACAATTTTAGATAAAAAAACGTTTTTTTTTTACCAAGTTTTCGGGCTACTTAGTTTTAGAAACATTCGTCTTCGATGAAAACGATCGTGATCAAAAATCTGAAAGTCAATATGATTATATTGTATAGAATGTTGACGAGCCAATATGAAAATGGGGTATAGAATTCATGAGAATCAAATGCAGCGAATGATACGATACAATTTTTAGTTGCCTTTCAGTCACCCAGTATTCAGGTATTTATGTACATTCATGGTAAAAGAAACTCGAGTGTTGACTGCAACATATACACCCCTTCATTTTTTACATGATGTAGAGAAATAAATTAAACAGTTATCAATTGTTATCAGTTACATGTGGCCCTATTCTGGTTTTCCCCGGGAATAGGGAATTGGGAATTAGTGACGTGTTTCTAGCAGTTGGGAATTTTGGTTTCCCCAAAGTGTATTCCGGCGTTTGGGATTTTTTTTTATTGGGAATTTTATAGCAGTGTTGACGTTAATTCTTCCCTATTACTTTTTTGGGGAATTTTAATTCGTATATTTTTGACTTTTTAAATCTTATTTTTTCTAATAAATACGTATTTAAGAATAAATTAAACTTGTAATTACCAGTGGCCCTATTCTGGTAATTGCCCTGCAATAGGGAATAGTTTCTTTTTGTAGCAACTATTCCCTAGATAGTTTCCCCAATTCCCAGTTTTCCAAAAGTTAATTCTTTTGATTGGGGAATAAATTTACCGGGAAATAATTTAATTAGTCGCGGTCGACACGCGATCGCAATTTAACAAGAAAACTAATGTCTAAATATAGTTTACTAGGTTTAATTGGTTCAAGTTGATATTTTAATCGAATTTTACTTAAAAAATATTTTTTTTTATTATAGTAAAAAAATTGGATATTGATATTTCCATTTGATATAACCATTTCAGTATAAATCTAAAGCCATAATATTGCTAAAGTAAATACAATAAATTTCCGTTAAATTCTATTCCCAGTTGATTCCTTCGTTAAAAACAGCTGTCTTATTCTGGTTTTCCCCGGGAATAGGGAATTGGGAATTAGTGACGTTTTTCTAGCAGTTGGGAATTTTTTATTCCCCAAAGTGTATTTTATCGTTTAGGATTTTTTTTTATTGGGGGAAAAAATTCCATTCCTGCTATAGTTTTGACGTTAATTTCGTACATTTTCGAATTTTTAAACATTATTTTTCCTAATAAATATATATTTAAAAATAAATTAAACTTGAAATAAGGTTGCAATATGTGTTTTAATTTATAAAAACCAAAATAAAAAAAAAATGCCCGAAAATTTATTCCCAGTCTACCAGAATATACTTTTGGGAACGAGAAATAAATATTTGGGAATTAGTGCAATTTGTATTTACACCAAAATATTTCCCTAATTCTCAATTTCCTCGGAAAGCCAGAATAGTGCCACAGGTATGGAATAGGAAACGTCAAAACTGCTATAATGGGGATAATTTTTTCCCAAAAAATGGTTTTCCCAAAACCCAGAATACACGTTTAGGGAAAAGGAATAAAACTGGTACACTGGTTTAAAATTACCGTTCTCCGGGAATTACTAGATAGGGCCACAGAATATACATTTGGAAATGAGAAATATAGTTTGGGAATTAGTGCAATTTGAAATTACAACAAAAATATTCCTAATTCCCCGGGAAAGCCAGAATATAGCGAATAAAGTAATAATATAGCGACAATAAAATGTCAATCAAAATAAATCAAATCATCACTTTAAAATATGTTACTCGTTTTCTATAACAGTTACATATTTACTCATATGATCTACAATTACTGTTAGGCTGCTTAATACTAATCGTTATACGTAAATAAAAAGAAAAAATAAACGAAAGTGAGGTTATATACACTATCTAACACGAAATTTCGGTGAAATCGATTGGTCCCGTGCATTAGTTTTATCAAAAGTTGAAATTGTTAGCCCACGTTGTTAGATATAAATTGTGTCGAAAATTTTCATTTATAATTGTTCACAAGCTTCACAGGGTTAAGCCTTATTTTCTTATTTTTAGTTTACTATAAAAACGTGGAATATCTAAAAGTTTTTTTGTACTATTTGTAACTTGTAAACATAGAGAAATATTTTAATTTTGAACGAAATATTTACGAGCAAAAACACTTAGCAATGTAAGACATTCAATAAAAAAATGGATAATTTTTAGGGCTTAATAATTTTTAGGGCTTTAATTCGCTCGGTAAAATGCATTATACACTCAATACTGATCCAATATTGTATTTTTATATTAGAGTAAATATTTTATATCTACTCTTCGTTTAATCCGCAGGCTTTTCTCGTTATTAAAAAAAAAATTTTGGTTCAATTAAAGTCCAAACCACATAAATGTATAGTATAGTATAGTAATAGTGTTTTTTTTTCGGACGAAAATAAGTTTGAAAGAAATACACAAATGTGAAAGTTGGTTCAAAACACATACAAAAATACATTTTTGACATGATTCTTTTGCCTTATCCACACAATTGAAAAAATGAAAAAATGAAAGGGTGAATATTTTGTGGTCAACGTACGGCTTTCCTTTACCCACAAAGTATTATTATGTTTTCTTTTATTTAATATTATTAGTTCGTCGTGATAGCTGGATTATGAAAAACATTTCTGAATTTCCCAATGGACTTTCTTCTTTGCCATCCTCCTTTAAGATCCCTACTGAAGCAGAATGAATACATTAAGTATATCATTCCAAGAATGATATCTGAATTAAGGCATCTTTTGAATTAAGATTTGGCTCGAAATAAACTTGTTTTCATTTGAAGTGAAAATGTTCTGGAATGTTTTGGTGAGATGGTTTGGTTTTATTGTCCTGTAATCCTCTTAGTAGAAGCTGTCAGCATCAGCGAACACTTAGTGGTCTAAGATATACGCTGTTTGAGCCATTCTGGTAAGTTGTAAGTCCACTAACATTTTAATGACCACTCATAAAGTTTAGGCGGGAATTGTACAGCGTTTTTGTGATCGAAGCATCTTATTCTCTCCTAGACTGGTATGCAGAATATCTAAACTTTTTTATGAAGTGCCAAATTAAAAAATTTACCCACATAAAAAATAAGTATTTTGCGCTGTCATAGTAACTATGGTAACATGAGCGCTGTTGTACTGCATCTAGTAGAAGTAAATATTACGAATTCAAATTATGACTTGAACCTTTTGAAGGGTTCCAAGTACACGATTACAGAGTGTTTTTAATTACTGACCAGGAATAATTACACACCGAACGTGAATTACAGTACAGTTATGTTTGACGTTTATTCTAGGAAAATTGCACAAGCAAATATTACTGTGTAGGTTACGAACGTTCAACATATTTAGCACCTACAACAGTGGGTATTTAGTGACATCGCCAATATAGATAATCACCTTAAATGCAGTCAACTAACAAAAGTTATCTAATGTGGGTGAGAATTGAATATGTATTAGGAAAATTATCTAAAAATTTCGGGAACAAAACTAAACCAGCGCAAACATTACGCTACCCTGTCTTCATATTTATTTAATTGTCAACGTCCTGAATCTTTATTACAATTTATTATTAGTATTTTGTGATATTCACAAAATAAAATAAAGCTGGTTTTAAAACCAAAAATATATAATATTCGTAAATACTTTATTTCCATAATGCACTGAACAATGGTCATCTCATTTCTCTGTTAGTACCTACATAGAACATTCAATTAACTTGAAAATATCTGTTTATGTCAGATTTTTTTTGATTATTTGTTTTTATTATTATTCTACGAGCATTTAGATTTCATAATTTTATGTTTTTTCAGCGATATTTATTCTTGATAAAACTGTGGAGGGGGAATTATAGAAAAATCTTTAGCCATAATATTTACATCATAAATACATATTTTTTAATTAGTTTATTTCCCAAGTTGTGCTGAACTGTACACAGTACACACAGACAATACCTATATCTACATAATATTTTTATTACATATATGTAACAGAAAATTTTATGTATGTGATTTAAACAAAAACTGTATCTAAACAAAATGTATGTAGGTATGTACAGTATAAAAAAAATAATTTCTAATAAATTTAAAATTGTAATTACTACCCAGTGTGATTACTACACACACAAAATTGTACCCAGATATCCACAATACTGATAAATAGTTATACATCGTAAATAGAACCAAAATATATTTTTGATGGACAAATTTTTTATATACATTTATAATGCTATTTTTAGATATAAATCAAAAATATTATGTTGTATTATTTACATAAATAATTTAGGTCATCATTTATCTGTATTGTAACTATAGATATGTTTATTAGATCGGAAATTCTCAAGTTAGCTAAGGGTACAACTATTATTCTATCTATTAGTATTGTATATTTTATATATGATGACGTAAATCCAAAAATAATTACATATAGAAAATTATTTATTTTATTTTGCCCAAACAAATTATATTTCCAAATGAATAAATTTTTATTGCAATTTAAAATACATATTTTTAAAACCCTCGAGCAACGCTGACAAAAATAAAATAAAATTTATTCAAATGTATGCACATTACAAGAAAATTGAATAACCAAAAATTATACATATATTTACGAGAATTTCACTCCTTAAATGATATTTAAGTTTTGGTCCGAAAGCCGAACACACATATAAAAAGTGTCGCTGTTTTATCATTTTAGTTAGTGTACCTACTAAATACATATAAAATAATAATTTACACTGACAGGATAAGTTATTATTATTTATCTATAATATAATTTTTGTAAGAATATTTTAAAATAAATTTATTTTACTTGTTTAGCCTTGAGGATAAAATTGAACATAATATACAACAATTGAAGAAACAATTTAAAATCTCAAAAAAATATTTTTACCCACCCCTTGTTTTGTGTTAATGATAATAGCTAAAATATTCCGTGGGGCGTGTAAAATGGATAATAATTCAAAGCTTTATATATTTCTAAGTGTGCGTGATTGTTCTATCTCAAACTTTTTATCTGTTTTAATTTTACGTGCGTGAAAGAAAACAAAAGTAGGCACGGAAATCATTATAACATGACCTAGCATAAGTTTTATGTAATGTGTGATAATTGGCAATTTTTATACATTCAATATACATACTTTTAATATAAATAAACAAAATTATGAACATTGCAATATTATACAACCAGTGGCCCTATTCAGACAGGGGATAGTTTATAAACTAAAACACGTCTGCGACCTTATTGCAAGTTTAATTTATTTTTAAATATATATTTATTAGCAAAAATAATGTTTCAAAAACAATGTTAAAAACTGCTATTAAATGGAATTATTTTTTAAAATTTAAATTAGCTTTCCTTGTCAAGAAGTCAACCCATAAATTTGTAACTTTCGAAATAGTCGCTCTAGCGGTCAATGGGATAACTTTGCGTATAATAATTTATTTTCTATTCCTACAAAAACCTAGAATAAAACTTCTGTTTGGAATTACATTTCATTCCCACTGTTGGCACTGTTGTTGTAAAATTGCAAAAGTAAGGTCAGCTCAATGGCACCAACGGATATTGGCCTTATTACAATAATTTCTTAACTAGATCTAAATACTTCTAGAAGATTCTAAAAGTTTTTTTAAACTGCATAATAATAATAAATTATTGACACAGCATTTTGTAGCGTTATTGTCAAAAAAACACAACAATAACAAAATTAAAAGAAAAATAGACCTAGAATAATTATTGAATAATCATTTATTATGATTTATAATGATTATGAAGACCCATTCATAATCATTATAAATTATAATAAATCTTACTGTATTTATAAATAAAAGGAAAAAAAATCATTTATTTTATATAAACCAAACCCAAATATAAAATAGTAACTATAAAAAAATTAGTTTGTTGTTCAACGTCATTTGATTTATTCTAAATGCATAAATCTTCTTGAAATAACCAATGAAATGCTGTCCGATCTTAATTACGATGCTAAAATACTCCATCACAAATAATACTTCTTACTCCATTGATTATAATTCAGTTCCTAAAAAGAACAGCTTATGAACAAAAATAATTATAAGTCTTAGCAACTCGCGGTTGTCCAGTACGTAGTTTTTCCACTTAAAAAGAATAAGGGTCGTATCGACAGACGCAAATACAAGTTGTAGCTGTAGTCGGTGATTTTTCGAAATTGATGTGATCCCGGACAAGTGGTGCAGTGGTTAAAGCTTCGGCACTTGAACCGGGAGGTACTGGGTTCGAATCCCACCAGAGGCTGGATGCAAAGCTAATTTTCGTCATCGATTACGATCGGTGATATTGATAAACACAACTAAGACCCTCTGTTGGAGTGCAGAATTTAGCGCCGACCCACCGTCCAGGTCAGTGTACAGGTTTACATGGAGCTTGCAATGTGCAGGTGGTATACTGTAATTTGTGAATGGGTGGACTGTGACGCCCCGGTGGCAAAGTGGTCAGCATGCTTGCTCCAGCGACCGGAGGTCCCGGGTTCGATTCCCAATGGTGACAAGGAAAAAAATTCACGGCTGGTTTAGGATCAATCACTCATTATCCGAAATGAAAATACGATTATGAAACCTCATTTGAGGCGGCCAAATCCCTTGATGGGATATAGTGCCAGAGAGAGAGAGAGGGTGGTCTGTGCGTGAATGAAAGAGGGATTAATTGACCTTCAAAGGACATTAAATCCACTGGACAATTAATACTTGTTTTATATATAAAAAAAAATCCGTATTTTTAAACAACACTATAACTGCAAATTAATTCACTCAGTTCATTCTCAGTAATTTTTAAACCTAACTAAAAGTGTCAATTTATACGTAATACAAAATTAGACTCAAATTATAAAAAAATTACAACACAAATAAATAATAATTTGATGATTAATAAATTAAAAACATTCCGAATTGCAAAGTTTAACTTCGCGTGGATATCAACGATTACAACATAATCATCATTTTAAAGTGTCAATCTATTAAAAAGTCAATTTAGTCGTATTTGCGAATTAATTGTCGTCTGTCGATTTGGCTCTAAATGTTTGCCATGACCACGACAAGAATACACAATAATATTAAAAAACTTTTTGTTATTCTAGGTGATATTTACCTAGATGTAAATATTAAGAAAAATTCGCTTAACATTTGAATATTTTTCAACACACACTAAAATATACGTCATCACAAGCTTAGTCATTAGTTAGCATAAAAAAAATCCTAGTTCACTAACTATCTGGTTATAAAATTAGCATACCATTTCATGGTTGTGAATTCAAATCCATGCATTATCCTCTAATGCATCCAATTAAACTTTAATCCCCTCATATGATCAAGTGACTGTATCTCCTCTTCGCGGCCAATGGAAATCGACATCATCGACAGTCGTGACGTGTTACCGCAATGAACTTTCATTTAGAGACGAATGGGACAACCAAAAAATATCTTGCAGTTACATAATATCTATTAGAAAATTCAGAACTACCATATTCCGAAAGGTTAAGAAAAACAGGTTTTTATTAATTTTTCGTAAAAACTATAATAATTCTAAATTCAAATTAAATAATTTTATGATCTGGAATAATAAAAAAATACAGATAACCCCCCTATATAACACGGTACTCTTATAACGCGTTTTCGGTGTAAAATACGTGATAATTATACGAGGAACATGAAATCACGTAGTACCCCTTTTCCTACCAGACAAATTTTTTTTGTCCAACCCACACAAATGTATGTGTAAATAACGACAAATATTCATGTCTTCCGGATTTTTAACGGAATTTAGTTAAATCGGAATTATTTTATTTTTGATTATTTATTATTTGTTTTTGATTACATATTAATTATCTTACTATTATTATAGTTATAGTGTTATTTTTCGGACAAATAAGTGGAATGCACAAATGTGTATGTTGATCCAAAATAAACGCAATTGTGATGACAGGCAGGAAAAGGGATATTACGCGGGGATTTCTCACGTTCTATTTCTGCACTGTGAAATTTATAATGATTAGTACAGTTCATAACCAGTTTCGCGTATGTTTGCACAAAATTCGATATAAACCCCCTTTTAACGAGAAAAGTGAAACATGAATCATTACGTACATAACGCGTTAAACGGGGTCCTACGAGCGCGTTGTACGAGCATCGTACAACGCGTTTTCCTATAACACGGAACGAATCTACCGTGTTATAGAGGGGATTTCTGTATTTTATTTTATTTCTGAAATCATCAACAAACAAGAATTATGTTTATTTTATTTTATCCATGAGTGATGCAATCAGAAACTAAATAGGAATCTATAGGATAATAAAAAAATTCAAAATTGATCGCTACAACTTAACTACGTTATTACACAAACAAAATAATACATTTTAGTATATCACCAGAGCCACCTAGATATAAGAGCCGCAATATTGCGCCATTTTTTATCGTAAGCTTTAAATAGAGCATGTCGGTCCGTTGGTGTTTTATCACATTTAGTGATAAAAAGTGTGATAAATAGAAATTTTCGTAGCTTAATTCATGAATGAATCGGATGAATTATGTCACGTCGTATATTGATGCGTTTAGAAAAAGAGCGCAATATCTTCTATCTCATTTTCACAAATAAAAAAAATGTTTTAACGTTTGTGTCAAAATCAATTTTTTTTTTGATGTACATAAATTTTAAAAAATGTAAATTAAATTAAAGCATTTAATTGAAATATATTTTAATTTTAATTTTTAAATTTAATTGAAATATATTTTAACCGTTCATTAATAAATATGTGGCGATTATTCGTTCGGATTTATACACATAAAATTTCTTATAGTAAGGTGCTGCTATAATTCGTGTTGTTTTGACGTTACATTTTTAAACTTTAAAATCTTATGTGAAATTCTATTTACTTTTCCAAATCAATGTAAAATTTATGGTTCAAATAGAACAAAAAATCAAAATTGATGTGGTTTTATGTATGTATTGGAGATATTAAATAGGATTTTGTAGTTTAGAAATGTAACGTGAATTGTGCACCCCACTATACGAAATTTTATGTGCATATGTTATATCACTTACATGAAAAGCACTTCATAAAAAACATTCATATGACTAAACGACAAATGTCAAATTATCACTTTTAGTTCATCATTTCCCCTCAAAATTCATTTTGCAGGGTTGTGTTTGTAGACTTTTATGTTTTGAATTTTATCATAAAAAGTCTCAACTAATGGTATAAATTGGTGAGAAAGCACCACAAAATGATCGCCCAGAAGCTTTTGTTCTTCCCCATAAGAAGCAGCTCACTTAATATAATAACAGCTTAATTTTAATATAATAACGTTTTAATTGGTTTCATAAATAACATATAATTACAAAATCAACATATTTGGAAACATATTCATGAGAAATTTTTTTTTTGTTTGATTAATTTAGACTCCGCTAGACGTGTAGTTTGTCGTTTTGAGTGACTCGTTTACTATAAAACCAGTGCTTGGCCAATATGTGTATTATGTTAACTACCGCATTTACTTCAATACCCAATCGGCGTTTTTATGTTTTTGCTAAAACTAAAATTTTAATTACTTCTTTCGCCTCAAGTCACTTATTGGTGTTCAAATTGCATAACATATAACTTTTCATACAACTAACAGATTTTTGTTATCACTTGGAACGACAACGACAACTAATGGAATCGAGGTGTTATAAGTTAAAAAATTTTAAGTTTTAAAAAAACTCCCTATGTTAGTTCGTGTGTTTGTTTAATATTCTAAGAAGAGTTGTGGTTTATTGATTGCAAGTAAAACTCATCGTTTTATTCCCAGTTCATATCGAAAAGAGAAACATTCATTTATAAAACAGAAGTGTTTAATTGGATGTTTCCACAATTTGCGGAAAATCAAAACAACTAAATAGGTGAATAGTTCAATTCCATAGAAAAGCAAACAAAAATTATGTCTCTTAAATATTAAATAATAATGGCTGATTTTCATATATGTGTTTTTTGAATATGTTCTTAATCGGATAAAATAAAAGTTTTAATTACTCAATTAAATTTTCATTCACAAATATTAATCAAAAAATTGGGCATTTTACATTGTTTCTTATGTAAACAAGGAAAAATACACTATTTAATATAACCGGCTCTTTAAAACGTACCTAGCTCTGATATCACACAATGGGCGCTTTCAGGAACCCTATCATGATTAGTGAAATCATCGCCAATTTCATAACTTTCACTTCAAATTTACTCTACATGTTCTCAACTGCGACTGTTCGAGTGTTTGTGCGAATATTTAGAACCACACTATTGCACCGATTTATTGAGCACAATGTAGCTCATATTTTTTTTATGATTAGGTTGGTCGTCTGCGAATATTTTGCTTAAAGCTAAAAATATTTTATCTTTTATAGGCGTAATTCGATTAGTGGAAAAGTGTGATTCTAAATATTCGCAAAAAATTTCGCACTCGAACAGTATCCATGAAAGCGCCCAATTAGTGGTGGAAAACAATCGAATAGCTGAACTAGCGATAGTGAAATTAAAGAAACAATCGATAGCAAACGCTCTCGCAACTCGTTCGATACGATAATTATTGATGAGAATTACGATTTACAAGAACATACGAATATGAGTACTAGTAAATTTTCATCTGGCACAAATAAAAAGCTAGAAAACTCGATACAAAAATAAGTAATAATAAATAAAATGGTATGGATTTGGCAGATATTGTGTTTCATATAATCATACGAGTACATAAATGCAATATATTATTAAATAATATAATGAAATAAAAACAAATGATTTCGAGCAATTTTTGTGTGTTTTATATAAATATGAAAATTAGCGGTCCTTTTAAATCACCCTGTACATTATGCCCTAATGTTCAGGGCAAACGACAGATTGATATGATTTATGATTTTTTGGGTTAAGCTTTGTCTAATATTTCCTAAAATATCATGTTTAAATATTGACATTTTATGACATGGTTTAATGGTTGCGAAAATTAACAGATATATCGAAGCTTCCTGGCAAAAAAGACATAATCTACTAAGGCCGTTCTTCGAGTTTTGCTAACATTTAGCTTATTTGATTAGTATCGCAATTCATAATTAAGCATTTTGAGCTAGAATTTTCAGAGTCTAGGTCGAGAAGTTTCTCCAATTGAAACCGGCCATTAAACGTAACAGTCTTCTAACGTAAAGCTACTGTATTTCGACTAGCGATTACGCTAATTTGAATTAAATTTTTATTGAAATTTTCCTCATAATAACCAAAATGTTATAGCCGTGAGATATTTTGTAAATGAATCCTATTAAATTTTTTATGCATTCACTCATAATCTTGCTCCAATGAGTTCTTTTAATTTTGAAAATTACAGACGAGGTCTTAAAATGAAAAAAAGACTTCCGTCGTTTTGAACGGATAACAGCTAGTTGATTTATAAAACTTGATATACTATGACAGTCATGATAAAAGCCCATCAACTTGAAAACATATAAGCTCTTGCTATGAAATAAACTATAAACAAAGAGTAAATTATAGAGTTATTAATCAAGCCGAATTCATGTTAACTGAGTAAAAATTCTGAAATTACCTCTTTAGGATCTAAAATTTTATGTACTGTTATGTTATTTTATTTTTCAATTCATTTTATTATTATTAATAAAATCGTCAAACCGTTAACCTCAAAATACGGTTTATATTAAAAACTATAAACCGTATTTTGAGGTTAACGGTTTGACGATGAATTGAATTGAGTGTAGAAAATATGTTTAAATTTTAAAATTAAGCTTAGAGCAAACTTAAATTCTAATAAGTGTCAGAGCTCATGTTGTGTCAGTGCATAGTTGTGTTGAATGTGTTTATTTTATATTTAATGAAAAAAGTTTCACCATATTATTAATATTTCGAAATTAGAGAATTTTGCGAACTAGAGAAATATCCGTGTTCCAAAGCTAAGCTTACAAAATCTATGAAAAAGATATTACATACTACAACAAATTTAAAATAGCCCTTTTTAGTTAAAATATGGTGAAGTAAAATGGCATATGTTACAATAAACCATACTCTATTGGAACCGGTCTCTAGATGCTCTAGGTTGTGCAACGACTAACCAAATTAATATTTTGATGTAAATTTACCAAATACAAAAACTGTTATATGTATAAAAATGATACTCATATTCGTTTTGAAATAAAACTCCAACAACACTAAAAGTTTTCCAAACAATCCCCAAAATTTAATTTTAATTAAGCACAAATAAAAAAATTTTACAATATACATATTAAAAAATTAAACCACAAAGAAGTTTATATATTATGATGCAATTATTTCCAGGTGATAGCACTACATTACTGAATAATATATTATTTTAACATTAAATTTTCTCTCACTATTTTTACAGCTTCATACACATGAAATTGTTGAAGTTTGTGCAAAAATTTTATATCAAGTCGAATTACAACGAACAACTTTAGAACAAATGTGGGGCTTCTCGGTTGAAGCTGAATTAATAGAAAATGCTGATCGACAAGATGAATTATGCTGTTATGTTAGTCGTGTTGAAGATAAAAGCGTTGCTATGCAAAATGGTAAGTACATATTTTACATAAATACATGAATTTTTTATTTTTCCTTATTTTACCATTTCATTTATGCTTAGCACATAACAATGGTTTTTTGTTCCTTTATATAAGCATTTATATAAATATGTATATATCATGAATAAACAACTATAAAAAACTACTGTAACGGAAATAGACAAAAACGTATAATACACTACCATCTTTCATCATCGTTTGAAACAAAAACGATACAAGACTTAATGTGTTACCAAACAAGGAATATTTTACTGACGCCATTTTGTTCAGTTTAATCAAAATCGCACATTTAACGTATGCCAAATACACTTACAGTAAACAAATAAAATGAAATAATTTTTATAAATATTTATAAAATGTTCACACTGCAGCACCATTTTGCCTTCAACTTATGCTGGAAAAAATTTAATTTATGCATAAACATCAACAAAAAATGTTGTGTTATGCCATGCAAATTCTTACTTCTTATTTACATTTTACACTATACGAAGATACAACACAAATAAGATGTAAAGCAAAAAAATCTGTTTCCACTTCTTATATTGCCAATTTTGTTCTTACATTTTCTTGATGTAAAAATGAGAGATGTTCATCACAACACAGAAAAAAAATTAAAACGAGCTGGAGTAAATTTTTCTTATCCGATATTTTGTTTTCCTTATCATCAACGTCGTCATCATCTTCATTGTTAAGTGATATAATATTATTTTTACGTTTTTGTTTGGTGTTTGTTTGCCTGCTTGTTTCTTGTTATAAAGTATACAGCGTGACTCATAATTAAGTACAAAAAATTCGGGAGGTGATGGACGCCACTAATCTGAACAAAAAATTATATGAAAGCTCATATCCTATCTATAACCGTTATAGAGATAACAAGGTCCTACTGTAAAAGAATTCACTTTGGATTTCAATCATAACTTAGAAACTATATACTCACAAATTTCTCAAATAAACGTTTTCTTATCGCAAATTAGTTAGTTTATCACACACATGTATTTTACTATAGAATAATAAAGTTTTTCCCGATTTCTTACGTTTTACGTATAAAACTATTGAGCTTGATTTTATAATTGGAAAATATGTAACTGATCAGTACGATTGTTGGCTTCGACTTTCGTGTCAAGGAGTCGGTTATTTTTTCCATCCAAATGGAACTATGCAAATTATAAAAATTATTATATTTATAAGTAATTTAAATTGGTCTTGTTGGGGGTCGCGTAAAACCGTCCATGAATAAACACACTGAAATTGAAAGATGTTTGCCAGATGAATGATGCACCTCAGTCAGAAGACGTTGGAATTTGATACAAATTTGGAAGCAGCCGATTGCCAGGAAAATATCTATACACGGAAAGAACAGCTAGATGAAGTTTTAGATGTCATTATGAACTTCGCACCCTGTTTGAATGAGCTTTTATGCTCAAAAAGGGGTGTGGAATTCACGAAATTTTTGTCAATAAATAAATTTAAAAAAAATGAGTAATACCTGAAAAATACAGTAAATTTTCCAAATACTTTGAAAATTTGCAAAAAAGATTAAGTTAGTAATACACTTTTTAAAGAAATATCGAAAAAATATAGATGTTCACACTTGTTTTAGTGTGAAGTGGACTTTAATCATTTTATCTAATTTGCGATGATAAAACGTTTATTCGAGAAATTTGTAATAGGTTTATTAAGTTATCAGTGAAATTCAATGTGACTAATTTTGTTTAGGGTATGTGCGGTTATATAATTTTTTGACAGATTACTGTCCTCCATCACTTCCCGAATTTATTATGCTTACGTAAGGGTTATCCTGTACAATATATTGTGCAAGACACATATAGGTACATTTATGGTTGAGAGAAAAGAACTCGATTGATGACGATAGCGAACAGGAACACGGCAAAATGGGAAATATTATCTTCGTTTATCTTATTTTATCTTTTAGACAAAATAAGACAACAACAATATCACGTAACTTGCAAAGAAACTTCAAGAATAAGAAAAAACGTAGCGATTTGCCTTATCTTTATTCTGTATACGATATACGTATGAATATCTGCCTACAAAAACAATGATGTCTAAATTTATTGAAGAGCATTTTTCAAACTCACAGAAAAATTATGCAATATATCTCGAAACTATACAAGTAGGGAGATTACACCAATAACAAATCGTTTGAATGAAATCCAAAAGAATAATCGTCGCATTTTCAAAAACAATCGTTTAATCAAAACATTTTATACCGCGCACGCTGCAAAATCCAATCAACACAAAACGTATAGGTCACGTGCCTAAATTGTTAAAAATATCAATGACAAATAATTTCAATTTTTCCGTTAGCAGCTCATTTTAATAATTTTAAATAAATTATACTTGAATCTCGATAATTCGGGATGAGTGGGACTTCCCGGATAATCAAAAATGCCGGTTAATCGAATTATGTGTTATTAGAACTAAAAAAAATCCCAGTTAATCAGATGAAATTCAGATTAACCAAGAGACTAAAAAATCCCGGATAATCGAAGTTCACGGATAATCGGATCCCGAATAATCGAGATTCTAGTGTCGAATTATAATCGATTAAGGCTGTATGGTACTGAGAAAACCAATTTTCTTTAATAAGTTTGAGTATCATAATTTCATACATTTGCTTAATAAACTTTACTTATATTGTTTATATGTGTAAAATGAATTCGTAAATTTATTATTTTTTATTATTGCTTTTCCAAACATTGGATATTACATATTATTATAGTAAATTAAGAACCACTAATCTTTGAAACACTTGTTATTTCGTTATTTGCCATCTAGCGACAGTAAATTTTACCAAAAATAATCGTCTTTGCGGCGTGAAAACAAATAAACATCGTTTGAAGTAATTTTTCGATCAATAATATTTAATATTTTAAAATTTTACATTTTCTACGTCATTTCAAGACTACTCTCGATAATCATATATTATTCTCTCGATTTTATATTTCTTAACACCTCGTTGTTTAGAGGTAAAATATTGGAAAAATTAATTTGTGCGTCTCAAAAAAACGATAAACTTTGAAACCTAACCATAGACAAACTAAACATTTTATTTGGATAATCAGGTATATTAATCCGTCAATTATACCTCTAACTTTATGCTAAAGAAGTAGTTGACCAATTGGTAATATTTTACGGTCAAAAACTGATTTTTACTAAACATCGCTTTTGCCAATTAGTGTACCATACAGCCTTAAAATAATATGCTCACAATTATATTAATCGAACGAATACTGACTGATAGAAGGAATAGTGCTAGATGAAACTATACGTGAAAAATTTGGTGACAAATTTGTTATGATATGGTGAATGGAGTTGACGCACTGTGTAATGCTTAATCAATAATTTTGAAATCATATATATATATATATATATATATATATATATATATATATATATATATATACATATATATATATATACAATATATATATATATATATATATATATATATATATATATATATATATATATATATATATATATATATATATATATATATATATATATATGTGTGTCAATTTTTGGTGCAATATTAGTTGTACTTTTTGAAAAAAAATTCAACCAAAAGTACTGGGATCAGTACTTAGCCCGTATTACAAAATCCCGAATGGACAAAATCCCGTAGATCACAAAAAGACCGTAATTCAAAATCTAGAAAATCTTCAAAAGCTTCGACATTGTTTTAGGTTCTTGACAAATTTTTTTCAATTGCATCGGCAACTGTTCAACACTTTGGGGAATATTGTGGGTTTGTGTGATTAGGGCCAGTAATATAATTTTTTTTTAACCATTTGCTAATTTTATTTAAATCCGGAAAACTGTTATGCAGTTCTTTGTAATAGTCAGCAATTTGGCCAGCTGGCACAATCGCCAAACTTTTGATCATCTTAATTTGTTGACTGAAACTCACAGAATTTCCATACTTGCGCGCTAATCCTTGTGGCTTGAACTTGTCGCCAGATTATTTGACCAAAATGGTACAAAACATCCGCTAAACAAAGCTGATCTAAAATACTCTTTTGCAGTGATTGAAATGTTTTTTTCAAAATCCGTTAATATTTGCGTACGGTTCAGGTTTATACCCCAATCACAAGCTACACGACACAGCTCGAAAAACATTTCGTTGTAAACCACCTTTGATTTTTTGGTCATAAGACAAAATAAAAGAGGTACAATTTCACCCTCTATAAGTCCGTGAATAGTAAACAGTTGTTTTAAAATTGATAGAACAACATAGAATGTTTCATCCATCAACCAGCATTTCGATTCCGCTAAAAGTTTAAGGGGCTCGAACGCGTTCCCATTAAAATTATTTTTTCCATATCTAATTCCTTTTCACTTAAGTTAAATAATTCGCCTTCTAAATTAAGTAAATGATCCTTAATATTGATTTCATCTAGATTCTTGGGTTCTTTTTTGGTGAGAAGCGCGTTATCTTACACCCCGATTACACTAGTCGTGTCGTTTGTCATTTCAAGTGACTATTTTAATATAAAAGCATAGTCGCCTGCCTTGCCAAAATATCTAATACGTTTATTATTGTAGTCACTGGGCCTATTTTTTAATTCATCCCGAGCAGGCAGTGCAATGTCAAAAAATACTTCGTATTTTTTTATTCATCCTGGGTAATTTTACTATGCACACTGCGTTTTTATTTGTGAACTGTGCTTACACCGCGCATACTCGGTTCTTCAAATTTTACTCTGAAATTAATGTCAGTGTACGAAGAGTGTGCAAAGTAAAAAACAATTTATTACTCCAAGCACACCGGATAATTTTACCCAGTACAACCTTTGCTCGGTGTACACTACCCGGGCTAAGCCTGCTTGCTCGGTTTGAATTAAAAAATAGACCCACTGCAAGCGACAATCGACGTATTTTATATTTTTTTCTAGTCTCTTCAAAATTTCACATGACAGTTTTTAATTGTTTCTTTCGTCTCAAGTCACTTATTGGCATAGCAACTGGCTATTTTTGCATGCAAATAATAAATTTTTATAGTCACTTGAAACGACAATCGGCTCGACTAGCGTAATCGGGGTGTTAACCTTTTGTGCTAGTTTGTTCGGAAGAAAAACTCGGCATTCAGGATTTGCTTGCACAACACTTTCAGTTGTTATTTGCGAAGGTGGTATTTGTTGATTAACGTGTGTAGTTTTTTTACATAGTTATTTACTGTAACTATAGCTTTTTCTTGAGCGGATGGTGTATGAATGTGAATACACGGACCTTTAACGACAATATGGACTGTTCTTTCCATTTTTATGGTTACTCTACCTTTGCAGAGTAAAGCTTTTCTCTGAGAACAAGCCCAATTATACGTTTCTTTGGTTTTTCTATCTAATGCATACGAATGTCCATCGATAATCAATTTATCTTTTCCTTTATTGGATGTAACCATCGACACATTCATATTGATATTAAAAACGATAATGGGAAACACTAAAAGTTAAAACTGTGTTGCTTATTTTGCTCTTAAAATGTTATAATTTATTTTTTATAGAATGACGTTAAATGATGTACTATTAATTAATAATGCGTTGAATAATACATCGAACTAAACATTGGAACGATTAATTATGTATATATGTTTGGTAACTGAGTATTTTAATTTCGGAAGGTATTTAATTTCACGGCATCAGTACTTACGCGCGTATTCTAATCCCGAATGGATGAAATTCCTTAATTCAAAATCCCATATTCTATCATGATAAATTGGCTTAGGTTAGGTTACTACGGTAATATGTATACGGCTAATACGGTAATATGTATACGGGATTTTGTAAACGGTATTATGTCATACGGGCAATTGTACCCAACCCAAAATACTACCTTAATTATGTTGCTATACAATCGAAAATTTGCCGATTTTTATGTGGAACATTTCTAGAATTTTTTGTGGAATAATTTATCTCTATATTATTAACAATTATGTTCAATTTTTATAAATACTTTGTGATTAGAACCCAACATATTTAACGGTCTTATGTTGTAAATGTTTGTGTATGTACTTCGTTTAAATATTAATTTGTATTTTTTTACATTTTGCACTAACTAAGTTGTGAATCAATATTACAGCTCATTTCATAAATGAAAGATTAAATTATTTAAGTACATTCAATCGAAATTGTACAAAATACACAAAGCACTACACACAAAATTTAAAATTACTTTCCAGTTGCACGATTGCATACACAATGATAACACCTTGGCGCATCCGAAAATATTCATAAATTAAGGACAAAACCGAAAATAAATTTTATTACAAATTTCAGCCATCTCAGACGTGCCGCGTGCTGCAATTTAACCCGTTTTGCGATCTGAATATGCATTTCTCAAGCAATTCAAGTGCGAATTTTTACCGACCAAACTGCACAGTGGTTAAAGCTTTCGTTCGAATCTCGATAGGGGCAGGATGCAAAAGGAAATTTTCATAAACAGATTACGATCTGTGATTAAAAGGAACGCAACTACGACCCTCTATCGGCCTGCAAAACTCCATGTCCAGTATACTATAAGCTGGCATGGAGCTATGCAATGCGCAGATGATAACTTAAATCGATCCTATAGCCGTACGTCTTCGATTTGGCAGTGATTGCGAAAAGTAGGATGGGAAAATTAACCGCGAAAGATCGGGGAGTGCTTAGGCCTCAAAACAGATGGCAGTAGGGAACAAAAACAAAAGTTTAATTATATATTTATTTATATGCTCATGTGTAAATAATGAAAAGAATATTGAGCAGAACAAAATTTAATAATTTAGAAAGTGGATTAACTGAGGAAATATGACTGATAAAAAATTACTTTTTAGATTACCCTTTAGAAAATTTACACAACACTTTATTAATTTCAATGGTATTGTGAAATGTAATAAATTCACAAATATGTACCTAAGATATTATTTTATGTACTTAATGGACATCAAAAGACCAATACAAAACACGTACGCCAATATGTACACCACTACCATAACGTTCCGGTGAATTCCCTCGTGAATTGTAAAAAAAACGAACAAAATCACCACCCTGAAGTGAAATGAACCATCTGAATTTAAATGTCATTAAATACCAATTCATTACATTATCTTGTAAACGTTTGAATTCACCGCAGCGTGTCTATTTCTTTAAATCGGTCTAAAGAGTTTCCAGATCCATATGTTTCAAAGACTCTTTGCACAACCCTCATTGGGCTCATTCTACAGTAGGCCAGCCAAGTAACATCACGATCTAAACATTACGAAACCCACATTAATTGATGCAATGCAGCGCTAATTTCTTCAGTTTGCTCTACTTATAGCGAATTCTTTTACGTTTTTGATGTAAATCAAATTTCCGATAGTTAAAAAGAATACGAAAAAAATTTGATGTGTTTTCACCGTAGTGTGCCTAAACCCGAAAGGGATGCCGAAAACAATAACAAACCATTTTGAAAAAAATTCAAATGACGCGTTTGACGTATTTGACTACATTTACGATTGACGTATTATATGTAAATAAATGTAGTATGTGGTAGTTAAAATGGAAGTAAAAAATCTACATTTCCATTTTTTGATGTACATCAAATTTTTTTGCTATTTTGTCCGCTAAAAGAACACAAAAATGTGATTTAAATCAAAAAATTTTGATGTACATCAAAATTTTTTGCCAGTTTTTTGTAAAAAAAAACGCCATTAGAAAGTCTAATTCTAATTAAACCCCAACTACTCGAAAGGCGTTGTGTTGTGGTGTGGCAGATGTAGTTTTTATTTACCTAATTTTAACTGGTGGTATTGACTTTCAAGCACTTCACTAATTTTAAAATGATTTCTTGCATCTTGGGGACAATATCCTTCTAAAGTAAAATCTTCCTTAAAAGCCTCCGGGTTGCTTCCTTTTAATTTGTAATTGTTGTCGAATAAAAGTTCAAGACGACGATGTCAAATACAATGCTTTAACAATTTTGATTCCTCCTATCACCATAGTAAACTGTCTCACTTGACGTCAGCTACTTTGTTGGAAATGTGAATAGTCGTCATATTTTATAAAATATTTTTGACAAAACTATTTTTCGAAATTTAGGATGGAACGATCCCGATATATAAAAACAACGCACAAAACAATCTTGTAAATGAGGGCTTACCTTTTCATATCATCGTGTTTGGTGGCTTTAAAATATTATTATAATTAAAACAAAGACAAATGAAAATAATTGAAATTTGTGAAATTGATATTATTTATCATTTTTGGGCGGCAAATGTAAACATAATTATTTACAAAAATGGCTATAGTTAATAAAGGATTACTATGTCCATGGATCTCTACCATTTTAATTATTGAAAATAACCAGCCCACTGCAGTATCTCTAAAACGAAGAAATAAATTTTGGTATAACTATAATTATAAATATATAACGCATTTTGAAAATAACACAAACAATCGCCATGTTGGTTTTTAATTTAAAAAGAGAAAATCAGAAAAAACTATACTTAGGTGTTTTCAAATGTTTAAAAGTCAAACTTTGCTACTTCATTTCTGTTTATTAATATTTTAGGCGTGTTAATAAAGCAGACGTGTCCACTCATTTTTTGAGAGATCTAGTTTTTGATTTCCAAAGTATTATAAAGGTGCAACTGAAGTATGGTGAAAATTTTCTCGATTTTGAATGGTCAAAAGCAGTCAATTAAATTACTCGAAATTTAAAAAAAATCAACCATTCGATCGCGATGAACCTTATGGACACCTCTGATATAAAGCAACTCCCAGAACTTTTTCTCTTGAAACATTTGCCATATTTCATAACACCCATTCATCCGGATCTGTTCAAATATTATATAGAAAACCACAAAAAATTGTGTTTTCTTTGTTATACCGGGAAGTTTTCAGGCGATGTCATAGAAAAAGAATGCATGACTAAAAGCGTGTTTAAGAATACTAAAATACGAGATCGAATGATTTTCATAATCAGTCTCTGATGTGATGTCTATGCAGTTTCAGGTAGCAACAAAATTAAATCAACAACAACTTGGAAACTTGGCTAATTAATTCAACTTTCTACTTGGGTGAATAAAAATACAAACGAAAGTATTAAAAGCAAAATTAAGAAACATTTATTTCAAGAAACGTTCAATTAAGTTTAACCTGTTGAAAAAATATTTCCAACATATTAGCACTCGCTTTAATAAATTTCACCAATTCATTCCCTAAATTTGGATTTATAACACTTTTGTCATTATGTCGGCACCACACATTTAAATGCTCTTTAATACCCAAATATTTAGTGCTGACTGTATATATACAATTTGGTTTCAATAATAATGAATCTCCAAGGCTAATAATTAAAGCGTTCCAGTCATCGGGAGCATTTTGAACCAATTTTAGACTTTTACAGTTACCAGTATCTTCTTCGGTTTCTGAAATTTCGATTTCTATGGGTTTCGACCATGTTGAAATACCGATTTTCAATCCATACAAAATTGTGTCCATTTCAACAGAAAATTGTGTTTCGAATTTTTCAGCCTTTTTGAATGTACGCCTAATCTCTGGACGACTCAATTTTGACATCCACAAATTAGTTTCGACATTACATTCACTCTGATCAAGATTCTCCCCATACTGAGACAGCCAATCGAAAGGTTTTTCAAAATTTAATATTCTATTTTCCAAGCTGATTACTTTATACTTGATTGCCAACTTCATAATATCTAGTCCAGTGACTTCATTGATTTCGTATTCGTCGGTATAGATAAACCGAACAAATTGGAACAAACTCTCATATTTGCAATCGTTAACCGCAATTAGCGTTATATTACCCATGGAGTCTTTCAATTGTTGCTCGAAAATAACGCTTCGCTTCATCAACTGAAGCGAATGAGCGTAAATGATTTTTTCATCAACTTTGAACTGAACATCCGCGTGCAAATTTCGATTGAAAAGCGTTTTGGTAATTTCGGGCATTTTTAGATAAGGCGAACAATTTACTAGGAATTGCATTTTTATACACAACTTTTAAATGGAGTTAACTGGATCGTTTAGAATTCAGGAATTGAATTTAAATTTTTTCTTTCGCTTGATTTGTTTTCAACTAATCAGAACATTTCAACACATTAAAATCGAGTTTTGTATGTAGTTAAATATTAAAAGAAACAGGGCAGTCACTAGGTTGTGCAATACGTTAGTCACAAACGGCCGTCTGTGATTGAACATAAAATATTTATTTCTAAATTATATTTTAAATGTACACTGTCCAATAATGCTTCGTAAATTGGCCGTGGTAGTTGAGTAGTAATTTTCAACAATTTTTTAGATTTGTTTTTCCAGTTTGAAGAAATCGGATGTGCTAGTCCTACTAGCAGAACAAGAACTGCCAAAGGTGGAGCTAAATAGTGAAAAGACGTTTTTCTTATTCGACTATAAGATAAATATGCGAGGGATTTTTATAAATTTCATTGAAATATACAAACGAAAAGATTATCATAACAAACATTTTGGAATTACTTATTGATTCTAAAGAAGTGTATAAATCAAAGCTGCTACAAATGTGTTGAAGCATAGGGTAAGTAATGTTATGAAGAGTGACGAAACAGAGGAAAAATTTTCTTCAATAAATGCATGGGTTGTGCAATTTAAATGGGCTATACAATACACTTAAACAAGATTTTTTTTATTTGTATCGAATATTTGCATACTCGCGACTATTTATAGAAAACGAAATGTGTAAGTGTATAGGTTAAACCTTTTAAATTGCATAACCCATGCATTTTTCAAAGAACATTTTTCGTTATTCTTTATAACATTAGATACTCTTTGGAAGAAGTTACTTGAATACAATATATTTTATCAGATTCATTAAAAAAATAGGTACTATAACAATTGCAAGTAAAACGATCACTTAAAATAAAGTTACATTTTTCAATAAATATGCTGATAATATTCGAACCATGCTTTTGTTCCCAGAACAAGAGTACTTAATGTGGCCAAGAGTTAATAAATAATACATAGAAAAAATATGAAAATAAAAAATTTACTTAAGTGAGTGAATTTTTCTTGACTTTTAGAAGCTCGAGTAGATCCAATTTTATGCAAACCAGAAAATTTTCTGTTAAGATTCGAAATACTACAGCACGTATCTAAAAATATAATTAAGACAACGATAAACACTGTTATATTTTTTATTTTATTTTATCATTTACATCAGTGTTTCCCAACGGGGGCCGTACCATATATCTGAGGAGCCATATTCTAAATTCATAAATTTAGGACTTAATTAAACAGGCCATGAATTTTATTTATTACTAATACATATATGAAATTAAGATGTAAAACGATACATTTTTATGTTTATAGGATTTCAATTTCAAATTAAACCATTTAAATAAAGTTCAATCACAACATTTTCCAAAACAAATAAAACATTTTCAAATTCATACTAAACATTTTCTATTTCAAAATAAACTTTTTCAAAAACAAATTAAACAATTTAAAAGAAAATTGGTTTTGCCGTATTAGCATAGAATAAGTAGGTGAGAATGATAATTTTCTTGTATTAAAATAGCATTAGGCATATAGTTGGGTACTGGTTGTATACCTGGTAACGCAGAACGAAACCACGATATATTTCGTATTATTTGCCTTTCCTTGTTTTCCTAGTTTGCAACCAGTACCTAATTATATGCCTAATGCTATTTTAATGCAAGAAAATTATCATTCTTACCTACTTATTCTGTGGTATTAGTTTTAATATTCTAATGAAGAGGCTGCCTGTCAACTGATCTCTCTCTCTGTCTCTCTCTTGCTATTGTAATAAAATCCGTCAATAATATTAACTGCAAAGCCTTGCACACTCATATGTTTCTACAATGCTGTCAAGACAGTTTGAACGCCTGTTGCTGCACATCGAAGCTCGATGGCTCTTAAAAGGTAATTGTCTTACCCGTGTTGTTGCTCTCTGGGATAGCATTGTATCCTTTCTCAATGATAATTCAATTGGAGAACAAATAATAGAATCGAAGTGCGATATATTCTATTTATGAGACATTTATGAAAAACTTAATTTGTTGAACAAACTAATGCAAGGAAAATATAGTAATCTCATATCTTGCAAAGAACCCATTATTGCTTTTATTGGAAAGCTCAAACTATTTTTTATTTTATTTTTGAATAATATTGGGCGACGTGAAATATGCAGTTTCCGTTATTAGTTACTCTCTCAACGATGAAGTGCATGATGATAATATTTTTGTTTATATTGCACATTTAATTTTTTTTTTTTTTTCGTTTATTATTTATTATTTCTATTCAAAAAGTTACAAAAAACTATAACAAATAGACCACCATATTAATAAAGCTAAACGAAGCAAAAAGTGGAAACATAATAAGTAAACGTTATAATTTTTGTGGGATTGGAACAAAATTAAATTACAATTATAAATTATAAATGTTGCCATTTTTCAAACAGATAATTCTTGACAACTTGTTTGAATTGACCTACAGCACGAATTTGTTGTACTTCTTCCGGTAATCTATTATATGTATAGCACAAACCCCCTATAAAATACATTTTTAGAGTCTCTGTTAGTTCTCAGGGTCAAAACATGATAATCTTGATTAGACCGAGTATTGTAGTTATGATAATCATTGGCTCTATAATATTCCTGACTGGGTGGTAGATCCATTTGCGGTAGATGCATGTAAAGTTGACTTATGATTACAAGAATGCCTTACTGAGTTACAAAATGAGGTTTCTGCTCAACTATTGTTCAGAAATAAGTCACAATTTTGGATGAACAGAGGAGACTCTTGGAAGAGTGCAAAATTATTTTATATGGCATTTCCTACCTCGTATCTAGTAGAATCTAGATTTAATCGAGTTCTACTTTTACTCTCAAAAAGCCGTAATCTTCTTGACATCATGAAGATACGGGAGCGTTATTCCAGTACACCTAGAATATTACAGGCCACATTGCTTGCTATGTCATTAAATTTATGTCTACAGTTTATTCTTTGAACTGTAGAAAAAACTGAAGAAAAACGAAAACAAACAGAACAAAAAAATTATACGAGTGCTAAAAGTAAGGTTATGCCTTCTCGTAAATTATACGAAATGTGTACACATTTTATACGAGTTTGCATATTTCACACAATTTAGAATGTATAATTTTACAATAATATTATAAGATAATACTTTTCCCAAAAGCTTTTTATTAAATTTAAAACATATCATTAAAATATTTCTCTTGTTACTTGTTTACACTTTTTTTCTTATCAATATGATAGCAAACACAAAAAAAATCAAAACGATCTTTTTAATTTTAGTGCTGGCTATAATAGCCAAAGAGAGAACTGTCGACATAAATTGACGTCATATAGCAAAATTTCTAAAGCAGTATGGTCTGTAGTATTGTAACCTCATGGCTTGGTCTCGTGCTGGTACGGAGAGTGCACACTGTAAGGGTTTTTAGCTCTACGTCGACTGGGAGGGTTCCGTTAACCACCGATGCCAGCAGCCATGCTACAAAGAGAATTTTAAACGTGTGCACAAACATATTCACACCAAAGCAAAAAAAATTGGAAAAAAAAGAATGAAGAAAGAAATTAACTGTTTAAATAAAATAAAAACTGAAACAATCTATTAATGCATAAAAAAAGCACTCTAGCACCCCACAGTGATCATTCGCCTCCACTATCGGTACATTCCTACCACATCATCACTATCACGCACTAAAATTTAAAAGAGGAAGAAATCACCGCAGCGGACATGATGAGGCGAAGACGCAACAAACAAAAAAAATAAAAGTAAATACTCGAACGCTAAGAAGCTAAGAAAAGAATTTTGTTAGTCAATTTAGGTTTTAAATATAAATATAAAAATTATAAAGATTAAGATAAGAAAAAACTAAAGTTAGCATGCAAATACATTACAGTTTAGTATCCGGTTGATGCCCATGATGGCGATGACCTTGTAGATGGTTTTGTCCCGTTCTCTGGATATATTGGATGCAACGTTAACCCGATAAAAGTTCCTTTCGTATTTTGTTAAGTTAGATATAATTTATTCGTCCCAAATACAAGGCGATGATAGATTGGATTTCACTATAATCAAGATGAACGGTTGAAGGATTCTGCCCACGTGTATTCAATTAAATCAATCACCTTTGTTTATAAAACACCACACAGCAGTATATTTGTTTTTGTATTGCTCGAGTTGTACGTAGACTTTTGTAGTTGGTAAAGGTGTATCGTATTTATAACCTTACTTTGTCCCATATAACATGTTAACACCCGGCGATATTTATTTTTCCTCTCGTAGATTTGCCGTTTGGTTTAGGATTATCAGGAAATTAGTGAAATGTTGAAGATGACTATCAATATAACCACAAGATACAGGTGGAAGTCGAAAACACGTTGACGATTAACAGTACAATTTGCCTATAGCATTATATAAAAGACAGCAATTCCCAAACAAGGACACTGGGGGTCAGCCTAACAGCTGCCAATAAATACCTCACACACGTACGGTTAATTTTCAATCAATTTTTTTTATTAAAATTGGAAATAATTTTTAACTTGATAGTTTAATTATCACTTACACCTCAATTATTTTTCATTTATTCAAATTTATTAACTATACAAAAGTTAGCTCGACTACATACATTACCAGATCCGCTCGAAACGCGATATTTCAAAATGCGATATTTCACAACAAGATATGACAAAACGAGATATGGTACAAAATGCAATATTTCAAAATGCGATATTTCAAAACGCGATATGGTACAAAATGTGATATGGTACAAAACGCGATATTTCAAAATGCGATATTTCAAAACGAGATATGGTACAGAATATGCGTTGCGAAGCGGCGGGAGCGCAGCGATCCACCTGATACCGATCCTATATACTATCGTTCCTATCGATTTTTAAATTCCTATAAACTGAAATTAAATTTCCCCTTCACCCGCCTGATATAACCCGATCCTAAACTCCCGTTTTGTACCATATCGCGTTTTGAAATATCGCGTTTTGAAATATCGCGTTTTGTACCATATCGCGTTTTGTACCATATCGCGTTTTGTACCATATCGCATTTTGAAATATCGCGTTTTAAAATATCGCGTTTCAAATGGGACCCATACATTACACGTGCACCAAAGTAACAATTTTCAACTTTTATTTTCATTTATTTAGATTAGAAGTGCCACATACAATTACTTATGCACCAACAATTTAATTTAATCGAACTTGTACCATTTTTTTTTAACATTAATTTTACACAGTTACACATTAATACTTATTTTATACAATGTTCTAACTGCAATCTATCCAAATTTTATTTTTAGTTACTATTCAATAAATTTAACTTTAATTTATAATTTTGTTCTCGGTTTTGACCTTTCACGTTAGCACTTTAGAACTTGACTCCCTGTCAACACTCGTAGTTTCTTCCTCTACATATCGCTTGTCATTCGTTTCGCGCGCTTTTCCCCGCTTTACAGACCATATACCTACACCGGCTTAACCATTCCCCAGAAATAGAATTATTATTTTAATTGCATTTGTACTCGTAATTACCGCAATGTATGTTATTTGCTTATGGACTATAGGTATGACAAAAAAGAAAAAATATAACTTTCGAAAATAGTATAGGTGAGTGGAAGTAAATTGGTATGGAAATATAGAGTGTGTAAGGGTACGTAGGCTAATAGGGGTGTTAAACCAATTTAGTACAATCGTTACAGTATTCTAGGTGCACTGGTTATGCTTAACAAAATTGGAACCCAATATTAAAAAACTAGGAAACTCCCATCAGACGCAAAGTTCTCATTAACTAATAATATGGTACATTTTATAATAAGGCTGTGTGCCAAACTTAAGGTAAAAGCCAATTTTAAGTAAGCTTTTCGGTAAACACAATTATTTTTCACAAACTCTATGACAATTTGATCGAAAAATCTGCCCTAAAACTGGGTTTTACCGTAGTAAGCGATTTACCTTAAGTTTGGCACACAGCCTAAATAAATTATATAAAAAATGAAGTTTTGCTTAATAATTCTTTATGCGTATACTATAACTATTATATAATCCATATTTATTATTTTATGACGAGGTGGGCCACAGAAGAAAATAATAATCGAAAGTTGGCCTTTGGCAAAATAAGTTTGAGAAACATTGATCTACACAAGGATAAATACTGTTATACTAATAAAACTGATACATAAGTAAGTTATAGAAACATCTATATGATAAGCAGCTTCAGTTATACAATGCGCACAGAACTACGGAACTCTTTCATTGAATACTTCATCTGTAACAGGAACTTGGGAATACAACATATAAAAAGGCCAAGTACCTTCTGATCCAATTTCTTCGCAGCCACAGTGTTTGTCTAGCAGGAAACTGTTGAATGTCATCGAGGCAAAGTTCAGTCTTGAATAGTTTAGTGAATGAGATCCTTATCACAAACGTACTGAATCATCTTTCTAAAGTAATATTTTGCGCAAGTTGTGGGAATGCTCATAAGAACAACTATTAGAACAATTCCCTCTTTCTTCACTTTGTATAGTGTTATTTTTCGGACGAAAACGATTAAGTGGTATGCACAAATGTGTATATTGGTTCAAAATACATACAAAAATAAATTTTTGATATGATTCTCTTTCGGCGGGTCGGAGAATGGTTATACCACCCAACATAATACAAGTTTGTCCTAAGCTTGTATTATGTTGGGTGGTATAACCATTGGTTAAACTATGGTTAAACTTCATTTAGCATAGCCAAATTTCTACAATTCAATTGTTAACCAAACCGATCATATAGCCGGATTTAGTATTGGATTTTGATTCCCGTAACTGAATATTATTCATTCAAACCAAATTGAATCTTGTGGTACACAGCTATAGTTATACGAGTAAAAACGATGTTTAATTTTCATTTGTTTATTCAAATTGTTAAACAAGCATTTGTAAGTTCTCTGAATTATTTTCAAACGTTATTTTTAGGCACGTGGAAAAAAATAGGACTGAAATTAAACAAAAGGGTAGGAGGCCTTCAGGGAATCCAAATATTTTTAGCAACTATTTGACGATAGATATTATCCTTCCAAAACTTATATAAATATTGAATTATGTGTATATACGGCCTTTATTTAAACAAACCTAAAGAAGCAATATAAGATCTCACCATTAAAACTGAAATTTATAAAAATTGAATATATTCATGTGCAATGTAATAAAAACGGTGATGCGTAACTTTGATAAAAATAAACGTGAAACTATTTGTCTTATTTAAAATAATAATTTTAAACAAAAATATATAAAAATAAACAAAACGAAATTTGAAAAATGTTGAGAAATCATTTTGGCACAACCCAAAAAAATAATAATAAACATCAAGAATTATAACTTTTCATTTAAACTTTTATCAACAACATAAAACGAGAACTTTTGCTGGTCACAAAAGGAAATTTTTATTCGTATTTCCTCATTTTCCTGAAATATTCCCTCATAAATATTTGCCGCATGTGTGTGCAGAAAAGTTGTTTCAAACAAAAAGCTAAAAAACTTATTTCTAGTTAGCTTACTCAAATTCTTATACATAAATTCATATGTTATCAGTCTTAAAGGATTTTTTTTATTTTCGAAAACATCTTTGGGTAAAAAATATATTTTTTCAATATTTTAGAAATACGATAACAGGAAACTGATGACTTCATCTTAAAATAAGTGAATCAAACTACATGTGAATATAATACTAATAACATCACATATTGTAAAAAGGCATACTCAAAATAATGTTTAGTCACTTAAATAATGATTTGAGAATGAATATTGAATGAATTATGTGGTAAAGTATTTATATAGTTTAAACATAGTAAAAAAAAAGGATGGTCCTTTTTGATTCAGACGGATTTTCGATTTCACGGTTCGTTGATTTCATGATTGATTTGTGTACTAGGTTTTCAGCACGTTTAGCGAGAGTTCACTGTCTCAATAACTCCAACGTAAGATTAGATTATTTAGATATTTAGATTAGGTAAATCAGAATTGGATTACAAAACCTTAGCCTGAACAAGACATAAGGCTCCTAACACTGTCTTGACTAAAACATTAATTTGGGGCTTTAAGGCTCTTAATATGTTAACTAGGATATTTTTGGTAAAACTGTATTTCCTAAGGTCAAATTCTTAATTACTATTCTTTTCGCGATTAGTCTTAACCTTAATTAAATTCGCGACAATAATCACACAATCACAGTTTTGTAATATATGGAAACAGTTTTAAAAAAGTAAACTAGACGATTCCTTAGTCCAATATTAGTCAAAGAAAATGTCATATTGTGAGGCTTAAGCCCAACAAATGCCTCGTGCTACTAATGGTAAAATGGCGTATATCGAAGATTTTTGAAGAATAGTCACAGACGAAATAAATAAAGGTTTCGTAAACATTGGTTTCTAAACTTTATTTATTGGTAGGCGCCAGTGATTTACAAGCCGATTGCGCTTCGTCTGTTACAGGACACAATCAAAAGCAAACCAATATCCATTCTACACATCCTTTTATGTCGCTTTTTTGTAATTTACAGTTACCATTTCACTATTCCAACTTAAACGTAAGGCAAATCGGGCTACATGAATTAAAAAAGTCTGAATTAAAAAAGTTTTTTTTTCTAAATTAAAATAAGTGTTTTTAATTCATTTTAAAAATGAATTAAAGTCAGAGTTGAAAAAGAAATAAAAAAGTTGAATAAAATGAATTTAAAAGAGCATTTCTTAATTCATTTTTAAAATGAATAAATATAAATGTTTATAAAATGAAATAATATAAGCGTTTTTTATTTCGTTTTATACATGAATTAAAATATTTTTTGTAAAATAAATATATATTTAAACTGTTAGGAATTACGAAACACGAAATAATTTTCTTTACTGAATCCTTCCGATCCTTACATTTAAATTTTTTGAATCATTAATAATCTCTAAGGCAATGTAAATCCATGCAACTATTATTTTCATTAATGAAAGTTTTTTGGAATTTAAATTTAAATTTGGTACGTAGAAATTTGGAAAATTTTTGATTTGTATTTTCAAAAGCAAATAAAACTGTTGATTTCCAGAGACATTTTCATTCCTGAAAATCAGTCATTAGAATATCTTATTTTCATTAATGAAGATATTTAACTAAAATTAATTAAATTTTAAATAATAAATAAACGAGGCAACAATTATAAAAATAGAAATCTATAGAAAACAAATAATATATTATATTGCATTTAAATTCATTTTTATTTAAAACTAAAATGAAATAAAATGTGCCTTTTTTAATTCATTTTGAAAATGAATTAAGGTACATAGGTGTTTTAAAAATGAAATAGCATAAGCCTTTGTTAATTCAGTTTTGAATTTTCTCATTTTTCTAAATCGCTTTTTTTAATTCATAATTTTATGTTAAAAATATGAATTAAAATAAGTCGCAGATGTTCATACAAAAATCAACTTTTTTAATTCATTTTTAAAAAACTTTTTTAATTCGGTACCCCGGCAAATCGTTCCATTTTTTATTTCATTTGGCATTGAAAATACAGTGCTGGGAAAAACAATTGGGCAAACATATTTTATTGCAAATTAGAGTCTTTTTTTGCTAAAATTACAAAACTTTTGAAAGCAATTGGCTTATTGTTTCATTTTAAATACATGTATGACGTAATTTTTTGGAAAAAAAATTTACCTGCAATTTTGGGGCAAAACCCCGAAAAATACCAAAAATATTCAAAATACGTTGATTGGAGTTAAAGTAATGGAGTAAATTAAACGCCTATTTTTTAATTTTTTTCTGTTTTTATTGATTTATAGAAGTTTTATCTTTAATATTAATATTTTGTACGACCGCCTTTTGTTTTTATTACACCGGTATAACCCCGCAACTTATGTATTATGTAAAATTGCTCAAGAAATTATTTTATTTTACGCCTACCGTTCTTGGCCGTCTTTAGGCAAATGTTTTATTGCCTGTAATTTTTTTTGAGTATAATAGTACATATGTATTTTGTAAGATTAGGTTATTCTGTAAGTGATCCTAGTCAAATAAAGAATAAACTGCAATTTTAGTTAAAAATATGGGAAAGGTAGTGAGCAGTGTAAAAGCAATATGCTGACTTTGGCGCGAGAAAATTTAACCAAGCATGAAATAGCAGAAAGATTAAACATTCCTAAAAGTACTGTTGCATGGAATATTAAAAAATGCGAAAGATGGGCAATACACAAAGAAAGAAAGGCTCTGGAAGGTGTACATCGCGTAAGGTTAAAATAATATAATCAAGTTTAGATGAATTGGGTTTCAAGCAGAAACACAAAATCAAAGTAATTACCTAATAATCAGTAAAGACTAAATAATAATTTAATAAATCGTATATACCAATTATTTAAAAAAAAAATTATAAATGACTAGGCTCCAAGTAAGCAGCAGGTCACTTCGCGAACCTTTGGAGAAGTATTGGATCACATTATTAACTTGATTCAATTTAGAAATTGGGATTATAATTCTATATACTTGTAGCACACTGCTAAATCTATCAAAACACTATAATCACCCGCAGTAGCAATCTAATTGGAGAAGGTAATAATGCATCCGTAATAATGGAAAAAAAAACATGTTGTCGAAAATTGTTCTCTGAATATGTGGAAGCATGTGCAGTAGCTTCAACCAACCGCAAAATGTAAAAATACTTGTCGGAAACATTTACGTTTTCATTGTTCACAGCTCTAAGAGCCACACATTTATCAAAAGGTTTAAGCTTCATTTACACGATTTCTTAAAAAATGTTGAGCCTCGAATATTGGAAGAATGGATTCACTTACAGTATTTTATTATTTCCTTACAACTAGAATATATCTTCTCTTATGTACCATAGAAACTTATATGAAAGTACATAGTATAGTTTAATTTCTAAACCAGAAATTACAGCTTTTGATTCGTATATCATTGATTTTTCTTCTAGATGATAGAACATTTTCCCGTTGTAAACAGAAGGACTTAAATAATGTTAGTTATGTTTAGGAGGCAATACGGAGTCTATAATAAAATCTGGTTGTATAGTAGTATAAAATATACAAACAATTAAAAATATTTAAAGGAATTAATTGCAGTCTATTGGGGGTAAAAATAAATTTTGAGGGATTTACAAAAGATGGTGTAACTAGTATTAAATCGCATCGGGCCATTTTGTAATTCATATTCATGTTAAAGCGTCATCATTTCCCTTGACATATTTTTGGGTTCTGCCGCAACCATGTCATCCTTTGTGTATAGCAAAACACAATTGCGAAGCAAACACGAAGCGGTGCGTTTTTGTTTTAAATTGAAAAAAATAACAGCTGATGGATATCGATATCTGTGTGATAGAAACATTCGAGTACTGGTTCCGCCGTTTTAAAATTGGCGATTTTGACACAAGTGACAAAGAACGCGATGGAGGACCAATAAAGTTTTAAGAAGCTGAGTTGGAGGCGTTATTGAACCATGATTCATGCCAAACTCAAGAAAAGCTCGCTGAAATTTCGAGGTTGACTCAACAAGCGATTCAAAACCGTCTAAAAACCATGGGTATGGTGCAAAAACATGAAAAAAGCATGAACAAGTGATATTTCAGCATGACAAAGCTCGGCCACATATTGCAAGAGTCGTCAAGCAAACTTTGGAGGCCGCTGTTTTCACCAGACATTGGTCCTTTCAACTACCACTTGTGCCGGTTGATGACTCATGGCCTGGCCGAGCAGCACTTCCCTGCTTACGAAGAAGCCACAAATTGGGTCGAATCGTGGATGGCCTCAAAACACGAGAAATTTTTTCGACGCGGAATCCGTATGCGGCCTGAAAGATGGGAAAAAGTCGTAGCTAACGATGGCCAATACTTTGAATAAAATTCATTGTACCAATTTCACTGAATAAAGCCTAAAAGTTATAAAAAAAATTCAAAACTTATTTGTTCCCCCTATATGTGCAACAAGTTCTTGTTAATTCTTCCAATCAGAAATCGGTTAGTTTGATTTCATATAAAACAAAGAAAAAATCGTATTTTTGGTATTTTATTATTCGTTCTCGTAGTTTTGTACATATACTCGTAGTAAGTTTGCGAAACAGTAGCAAAACTCTCAAGTGCAGTTTACGAACAAAATTCTTAAAATGATGAACATTTAATGGGATACCTCATGTCGTCTTCCAAATCACTGTTTATTTATTAAATATTTTTAAAAATTGTATGTAATTTTTTAAAATTTGTATAAAATTTAAATTTATCAATTTTATGAAACAGATGAATAACTCAATATCTTTCTCGACCTCGCGATAAATCGTTGACCAAATGAAACATGTAGATACAACATGCAAAACCATAAACTTGGTTGACGTTTTCATTATACCCAATACGCTCCCAAGCAAAGAAAACTAGATAAAATAAATTCTTGTCTTAAATTAATAGAAATAATAACAATAATACAAATCCCGAATACCCATAACAGAAGAAATTTAACTTTAAATGCGACAATTAAATGATATCACGTAGTTCATTTGTCACGTAAAAGAGATCAATCAAACACAAGATACAAACATAACAATATGAAACGAAACGAAATGTTGGGGTAACCATTTGTAATGTTTAGTATAACAATCATCAACATAATCATCATCGTAGTCAGCATCATCTTGTTATATATTTGTAAAGAGAAGGTGTTCTTCTGGGTATATATTATCCCGAATGATGACTTTATTTCGATACATTTTTGTTAATCCAAAAATATATCTCGTATATAAATAAAATAAATAAGATATCCTTTTTGTTATTTTGATACACTTTTATTCCCTTCCCACTATACAATATACACTATATGTACATGTGTACTGAATAATGGTGGTACAACATCGTATTACCGTTCTTGTGTAGCTTGATATAAATAATATGTACGGGAGAGAGAGAGAGACACAGAGAGAGAGAGCAATTTATACTCGTACATTTAATTGAGTGAAACATTTTTATTTCCTTAATAAAATAAAAGATTTGTCCACATTTTGAATTCCAGAAAGAAATAACGAACCTAAATGCTAATATATTTATATCCAAAATAAAAATGAAGAATATTAAATAAAATATTTAAATAATTTTATTATCATTGTTAGGGTCACTATTGACCAGAAAATTTAATTTTCTTTCGTCCAAGTTTTATATTTTTTTGGGTTTTATTTCTCCCCGTTGTGACCCTCGTACACATTTACTTATAAAAATTTTACCTGTTTCTCCTCTCCTCTTCTTTACCTCCTCTCTACTTTGGTAGCGGAAAATTATCTACGATAATTTTATGCCAATCCGACGTAATCTAAAAAGGTCACACGTTTTAGGGTAGAGAGACAAAAATTGGTTCGTTCCACACTGCATTTCTTTTGAAATTTAATTCTTTCATCAAACTAAGTCGTAATAGATTTTTTATTGCTAATTTAAGCCCTTATTTTATATTAAAACACCAATTTTTTGTATTGTGCTTTTCATACAAGACAGACACACAGCACGGGCATTTTCGTCTAAAATCTAATGAGACATATCGTTCACGAAACAGTCTAGGAAGTTTATGTCAATTGTAATTTCAGATCCTTTATTCTGATCGATTACTATATTATAGACCAATGACTATTTTGTAATGTTCCGTATTTGAGTTATGCTCGTAGTATCTCAAATATGTTTCGTTTTTCTTCTTTTTAAAACAAAATTATTTCTTCCAGTGAAATTAGAGAAAATTTGGAAGTTATAACAAGCGGCAAAATATGTGGCTCTATTTTTCAATTCGACCCGAGCAAGCAGGCTTACCCCGGGTAGTGTACACCAACGAAAGGTTGGACAGTGCATAATATAACAACCCCTGGTAGTGCATAGAGTATTAATTGTATTTTACTTTGCACACTCTTAGTACACTGACATTAGTTTCAGAGTAAAATTTTAAGAACCGGGTATGCACGGGGTAGACACAGTTCACAAATAAAAACGCAGTGTGCAGAGTAAAATTACCCAGGTTGAATAAAAAAATACGAAGTATTTTTTGACAGCGAACTGCCTGTTCGAGATGAATCAATAAATAGGCCCTGGTTTAGTATAAAAAAAAAATAATTATAAAAAAGGGCAAACTAGGCAGAAAGCTGTGCAAAACGATACTCGCTGCGGACGGAAGGAAAACGGAAGTTGAGTCTGCTTAGTACAAACCGATTTAAATAAATTAAAACAAAATATAATGGGTCAAACCAATTAAATTAAATTAACTAGTTTTTTAACGTGCGCCATGTTAAAATTAATGAAGTAGTAATTAATGAAGTGAGAAGCTAAATTCTGTCAAGTAATCGTCTAAACATTTGTTTTCATTGCTGCGGGCCAATAGTCGGGTAAATCGTTTACTATGTTAAAAATCGGATTTAAATCAGATTTTTCGATCAGTTTGCCATAGAGTTTTTGAAAAATAAAGGCATTTACCGAAAAATTTACCTAAAATTGACTTTTACCCGACTATTGGCCCGCAGCCCATATACACAATTAAATATGTTCTGTTTTTAAATTATAAAAATATTTTAGATAGAACTGTTAGACAACTGTAAAAACTGTTAGATAGAACTGTAAAAATCTTTTAGACAGACTAAATAATATTTTTTTTGAAGTTTGCACTTCTATAACTTAAGGCGCAGTGCACGAACAACAAGAAAATTGATAAGTGTGACCTCGTAGCAATCGTACCAATATATTGTTTTTCTCTTGCCCATTTTGATTTTGTTTGCTTAATTTGTTTGCGCTATTTTGTAGTATTTAAAAATATTTATTTGAGTTTTGAGTGTGTCATGTAATTAATTTAATAAATTATTTATGTTTCCGAAATTATTTTTACATTTCGTTAGTATTTCCGTAAAATTTTCCAATCACAAAGTACATTTTTCCATTTTAAATATTTGATTATTGCTTCTCATTTTAAAAATGGCTGTATCCAACAAAAAACATAGTAGCGTCGACGAGAATCAAACTTCGAACCGCAGCATAATAGCGAGACGCTTAATTAAAAATTACGTAATTATAACATTCTATTCAAATGTTATTTTACTCTGGGGCCTAACTATTGAATTCGACGTTCATTTTCGACGGCTATCGTTTTCGTATATAGCAAGCGTAGAAACAAAAGAGAAAAGAATAGTAAAATTTTCATACATATTTCCTTTTTCTTCTTTTGTCTACTATAGGAAAACGATAGCCATCGAAAATGAACGTCAAATTCAATAGTTAGGCCCGTGAATTTGTATTTATTAAAATTTTGTTTATTCTATTTAAAAATTAAATTATTGTATTGTAATTAATTCACTCATTGACAGTCTACCACTCACTCCAATGATTCCATTGTGGTCCAAAAATGGATTCAACCATTTTTACTTTTAAACATTTTAGATCTACACTAAAAGCTTCGGAGTGAATTACTTTCAGAAGTACGCTTAGAGAATTTGTCATGTCATTAGAGTTTAAACCGCAGTCTCCACTATGCAAAATTGCTGATATTTACTATCAAGGCTCGGCAAATATGGTATTCATCAACTTCATCCTTTATTAAAATCAAAGCGGTTGATAACAACACCTCTTGTTTAAAATTCGGTTGTTCCATTTTGCATGTCATTGTTTGTTTCGAATGTTGAGGCACTTGCGTGGTTGGATTTGAATTACACCCGGATATCTCATCTTAACCATCGGTACCAGTTCTAATTGAAAAATTTCGATTTATCAAATTCATTATGTAAGAGTGCGTTATGTTTGAGTTCACACTTTTTACAACAACTTTCTTTTTCACAAGAAGCTATTGTGTGACCAAATGAAAAACAATTAGTACAAGCGTTCGCTCGAGGTATTAAATTGTATCTATCATCAATTGACATACTTCAGGATTTTGGACAATAGAAAATGGAATGAGCAGTTACTTTACAAACCTGACAAGTGTATATTTGTATGTGCTTTGTCGTTGCTGCGACAAAAGATCTATTGCCGCTTGATTTCTCAAAATTATTTACTTTGTAATTCAATTCTTTAGATGCATTCAAACTTTCTAAAAGATGGTATTTTTTGTTCAAAGATGCTAGCAATTTGACCCTACTTCTCAATTAGTTCACTTCTGCTTCTCTATCCCATTCCTTTCTAGTAATTATATCTAGCTTCACTATTTTAATGATAAGTTCCTCTGAAAGTCCAGAGATTTTCAACTTATGAGCTTCTAGTGCTGTAATACTAGCCGTACATATATTCAATAACTTCCTTAGTTCGACTGGACATTCTTTTGAACAACTTGGGATTGTCAAAAGTTGGGCGATGTACTATTCAACTATTAATGACTCGTTGTTAAATCTTTTATTTAAATATGCATATGTAGAATGATAAGCTTCTGAATTGAAGGAAATGTAGCCTATTAAATTCCGCACCATGACCTTTCAAATAATTAAATAGATATGTTAATTTTACTACATCAGTCACTGATTGGATTATTATGAATGATGGCCGTGAAACATTCACGAAAACTGGTCCATGTTTTGTAAGCTCCATCGAAATTAGGTAAATGTAATGTTGGCACCTTTATGCCGAGCTGAATTGGATCACAATTAGACCTAATTTGAAAATTAGAGCATGAAAATTTATTTTGAAAATAATTATTTCAAGATACCTTTCGAGGATTGAAACTTGGAGCCATGGACTCAACAGTTGTATATACATCATATGATCAACGGTATTCGGTTAAACGTCATTATCCTCATTTCCCCCCGCATTTTCATGAAACCTAACTAAATTTTTAATTTCCGAATTGCCATCTTCCTCGTGACAGTCTTCAAATCTTAAACATTGTCCTAATTCTAATTTTGTTTCGTTCACCTATCGGTTCGTTATTTTTATTTTGCATAGCACTGCGAAGTTTTGATTTAATGACATGATATCAATTTTCTACATTTCTGGCCTCAATCATTGCTTGTTCAACATCATTGTCTTCTACAACTTCACGTTATTTTTCTAGTAATGAATTGTAGTACTAACTATTTAATTTACACTAGCTTAACACTCTTACTGTGATCGAACTGTGGCGATATCCTTTCCTTCCGAAACTGATCGTTTGTTGCTTTATGCAAGTTACATGAATTAGTTTGATAAATTCCTCATGAAGCGACTTGAACATGTTGATACGAAAATTGAATCACGTTCACGTACACTGATACAAACTCCTTGTGAAATTTATTTGTGCGACTTTTTGAATCACATATGAAACTTGATCTCGTTTAAAAACGAAAAAATAAAATGAAATGAAATTTCACAAAGGCGAATATACTCTGTTTTTAATCCAGCAATAACTAATTATTTAAATATACAATGTTGTATGTAATCGATATTTCGATGATGATGATAATTTCAGATTACAAATCTCGTTCCTCGATGGACCAAAATATGTTATGCCATGGGCTTTTATAATTTTGGGCTATGAAGTTAACCAAGCAACTCAGAATTATCGTGTTGATGCCACTGCACTGATCCAACTGCATTTTTATCTGATTGATTTTGTGGACTGTAATTATAATGTTTACACCTTTATAAAAAAAAACAAACTGAATTTTTAATAATTTTATTTTATTATCTTGTTTTTCTTTACAAAAATCTTCATGAGTTCAGAACGACGCTTTATTACACTCTTTATTACACGAATATGTGTATAAAAAAACAAAAAACTTGGTTTCCGTTCGTGCACTGAACTTAATCAAAAATAAATAATAATTGCGTGCCATCTATATTCCGACGCATACTTACGTTCTAATTTTTTAAATTTCTTTTAAAATTAATTGAAATTTAACGTTGTTTCTATTTTACAACTTAACATATCCATATAGCGTACTTCGCATTTTTTAAAGGTACTGCATAAAATATAAACCAAAGAAAACAAACAAGGATAGATTACGCCTGAAAACTGATGACGAAAAATTTTGGCATTTAGTTCACTGACGGCGAAACACATAGCTAATACCAAATTATAATTCAAGTCGTCGGATGAAACAAATGTGAAAACCATAATAGCGGTGTTACTTATAAGCTGCATTCGATTGTACTGAATTATCTGAATAATGAGAATTAACGGAATAAACTGATTAGCTAATATTTTGAGCAACTGAATTATCGGTATGAGAATTATGCTCGTGTAGTTGATTCAATTTACTGTTTTTGTTTTTAAATTGTAGTTCCATTTATTTCGTGCTTTGTAGAGTACGAAAAAATTTTAAAATTTATATATTTATTGATTTTATTAAATACTAAAAACATTAAATAAACCATGTATTTTGAAAATTGTTGGAGATGATCGCTCGATTCACTGCAGTTGTTCATTTATCTAAATAGTTACTAAGACTGTGTCCGAATTGTGTGATAAATATTTTTTAGTACAAACATTGTGAAAATATCGAAGACACACGAATTCTCATAGTCAATGGGCATAGTAATTTTTGACAGATAAGTGATAATTTAATCGGATGGAAATGATCGAATGTGCTTGTTTAGGGCATTGATTATGATTAGAAGCTGTTAAATATGTAAAAGAATTGGACTTAAGGTTAAATATTCAACGATATCATTGTATTTCGATTTTTCAATAATTCAATACAAAGTTAAAATTAAATAAATATAACTGGATTTATGATTTAAACTGTTTTTAATAATTTATAACTTAATCTTAATCTTATAATGATTAAATTCAATATTTTCAAATTAAAATTAAAACTGAGGGCGGGGAATTTTGAGCAAAAAAATTATCACAGAATTCCGGCAGCAACTTGAAAAAAAATTACCGGAAGAGAAAATTTTTCACGTTAGTGTCAAATATTTGTGCTAGAAAATATTTATCACACAATTCGGACACAGTCTAAGTTTATGTGAAGATAGGTTCACTAGATCTAAATAGTTACTAAGTTTATGTGAAGATCTTCACATAAACTTAGTAACTATTTAGATAAATGAACAACTGAAGTGAATCGAGCGATCATCTCCAACAATTTTCAAAATATACGTGGTTTATTTAATGTTTTTAGTATTTAATAAAATCAATAAATATATAAATTTTAAAATTTGAAAAATTGATATTCAGATAGTTCTCTACAATCGAGCACGGCTTTAAAAATTTAAGAACTATTCATTTAAACGCAAATCAATTTCAGTGGCTCACTTTAGGATTACTAAGTTTATAAATAATTAGTTTTTACTTCTAATATTAAGTGTTATCAACAATGTTTCATGTTTACCTGTTATCTGTTCGGTTAGTTGAGACGCGACAAAAAAAATTGTAGATTGATTTGCTCGTTATAAACGAATTATAAAACCTATTTGATAGCCATATTTTATTTATGGCAGGATGGCGTTTAAATTTTTATTCAATTGGTTTAAAATAAAATGAGTTCAAAAGTTCGAAATCCAAAACCCTTTTTACGCATAAATTACATTTAACATTAATTAAATAGTATACGTCTTATATAGTTTCTTACTAATTATTTCAGGTTCAGTTTACACATTTGTTTAATTAACATTACGTTTGTTGGACATTTATCTAAATTACGTTTATTAAATTTTGTTGCAGGTATCATAAAAGGTGACGAAATTATGGTGATAAATGGTGCTATTGTATCGGATCTCGATATGATGTATCTCGAAAGTGTCCTACAAGAAGAACAAGCGTTATGCATGATGATGAGGTATGTACATATGTAAATAATAACAAACCGAAGTTGCCAATCGACAGACTGAAAATTTATAAATTCCATAATGATGTAGCCAAATGTAAAATTTGGGAAACTGTTTCTGGTGAGAGGGCTATATTGAGGAAATATTCCGAAAATACAAAGTATATATCGCTCATTTAATGCAACACAACTTAAACACAACACACAACTTAAAAATCACTCATTTCTAAGATATTGAAACACACCCTCTTATCTCGTTATTTCTAGCAAATTAGATATTAGATAAGATTTAAGATTTTAAGATATTGGTAACTGCCCTAAAGTATTTTACAAAATATTAAAGATTTTACAAATTAAGATCGGATTGAGGATGTAGGAATTAGGAAATTCCAATTCTACTAAAATTGAAAATTTTGGATTGTGTCACCCGTCCAGCAAATGAGCTATGTGTAGTAAAGTGCATAGAATATACCGTAAATCTCCAACTACATAATTTCCAATGAGAATACTAAAACCGAAATAATTTAATTTTGAAGTTAAAAACTTTTGTACATAATATTATACGTTTCGAGTTGTTTATGTTTTCCAATTTGCAAAACAACAAGCAAGGAAAAACAAAATAAGTAGAGTAAATCTATAGTTAATCATATTAAGTAACAATCAGACCAAAAATTTCTATGGAAAAATTTAAATAAATATTGGTTTTCAACTTTACACAAGTTAAATAAAAAATAAAATCTCTAAAGCTCATTCTTTTTGGTTTTCCTTTTTCTACGTCGTTTATTTGAATACAGGTCATCCAGAACAGAACCACCCGATCTTGCAAACATAATGAGGGTAACAGATGACATGATTGATTCATTGGTATGTCCTCCACCTCCGTCGGATCCACCAATCATGAGCGAGGAAATGATTTCCGGTTTAATTGTTCCTGCACCTGGATGGAGTAAGAATAGCAACAAATTTTATTGTGTCATGAACCAATTTTATACAATTTTCTTTGAATAATTAAAGGACATCAATACATACCAGGAAAAGATATGTATTCACCTGAAGCAGAAAGTTCGCCAGCGCCATCATCTGCTGAACCACAAATCATATCATCGTCAAGTATGATGCACGGTGACCGCATCGGCAGTAGTAGTGGTGGACCTAAACAAAATTCCCGAACGAATAGTTTTGAAATTGAGAATTTATTAAAAACAGCAGAACAAGTGACCGGATTTTGTCGATCACCTCAGGAAACACGTAAATCGAGTCCAACTGGTTCAATTGCATCATCTGTATCGAATGCCATGTTAACACCGTTGCGCCAATTAAGTGATGCCGAAAAGTTACGCAAAGTTATTTTAGAATTGGTCGACACGGAACGTACTTATGTTAAGGTAAGCCAATTTCTATTTTAATATAGACATAGACTCGTTCTTTCAAATTATTTTATTTTTATCTGAAAGCTCCTTAATATAAAAGTAGAATATTAAAAAACATAAAAAAGTTTTATAAACAATTCTTATTATCTTTAAGACGATTTATTTTTTTATTACATTCTCATCTCCTCCTGTTTGTTGATTATAAATAACAATAAAACAAAGAAAAGTTTTATAATTATAATTTATTTAAATCTTAAAATTAACAAATAAAAAAAAATATAGAAATAGAAAATCGTATAAATTTACGTGAGTTTGCAAGATGGTGAATTTCTAAGATATATCGCTTTATTAATGGACTGTATAATAAAGGAACATGTTTTATTTACGATTTAGGTTCATTAGGATATGCTTGAATCGTAAAAAAGAGATATACAACTTTAAAAATGTTTTAGTTAAGAAGCCACTATAAAGTTCAACAAGTTTATCGCTACAATAAGATCCCAGCGTAAATTTTATCGATTTAATAGCAAAGTAAATAGCAGACCTTTAATTTTAGTGGTTGTTGACAAAACAATATTGATTAAATAATTTCATTCTTGATCCTGCTTTTTTCTGTATCACCATTTTGAATGGATATCTAATGATTAAATAATTGAACTTTGTTTTCTTGCCTTCCGACACTTAGTTCTTGATTTTGCAGAATTAGACAAAAGTAGAACACTTTTTATACATAACAAAACCGAAGGATTGGATAGGTTAATTACGCGGGACAGAATCGGCCTGATTACGGACAACTAGGTATAGCCCATTGTTAGTAACACAATGAGAACACATTTCCAGTCCCAATTCATTGTAAAAGTAATTTTTAATATTTTTTAATTTTAGTTTCGTATATAAGACTAATTGAAGATCAATTTTATTTTAATGACCTGTTTATACTGCATTCATTGGAAGCTAACATTTTTTACTATCCGTAAAATTAGAATCATCCAAAGCTTCGATTGGTAGTAAAAAATCAACTTATTTTAATCTCATATTGATAACTTTAGTTTGCTTAACCTTTTTCAATCTGGTTTTACTTCCACGGAGCTGTAGCATAATTTTACTGAAAGTATACGATGACCTTCCTCACAGAATGAGTATTAGAGAATCTTATTTCGAAATTACATTTCCTGTCTCTCTGTTTCCTAGCTGTTTCTTCTGGCGCTCCTCAAGGGTGGATTCTTGGCTCTTTACTATTATTTATGTAGATTAATGACATAGAATGTCCGACTCACTATTTTTCTTTTCATATATTTGCTGATGGTATGCAAATATAATGTAAGTATAGAAATAATCAAAAATGAAATGAAATTTTCCAGAATCCTCGTAAAGAAACCATATCAAATTTTTTAGGGTTCAACGATCAGTCAATTTTACGTCACCAAATTATGGCTATATATAAAAAATAAATATTATCACTTACAACTAAACTATAATTATTTTCTGAGATGCAGAAATTATTGGAAACCGTCTTTATCAGCATTCATTTTTTAATATTGTTTTGGGTTTGCGCTTACCAATTAAAGAATTGTAATTACTATTAAATAAATACAGGATGAGTTTTTTAATAAATGCCAGTTTTTTATCTCGGAAACAGTTCAACAGTTCAATGTTGAGGGGGACGTTCAGTGATGATCTTGAATGACCTGGAAACTCATTAGTAATGGATATATTGCCGAAAGCTGTTATTTTTTTTAATTAGAACCTATACTTTGGAGTTCACTTAGAGCTAAAAATAAATAAATAAATATTTTTTGTTCATACAAAATTTTTCGGAAAGTTTTAAGTTTCAGAGATATAAGAAAACAATTTTCTCAAAGTTCTTTCTAACACTGTTTCGTAATAACAGGAGACAAATATAAACAAAATCAAATATTCTTTGACTTATTAAGCAAATTTTTAGTAGATACTGCTAAGTCAAAGAAAAATTGATTTTATTTATTTTTATTTCTCGTTACAGTGAAAGAGTTAACAAACAGCTCAATCAAAAAATGACCTCAAATGTATAAGTCCTAATTTAAAAAAACTAACTTTCGTCAATATCTTCAATACTAATAAGTTTCAAGGCCATTATAGGTCATCACTAAACGTCCTTCTCGACACTGAACAATTTTTATTATAAATAACTTTCTTCTAAGTTGCACCGTTTCCGAGATAACATCCTAACATTTATTAAAAAAACTCACCCTACAATATATAGGGTTTTCCAATAAGAGTGATATTATTTCTTTAAAAAAACACACTAATTGTTAAGGAAATTGAAATGTTTTTTATTTAATGTGAAGTACAATCGATACAATTAAGTTCTGAATAAAACGTTATTCAAATGGCCTCCACGACTTCTTCTGCAGGAACGAATTCGATGAACCCAATTTTCGAGCACATTTTCCACTAAATCAATTCGTATGTCATGAATCGCACGTTCAATATTAACTTGTAAAGCTTGAAGAGAGTTTGGTCTATTGCTAAAAACCAATGACTTCAAATAACCCCACAAGAAATAGTCTAATGGTGTTAAATCACAACTTCTTGGAGGCCATTCAATATCACAATTTCTTGAAATAATTGAATCTCCAAACTTTTCTCGCAATAATTCAATTGTTGCACTTGCTGTGTAGCACGTAGCCCCATTTTGTTGGAGCCAAATGTTGTCAAGATCAACTTCTTCCAATTTCGGCCATAAAAAGTTAGTTATCATCGATCTATACTGATCTCCATTGACAGTAATGGTGTTACCAGCTTCATTTCGAAAAAAATACGGACCGATGATTTCACCATACCAGAAACCTCATCAAACTGTCAATTTAGGTGAATGTAATGGTCTTTCATGAATAATTTGTGGATTTTCTTCGCACCAGAATCGATAGTTTTGTTTATTTACCGCACCACTCAGATGAAAATGAGCCTCATCGGAGAAGATGATTTTCTTAAAAAAATTCGTTATCGTTTTCAAGTTGTTCCAAGGCCAAATCAACAAATCCACGACGTTTACGGTAGTCGAAGTTCTTGAGTGAGAACAATTTTATACGGATGCAAACCCAAATCCTTTCTTAAAATCCGCCAAGTCGTGGTTTGAGACAGTCCCAATTCTTGAGAACGTCTTGGAATCGACAAATTGCGATCTTCAGCAACATTTGCCTGAACGGCAGCAATATTGGCATTACTTCGAGCGTTTCTTTGTCTTATTGGCACTTGAACATTATGTAAAGAAAATGTACGCTCAAAATTTTCAACAATTCGACGAATAGTGAGCACACTTGGGCGATTATTACGACTATAAAATGGCAAAAGCGCACGAAAAGTTGCAATTGGAGTACGATTATTTTGATAATAAAACTGAATAATTTGTAAACGTTGTTCTTGCGTATATCTCACCATGATGAAATTGTAAACATTGCTGAATACAATTAAACAAAAAGTGACAGATCATGACATATTACAAATGGCCGAAACGTCACTTAAAAATCATATCATTCCTATTTGCAAACCCTATACTTTTATAATAAACATTGGAAATGTCTCCCAATTCAGTAGTCAATTTACGGAGCGCTCCCTGAATCTCCAGCGTCTCACTCTTAATTTAATATGACACTCTTAAATTTGTCTCTTAATTTGTCTATCATTAAATAGAATTGTATAATTGTAGAAAGTTGTAATTAGTTTTTAATCTTTTTTATGTTAGCAAGTGCATTGCTGCAAATCCCCATTACCAATGGTTTGATACACCCATCTTAAAAGTCCGAATGCTTAAGGACAAAACTTTTACTATAAGATGTTGTGAACAACTATTTTATGGCCAAATCTTGAAAGCATTTGTTTACAATTGTACTCTAAAGCGTTGGCACTAAAATGTCAAACAATCGGGATGACATATTAAAGCACTTAATCTGACAAATAGCTGCCGAAGAATAAGATTGCCGAAGATATAGATAGATGGAGACTAGATACTCAGTAAAACGCACAATTGAAACAAAATTAAATTTTGCATATTAACGTATCTGTGATACATAAAAAAAAATTCTTTGAGTTTATTGCCCTGGTCAAAAGATTACATTACGACTAGTTGGTCCAGAAACTTTAAGTTTTTCATGTGCTATCGAAATCTAAGCCTGAGTCGGAATTTGTGGATAAAGTAGAAAATTAAAGAAAGAAAATTTAACAATTTATTATTATTATGCTATAGATTAGATCTATCGGTACTATCCACATTTTCACTCGAATTAAAAATGTTTATTAAGTTTATTATGCCGTTAGGAGACGTCACGTGTAATGACTAGTCTTTTAATAAGCCGCATTTACGGTTTTCATTTAAATGCACACTTATGCTGTGTGCCTAACGCCGATTTTTTTGTCTTAATTTCCGACTAACTTAATTGATCGTTAGTTCACCCAGGTATTGTTAGATGTTTCTTATATGTATAAACCAAACTCTACCCGATATTTAGTTCTAAACTGCAAACGATTTATCAATTACTGATTAGAAATGTTTTGTAGAATGTAAAATTTAAGTTTATATAGCAGATTTTAATTAAACAACAGATCCGGTTTGTATTGTGCCATCTTTGAACGATTGTTTTGAACTAACCATCAATTTAGTTAGTTGGAAATTTAGACAAAAAAATTGACGTGAAGCCCACAGCATTAAGGTTTAAACAGAATGTATCCGTTCTGTCCGCTACATTTTATGAGAACTGTCAATTTATATGAAAAAACGAAAATATGAACGCAATGAACGGAGGAGAAGAAAACAGAGCGGATGCTGAACCAAATTTCAAATTTTTGCGGACGACATAACCTCACATAGTACTTGACATATCAGAAAAAATCGTGAACGAGTAGTTTTTGCAACAAAAGACGTACTAAATTGTATTAATTCTATTAATCTCTTCTAATAATCTCCCACAAATTAAAATTTCCAAAATATAATATATAATTAATATCAATTTTTGACAAGCGGAATGGATATGTTGCGCTTTAGGAAATCAAACGGACGGAGCGGAAACTAAATGAGCGGACCGGAACGGATCTATTCTGTTTGAACCTTTAGTCGGAAAACTGTTTTCGAATTTTGCAAAGCTAACTTTAAGAAACTCAATGATTTGTGTTTTTAAATTAGAACGGCGCCATTGATATTTTAACGCCATTGATATTTTAGTTAACTTCTATGTTATATTTTTTGAATGTTTTGCAGAGGTAGTACCATATTCCTCCTCTAAAATAAGTTATCATCGCTGCCCTGCTACAATGGTGATCGGTACACTCTCCATAATCTCCGAAAAAAACGATTGCCTACATTTTTAAAATCTCGGGCAGATCTGATTACTCTGGTTTTCTGAACGGACAATGCTTTTAGAGGCCTATCTATTGAGTTTTACAATAACTATATTCACAGCACGCACGCTGATCTCATTGCTAACCCTAAAACATTAAAGTTTTAAAAACAATTAAAATATTGTATGGAGAAAAGCCTACAACTATGTGGCTTGAGATATTCAGAAAACGTACATATAACGCATAGCACATTAAAAATACCTAGTAAAAACTTTTTTACTGGTTACTCCCGGGGATCGTACCCGGAACCCTCCAATAACAAAGCAAGGGCTCTAATTATTCCGCTATAGAGGGCGAAATATAGCGATCAATGCTTTAATAACCCAAAAGTTATTGCTAATATGTTGGCTAATATGTGTAGGCTCAGTGTTTTATTATAGCTCTTTCTTATTAAAATGGTTAAAGAATTAAGTAAAACACGTTTTTATAGAATCAAAATACTCGTTTATGTTCTCGGCTTGAAAGATCGTTTACAACTGATATGGTACAAAAGAAAACTTATAATATAGTCGCATTCATATTGCTTATTGGGTAACTGTCAAATTACATATTCTGTCACCGCCTCTTAATTTGATCCGTTAACATAATTTGAATTTAAATACAAAAAAAAAAAAAAAATAAAAACCAGTAAAAATTTAGTTTTAATTATGAACTCTACGTTAAACATGTACTCTAATAAATGAAAACAATTAATGATAGCATAAATTTAAACGATTACGATGTTTTTGAAATAAAATTCTTCCAAGTCCTTTTGTCATAATATCCGCAACTTGATCGTTGGTTGAAATGTATTGCAACTTGATTTCCTTGTTGGCGACAGCTTCTCGAATGAAATTATATTTCACATCAATATGCTTCATACGTTTATGTTCTCGTGGCTCTTCTGCCACTTTAATGCACGACTGATTATCTTCGAATATCGTTGTTGATGACATGCAACGATGACCAAGTTCGTTTAATAAACAGCGTAACCATTTTGCTTCACAAATGCATTTTGCCAATGCCAAATATTCAGCTTCAGTTGACGAAAGACTAACGGTCGGTTGTTTTTGTGATAGCCAACTTACTGTATTGCCAAATACCATGAATACATATCCTGATGTTGATTTACGGTCGTTCTTATCACCAGCCCAATCAGAGTCCGCGTATCCAGTCAAAATATCAGCTGTAGCATTTCGATGATAAACCATTCTCAATTCAGACGTTCCATGAATGTATCGCAAAATACGTTTTGCATACATAAAGTGTTCATCAGTACAGCAGCTTTGAAATCGACTAAAAAAATTCGTTGATGCACACAAATCTGGCCGAGTTGTTTGAGTGGCATACGTCAAACATCCAATTAATTCTCTATACGGCTTATCAGTCAAGTTATTTTTATCACCATTTGGTAAACTCAAACCATTTTCAATCGGTGTTGTCGCCGATTTACAGTTGTTCATTTCAAATTTCATTAAAACATTTTTCAAATAACGTGACTGACTCAAGGCAATCGAATTATCACTTGAATTCCGATCAACATGAATTCCCAAAAATGAATTAATTTTTCCAACATCCGTCATTTCAAACTCTCTTGCTAACTTTGCTTTAATATCGTTGACCATTTGCACATTGTTGGAAATAATTGCCAAGTCGTCGACATACAGGAGAATATAACAAACGATGTCTTTTCCAAATTTGATGTACAAGCATTGATCCGATTCGCAACGATTGAAACCAATTTCAATAATGAATTGATTAAATCGCTCATTCCACACCCGTGAAGCTTGTTTTAATCCGTATAATGATTTATTCAACTTGCAAACCATCGTCTTGTCTTTCACAAACCCTTCTGGTTGTGTCATGTAAATATCTTCCTTCAATTGTCCATTCAGAAAGGCACATTTCACATCCATCTGATACATTTCATATCCAAAATGATTGGCGATTGACAATAAAACACGTAAAGTTGTTAGCTTGGCCGTTGGTGAATACGTTTCATTGTAGTCGAAACCTTTTTCTTGCGAAAAACCACGAGCCACAAGTCTTGCTTTGTACTTGTCAACATCGCCATTTGGTTTATGTTTCATCTTAAACACCCATTTGCATGTAATAGCTTTACGACCAATTGGTAACTTACACAAAGACCAAGTGTCATTTTTTAACAATGATGAAAATTCATCATTAATTGCCATCTCCCATTTTGGCCAATCAGCACGTTTCCTTGCATCGTTCATAGTAACCGGATCATTTTGCACAAATTCCTCAGCTGAAAATGCATAACCAGCGAACCAAGTTCCCGGTTCATATCCGTACCGATCTGGTTTTCTTTTTAAACGATCACCGCGGCATAATTCATTGTTGTCATCCATGCTACTCGAAGTACTGTGAACATTACCATTTATGTTACTGATGCGATCTAAAGTTGCATCGTCTTGATTTTCACGTTCGTCATCAACGTTATCGCCTGCCGCCTCTGAATTAAATATATTGACATAATTCACATTATCGAAAATTGATTTCTCGTTGAATGTCACATTACGGCCCATGATAAGTTTGTCATTTTCAATGTCCCATAATCGATACGTATGTGATGACAAACCATATCCAAGCATGTAGCACTTTGATGATTTAGCATCCAACTTTGTACGGTTTTCTTCCGGCACATAATTATAACAAATCGAACCAAACACGCGAAGATGCGACAAATCCGGCTTTCTACCATACCAAATTTCAGCAGGCGTCTTGCTTACAAACTGTTTACCAACGGCACTTGTTGGTGAACGATTCTTTATATAATTTGCACACAAAACAGCTTCGTTCCAGAATCGACGACTTAGACCACTCGACAAAAGCATTGTCCTTGCTTTTTCAACCACAGTACGATTAAAACGTTCCGATACTGCATTCATTTCCGGATTGTAAGGTACCGTGAAATTCAACCGAATACCTTTATTGACACAAAAAGATTTAAATTCTTTTGAGCAATACTCACCGCCATTGTCCAATTGTAATTTCGCAACTCTTTCCCCATGTTGCGTTTCAGCCATAGCAACATATTGCTGGAATTTATCGAAAACCTCACTTTTCTGCTTCATGCAATATACCATGGATGTACGTGAAAAATCATCAGTAAAGGCAACAAAAAATCTCGAACCGTCATGCGCCATTTCACTCATTGGACCACTGACGTCGGTGTGAATCAATTCTAAAACTCGTTTAGAACGGATTTCCTTTCTGGGTGGATATGGTAAACGCGTTTGCTTACCAATTACACACGATTCACAAAACTTTTCGTCGATGTTCACCTTAAGTTTGTCCAATCCAATCGCCATGTTTTGATTCACCATCTTTTTCATGTCGCTGACATTCAAATGAGCCAGACGAAAATGCCATAAATTTTGTGATGCCTTATTTAATTGCTCCTCTCCAGCAATCCCCGCAAACACACTTCGTTCAACATAAAAAATCGTCTGGTATAGCTGACCATTACGGCGGGCAGTGAACATATTTTTACCGTTCTTTGAAATAAATGCATCATCACCATTAAAAGTGATTTTGTAACCTTTGTCAGTCAATTGACGAATTGACAGCAAATTGCATTTAAGATTCTCAACAAATAAAACGTTTCGAATCGTTTTCGTTGAATTATCCCCATTGAAAAATGTCTTTATGGAAATGTCACCTTTTTTCTTTGCTACTAATGATGCGCCAGCTTTTGCCGTTGAAATACTTATCGGTTCAATTCCATGCATACTATTGAAAAATATCTTATCGTTAACGATATGATGTGTTGCACCCGAATCAAGGACAAAGTTTATCTTCTTAAAACCATCACTGCCTTTCTTTGATGTTTTGGCACCCATGCAACATGACGCAATATCATCGTTATTCCCTACTGACTCACTAATGACATCCTGTTGTTCACAAAGCAAAAACTCTGGATTGTCATCTTTATCAGCACAATTTGCACCAACACTTTTCTTATCGTTAACAACATTTTTCTTTGCCAATTTTACTCTGCAATTCACTTTTATATGCCCTGGCTTTTTACATCTGTGACAAATAACCTTTGAACGATCTGCTTGCATTGCTATCGAATCATTTGATCTACCGCTACGTCCATTTCCACATGCAGCACGCTTTCCACACTCGTCCAATAGACGACTTTTAACAAATTCGATTGTTATCTTTGTTGTATCCATTGTTTCCAGCGCTGTTACCAAGCCATCGAAACTTTTTGGCAATGTTAAAATCAGGTGACAGACAACGTCGAGTTCTTCCAATGTGGCGCCAATCGATTTTAGTTCACGCACGGTATGATCGAATTGCAAAAAATATTCGTTGATATCATCACCATCTTTGTATCGCATTGTCAATAGCTGTTTTCGCAACAACAACTGACCGGCAACACTTTTGCGCTCAAACACACCAATTAATGCATCATATATATCCTTCGCGAACTGTTTGTCTTTAATATACTCCAGCTGAGAATCACCAATACATTGCACCAGAATTGATTTACACTTTTTCTCATCACATTTCAACGTGTCTCTGATCTTTTCATTTTTAACTTCATCATTCACACCAACTGGAACATCTTTCAATAGCGTGTCCAATGAACTCGTTAAAAACTTTTCTAAATTCTTTTCTTCCAGTAATGTTTTAACTCGAAATTTCCAATTCGAGAAATTCGAACCATCGAATGGTTTTACTTTTTGCATGTTTGATTCCATATTTCTTTAATTTGCCCAATATTGTGAAATCAATTAACCAAAAAATGTTCTATGCACGAGGCAACCGATGAACAACAACAAAAACTATTTCACAATACACAAAACGCCACGCGCTTAACCTTCAAAATTTTACTTTGAGTACGATTTTTAGAATTAAAAAAAACTATTTTAAAACTATCATTAAACCGACTCTGGGCCCATAACCTATTAAAATGGTTAAAGAATTAAGTAAAACACGTTTTTATAGAATCAAAATACTCGTTTATGTTCTCGGCTTGAAAGATCGTTTACAACTGATATGGTACAAAAGAAAACTTATAATATAGTCGCATTCATATTGCTTATTGGGTAACTGTCAAATTACATATTCTGTCATTTCTAGCAGCCAATTTGAACCTGAGCTAAACTATTTTAAATATTTGGATGGGAGTACTCAAATATCCCTTGTATCTATTGACAATGATTATAATACAGTGATTGGACAAATTAACAACTGAAGAGATGATTTCTCTTTATCATATGATAAATAAACTTCAGCAAAGCATAAATTTAAGGCCCTGGGCTTCCACTATATTGGGACTTCTCTAAGTGGACCCTTATATAAAATCAACTGTAGGCACAAAGTCAATTCAGATCTTCAACATCCGCTCCTTTTATAGCGTGTGGGCTGTTCCCAGGACTGTCATTTTTGGCCAATAGATTTTATTCAGTGCAACAAGGAGTTGGTTCGGTTTGCTTCGTGCGGACTACCCTGGATAAACAGCTTCAATTTACCTCCCTACGTTGATGTTACGGATACGAGTTGTTGCGGATACTGTTTTTATTTATCAATCGCTATCTGGTGGTATTGAATCTCCGGCGATATTCGAAAGAATGCATTTCAATTTGACTCCTCGTGCCTTGTGAACTGAGCCCGCTTTTAGGATCGTACCTTAGAGAGTACGACAAAAATAAACCCATTTCTAGATTGTTGCGAGAAGTACACCATAATTTCGAATTTCACGACTATAATATCTTAAAGAAAGTTTAATATGCAAACATCTAACTAATTATTATTTTTTTATTTATATTTTTATTTGATTTAATTTTTCTGAATACATTGCAATTAGAGTAACTTCTACTAGTACCTAAATTTAAATTAGAGTGGCCATGTGTTTTAATTAAACTTTGACTGCATGAAACTAACACTGCATACACATTTGATGTTAATAAAGAAATTCGCCGACCATTTTCCGTATCGCACGCACCAGTTAAAATTTTTAAAAAAACATATTTAAAAAAATTCTTCATTTTCTCTTTCGTCCTTAGTTCGTGGTTAAAACGCACTGAATCAAACCTATACGTTTAATTTATCAGCATAATTGTATTCATAAACATAAATTATTGTTTACTAACAAAATTATATCGATAAATTAAATCTATGTATGTAATTGGTTTCAGTGCGTTTTAAAATAAATTACTAAATATGTTCTACCTCTACGGGAGAAAATAAATGGGAAGATTATTGTGAGTACAACATAAGCTGAAGAAATTACCGAAACCAAAGGATCACATAGCTGAACGAAAGTATAATCCACGTTTTCTCGTTCAGAAATATTTGTGTTGTTAAGTAGTTTACAGTAAATGCAGTTTTTGCTACATAAGGAAATTTTTATGTTCTTTTTTGAAAATTCTATTTGAGATATAATCAATTTTGTCGCAAATGTTTGAACTATTTGCATTTGGTTTTTATTAAATTTAGCTGAGATAACTAGTAGCATTTTGGTATACCTCTAAATATTATTGAGTCTATTTCTAATCCCTACCTTCTATTTTTGAACAAATAAAGTATTGTTTTTGGTCGAGGAAGTAGAAAAACAAAATTACATAATCATTTTATTTCTCGTTTATTTGCAGCACTTAAATAATTTGCTAGAACATTATTTAGAACCACTGAAACGTGAAACATTTTTATCAATGGCTGAGATAACAACACTTTTCGGCAATATTCAGGAAATTGTAACATTTCAACGGCAATTCCTTCAAAATCTCGAAGAAGCATTGGAATTAGAACCAGAATTTCATAAATTTGAGCATCCAAGTCAATTCAAAGTACGTAAATAATTTAATAATATTAATTTAAATGATTTTTGTTTTTAATTATAATTGTTTTTTTTTCTTGTAATTTATTATGTACAACAGAATGTTCTATTTGCTATTGGATCAGCGTTTTTATATTATGTAAATCATTTTAAATTATATTCATCATTTTGTGCTAGTCATAGTAAAGCACAAAAAGTTTTACATCCAAGTAAGTATAAATAAATATACGAAAATAAAAAATAAAAATAAATGTTAAACACACCGAAAAAGAAAATTATAATAAGAAACCAAAACTTTATAATATTGAAAGAATAATAAAAAAGTTTTTTGTTTTCTTCAAAAACTTCTTATTGTTCAAATTTCATCATCTTAATCTTATTCCAATTGTTATATTAATGTTTAACGATTTATACATATTTTTATTTTTTATTTTGTTTTTGTTGTTCTGTCGAAAATATTAAAAAAGTAAAAATACCCTTATTGTTTTGTTCAATAAGCTTTCTTTACTATATACCCCACATATCTATTCTTCGTAGCATTTTCTTAAATTTAAAAAAAAAATGTTTGGTGGTTGGTTTCATTACATTCATCTGTATTGATTTCTTGATTTTTTCTTCTAAACTTCATTTTATTCATCTTAAAATGACCAAAGCCTTAAAATTATAATTAGTTGCTATTTTTAATTTTCATCTCATCGTATATAAGATAAAATAGGGACAAACAAGCGAACAACGCTGTATAACGACTATATATAATTAAAAATATGAAAAGAGGTTAAAATTGATTCGATCAACAAAAAATTAAATATCCTTCCGAGAAAATGTTTAGAAATCAGATAGTATGAAATTTTTGTTTTAATCAGTTCCACCCCATCTCTTGGTCGGTGTAATTAAAATTACAAAATAAGAACAAAAACACACACAACGGAAGGTTAATTTGCTTCCATTGATTAAAATAAAACAAGTAAAAAGGGTTATGACGTAAAACTGTGTGAGTGGCAAAACAGGAAAAAGGACAATTTTCTAAATGGTGTGGAAAAATTACAGCTATCTTTATAATTTTATATTTCATTTAAACCACTTTCATCTTAAAATTGAAACAAAGTTGGTGGTAACGTTGTACGTAGGATTGGAATAACGATACGATCTGTTTATTCGAAATATTAAATGATTATATACAAAAACTTTAAATTCTAAACGTACGTGCTTTAAAAAGCGAACTTTATTTTAATTAAAACATTTTTATTTAACTTCCAGATGAAGGTAATCAAGCATTACAGGAATTCCTTGCGGCTAGGAATCCGAAACAACAACACAGTAGCACATTAGAATCATATTTAATCAAACCAATACAGAGAATTTTAAAATATCCATTATTATTGCAACAATTGAGAAATTTGACTGATCCTCATGCTGAGGAACATTTACATTTAGTTGGTATGTACTATTTTCATTCAATATAGCCAACTAATATTTTTGACATTGAAACTTATCGGCTTAAACTTTATTTTTCACATTTAAAGAGGCCTTGAAAGGAATGGAAAAAGTAGCTGAGCACATAAACGAAATGCAACGAATTCACGAAGAATATGGTGCAATATTTGATCATCTGTTTAGGCAACATCAAAAATCGTGCAAGCAACCTATCGACTTAAGTCCAGGTAATTGAAATCATATTACAATTTATAACATTCTCCCAGGCGAATTTGAATATTGGATTTTTTATATATTATTCAGAGCCGATTTAAATAAATGTCTTTTCATTATATTTAGTTTAGATTTAATATTTTTAAATTTTATATTCTAAATTAGTGTCATCTTTAGGTGATCTCTTGTACTATGGTGGTGTGGAATGGCTAAACATCTCAGACTTTTTGGGAAAAATCAAAAAAGGATTAGAGTTACATGCGATGTGCTTTGTATTTAAATCGGCCGTTGTATTTCTATGCAAAGAACGTTTGAGGCAAAAGAAAAAATTAATGGGGGTCTCGAGTAAAAATACGCCAAATGAAGTTGAAATAATACGATATCAAGTATTAATACCTGTGACCGAAGTACAAGTGCGTGCATCATCAGCCAAAGATATGGATTCACATTTTCTATGGGAGCTAATTCATTTACGATCACAATTACAACGACGTTCCGAAAAAGTTTACGTTTTGTCTAATAGTACCGCTGATTTTCGTAATGCCTTCTTAAAAACAATACGACAAATAATACGGGAAAGTGTTCGAAATATGTCGATACCAATGAAAGGACTTGGCTCCTTAGGACAATCAATTGGAAGTGAAACCAGAGCAAGCTTATCACATTCAATTACGGGAAGTTCACAAACATTGGAGCGACCAAAACAGCAGATAACAATTATGCAAGGATCACAAACCCTTGGTAAAACAAAGAAATCGAAAACAACGCAACGACACTCGGCCGGAAATATTGATTACGATAATCTATCAGGAAGCCAGGAGGCAGACGATCCACCTATGCAGCATCAAGTAGGCTTCCGCACACGTAGTAAAACAGTCGGGGATGCTGCTGATCAACCACCTCCACCACCCAAACGTGGTTGTAGCCAACTACAGATGCAGCATGATCCAGAAAAACTTGATCCTGGCACAAAATCGGAAGGAGAAGACGACTCGCAACATGGAAGCATAATCATTAAATCAAAGGCAACATTAGGTCGGACACCCAATCATTTAACGCTAAGGTAATGAAAATCGCCACCTACATAACGCTATAAAAATAACATTAAATTTTTTTCTCTTTACCTCGAAAATATAGCACAACCTCTACATTATCAGTCGGCAGTACAGGAAGCCAAGCTCGTTTAATTCAATCATCTCATCCCCCTTCGACGTATCAACCAGTATTAATGAAGGATTTAGGTAAGAACCAATCACCTACCAAAAATCTAAATATTATTGAAATCTTTCCAAATAATGGTAATAACAATGGCGACGATGAGCAAAAATTAACCGATAAGGTTATGGATAAACATTTAACAGAATTAGTTGAATGCGACAGTTTAAGTCAAAACGATTCATATAACATTGCTAAGTTTATGGCTAATCTAAAAGAAAAAACTCTCGAAAGTCAAAATTACGGCCAAAATGTTGAAAATGAGGAATTTAGAAGCGAAAATATTAATAATAATAATAATAATAATAATGTCAATGATCATGATATAAATGATGAAGATTTAAATGATAGTATTAATAACAATAACAATTGTAGTAACGATCAGTCAATTAGTGATGATACTTCAGAAAATTCCTCCCCAACCATATCTACATCAGAATCACAAATCACTACGGTTATTGATAAAAAAGTTGACAAAATTTTCAATGGAAACAAAAAAGATATGAAAACTACTGTACCTTCCTCATCATTTAGTACATCTATTTCAACTTCTACTTCAGCTTCGAATTTTAATTATCACAATGATAAACGATCGTCAGTGTCATCGAATGATGGTACAAAAAAATTATTAAAATCACCACGAGCTAGTTTTGAATCGCGATCACCAGATAGAGGTAAATCGAATGGTAGTAGCCCGATTAAAATTATTAAAGTTAAATCGCCCAGAAATAGCGTAGATTCGGGAAAAAGATTGACAGTAAGCCGAGAAAATTCAATCGACCGTAGTCCCGAGTATCAAAAAAAACGATCGGTAAGTCCAAAACGACCAACTGAAGGCATATTAAAGCGATCGTTGAGTCCTAAACCGATAATTACTCCAACCGCGTCACCATCGACAACTCGAGCTAGCATCGGAAGTACCAGTTCGATTAGTAGCGGTATATTGAAACGATCACTAAGTCCAAATAAAGCTAAATCACCGGAACGAAGTTGTTTGAAAAAGTCCTTGTCACCACGAAACAGTGTTGATTCTCGATCACCGGAGCGAGAGCGTGATCGAGATCGATTATATCCTAGTAATGCATTATCGCCTCGAGGTAGTATTGATTCGCGATCACCCGATCGTTCCGGTAATAAACTACATGTGCGCAGCCTGTCGTCTCCTAGAAATAGTATTGACAGCCGCTCTTCTGATCGTTTAGACGTCAGTAAATTCCGTAGTCCTCGCAACAGTTTTGACAGTCGATCTCCTGACCGCAGTACTAGCACTGCCACGGGTGGTCGCCGTAGTCTGAGTGCATCAGCACGTAGTAGCTTCGAATCTAACCGTTCTCCAGAACCATACTATTTTCAGTATCCGCCCTATTCACCTCACGTATCTCAAACCATTCACTCACCCTACGCAAATCAGTTCCGCAATGAATCACGTTCACCTGATCGTTACAACAATAGTGGTCCACGTTTAAGTAAATCACTTGATCGATCGCCCCGCGAACTACCACAATCGTATCTTGAAAATTATTATTCAGAATATGAGCAAAACGAAAATTTATATTATGATCATATCCCGCCGCATATGCGATCGCATTCGGACGAAACAAACTATCTGAAATATGGCGGGATCGAAACGGTACGATCGAATGAATCGTTAACACGTGCGTTGGAACACCCAACATGCGTAGAATGTCTGGTACAGAAAAAGCCACCCTAGCAAAGAGCCCGTGTACGACAAAGTCGTGCACGGAAGAAAACACCACGTAATAATGGTGGTAGCCATTTAGCTCATTCGAATAGTTTTGAGAAAACCTCTAATTATGATGGTTGTGTTGACTGTCATGACTATTATGAAATTCATGTTTAATTTATATTTATTTTATTTTTTCATCTTTTTAATTTTTGTTTTCGTTTTATTTTAGTTTTTCGTTATCGTAGAAAATTTTGGTAAACAAAATTTATATCCAAATCTTTGTATAAGGTATATTTTATTAATTTATTTCGGCAAATTTTTACTAAATATTATTATAAACTTATAAACTATAAAGATTAACCCCATTTTTATTAGTAATAACTAAATTATTAAAATTAACAAAATTAATTGATTAATAAATTAGAGTGTTGTGATTTTTTAACAAAAATATATTTAATATTTATATTCTTACTATTTTTAACAAAAATATTATATATATTATATTATATTTAAAAAAAGACAAATTATCATTAATTAAATTAATTATTAATCTTAGATAGAAAATTTAACTGAATTATTATTTTTTTATTCTGTTCAGTCTGCTCGTATATAATATTACAGTTTGAATTACATACAGAACCTACATAAATATTATAATATGTATCGTATTTATGTATTTTATTATATGTATATTACGTACATTATAATTAATTCAAAAAATTTTAAACGTCAATTATGTTTTAATTATTTATAGTTATAATCAGGAATTGATTTAAATTTGTGATACTTCAAAATTTTGTTCATTGTGTTTTTCTTAAATTTTGAAATTAGAAAGACGATTAAAAGAAATAAACTACCTATTATTTTAATAAATAATGAATATTTATAATTAAATATTATTATTTAAAATAGTAAAATAATGAATGAAAATAGAGAAATAATTAAAAATACAACCGAAACAATATAAAATACTAACAGAAATATACGTAAATAAATTATACAAATAAATATTGAAAATTAACATAAATATGCCACAAAACATACCGGGATAGCAATGCAATAGCAATTTAACTGTTAGATAAACTTTGTTAAAAATGCTGCGGATGGCAGAATGTCTACTACTTAGCATTTCTAACCTAACCAAGAATATTGACTAAACCTTTTTTTCGGCGAAATATGCACGTTTTGAATACCTAGGCAATTTTGATTATGTATATTATTATTTTCAATGTCAATTGCACGAAAAAAATCCTATAGATCTTATTTCATACTTTTGGCCACGGCTATAGATTCGTTATATTTTGGAATAGGCGGAATTAGATTTTTTTCAGTCCACCTCTACTATAAAGCTCTATAGGTCGTACGATCAAGTTCTGGCAGTTAAGTGACAATAGTTGTGTTACACCACATGAACACTGATATTTTATGATTCGATTCAAGTTTTGATGAATTCGATAAAAATATTATTGACACTTGAAATAATTGGGCCACAGAGAGTCGTGTGAAATGCCTTAAGTTGTAAGAACCAGCTGACGTGCGACTATGGGAATTGCGGTGATATTAAAATTCTAACAATCAAATATTTTATTTAATAAATAGGAATAATATAACGTATATAATATAAAAACAAATGTTTGTAAAATTTGTCTCTTTGTTATTCTTGAACACTTAGATGTTTATTTGTTCTTTCAAACCCATAGAGTTAGGGTAAAGAGAATAGAGTTATACTACAGAGTAGAAACTTTTTTTTCCCCATATAAAATTTACTATTTCATTTGAGACACGTCAGAGCAGAATGGTTATATAAAAAATGCATATGGCGGTCTCAAATGTCAAAGAAAAAGCCAACCGAACAAGTTTTTGTTGTTGTAAAAATTTACGTGCTAAATTTTTTGTATTGAAAAAATCGTGATATTATTAATTAAAATAAATAAAATATTAAGTATAAAACAGAGAATCATGTACAATATTATAGTGTGTCGTTTGTAAATAGATTTTGAAAACTTTTGATTGAAACATTGAAATGAAGTGTTTCATGAAATGTTGTCAAAATGCGCCTCGAAAAATTCGAAAAGGAATTTCTTACCATCTATAAATGTTTATATAAAATAAAATGAAAATTATGGTAAAAGGAAAGTGATTTGTGATAAAATTATCCATATTTTAATTTAGCAATCAGAAAAAATTAATTTAAAAATGTTGGTTGTTGTTGTTGGACTTTTTCTTTTTGTAAACAGATGTTATATTAGAGTGTCGCATTTTTCCTATTGCAACATACATATTCTACGTGCTTTTTTTCATAATTACTTTTTATTTTGGAATACTATAAGTACAATTTTTTACCGAAAATAAAAACAATTAATGCGTACTATATTGGAATAAAAATAATTGTGAATTTGTGTAGCTTTAATTTCGATCGAACAAATTCTAAATATGTACGACCCATTGATTTATATGCTTTCTCTTTTACCCTCCGAATTTGACTCACTTGACAGCTGCTATCATTCATTCTCGTCTCTTATTCTAAAGTAAAGAGAAACGAAACAACAAAGTGTACCTGTAAAAAAAACTCAAAACGTTGAGGCCGAAATTTCATATATTTTCTCTCTCTAAATTAACATCTAATATGGTGATTTTAATTTTTTTTTATGATTATTGCACATTTTTAATTAAATTGTCATGGCAACAAGTTCAAGATGTTATGAATCCTTGGAATCTACCAACAGGGATTATTTTGATTTATAAATTTCGCCATCTTGATTGATAAAAAATTTCAATTCACGTTTTTCGATTACATATTTCCATATCTCGTTGTTTTAATTCTAAGTTCGGATACAGTATTGCTTTTTTTTCTAACCAACTGAAAAAAGGTTGTTATAACGTATAGAGTTTTTATAAACCAGTAATTCAAAAACATTACAATAAACTGTTTATCTTGGCTCTAATTTTTAGTTCAACCCAATTAGGCAATAGTTATATTCAAAACGGCAATTCCACTCCAAGGCATAATACCTCATGCTTGATGTAATCATATTCTCATTATAATCATTTCATAAACACATTGCATGTGGCATTTTATAAAGGTTTCGGCAATCTTCACATTTCGAAAGGTTCCCTTTCATAACGAACAGATAAGTGTTCCTCCTGTTTTCAGGTAACTCCTGCTGACCCCAGATTGCAGAAATAACTTGTACATCTTAATTTTAAAAGGAAGCAGCGTCAAGTAGAGAGATACAGATGGTATGATATTTGATTCATACAACTATTTACCATAGTTACCGTTCCTTAAGGCTGCAGCTCTTAGATGAAAGTCCCTAGTTAAATTTCTGTCTCCTTCGAGTTTCTATAGATGCATAGATTATATTTCCAATACACTTATTCATATGTTTCCATTTTGTAGGCGAGGTATTGCAGAATCCCATATTAGCGCAGCGATCTATTTGTAGATCAATACAAAAAATCTTTTGAAAAGAGAATTGGATACATTATAACGGTATATTTTTACTGCAATGTTCTGTTTAAATAAAAATCCTTTCGAAAACATATTTAGTATAGGTTTTGCAATCGCAGCGTGCACAGCTGAATTATTTAAATTACCATAATTTTACAGAACACATTTGCAATTATATTTTGTTATATAATTTCAAGGACTTTAAAGGTAATTTGTTATTTTTTGCAGTTTTTTATTTTCTTGCATTTCAGTTACCTAACGGTTGTTTTTTAATTTTCCAACAATTTTTTGTTTTCCAAATTCATCATACGAAATACTTACTATATTTTATATTTTATTGAAGAAAAATTAATTTGGGCTAATATGGGTTAAACTAAAACAAAATATGTGTATTCCCGTGTTGTGCACCTTCACCAAGAAGTTAGTAAATCTAAAAAAACATTTGAAACACAATTATTTAATAATAAATGAAGAAGAAAATAGATTGTTTGCAAAGTTGCAATAGATACTGGTCACTTATCTGTCAAAACCGATAAATTGTAGCCTAAAGTGTAGGTAAATTTGCATTTGTAAATGTTTTAACTACTAAAAATTAATAAATGTTTCGAGGAAGTTACAATTTATTTTAATTCAGTTAGTTATTATTTGGTCTTTAGCTCTTTATATTAAACTTAATCAAGGAAATTGCTCTTATTTTAGATGAAGCAAAATTCATTTATCGCTTTCCTTGACATTTATAATGTTTGCAAATCAATCAGCTGATTCATAAAACTAATTATTAATGGAGACTTTATGATAAACTGCGTTAAATTTTTTCGAGCAAATTTGACTGAGAGTATTGAAACAGAGTAAAACCACCCAACCAAATCATTTTATTTGAATATCAAATTTACAAAACAAAAATTGTAAAGGCTATGTTATTGTTATGTCATTAAATTAAAATTATAATAAATAAATAAATAAAATAAAAGACTGTTAGGATAAATTTCAGGTAACTTCGTTTCAAAAAGCGGTAAATTTTTCCGTAGATTTTCAAGCTTACTTTGAACTATGCAATCTTTTCTCCATCCTAATGAGGCACGGATTGACAGCAGTTGATTGAGATGGCCAATCCAATGTTGTGATTCCCTTTTAGAGTTTAAATTCCGAACAGAGTCTGCTACGGTGTTTTGGATCGTTGTCTTCTTGCAAGATCCAATTAGATTTCTCCACTTTAAACCATTTACGGAAATGGTAACAAACCTCGTGATTTAATTTTATTTATGAAAAGATTCTGTGTGGCAACGATTAATTTAGCAAAACCTTGCTTGATAAAGCATCCCCATAAAAGTAGCTTGGGCGGATGCCCGACAGTTCGGACAATCCTTTTTCTTTTGCTTAGTAGAGCAAACAAGCCTTTAAATATTAAAACTCCAAAAGGAAGGCTCATCAGTAAACACAACATTTGTCAAATCTTTGTATTTATGATCATTCGCCCACTGTAGTCGCTTTTCAATGTGTTTTTGTGTTAGCAGTGGTTTAACCAAAGTATTTCGATATGCGTAACCATGTTCCATAATTCGTATGCTTGTTTTTGGTAATGTTTCCAACCTTTTTGTATATTTTGCTGCACGTGCAACCGAAATTTTTGTTCCTATCGGATGTACGCTTAAACCACCGCTTCAAATCGTTTTTTACAAACCGCACTCATTTCTTTCATATATGTATGTTGTCCGCCAAACAGTTGCAGTTAAACTAAGTTTTGCTTTAGAGCGTCAAAGAGGAATCAATAGAAAACTGGTTTAAGTCCCACCCATATTTGTTCCGATAGTTTTAAGTACAGTTAAGCCGTATAAGCTCTTGTTGAACTTACTGTAATACAACGAAGTTCGTGTGAGTTTGTGTGAAAAAGAATTTTCACGTGGTCTTAAAAGCTTCCAAATACTCTGGTAAAATATTCTCCCAGAATTTTAGTCAGTATCACTGCTATAAAAATTGTCTTTTAATTTTAAAGATCGACTATTTCAAAATTATTAACTGATTTTTTCTTGAAAATGATTGAAAATCAATTTAAGTAATTGTTTTAAAATTATATTTTTGTATCAATTACTTCAATCGTCATAACAACTTTAAGTCTAAGAAAAAACTAAGTTTTATAGTTACAAAACAAATAATATTTAAATTTAAAAAGTCGTGGTTTTGTTTTTAGTAAATCTTTCAGACGATGCTCACACGTAATAATTCAATATAGCATCGATTCATATTACTCTCCCTTTCTTTCATATTTTGTTGATTTTTGTTCTCCACAACTATAATGAAAAGGAACCAATAGTATCTTCCGGTTAGGCGAAATCCGCTAAAATGATTGTGTCTTATGTTGTATATTTATGAATATGTTTCACAATTTCTTAAAATTAAGCTGATGTTGTTCAATTTTCTGTAAAATTGCCATTTTCTCTAAAAGTTTTAGAAAAATTAAGTAATCAAATTTAATTTAGAATAGAAGAATTTAATCACACTGTACTGTAGGAAGGACTCAGAGAGGCACCACCTCCAAGCCTTTTTTCGAACTTCGATGATTATGGTAAATTCACAACAAGTTGTTTAGTTAAAATAAAAGTAATAATCTTTGAAGTTGGAACCCGCAAATAATACCTATAAACGTCAAACGTGGAACTAAAATATTTAATCCTCGTCAGGCGGCATAGGTACAATTGTACCTTTTCTGTTTTTAAATACTAATAAGTCTTCTTGTAGAAGCCGGAGAGAATTAAAGATTTGTGAGATCTCTACATTTTAATAATGTGGAAATTCCAAATATTATGTATTTACAAAAATTATGACTACAGTGACGATTTTCATATAAAATATATTAAAGTACAATTGTACGTCTGCCGCCTTTTAGCGTAGTAAAATTATGCCGCCTGACGAGGGTTAAAATCATAAAAATAATAAATCTGTTTTATAGTTAGAAGGATCATAAAAATGACAAAAAATGTCCATACGCTTAAAATTTAAATACTTTAAGTTAAAGTAAATTTATGTTAAGTTTGAATTTATTCGTTTTAAAATACAAATTTTGGGTTTTATAAAATGAAAACTTAAGTCGTCTGCACAAAAATTATAGGGAAAATACCTTAAGTTTAAAATATATTTTTCTAGATAATGAAGTTAGAGCTTTCTTTTTATATCTTTATGCCCTTTCCTCAAATTGTTCTAACCAACTTCACTATCATCCTGTTTACGCTAAATTTCGCCTTGGTTTGTTTGTCGCATAGAAGCCTCCATTTATGATTTTGTTTGACCAAAAGCAGTTTATGAGCCGTTTAAGGTAAATAGTTTGAGCCTTCTTGTGTTTTATAGATTTTTAGATTTATAGATTTGTGTTTCTGGTCAACAAGGAAGCATTCGGAACTGTGTTCATGGCCAACAGGTTTTCTTATGTTCCGCCTGTATATTAATCTAAATTCGAATATAAAAATAATGATATTAATACACAATTTTCGCCTCTGTTATATTTAAATGGTGCAGAAAATCTTCAGAAGAAACCCTTTAGTCAATATAAACGTTAATTTTTAGTCGTTCTCTTTCATATTTTAACTGTCTAATTTAATTATATAATTTATTCGTTAACAAATTTAAATAAAATATTTAATGGTGCTAAGAATATTTAATTAGTATGTAAATATTTAATTGTTTTAATTTCATTGAAATATTACAAATCAATGCTAACACACTTATATACTAAAACTAAACCATCCAAAAAAGTTCAATGAATTCATGACGTTTATGATATAAACTTAATTTTAAATTATATAATTAAATTAAAAGAAAAGTTCTAATTCATATTCGTTTGATCTTCCAATATAAACAAAAAATAAAAATTAAAACAAATAAAAACAATATTGAATGTATAATAATCTTTAATCGTTAAACGTTGATTATTGATATTTAAAATAAACAAAACTAATTAATATTATTATATATTATATTATTACGTGGAATAATAAAATATTATATATTAAAACAATCACTGTGAGGGTCGTAAAAATAAATATTTATTCTTTTATAACACTTAGTTTTTATTTATTAAAAATATATATTATATATATAATAAAATCGAGACTGTTCAGGGACATTTTAATTTGTATTGTTTATTTATTTATTTTTATATAAGTTTTCCTTTTACTTTTCTGGCGGATGATACTGTGATAGATTTTTATATACTTTCCAATCAAAATTTATACAATCATAATATACCTAGGATATAAGATACTACGAACTAGCATTGCTGTTTGCTTCTTTTATTTCCGATTTGTTTTATACAATAATAAGCAAAATAAAATTATAAATGAAAGGTTGTGCTATTTTATTTCTTTATTCAATAAAAATTCTATCAACAATATTTATCCCAATCATAATACATTAAAATAAATTTTCTTTAATTTAATGTTCCTGCTGAAACGCTTCACATAAAATTTAAATTAATTAATTAAAATTTAATATTGCTCATATCAAACAGTATTATTATTATTATTATTATATTACATATATATTATTGTAAAAATATAAATAAATAAATAGAAATTTCAGAGGCTGATTATTAATATTCCTATAAACAAATAAACAATTTATACAACTAAATCAAAATATTAAAAATAAAATCTCCCGTTTAAGTAAGGCTTTGTAGCAATAAAATCAAAAAAAAAACATATAATAATAATAATAAAATCAAAAAATAGAGCACACATCTAAATCATACAAATTAATCCGCTAATCAAAAATAAATTGTAACCGTATTTTTACGAAATCACCGCGCATTCATTATTTTGTTCACTATGGTTTCTCCATATTTCGTTTTTCGATCGATTCGGTTTACGTGAATTTTAATATTGTTTTTTTTATCAACTCTTTTTGTTACGGTTGATATATTATAGTTAAAATAGTTTTGAAAATTTAGCAAGTTATATTATAAAACAAAAAAAATTAAAAATTTAGAAAAAAAATTAAGATTCGTCACTTATGTGTAATTGTTATTTGTTATAATTTTTATTATATTTAATATTATTAATAACAAAAAATGTATGACCTCATAATATAAACAAAATAGAAATATAGCAATAAAATATTTAGATAGGAAAATTATTATTTATCTATTCTTACTTTACTTTTTACTTGTTTTATAATTTTGAATTGAATTGAATTGATTTTTTTGTTGCTAACTATAGTACTATTTATGCTATCCTTTGTAGTTATTTTGCATGCTATATAATTAAAAAATTAAAATAATAACAAAAATGACTAATTCAGGTAAAACATAAAAAAAATTAAATCTCAAAAATAAATTTTCAAATTTATTATGTTTATTATTAATTAATTAATTATTAAAATTAATTCCCTTTTTTAAACACTCAAACAAGATTCAAATTAATTTTTTGTTGCAAATTAAAATTTTAAATACAAAAGATTATTATTCAGATAGCATCGCTTTTTAATAGTTTTCTTTATTTTTTATTAATTATTCTTAATTTATTTTTTCCGTTTTTATTTCTTTCAATGTCTAATGGTTAACACACACCCATATTTTTTTTATTAGAATAAAAATTAACATTTAAAGATTTAAATCAAACGAAGTAAATTACAACTATTTATTTTTAATGTTTAATTTTAAAAATAAATATATTGTATGTATTTTGTTTTACCATTTATTTACCATTACTTTTATCATTTATAATTTATTAGTTATCATTTGTAATCTGGCAATTTAATTTAAAAAAATTTATTTTTATTTGATTGTAGGGTCCCCAGTGTGGAAACCACGAGACATGATTAATTTAGGCGATGCACAGTCAACATCACGCAAAGATGATTCAAATACAAAGTAAAAAAATAAAATTAAAATAAATTGTTTAAGTTTAATTTTTTGTTTAATTTTGACATAACATAAATTAATTTTGATTTTCATATTTTTTTAATTACAAAAGAAAATCCGAATTTTAACTAAAGTATATTATTATTTTAATTTGCATAAGATTAAAAATCAATTAAGTTTTATTTTATTTATAATTATTATTTAAATCATATTTCTCATTTTTTTATCATTTAAAAAAAACGAAATATATATTTAAATAAGGGAATTGAATTTTAAATAAATACTATTTATTATTATAACACATTTAAAAATAAATATATAATATTATTATAATATATATTTGTTATTTATAAAAACCATGAACAAAACTTCGTAAACCAAACCAAACCTTAATTAATTAAACACGCAACAGCAAAATAAAAACCAAAAAAAAAATAAAAATAAATAGATAGATTAACGGTTACGTGAAGTAAATGTTAAGTTTAAACAAAAAAAAAATAAATAAATAACGTAATTAGAAGAAATTAATAGGATATTTTAAAAATTATTTAAATTAAAGAAATAAAAATTAAAATTAAAATAAATAAAATACATTGAATTAATGTCATTTTGAGTGTTTTAATTTTAGTTTTCTTTTAATACCAAAAATATATTTTTAAAAAAAGAAACTACACAATAGAAAATTGTATTTTTTAATATTATTTGTTTTATTTATTTGTAAGATGAATGATTTAAAACAGGAGATTAAATATTGTAAGACAATCGAGAATTATATTCCTCTTAAGTTTTCAGCTAATATAATTTTGATATTTCTGAAATTTCATTCCAAAACTAATAAAATTAATCAAATATTTTAATTTTGTGAAAATAAAAATCATTCATCTTAAGCATAAAAAATAGGACCGTTGTTCGGACTCGATAGAAAAATTCAAAAAAAATTTATATATTGTGATTTAATTAAAATTAAAAGTAAAACTTTTTTTCATTATATAAAAGAACTACACAAAATACATATAATTTATATTAAATTAAGACAAATAAAAAATAATAATAAAAAATATTTAATATCCAAAAGTATTAAAAAACAAAAAATGAATTAAAACCCCAGAAATAAATAAATAAAAATAATAATAAATTAAATGAAATATAAATGAAATAAAATTATTAACTTTAAATAAAGAAATAAAATAAATAAATAAAATTTTTCATGTTTCACATTTTATATAGAAAATAAATTAAAAACTAAAAAAAAATAAAAAACTTTAAAATGTACACAAAAAAATAATAAATAAATATACTTGTTACACAGAAAAAAATTAATTAATTAATTAATTAAAAAATAGATAATATTAATATTTATTTAATATTTAAAAACAAAATTTAAAAAATATATTGAAAATTAAATTAATTTAATAAAAGAAAATTAACCTTTTTTCCTGAAACCAAAATAAAACCAAATTATTAAAAAAATAAATAAATAAAAAATTCTCAAACCCCTCGTTTTTAAATCTAATCTAAACTAAAACAAAATATTACCCTCAAAAAATTATCCCTCTCCAAAAAAAAACTAAATAAATAAAAATATTAAAAATTTGCACTCAAGTATTATTCCACAAAATTAAAAAAAAAAACTATATAGAAATAATTTTATTTTTTAATTATTATTATTTAACAAAGAAAAAATTTTTTATTAACTTTATAAAAAAAATTATATAGTTGCTAATCACGTTGAAAAAAAAAATATTATTAAATATTTAATATTTGGATTATGATCATTCATTAAAAAAAAAGTTTTTTTTGTTTTAAACAAATAATAATTTATAATTATTCGAATATTATTTTTATCAAAATTTAGTTATCGTTTTTCTATTTTTTGTATTTATTTATTTTAAATATTAAATGAAATTTAACAAAGAAAAATATTATTAAAATTAATAATAATAAAAATTAATTGTTTTTACTCAAAACATATTTAAAAAAATGATGATGAACTTAAAAAACGATTAAACAAATCAAATAATAAACATTCTTTTAAAAAAAATTGCTGTTTTATTGTTGAACTATAGAGATTGAAAAAGCAGTTCTTACAAGGTTTTGCTGTGACGTTAACATTTCGAGGCCATAGAGATTATATTTCGATGCTGATGTTCTTATACAGTAACAGGCCTGAATTAATTCACTAACCAGATACTACCTCGGCATAAGGGCGCCAGCAAATTTGAAGTGCCTTATTAAGACAGTTCCTCTACTTAAAAATATTTCTGATTAAAATTCTAAACTTTTCTTCTGCTATATCTAAAAATAGCTCATAAAAATTAATAGTCGTACCTACGTAACGAAAATTAATAATTGGTAACTAGACTGATCTCACTCAGCGTGTTCACTGATGGTTTTCATAAAAAATCGGTACATTTTTGACATATTTTACCCCCGCTAACTTCGCTTCAGTAAAATATACGAATTTTTTTTTATTACACGAGTGAACGCGTTTATTTTTAGCTTGGCATATAAATTTGACAGTTCAGTATTTTAAACGTTAATTTCCTTTACTAGAGAATTTAATATAGTGATATATTTCCTAAAGTGTTGTTTAACTTTTAATAAAATATTAACGAAAATGTTTATGATTGAATCAAGTTTAGTCGGCTATTAAAAATTGAGTTTTTTCAAAACAAAACTCAGATGTCAAAAAAAACCCGAAAAAATCCAAAACAAAGTGGAGTTAAAAATATACCGGTTTATAGGGTGCGCTCGGTTTGTAGCTCAAAAAAAACCCGGATAGTTTTTATCCTCTTGTACACGAGTGAACACTAGGACTATTGTTGGATCGAGTTTTAAAAAAAAACAACGAAAACCTAACTCAACACCCCATTCTATAAACTTAAATTTTGTTTTCTGGCTGAAGCTCTACTTAGAAATAGGATAATAGTTTCAATACTTGTCGTTCAATTGCAGTATAGGCGCCACAACGAAGCTGATCATCTAACAGACTGTCATCACAAAGAATTGGTGAGTTAAATTCATTTAAAAAAAAACCGTGAGAATGAACCAAGGATGAATTAGATATCAGCTGCCTCGTTTTCTAGAATGCCAGATTAGTCAAGGGACCACATTAAGGTGATTTTGCTTTCCTTACCTAATTATTTTAAAAAAGCAATAGCAGCTACAAGTCAGTTTAGAATAGAAGACCGGACAGGATAGGTCTATGCTGCTTGGCTGTCCGAGATTATGAAAATCTCAGTTTTCTTATATCTTTTTTTGATACAGTCATGTGTGAACTCTATTGCGAGCATTTCCGCTTGAAACACGGTTCGGGATTTCTCTACGGGTATGCGAAATGTAAACTTATGCCACATTTCTCTAGCTCCTGTCCTTGTTATTGTTTTTGATCCGCCAATGACGACTTTAGATCGAGAAGAGAAGATGTAATCTTTTCATTTGGTCCCGTTTGGTAATCCTGAGTAGGTAATTTGTCTGAAAACGCGTAATGCATGACGAAAAAGAGAGCTTGGTCCGGGAATCATGATCCTTAAAACTCGTTATTTTATCATCCAGTTTTGTAGTTGGACAATTTCATTGCCAGATTTGGTTAGATGCTGCTACGACTTCCAACGTTTTGATTTTGATCACCTTACCTCGATGTAAAAGTAATATCTTGCTATCACCCAGAATAAACCAAAATTGCATGTACCTTGTACATAGGTGTACAAGTATGAAATGCCGATTCTTTTTGCTAAAAAAAAAACATGTTAAATTCGGAAGAATGATAAAAATTTCTTTATTCAAAGTATGTTCCATCGCTTGTTATACATTTTTCCAATCTTTCAAGCAATTTGTGATGAATACCACACCAATAAAAATCTTCCCATTTTGCTGCGAACCATTCATTGAGCCATTTTTCACATCGTTCTCAGTAATTCCAACGTGTGGCGAACCAGTTTTGCCGTATGTGATGGAACATTGTCATGAAGAAAAATAATTTTGTGTTGCCTCTTTCGATATTCTGTCTCTTTTCAAGCAGCGAACGGTTCAAATCGGTCAATTGTTGTTTTTAACGTTTAGTATTAACCGTTTTCCCAGGTTTTAACAGCGCATGATAGACCAAGCCCGTCTGGTCCCACCAAACACAGATTATCGTCTTTCTGCCAAAACGATTCAGCCTTGCGGTCGATGTGGATGGCGCGCCTGGCTCCACCCATGGGTTTTGTGCTTGGGATTCTCAAAAGAAATCCACTTTTCATCCTGTAACTGTACGATGCAAAAATGAATTCCTTTTGTACCGAGCGAGCAAAATGTCACATGTGTTTTGCGCTTTTCTATTTGCCTGTCGTTCAACTCATGTGATACCCATCTACCGATCTTCTGAATCTTTCCTATCTCTCGTAGCTGATTAGAACAGCTTCTTGACTTACGCCCAATTGCTCGGCAAGTTGTTTTGTGTTTGCGAATCATCTTCTTTGGTCCAATTAAAGTCGCGAACAATGAATATCGGATTCGCATGAACCACGAGATAAAGCAAATACTTGGAGATTGCGATATTATCGGATTCATCAAATCCAATCGAGTGAGATGGCTTGGCCACGTTGCAAGGTCCCCACAACAACCGATGACCAATAGAGTGTTCCATCAACAACCAGCCGGTGTGCGTCGTAGAGGAAGACCCCGACTGCGCTGGCGTGACGACGTCGAACAAGATCTACAGGCACTAGGATGTCGAAACTGGAGGTCGAGAGCGATGGACCGAGACGGCTGGAGGACCATAGTGCGGGCGGCAAAATCCCTTCATGGGATGTGAAGCTAGAGAGAGAGAGAGAGAGAGAGAGAATCATCTTCGTCTAACATTGAGTGCAATTGCACATTTTCGTATTTTTTGGAGGTTTTCCACGTTTCTAACTGTCGAATTCACCACTTTTGAAACGCCGAAACCATCGTTCATACATATCTTGCGATGGAACATGTTCATAATAAGCTTCTCGAAATAATTGGTACGATTCGGCAGCAGTTTTCTTCAAATGAAAACAAAAAATTAATGCTTTCCGCGAATGCTCTTTGTTTTTGCACCTCCGACACTTGTTGATGACACAACAAAATAGCGCAGTGACAAATTTGTACAGCATAAACATAGAAATAGACTATGTAACCAACTGTCAAGCGTCGGATTGAAAAAGAGAAAGCGTACAAATCAACAGGACCGTACTTAGAATTATTTTTCGACCGAATGCAATGAAGCTAGGAAATTAAAATTAAAAAATCTATGCAAATTGAATTATATTTTTATTCATCCAGTACAAAAAATTTCTGTAAAAACTAATATTTTTGAATTCCATAATCAAAAATTAAAGTAATTATGAAAAGCAAAGCACGTAGAAAAAGAAACAATCAACACTATCTTTCCGAACCATATATTAAGAAAAACGGGGCACTGGTAATAAATTTACAACAACAAAGTAAGAACCCCACGACAACAAACAAAATTCGTTTCTTTTTTCTGATTTATAAAAATCACTTTCTTCTCAAAATAATTTTCATTTGATTTTATATAAAGACATGGTAAACTTTCCGATGGTAAGAAATTCCTTTCTGGAATACTTCATTTTGTCAAATGATGCACTACTACACAATCCACTAACTATTTTATAATATTTTTATTATTTTAATTAATAATTTCAATATTTTTTAAAAAAGTGGTTATTAGGCTTTTTTAAATTAATACAATTAAAAACTTCTTCTGTTTTAAGCCTATATATTTATATTTATTGTGTTAAAATTTACATATATATTTTTTTTTCTATTTTGGTAAGTTTCCATTTTAGAGTTATAATGTTTGATTTGATGTTATAAATTATAACTAAATAAATATAAATATATAGGCTTAACCCAGAAGAAATTTTTAATTGTACTATTTGTTAAAAGCGCAATATTTTGCTGTCAATTTGTACAACAACAAAGAGTAGTTTGGTGGGTTTTACTTTGCGATATGAGATCCTAGTACATATATAATGCTATGGCCCTTTCCCAAACACCGACTTATTTCAAACTTATTCAGCCAAGCTACACACGATTTTAGCTTCTGGTTTCAAACTAAGTCGAAATAGATTTTTATTAATAATTTAAACCCTTATTTTATAATAAAACACCAATTTTTTTTCTATTGTTTTATTTTGTTCTCTCGAAAATAATATTTAAACAAAAATCTACATCTCAGAAATGGCCTTAAATTTTTTTATTTTCATTTCTATTTTTTCATTTCGGATTCACCGAAAAATTTAATGTCGCGGTTAAAACGGATTTTGTAGGTAAAAGGGGAAAGAAAGAAAGGTGAAGCCCAGTCTTATGAAATCGTATGTAGTATGGCTGATTGACTTATTTAACGCCATCTTGAATAAATCAGTCAAGTCGTCCCAATCCCAAACGATTTTGACAGCTATAGCAAACAACAAATGTTTTAGCAATGTTATTAAATAATGAAGTAAAAATATTAAAATGTACAAAAAACAATTTATTTTAATGAATTATTTAATAAATAAAATCATAAAAATGTGTCTTGAGTTATTCAATGAGAAGCGCGAGACGTGCGTGGTACAATTTTTTTTATACCTGTATTAATCCTCCTAATTTTTTATACTTCTAAAATCTATTAATTATGTTAATTTATAATAAAAACAAACAAAAAAAGCGGCTACCAGTAACTGTTACAGAATTGCCCTAGCATCGATGATGCAGCAGGCATAAATGGCAGAGTACTAAGTTACTCTACGAGGGTGTAGTAGTCTTTTGTGTGTAATATTAAGGACAATTTTTTATTCTTATTATTATGTTAAATTAATTTTAAAAAAAAGAGTGAGCCCATTAGTACAAATTCTTTCAGAATATGTAGCAAGGACGAAATGTATGTACTTGATTATTCAAAATTTTGCGAAATAAAAAACAAGTGTTTAATAAAATGTGTTTATTAAGTGTAAGTGTCTTTCACCAAGTGCCTACGTGTAAAAAGTATCATTATATTATCTCGTGCGAAATTCGCCATTACATCCTGAGCTATACTTAGCGGTTTCGGGGTGAGGCGCGTTAACTCATTTTGAAGAGGACCAATTGAGATTGCATTTTTACGTTCATGGTAGAAGACATGATCATTGTTAGCCGACGTGATGAACTGCCCTACGAGGCTCGTGATAAAGCAAAACACAAGTTGTTGACTGTGTTTTTTATCGTAAGAGATCTCGTTATAGATATCACTCTAGTGAATAAATTGTGGTGGCACACGCTATTTTAATTTTTTTATTTTTTCTGTTCGCTGGAAATGTCGATTCATTGATTCGTCGTTTGTATTTCATTTTATAGGCTGATGGCACACGAGGAAAAAAAATACCGTATTTTTCCTTGTTTCTTTCCCCGTTTACCTATGATACAAGTTTTAATTGCGACTAAACAAATTTTCTGTGCAACCACACTAACTCAAACATAAATTAAATAAAAAATATTTCAAGGACATTTTTGACTTTTGAAATTTTATTTAATGGTGTTATGACACTGACTAGTTTTTCAAATGGTTCATATGATTTAAAATGAAAATAGAGTAGGACAAGTAATGTAAGTACAAATCACTTGAAAGAATGAGTGTGTACAACATATAAACAAAAAATAGAAATAAATTCAGCAACAAATGATATAGCTTACTTTTACAGCAGTTTAAATTGGGCAAATCTATAAAAAATAAATCAACTTTGATTATTTTTTTTGACGTATAGTCATTTATTAGTAATATGATTTTGTGTGTACGTGTATAGTACAAATATATTTCAAAACAAAACATTGCAGCGCACGCTGCACAAATATATTATTTGGTTTTTATAACGTCAAAATAAATGCGCATAGTGTTGTCTACCATTTAAATTAGTTGTTTCTCTTTTTCGCCTTAATAGTTTTACAGCACATTACAGCACTTGAAAACTAGTCAGTATCATAACACCATAAGAGAGAATAGAATAAAAGAAAATAAAACACATTTCCATATATACATTATCTATTATGACTAGTTTGCCTTGAAAAAAATACCAAAATACAAAAAACCCTGTGTGGAATGGAATATAAGGAAACATTTCCATACTATTTATATATACACATACACTCAGACTATATACCTAGTGTTCAGTCCGACCAAAATGATAAAAATTATCATGATATTTTTTATCAGTTTTTGTCATAAAACGCAATCATTTATCACAAAAAAAACCAAAAATATTTTCGATTCTGGCTGTCAAAATTTATACATTTTATTTCTAATGTTATTGCGCTATGATTTTATATGGACAGGAACAACATTTTGTTCAACTTTTATGTTATATGTATTTTCGTATTAACAATAATACATTAAAAACAATGTTGAACTACAGTGTCTGGAATAAACTCAAAAAAATATATTTTTTGACTTGTGTATGATTTGTGTGTTTAGTTTCTTTTCTGTGTTTTTGTTCAATCTTCAATGTCCATTTCATTTTCTCTGATGGCGGCCGCATAAAATGTGTCTCGACTCGAGCCTCAGCTCAAGTTAAAAATAAGTGATATAATGCAAATTGTTGTTGTAATGAAAATGTTGTTGTACCGCCTTTTTGAGATAACACATTTTTAAGTTTTAACTTTGTTTGCTCGTCTCGAGAGTCGAGAGACATTTCATGCGGCCGCCTTCAATGATTGATTAGGTGCGACGTTGTATGGTTGCGTGTGTATTCACGAATTGGGCGAGAATATGATTTCCTTTATAGTGCGTTCATGACATAGTGAGTAAGTTCGGAAAAAATTCCATGGCAACACACAAAATGTATTAAAACAACAACAAAGTTAAAAAATTTCAACTCGAGTTCGGAACTAGTAGGCGTGGTATGAACTATTTCAAATAATTTGATTGGTTTTGAGTTCGTTAGCGAGTATGCAAATATTTATTTCCTATGTCATGAACGCACTATTACCCATATAAATGCCATCTTAAAACAATTTGTGAAAGTTTATAGCGCAATCAATTATCTTCAAATCTCTGTCGTAAACTATAATTGAATGAATGTTTAAATGAGTGAATTACTATGTGTACTCCCCGGGTTTGTTTTATTATCTAGGAAAAGATGTGAACTATTAAACTATTGTGAAATACACTTAGTGTTTAAGCGGTGCAGGCTAGGTTTAAACAGCACGATAGATTTTTGTCGGAGTAGGTTGGATTTGAGTCGCCCGCTGGTTTTGGTTGGAGTAAGTTGCGATTTAAGCAGCAATCTGGATTTCGGATGTTAATCTCTTATTTCAATTATAAACAAAATCACTTCACAAAACGTTATAATTTATTTTTTAGTTATTATATAATTTAGACATTACTCAGCCACTCGTTTTACACAACTAACTCATTAAACTTTTGATTTTTTAAAATACATAATAATTTGGTACCGAGAGCAAGAGAATCATTGCATTTTTATATAAATGCATTACAAAGAATAAGTACATAAGTGAGAAACATTAATTGCATTCGTATATAAATGCATTACAAAATTTAAGTACATAAGTAAAATAAAAATATATATATATGTAAATAAAGAACAGAAACAGTGGATCAATTAAATGATACACATATAAAATTTAATGTGGCGCATCAACATACCGGCCGCCTTGAATCGCTTGATTCAATTTATAGGTAATAATACAAGCTTGTGAGTTGGTCGCTTGAATTCTCCGGATTTCGTTCGTACCGTGGCAACTCTTACAAAGCCATCTTTTCCTGGGTATACGTTGGTTATCCTTCCTAACATCCATTTGGCTGGAGGCATTTGATCGTCTCGCACAACGACTATGTCCTCTATTTTTAAATTGAGCATCTTAGTAGTCCACTTCGACCTTTGTTGCAAAGTGGTTAGGTATTCGTTATGCCAACGTAACCAGAAGTGTTGTAACATTTTCTGAACCATAGACCATCGGGCTGACGAGGTCAATTTTATATCGGTCAAGTCATATTCCGGAACTAGTGTAAGCGGTTGACCTATGATGAAGTGTGCGGGTGTCAATGCATCTATTTCTCCACTACTTGGCTTGCAGATCGGCCTCGAATTCAGAACCGCTTCAATTTGAATGATGAGTGTTAACATTTTCTCCAAAGTTAAAATAGTGTTACCAACCACTCGCCTAAGATGAAATTTCATAGATTTAACTGCGGCCTCCCAGAGGCCGCCAAAGTGTGGAGCTGCTGGCGGAATCAAATGCCAAGTTATTTTGTCTTCTAAAAGTAAATTGGAAATGGCATTAGAATTTTTTGATAAAAAATAAAAAAGATCAGATAATAAATTTTTTGTGCCAACGAAATTGGTGCCGTTATCACTGTATACATCCGAACATAAACCGCGACGTGACACAAAACGCTTTATGGCTGCTACAAAGGCTTCTGTGGTAAGGTCACTCACTAATTCAAAGTGTACGGCCTTTGTACTTAAGCACACAAATACGGCAACGTAGATTTTTTGAGACTTTTGACCCCTTCCTTTCCGCAAGCAAACTTGCAGTGGTCCCGCGTAATCGACTCCTATTTTTAGAAAGGGTCTTTCAAAGGTAACTCTTGGTTGAGGAAGCGAACCCATTAGCTGTTTTTGTGGCATCTTCATTCTTCTAAAACAAGGCAGGCAATGAAATATGATTTGCCTTATCATATTTTTAGCTCCAATTATCCAATACGTTTGTCGCAAAATAGCCATTAGTAATGATGGCCCTGCATGATGATGTTTCAGATGTGCGTCTCGGATGATAAGTCTTGTAAGAATGTGGGCCGGAGGCAATATTATGGGGTGTTTTGTTTCAAATGAAGCCATTGAATTTTCTATTCGGCCGCCTACTCGTAATAATCCGTCATCATGTATAAATGGTGTCAGCGAAGAAAGCTTATTATTTTTATCTAACTGCAATTCAGAACTTAGTTTAAGAATTTCCGCCGGGAAGGATACCCTTTGAAGCCATCGTATCAGGGTAGCAGCGGCTTGGTTTAATTCATCAGGTGTCAGGTTAATGGTGAAGGCTGGTAGACAATTTTTTCGTGACCGTTGAAATATTTTACTACATCGTATGACAGAGGCTAATATTTTACTACACTTATAAAACGAAGAATACAATATAGTAAAGCGATCAAGTAAACTAGACGTTTTCGTACCAACGTGCACTAGAACTGATTTAGGACGAATAGATTGTTTTTATGGGTGCAACCTTCGTTTTGGCTGCGACAATAGTGGTTATAATTCCATCTTCAGTTTTCACACGGCAGTAAACTACTGCAGCGTACGCACTTTCGGATGCGTCAGCGAATCCGTGCAGCTCAACCGCATTACCGCGAGTGAACAACCATCTGGGGATTTTAATATCCCTAATCTGGGATATTTCATTTCGTATTGTGGTCCATTTCGATGAAATTTCTGCAGGCAATTCGTCATCCCATTCTAGCTGATGTAACCATAGACGTTGAAAGAGGATTTTAACGCTCACAATTACCGGTGAAAGCCAACCGAGTGGGTCAAAAATTTGCGACATTTCTGATAGTAAATTTCTTTTAGTTAATTTTGGATTTTCAGCAAAATTAGCTCTGAAGGTGAAATGATCACCCTTTGGGTTCCATTCGACACCCAGAAGTTTTACAGATTTTGATTCTTCCGTAATTTCTAGCGCTTTTAATTCTTGGTCCTCTTCAGGAATGGTTTTTAATAACCTTAAATCATTTGAGGCCCATTTACGTAGCCTGAAACCAGCCGAGCTCAAAACATTAGATATATTAACTTGGATATTGCGTGCCTCTTCCAGCGTTTGTGCTCCGGTCATTAGATCATCCACATAGAAGTCCCGCAAAATAGTTTTAGATACTTCCGGATATTGTTCTCTGTTGTCAACTGCTACTTGATGGAGGGCCCTGGTAGCTAAAAATGCGGCTGAAGAGGTGCCATACGTGACTGTGAGAAGCCTGTAATGCTTGACTGGTTGAGATTCAGTCGATCGCCAAACAATCCGTTGATAATTTGTATCAGACTTTTCAACCAGCACTTGCCGATACATTTTCTCTATATCGGCTGATAACACGAATTTATGGCATCTGAACCGAAGTAGAATAGACACCAAACTTGATTGAATATTTGGGCCAACCATTAGGCAATCATTCAATGATGTGCCCAAATCTGATTTACAAGAAGCGTCGAAGACCACGCGTAATTTAGTCGTTGAGCTGCTCTGCTTTATTACGCCATGATGTGGAAGGTAATACCCGAATTTGACATCAACTTCACTATCAGGAATTAGTTCCATGTGTCGTAGGTTTTCGTATTCGGTCATAAATTCAACGTAACTTACTCGAAAATGTTCATCATTTCTAAATTTGCGTTCCATGGCATGGAGTCGTTTGATAGCGCTCGTTCTCGTATTTCCTATGCTTGGTGTTGGGATTTTAAACGGAAGTTTTACTACGATTCTTCCATCGGAACTACGCATGAAGTTTCTTTCGAAATGATGTTGGCAATTTTGTTCTTATCGGTGAGGATTTTCGGTGCAATTATTTCTTCAGACTCCCAAAATCTCTTTAAGGTTCGATCGATATCTACTTCAGCGAATAGACTAGTTGTTTGATCATGAGGATTTGAGTTTTGCTGGGTATGTGTCTGACCGGCTACTATCCAACCCAAAATTGTTCGTTGAGCAATAGGCATTCCCTTTTCTCCAGATATACGGCCTTCGGTGATTATATTAAAAAATTGATCTGCGCCAATTAGGAGATCGATAGGGTTCGAAAGATGGAATAACGGATCGGCCATTTCAATACCATTTAGGTGGATCCATTCTGAGCGAGCTATATTGGTAATCGGTAAATTGGACGTCAGTTTGGGTAAAATTAAGGCATTGACGATTATTTTTATGGATGGATCGATACGAGAGTGTATTTCACTAAATGTTCTTCCTCTCGACGTACCAGCTCCAGCTGAGCTAAGGCCGATAACGGAAATGCGGGCATTCTGCCGTGGGATTTGCAATTTTTGCATTAGAGACTCGGTAACAAAGGAGCTCTGGGATCCAGAGTCCAACAGTGCACGACATGTTTGTAGACAACCATATTTATCTTTCACATAAACGAGAGCTGTTGGTAGTAGTGTTTGTGAATATACATTTAAAGTTTGTAAGGCCTTGACTTGTGGATCACTTAAATTATCTGATCTTGGACTAATATTTGATTGCTGAGTGCAGGGCTCTGTATTTAAAATGTTTGTGCTTAAGTGATTTTTAGTGTCTGGATTGTGTGCTGCTAATGAAGATTCGTTGATTGAAGTGGTGTATGTTGATGTGGTTTCTTTTTTATAATCGTTGGTTGCAGTGCTAGTAGATGGCATGTTGATTGTTGGAGCCTTGTGGACTAGAGTGTGGTGCTTAGAACGACATTCATGACATCTCTTCTTTGATCGGCAATCGTAGACGGAGTGATTCCTTCCGAAACAGTTAAAACAGCGAATAGAGGTTTTGATAAATTCTCTACGTGCATCGACGCCCATACCTTTAAACTTGGAACATTCTACAATCAAATGGTGATCGGTATTTTGGCAAACTGGACAAACTGAATCGGTTGTTCCTGCTACAAAACTCTTCGGGGCTTCTAACTGTTTTACGGGCACGCTACTTCTACTCGATAAATGATTTCCTTCTAAAGAATCTGCTCGGACCATCAAATGGTGGTCGGTATTTTGACAAACTGGGCAGCCTGAATCGGTTATTTCTGCTACAAAACCTTTTGGGGCTTCTAACCGTTTTACAGGCACGCTCCTTCTACTTGATAAAAGATTTCCTTCTAAAGAATCTGCTCGTACGTTTAGAAACTCTATTAGCTGGCTGAGTGTAGGGAAGTCATTTTCGGCTGATTCTCGTAACCATAATTGGCGGCTTTCTTCATCGAGCTTGTTGACCATTATGTATATTAGCCAGGGATCACGGGATTCAGCACTTGTACCAAGTGCTCTAAGTCCCCTCGTAACTTCGTCACATGAATCAGTGAATTTACGAATATTTGCGGCGTTAGGTTGACGTATGACTCCCTGTTCCATAAAGGTTTGAATGAAGGAATTCACTATATGTTTTTTCCTGTCATATCGTTTACAGAGTTTTTTGAGAGCTTCCAAATAATTTCGCTCAGTAACTGCAAAATGCCTTACCAACGATGCAGCTTCATCTTTGAGAAGCCCTTTCAGATACTGAAACTTTTGTGCAGCTGAAAGCGCAGCATTTTCATGAACCATGGCATTGTATAAATCAAAGAATGATTGCCATTCTCTGTAATCCCCCGTGAAGGTAGGTATATTGACTCGAGGTAATTTAAAACTGGTGGAATTCCCTAAGGCTACGGATGTATCCATATCCAATGATGCATCCTTTGGAGTGACATTATGTATATTATGGTGTCTAAGCCATTCATTTAACATTGATGTTGCGCGATAATAATTTTCATCAAAATCTAGTTGCTCGGATTCTTCTTCAGTAGAAATAGCAAACATTTTATCTTCCGTTTCTATAAACAAATTTAGCAACTCTATTGCTTTTGCAAGTCGTGCTTTAACCTCATCATAACTGTGCCCGTCCGTTAGAGCTTCGGCATATGATACAAGCTTTGTTAATTGTCCCTTGATTATACCTCTACGTTTTATTAGTGCATTCATTTTAAGTTGATTCGACAATTTTTAAGAACACAATCACACTTTTATTAGGCCAATTTAAGTAAAGAATGTTACGTTAAATAATTTTTGATATTGATTTGAAATTACGAATAAACAGTAAACTGGAACAATTAAATAAAAAAAATGTACTTCAATTATTTTAACAATATCTTGTTATGACGGATTTAGCGTTATTTTGAACGACCTTTAAAATGCACAACGGATAACTTTCTAGAATGTTGATGATACGGCTTACAAATCCTTCAGCAACAATTTTATTCAAAGATAATCTACGTATACTTCACTAAAATGTCTTAACACAATCACTTATACTAAATTATTACTCTTACTTTGAATAAATAGCAACTAAACTATTGATTTTTGCGTTTAGGTTTTCTTAAGTGAACAAATCGGTTTATGTTAATGGGGTTTGAAATAGTTTTTTAATCCCGAAAATTAATATAATTGTATATGTAAGTGATACTTATCGGTTTTTGTTGAGAGTTGAATGATGACACGTTTCCAAATTTCTGGCTTATCCGGCTCGAAGGACCATATGTTTAAGCGGTGCAGGCTAGGTTTAAACAGCACGATAGATTTTTGTCGGAGTAGGTTGGATTTGAGTCGCCCGCTGGTTTTGGTTGGAGTAAGTTGCGATTTAAGCAGCAATCTGGATTTCGGATGTTAATCTCTTATTTCAATTATAAACAAAATCACTTCACAAAACGTTATAATTTATTTTTTAGTTATTATATAATTTAGACATTACTCAGCCACTCGTTTTACACAACTAACTCATTAAACTTTTGATTTTTTAAAATACATAATAATTTGGTACCGAGAGCAAGAGAATCATTGCATTTTTATATAAATGCATTACAAAGAATAAGTACATAAGTGAGAAACATTAATTGCATTCGTATATAAATGCATTACAAAATTTAAGTACATAAGTAAAATAAAAATATATATATGTGTAAATAAAGAACAGAAACAGTGGATCAATTAAATGATACACATATAAAATTTAATGTGGCGCATCAACACTTAGGCATTAGTAAATAGTAAATTTTTGTTATGGCAGCGCCAACAATGTTTTGACGTGCAGAATCAATTTATAATTATTTTTTCAATTTGGTTGTTCACTCGGGTTTGACATAAAATTATACGGAGTGAAGTTAGGGCCACAAAAAATATCATGATAAATTTTATCATTTTGGTCGGACTGAACACACCAATAGTACAAAATTTATGTATGTCTTTTGTTGTTTTTGTTCTTTTTTATTATTTTATATTTTGTTGTTTTTGTTTCTTTTTTTAAGTGAATATTTAAACGAAGTACGTCATTTCCGTTTGTTTCATTTGAAAGTTTACTACCATACAAAAATTTTTGGCATACGCGCGTAAAGATGTTTACACATCAATAAAACATAAGTACATATTATACTTAATACTAGCTAAATACTAATGCTTTCTTTAATAAATACACTCAATAATCCCAAAATCTGATTGTATTGTAACTCTCGTAGTTCTCCCAACGTGTAGAAATTGCTCAATGAATTATACAACTTGACTCCATTATACCCTAATGATCGCTGCGAAAAAGATTTACAGTTACATTGGTAGTCGATAAAAAGTGTTTCTGGTATTATAGGTATGCACTTCTCTATTAGCGTATAACCATATATTATAAAGTATATGTAATATACGCTACTAAGTGGGCCAAAAAAATTTGATTCTACCCTTATTGAATGTAAAAAAAGTTCAGTGCACCATTTTTTTCACCACTTTATTCTACCCTTTTCCATACAAACCAAGGATAAAAAAAACGGTCGAAATTAGTCCATAGAAAAATCGGGTTATGTCCCTTCAGTTTGTATTCTGTGGTATAACATTAAGTCTAAGTATTTTAGTAGATCTCCGTTTTCAAGGCGAAACATCAACTTCAAAATGTTGTACTGTCTTTGGTTAATCGAGTTACACCCTAGTACTTCAAGCATTTCATTTAAATGTGTCCTAATTTATGCTCCTAAAATACCTCACATAAATTTGTTCTGAATTTTTTGGAGACGATATTATATTTGTGATTGATTCATTATGAATAACACTGATGAACAATAATCAATATGTGGTGCAACCATTCATTCGCAAAATATAATTTTTGTTATCCTTAATTCTATTAAATAAGCCTAACTTTTACTCATTTGTTTAGCAATATAATTCAAATGGTTATTAAAATTTAACAGAAAGTTTAACAGCAGAATATGTTTTGTTTATATTGTTTCTTTACAATTTTTCATAACTTGCACTATATCATTGATGTACAGGATGAAATGCAATGGTCCTAAAGTAGATTCCTGCGGTACTCCGCGATTATTTGGTATTTTTTTTAGAGATACATACCACGTTTACACCAGTAGTATAAAAGTATGTATCAAAAAAGTATGACGATGTAAACTCAAAGTAAAATACTTTATTACTTTATCACATACTTTTTTGCTATTAAAGTATTGTACGTATCTAAGAAGTATTGGTATAGTAGTATTCAAATCTCGCTGGAATTCTGACAGTTCTCGCGCAGAAGTAATATGGCGGGTGCACAGTGATGTATTAAGTATAATATTCATGTTTATTGTTTACATTTTTACATTTATTTGTATTTAAATAGAATAAGAATTTTAGGATACAATTAAAACACAAAGTTTAGATTTTATAAATTAAAATGATATTTAATTCGATAAGTTAAGAATTAATTCAAAATTCCATTAAATTGAAAACTGAATTTGCTTTTCTATGTTGTTGTGGTTTTGTGCGATACGAATAACATTTGGATATTTATTTTCCCTAGACCGTACCAAAATTAAATGTTGTCATTGTTTACAAAAGGCGTGCAATATTTTTTTAGACCTATTAATTTTCACTTGATATATGAGTGTAATAACATAAATACATAATAATTTTGAATGTTTTGTGTATTAAAACTGAAATATGTATAATTATTTTTCATTGTTATTTAGGTTTACTATCTAAGATAAATGCGACCCATCAAAATTTTTACAAAAAAAAAATGTATACATCACTGAAAGCTGCGCAGAACACTTAAAAATTTTTTTTTTAAGATCTGAATATTACTATATAATGTTATGCGTTGTGAACTGTTTAAATAATATTTTTTAGATACGAAATATCATTTTAGTCAATAGACCATTTTCCTCAAACGTCAAAATAACATTATGACAGTTGAACGTGTATGGCAAACCATTAAAATAAAATTCTATTTTTTCATTTTATTCATAAATTGTCACAATGCTATTAAAATTTAACAGTACAATTGTTTGTGGTTCTGTTTTAAACATTAAACTTTAATAGTTGTGTCATAAACTTTAAAAATTACAAATAAATTTTAGATTGTTCTGGTTTGCCATGCAGCTTCAGCTGACAAATTTTTTGAAGGAAAATGGTCTATTTTCAAATTTTTTTTTTGTTTATTGGTATACATTTTAACTATTTTTGTGAAATATTAGTGAAATATATAACTAATAAACTATTCTAATATGTGTTCACACCACTATGGCGCAAACTGAAGGAGAAAAATCCTTTATTAGTAAAATACTATTATACTATTAAAGTAGCTATGGTGTAAACGTGGTAACAGTTATCCATTTTTGTATATTGTTGCCTTTCTTGAAAATAATTATTGAACCATTCAAACGCCGCGCCTTGTTTTCCATATTTGCTTAATTATTTTAGTAAAATGTGTCTATCAATTGTTACAAAACCTCGTTTAAAACCCAGGAAAACTGCTACTACTACTTTATTCTCATCCAATTCACATTTCCAATTATCCCTCGATTCCGGAGAGGGAGCCTGAGAAACGGCTACCACATCTAAAGTGGATTGAGTCGGATTGAGTCCTATTCCTGAATACGATAGGTTGCAGCAGCCCTATTCCTGAATACGATACGAAAACGAAAGTATAAGATTCCTATTCAATTTTAAATAAGAATCGTACGAATCTGATTCAATTCAAATATTAATTTTGTATCGTATTCAGGAATAGGGGGGAGCCTATTGTTATTTTTCGTCACTATCTCCTCGTGCTGGGATTATTAAGTTTAATGCCGTTTCGCATGAATGGTGTTCTCGAAATCCGGATTGTTGGTTGACTAGTATTTCATTGTTATGAATGTGGTTTATTAATTGGTTTTTAACTACACTCAAAAAAAATGTTTGAAATTTCTGTAAATATACAGCACACAAAATAGTTTTATAAATTTGACAAAAACTGTAAACTTTATAAAAATAAATTGTAAAAATAACAAATTTTTTTTAATAAATTCAATAAAATTTGCATAAAATTGAAAATATTGAAAAAATACAAGAAAAATTGTAAATTTAATAAAAATTTCGTCAAATATACAAAATATTAACAATAAAATTGAAAGGGACGTTGTTAAATTTACAAATTATTTTGTGTGCTGTATATTTACAAAAATTTTGTAAATTTTTTTTTGAGTGTACTCGCTATAACACGGCTTCGTACGTTGGTAGCATATTTATCGGGCCTAGTTCTTCTGGTGTTGTTGGCTTAGAAGTTTTCGGGATTGGAATAACCGTTGATATTTTCCATGATCTCAGGACTTTCTGCTTCATATAAACTTTTATTGATTAAATTCGTAAATTTTGATGAGAATATTTCATTCCTCATAGCGTCTATCATGATAGTACGGTTTATACCATCACTTCCAAGTTGAAAATATGTGATATATAATGCAAATTGTTGTCGCCTTCAGGCTACTAATAGTTTTAGTTATCTCTTGACATGTAATATTTTGGAAACAGAATGGAACTGTGTAAGGATACGCATTCGATTCGTTAAAATGTATTACATTTGGAATATTGTTATGGATGTCAATCACACTGGATACAAATGTATTATTAAGAGATTCAGCCAATTCTATAGTTTATCGTTTACTACTTTATTGTTAAATTGCATATTCCATTGTGTTTTAGTATTATACACCGATTTTAACGTTCTCCGTATTTCTTTGGGATAATTTTGGTTTTCTATGAATTTGTTTTTGAAATAAGTGGACTGCTCCTTCCTTAAAAATTGTTTATACATATTTCGGGCTCTTTTATAATTATCTCAGGTCTCATTTGAGTTTATAATTTTCATTATTCCTTAGGATCGTAGTTTATCTTGTTTTAGTAATTTCAAATTTCCGGAAAACCATGGTACTTTACTAGTTTTATAGATCAATTTTGTACAAGTCAACTCATTCACACAAGTTTTTAACTTTAACTCTAAATCTTCAGCTTCTTCGCTTAATACTTGGTCTATTTAGTTTAAGTTAGCATCTTCGCATCCCAGAAATTTTTGATTTAAAGCATATAGTTGTGAAATTCATGAAAATAACAACGCATCCCCATAGGATTCCTTATGACTTTTTCCTTACAGAAAAGTATGAAAAAAAACTTGAGAAAAATTTTTTTTTCTCATGTTATTTTTCATACTTTTCTGTAAGGAAAAAGTCATAAGGAATTCTATTGGGGATGCGTTGTTAGTTTTCCGCGAATGTATTTCTATCGGGTCACAATTTCTTGTTGCTTTTATCTCCCTATAATTTAAATTTACGCTTAACCAATACCACTACATAATAGGCCTTTTTTCTATATAAAAAAATTCCATGAGCTTGTATAGGTAAATCCAAACAAAAACGCGGGTGCCATACGAGTAGGTAAAAAATTACATGGGACAAAAAAAAATCTTCATTTGTCCCAATAAATCTGCTTTATTATCTACAAACCTAATTTATCTGAAGGATCACGATAAATATTGATATTTTGAGAAACATTTCCAATAAAAATATTTCCCTATTGAGTAACTTTTCATTTAGCAACTTACTGATAAAAGCAACAACACAATTTTTCAATGACACGTGCGCGTATAAGATTTTTAATTTCTCTTGGCTCTCGCCAACAAATAATACAAGTTATTTGTTTTGGTTTTGTTTCACGAACATACAGTACCGAAGAAAAATAATGAACTTAATTTCACACATTTTATTTGTGTAATGAATTTTAGATTAAAGGGTATAATATTTTGTATGTTACAATACAAATTATATTTGTATTCGTTTGTGTTTCGTATATTATTTGGCTAACCTGCTATGTAGTGTGTGCCATTAAACTAAACAAACCCTTTTTTTCTGTACTGTATTTTGTGCAATAAATTAAACAATATATCTCGACGGATTATTTCCTCAAATATTTCGACCATAAAATGAAACATAAAAAGGGTACCATAAAAGTGTTTAGTTAAACTGTAATTATCAAAATTAAAAAAAGTTGCTTTAAAAAATTACGTTTATTGCAGATTTATTTAAACAATTAATCGAAAAATCTAATTAATCGACAAATTCAATGCAAATTTCGTCGTCAGTCACATAGGAATATTTTACTATACACATAATATACAAAATTATTATGTGTGATATTTTGCCTTCCTAAGTTTCAATATCGTCGATAAACTGTATCGTAATTTTTATTCTTTACTGTAACTTTTACATAAGCCCACAAAAAAAAAATCCAATTGTCGATAAAATTGGATTTTTTTTTTTTTAGTTATTATGTACAACCAACTAAATTTCGCTTTTGGACTCATCATTAGTATTGATTGATTAAAATGTGTTTTTGTTTATTACACCGTATTAATGAAAAATCAAGTTTTATTTGAACAAAAATAAAAAACAAAATTTATTGTTGTCATACGCAAAGACGTACACCCATCCCCTTCAACATATTTTGGTTTACTAAAAAAGTAAAAAAGCATGCAAGAGCGGCAGTACACAATCTCGTGTATTTTTGTTTTTATTTTATTTGTTGTTACGGTGTAAAATTAAGTTGCTGGTTTAATTGGAATATTACTGAATGAAAAGTTTTCTCAATACAATTTTTTTTTAAATGATTCAATAACAAAATATCCTTATTTATTTCTTGCAATGTATTATTCAATTTAACTTGAGCGATACAAATTATTTATTGCAAATAATGAAATTGTCTTTTTGTAGCCATGTAATTTTTTTTCGTTTTGTATGGAATTCTCATTTCTTTTTGGATTTACATATTCAAACAAGATTTTAATAAGAAATGGCCTGTTTTGTATTGGTATTGGCTTAACATACAATCATCACTAATTTCCCTATCGATATACAATCTTGGAACTTACAGGAAACATCGTTCATTTCGATAACACGTTTAAGAAATATATGAGGTATACGAGTTGACGACTTATATGTTGATTAGGTATATGAATAATTTTGATGATGATTCTCAAATCAATTATGTAATTAACAGTGCTAGAAATTATTACAACTATTCACTTGATAAATCCTAATCTACTATAGCGAGGTACTTTTTTGTGCTAGAAGTAGATTATCCGAGAAAAGTGTTCCTTTATTTTTTGAAAATCAAACCTCAGTTTATAAGCAGTTTATTCAATTTAAGAGTTTATGGTTGAAAACGAAACTAATCGAGAAAATGGAGGTTTGTAATGCCGAAATGGATGAATTGATACGTAAATCTGCTATCAAACTGTGTGTACGGATGAACAGAACCCACGTTGAGAAAGCCAGGTGTGTGTTGATCGAGGCCAATCTGCAAAAAAAAAAATTGGACGGAAGCTGTGGACACCACATCGCATATTTGCTAAATGGTTCACCCAATCGAATGTCGAATTTTATATCGCCGGAAGAGATTTGGTTGGGGAAAAAATCATAGTTGGAACGTTTGAGAGATTTTGGATGTATTTGTTTTGCGCACATACCGAAACAAAAGAGAACAAAGTTAGATTGTATGTCAGAGAAATAAGGTTTTATGGGATACAGTGGATAATCTAAATCATAGATCTTTTACGGGATCATGGGGAAAGATGAATAATCAGCCAAGTGAAATAGAAGCTAATAATGTGAGTGAATTTTTCGTACTGTTAATGGAATGCTCGATATGAAGAAACTTTAAGAAGACATCGATAGATTAAGTGAGTGGTGTGATCGAAAGTCGTGTGATCGAAAGTCGCTTTACTTAAATATGAAGAAATGTAAAATCATATATTTCCATCGTAAAAGACATCCGTTACTTACTTCATATACAAAGTCAACATCAAAGTATTGGAAAGACTCAATGAGATTATAGATTTAGGTGTTACATTTGTCGAGAATGCCAGTTTCATTAGGCATATTGAAAATTGTATTGCGAAAGCGAATGCCATATTTGGATTTGTTAAAAGATGGGCGGGTGATGAATTTAAAGACATTCAAACCTTATGTTCACTCTATTTCGATTACTTTCGATCTCAACTGGAATACGCTGTATCGGTCTGGAATCCACACTATGTTGTGCATACATTAAAAGAATTGAAAGCGTTAAAAAGGAGTTTCTGATTTTCTTATTAAAAAAAATTGACTATGGGATTACGACCACAATCTACCATTCCATAAAAATGTGGCTCGGTTACCGCCGTCCTCAACATGATGCACGGATTACAAAATAGGCACGCTTGGAAATAGACGGCTTCTCTTAGGCGCAGCTTTTATTGGTAACGTTTTGCTTGGTCACATTGATTCAGCGTACATTTTGGAAAACATATCAATTCATGTACCTTGCAGAACATTTCGAAACCACGAGTTTTTAGCACTAACATACTAACACCATTCCACAAACTATGGAGGAAATAAGCCCAATAATAGGATGTCTAAATCATTCAACATCATCGACGACCTATTGTTTAAACTAAATAATCTGAAATCATACATGTAAATCACAGAATATATTTCTTTAAATAAATAAATAAAAAAAAATGGAAGAATAGAATATTCAATAGAATATTCAAATTAATAAAAAATTAATGATTTTAATAGAGGTGGAACGAGAGCATCATCACGACCGCCAAAGCCATTAGATATGACAGATTTTGTGTTGTATCGTGCAAATAATGAGTTAGGGTCGATTTATATTATCCGTTCCTTTCAGATCCGTTCCTTTCAGATTCAGACATCACCAATTTATACTATCAGATCAGATATTTTCATCGTATGGTTATCGTATATATTCGTATTTTTTGGTTACGTATAAAGTAAAACATAACTTATAAAAATCCAAAATGTTTTAGTAGCAATTTAATTTTTGTGTATGCAAGTTTGGGAAATAAAGTTTTTGATTTTCTTAAACTTAACCTAACCCCGGTAAAATAGTTCTCTTATTTTGGCCACAAAATGAATGATGACTATGACAAACAGCATACCTTTTACACATTGTTTAGGATTTAGAAGGCCATAAATCATTTTTCTTAAACCAATTGTATTAAATAATGATTTATTTAGAATCTAATAAAAGTTATTTCGAGCCTTTACGAACACAAACAAAAGTTATGACCATTTAAAGGCGAGATTTTGGGTAATTTAAAAGAAACTTAAAAATATCATCTTAGTTGATGATATTTTTAAGTTTCTTTTAAATGATGTGACACTTTGGAAATCTGTTCCATAGAATAAAAGCTTCCAAATGACCCATCCTATTTGCCATAAAATATTACCGTTCCACACACCAAACACCCTGTATAAACGTTAAATAAGAAGAAAAAAATTTAAAGGAATCCAATAGAAAATATGAACACGTGTTTTATTGCTAAGTTCTTCAGATATAAAATCTAGGTATATGCTCCTTACTTTATTTTACTTTAACATTTTTTTTATAATTTATAAGACTAAAACAACTATAAAATATATGGGATAATTTAAAAGAGCATATAAGCAAAGTTTAGTGGTGACAAACATTAGCATACGATTGACATGACGAGAATATAAACAAATATTATTACAATAATTTGTTTCACACATGCTGCATGTATTCATATCTTTGGTTAGACCAATGCACCTAGAAGACAAGGCAATACTGCTTGTTACGTCATCAAATTTATGTCTAAATAAATGCATAACATTTAAGGGTTTAACGAAATGTTTAATGCATATTTTGATAATAATATTTTAATTTAAATTATTTTTTACCAAATATAAAAAACTCGGATCATTTATTTGACTTTAATGCCATACCAAAGATTGAAATCGTCGACATAAAATGACGTCATATAGCAAAATTTTTAAAGCAATGAGGCCATTAGTATCTAGGTGCACTGGTTAGACTAAACGATAACAAAAAATCCAAAAATGTTTTTAGTAGCAATTTAATTTTGTTTTGATTGTTGTTGCTGGAATATATATAAATTCCACTTTCCTCGCTATTCTTTCGTATTTTTTCGCGTTCAGACATCAGATAAAACATTCTTTTCAACAATATTTATCTGAAACGGAAAGTAAAGGATCTGAACGGAACGGATAATATAAATACTTATATAGAAAACATATGTAACAATATTTTTTTTTGTCTGAATCTGAAAGAAACGGATCTGAACGGAACGGATAATATAAATCGACCCTTATCCGTCGTTCAGATACGTAAGCTATTGAATTCGAATGCCAGTTGTTATGAGAGGTGGTTGATCTACAAGTCGCTGGAAAGCCTATAAATTGTAAATTATATTTAAAATGAAACGCGATGGTGAGGATAGAATAGCCAAACATAAAGCGAGACTAGTGATCAAAGCGTGTGCATAAAAACCTTGTATAGATTACGAGAAAACGTATTCTCTTGTCGTAAGATACAGTTCTATGCGTTTTTTGTTAGCAATGGCAGTCAAATATGATTTGCAGATTCATCAAATGGACGCAGTAACAGCATTTTTGCAAGGTGATCTAGAAAAAAAACAATTTATATGATCCAACAAAAATTTTTTGATTCCTGTAAAAAAGTTTGTCAGCACTCAGACACACAGTTCAAGAAATCTGGTTTGATCTAGTCGTCAGTATATGCTTGTATATATTATAAAGTTGTAAAAGATAACATGATCATATTGGCCGAGTATGTCGACGATAAGATTTTGCATTTTAATGATCTGGATATGATTACGTAGTTGCAAAGAAATTGCTGATTAAGCTCCAGATGAAAGATATCGAGAAGCCAAATATTTGCTCAGAGTACAAGTTGAAAGGAATCGTAAAGAACTTCTTCATACATCATGCATGACTCGATGAGTAGAGTCAAAAGAACGAGACTGATGATTAATGAAATTGAAAAATATTCCATATCAGGAGGCAATTGGCATAGTATATTGTATGCTGTGCAAGTCACAAGGCTCGACATTTGTTATGTCGTCAAGCCAAAAAAATGAATTGAGTAAAAGTGGTAGTGCAGAAATAATTTCACGCATTCACGCATTTAAACTATACTCTATATTGTATGTATTTTATATGACGATCATCACATTAAAGACATCATACCGGAAATAGGTAAAATTCTAAATGAAAACTACCTTAAAAATCAAAAATAATTTAACAAAACTAATGATTGAAAGACGGTTGTATACACGTGCATAGGCACACTTTATTTTAATAAATAGCAATGGGAATACATTTCGTTGTGTTTAAGTAATTTAATTATATTTTCAGAAAGAATCGAATTACAATACAAAAATAATTTATGCAATTTAATTTGTTAAATCAATTTGAATTTTAATTAAATAAACGTACACGGTAAACTCGTTGAAAAAGCAGTGATAGTCATAGACATATATGATCAATGCCTATGGATGTGTATATGGCCGTCTTTCAATATATGGACTTTGTATGTATGCAGGCCCAAAAAACGTAAACACGAAAAAAAAACACTTTCATACAAATGCTATAGTAAATGTTCATTCTTTTGAGCATAAACTTTGTTTATTTATCATTAATTTTGTTAAATTGTTTTTTATTTTTAAGGTAGTTTTCATTTAGAATTTTACCATTTTCCGCTATGATGTCTCTAAGTTGACGGTAGTCATATAAAATATATTATATTTTTCTTATAAATATATTATTCACGAATCGCAAGCAAGGAAATTTATATATTAAACCCATGAAGCGAAAGTGATTCGTTAGTATTTCGTATGGCGTATCAAAATTAAAATGTAATGCATGTAATAATTGATATTATGTACTTTATCACTTTTAATATTATTGTTGTTATAAATTACTATATAATAATAAATATTCACTATTTTTATCAATACATATACTTTTATTATTGTTATTAAACACGAATTATTTTTATTTTTTAAAAAGCATAATCGCTACACACGTAAAAGAATATAAAAATTGTATATATAGCAAAAAATCAATCGGAATCAGGAAGTGGTAGTGTTGCTTTCATATAAAAAAAACGATTTACCTGCGTTTCGTTTTCGATTCGCTTTGGTGAGGCCTCGTAAATTTATTTAGAGGGCTTATATTAATGAAAAAAAAAATCTGGCCGGAAAAGGATATAAAAAAACGATTTACCCGCGTTTCGTTTTCGATTTGCTTTTGTTATGACTCGAAAATTTATTTAGAGGGTGCTTACATTCATTCTATAAGCTATTTCCGGCCTGCCAGTGAAAATCGTGTACGAAAGAGAATCATGTCAAAAATGTATTTTTGTGGCCAGAAAAGGGATTTTCTATGGCTTATCCACTATTACGTGCATACACACAAATTTTGCTCTATATCCTTTTTCCAGCCAGAAAAACTCTTTTTCTTCAAATAAGTACACCACGCACAAATGTGTATGTAAAAAACGACAGGTTGTAATGTCTTCCGGATTTTAACGGATCTTATACCGTGGACAGACACAAAAATTATCGCGATTGCATGTCAAACAAATAAAATCGCGATTTATATAATTATGGTGACAGACACAAACATGATTTTGTAACTCTGCAAACTTATATTTAATTAATGATTTATATTTAATTAATGAAATAAAACAATTTCAATGTGTATTTGCCGATTTTGAATTACATCGAATCAGTTACAATAAGTTAATGTAAACTGAATGTATAAATAATGTCTGTGACAATTAAAAAAATTTAAAATTTCATTTACAATCTAACAATTTTTCTGTATACATTCAATGAAAATGACTTATGTTACCCAGCCCCATACAATCCTACTGATTTTATCTTATATTTCACATTTATCTTCTTCCTGCAACCCGATTGTAGTAATCTTGTTCTATAAACGCAGTAACAATTATAAAAACTTAAAATTTCATTTACAATCTAACAATTTTTTTGTATACATTCAATGAAAATGACTTATGTTACCCAGCCCCATACAATCCTACTGATTTTTTCTTACATTTCACATTTATCTTCTTCCTGCAACCCGATTGTAGTAATCTTGTTCTATAAACGCAGTAATCCTGTTTTGCCAAAATCGCGTGCTGACAGAATGAAAAAAAATAGCTACGTAAACTCGAATTCACGATTAGCTAGTATGTGTCTGTCTAGGGTTTTAATTTAATCGGAATTTTTTTGAAAAAAAACATTATAATTTGATAACATACAAATTATATAACATATTAATTATTTGTTTTTGATAACATATTAATTATTTTACTATAGTGTTATTTTTCGGACGAAAACAATTTAACCAGTATGCACAAATGTGTACGTTGGTCCGAATTAGATAAAAAAATAAATTTTTGACATGATTCACTTTCGTACACGTATAATTGGTATCGCAGGCCGGAAAGTTGATATATGTATTATACGGTGATTAAACACATCATATGGGAAATGGTAAAATTCTAAAATCTACCTTAAAATTAAAAAGAATTTACCAAAATTAATGATAAATAAACAAGGTTCATGCTCAGGAGAATGAAAATTTATTTTTCTGCCACAATTACGAGATATATGTATATAAATAAAAAAGAGAAACCTTTATAAAAAAAATTCCGTAGCAAATTGCCTAGGTGTTTTTTCGTGTTGACGTTATTTGGGCCTGCATGCATACAAACCGTATTTTTTATATTTTGCTTCAACTTGGCCGTATGCATATACACAGTATAAACAACCAGTTTCATTGTGAATTGTGATTGTGTGCGTGTTTCTTGACAGAGTGAAGTTTAGTTTGGAAATTTATATGCAATTCAACCGAACATTGCGTATATGTAAATATTTAAAGAAAAGATATTTATTATTTAATTATATATAATAAACGGAGAACTGTTTATTTACGGTACAAACAAACATTAAAATGAGCAATTCAAAGTTTAAGGAAGTTTTTAGTTATAAATCATGGGTGCACGCTGTTGCCGGGGCCACGGTAGGATTAGTTATATACGATAATGAATTTAATCAAGTACAAAGGCATATTGATTAATTATCTTTTCAGGGAAGCGTTATCGCGATGTCTACATTTTATCCGCTTGACACAGTGAGGTCGAGGCTCCAGTGTAAGTTACGTCATATGACATAGATATAATTGATTAAAGGGTAGAGCCGGCTGTAATTTTATTGTGTTGTATATATCTATACGTTTTTCAGTGGAGGAGCCTGAAAGACGTAAAGCACTGAGCACACTTTCCATGATTCAACAGTTGATAAAAGAAGAAGGATTTCCGACATTATATCGCGGCATGATTCCGGTATTACAAAGCCTCTGCATCTCGAATTTTGTATATTTTTACACATTTCACAGTTTAAAAGCTCTTCGTGGTGGCCAGAAATCACAAAGTGCTTTGTTTGATTTGTTCCTGGGAGCATTGGCCGGTGTTGTTAATGTGCTTGGTACAACACCATTTTGGGTGGTGAATACCAGACTTAAAATGAAAGGTATCAATCGTGATAATACGCTTCAATATTCGAATTTAATCAATGGCCTGGCTTACATTCAGAAAACGGAAGGTTTCGCTGGCTTATGGTCTGGTACAATTCCATCACTCATGCTTGTTATAAATCCAGCTCTGCAATTCATGACATACGAAATGATAAAACGACGGGTTAATAAAGTATATGGTGAGGTGCCAGGTATTGTTTATTTTAGTGTGGGTGCTGTTGCCAAAATTGTTTCAACACTCATTACATATCCACTACAAGTTATCCAGACAAAATTACGTCATTCCGGTGGGCGCCTAAGTGGTCAAACCTCTGGAGCCGAAAAAAATGTTGGTACCGTACAAATGTTGATGTATTTATTGAAACAAAACGGTATTATTGGGTTGTACAGAGGACTAGAAGCTAAACTACTTCAAACTGTACTCACAGCTGCACTTATGTTCGCAATATATGAAAAGATTGCAAAATTTGTCATGTCACTCTTGATACGACAACGGAACTTAGGTCCAGCCTTTAAATGAGATTTAAAATTTTATTTTATTATACAAATTTGGTTTTAGCTTTATAGATTGGTTAGTTAGAATTTTTGTTCTCTATTTATTTTCATCTAGTCCTGCATTCCATGATGATCTTAATGTTACATTAATGTTTTATGTATTTACATAATTTTATAAAAATAAAGTTGGTGATTCGAAGGACAAATTTTGTGTATTGTTGATGTAAGTATTGCTTTGCAATTGGAAATTACGGAAAATGAGAACCTATGTTCGTCGTTCGACCCCAACCTAGCAGTCTGCAGTAGGTAGGTAACATATTCATACGTCTATAATAGAAATCTTTGTTGGAAGGAGTTAATTGCTATACAAAAAAAATGGAATTGGAAACCAGTCTCAATAAATTGACCTGTCAAATAAACATGAATTAAACGTCACAAATCATGGATTTCGATAGTCCAGATGTTGAAAAAGATTTTCCTGGATTATATGCCTCGGAATCAGGAAGTGGTCGAAAAAAAGACGAAAGTGACTGTATGTAATAGGGCTAACTTATATAAAAATGTTTAATTGTAGTGTTTTTCAGTCAGTGATGGAGATCATGAAAAGCATAGCAAGAAAGAACTTCTGATCGGGCGTCGTAAGGATAAAAAGGATCGTGGTTATGCAGCTTTAGAAGGTGAAAGTTCGCCAGAAGAAGAAACTGAAACTAAAAGCCCATCAAAATCTATGAAAAAAGTGAAAGCATTTAAGTTTCCAACCAAAAGCAAAGAAAAGCGTGAAAAATCTCGCGACAAAGAAAAGTTGGAAGTTATTGTTGGCAAAGATAAGGACGTTCACAAAGAAGTCCCAATTGATGACAAGAAAGGTAAAAAGGAAAAAGATAAAAAAGAAAAGGAAAAAAAAGAAAAGTGCAAGGATAAGGACAAAGATAAGAAAGATAAAAAATTAAAGCACACTGGAAGCACTGCGGTCAGTGAAGAAGTTTTGGATTTAGGCGATGCCCAACCTATTTTTGGAGTGTCACTTGGTTTATCTGTTGAACGGAGCCGATGTCATGATAATGTAAACCTTCCACTCGTAGTGCGTGACTGTATTGATTATTTACAAGAGTACGGTCTATCAAACGAGCAAATCTATAAGACCGATGCTGTTAAATCGCGCCTCATTAACTTGAAAAAACTTTATAATAATCGCGAGAGTACCGGTATTGACGATTTTGATGTACCAACTGCCGGAAGTCTTTTAAAATTATTTTTAAAGTTGGTTATACCCATTAGTTCACTTTCTCGTTGCTTACAATTTTTATTTTCTTCCATAGGGAACTCCCCGAACCACTTCTTACAACCGATTTATTACCGCGTTTCGAAGAAGCAGCGTCACTTCCACAAGTTACGGAACAAGAGCAACAACTTCATAGATTAATTGACCAGCTTCCCAGTTGTAATCGTATTTTGATTTCATGGTTAATTCTACATCTTGATGCAGTAGCCGCAAATGAAAAATTAAACAAGACCAACGCCCAAAATTTAGCAATGCTCTTAAGTCCTTCACTTCAGATGTCCCATCGTCTTTTGGTGGCGTTGTTATGCCAGTGCAGTAATTTATTCGGTGATATCAATTTATGTAGGTAGGTTTTAATCTTATCGTCTGCGTTATAAGGTAAACACTAAAGATAAAATCTATCGCATTAAGTATCTTGGAAAAAAATACTGGAGCAAATATATTACATACCTATATACTGTGTAATGTGTAAATGTACTAAACGGTTTGAAAATGGCTTTTCTCAAATTCATAAGAAAGTAAATTTATTAGATTGTTAAGGTTATTATCTAAAATCTGTTTGTTCGTTTTAAAGGTATATTCCACCATTAACAGCATCAAGTCCTAATCTACCAGATACTATCGAGGAAATACAAAAAGAGTTGCGGAAGCAAGAAAGTCTTTTGACTCAAATTCATTCGGAGATGAACGCCGGATTTGTATCAAAAAAACGTGAGGAGCAATTATGGGAAGTACAACGAATAATTACCCAGCTAAAAGTTAGTGTATTAATCAAACCAAACTTATGAAACAAAAATTTAACCTAGTCAACTGATTTTAGCGTAAACTTCGATCATTTGAGAAGAAGCAAGATTCAACACAGAAAAGTGTTGACGACACAGTTGACGGAGATGTCTCCATTGAACTTACTCTTCATAAAACAAAATCATCATGTTCAGACGACGAATCCTCCTGCAAAACCATGACCGTATTTTCGGCTGAATCTACAACAACTAATACAGAAACCAAGAACACTCCGCAAGAAATACCGACCGAAGAACATGAATCCCATAAAATAAATGAAAAACTTACTGTTTCTGAGACTGGTTTACTTCTATTACCCGAAAACCATCCCGAATATTTGAATCTCATACGTCTACAATTAGAAAATTTAGAGCTGATGCAGTGGAAATTAAATTTACAGTCTCGAATAACGGCCGAACGCTGTGAGTTGGTCCGCATTAGAAATAATTTGCATCAGTTAGGTATAAAATCGAATACCGAATACAACCTTAATGATTATTTCGATAGTAACTTAATTATTGATGAACCGGAATATGAGAAAATCATTTCCCATTATATAAAAGAGAACCAGCTATTGGATCATAAAAAAAATATTCTTGCAAACGATCTAATCAATGAGACAAATGAATTAATTCAATTACAAGTTGAACTAAATTTACAAAAGTATCGAATTTAATAAATTATTTCACACCATATTCATAAGATATTAAATACATTATAAATAATAAAAATCATTATCTGAAAATGTATAAATAATATCTTTTAAAACATTGTTGGTGTTAACGAATGTAATTATGTATCTACATACACATCCATACATCAATATTGATGGATTTAAGAAAAATGCCCCTATTTTTCTGTTTTCAATTCCGCACACCAGTTGCTTAGCTATGGAAAAGAGAAAGTAGTACATATTTTGTTTTGACATGATCTTGACAACTTAACACTTAAACGTCATTTAATTTAAAAAGATTGTTTTGTTTTAAATTTGTACAAAGAAAATTTGGTGATTTATTTACGTGGGTTTAAAGTATGTCGTGGTTTCAAGATTTAGCGGGACATGCTGAACAAATTCTTAATAAAATTGATCAAAATGCAGCAAATGTATTGCATACACCTGGAACGATGACTACATCGTCATCTTCACAGAACTTGCTTAACTATAATATGGATTCCAATAAAGATTTTAATTTTATCGAAGATCCAACTGAAGCTTCCTCCAAATCATCAGTAAAAACATTGAAACAGGAGTTTAATGCAAGGAAATCGTCCGAAAAGTCTTCATCGTCTAGACGGAGTTCATTCAGTAGTTCCCGAAAAGAAGGTACTGTAATTGAAAATACCACTGCAAAAAAACAAGTTTGTTTAAACACTGAGACCCCAGTAGAAATGACCGTGGAGAAGGAGTTGGCTAGTTTAAAGTTGCACTTGATTGAAATTAAGCTCGAACGCGATGAACTGAAACAAGAACTCGAATCTTTAATGGAACAATCCAAGCTGACAAAAAACTATAAAGATGAGAAAAACGAGCTGAAAGACGATCTATTCAAACTTCAAGAAGAACGAAATGAATTTATTGAAAAAATCAACAGCCTGGAAGAATCTAATCTTAAATATATCAAATCTATATCGGAACTTGAAATAAATGTTTCTAAACTACATGCAAACGAAACTGATCTCATGAAACGCATCGAAAATCTGGAAGTTGAAAAGGAGAACAGTATTACAGAACTGCAAAAATATCGACAACGTGCTCAAAATACCTTACAAATAAAGGAGAATATAATTAGAGAACTGAACTCATCCTTAAATTCGAGCAATCCAGACATGACATCTTTAACAGAGGATTATGAAATACTAATGAATGAAAATCACATTTTAAAATCACAGTTGGAGCAGTTAAATGAAACGAATCGCCAATTAAATACAACCAACCAACAAGTGGAATATGAATTAAATCACAAATTAAACCAATCAAACGCAAACTATGCAAAGCTCTACGATAATTTAAATAATGAGATCACTAAGAATTTAATGTTGGAAAATAACTTGAAAATAAAAAATAAGGAGTCGATTTCAATTCAGAATGAATTAGTTCGGTTAAGGGAGAATTTATCGAACCAACTTTATGAGAAAGACATTGAATTGAATAAGCTTAAGAGCCAATTAGCAACATCGCAAATTCCTAACACAAGTAATAGTCGTGAAATTATTCGAAAGCCCGATAACGGGAACAATATAGAAGAACGTATACAATCACTTACTCAATCATTGGTTCAAAAACAATCAGCACTCGAACAATTGACCGCAGAGCGCAACGCTTTTCGATTACAATTGGAAAAAATTGAGGTGCAACATAGAACAACAATTATGCAAATTCGAAAACAGAAACCTCAAATTTTGAATATGAATGATACGGATGATGTGAAGGCTCAGGTGCCAAATTTTCTACAAGAGAACCCTTTCGACACAACCGTAGCACGACGTGTCAAAAGGGCATATTCCTCGCTTGACTCGGTCAGTGTACGTTTAGGTGTATTTTTACGAAGATTTCCACTCGTTCGGATATTTGTTATATTTTATATGGTTCTGTTGCATTTGTGGGTGATATTGGTATTATTTTCATCAACTCCATCCTCATAATAAGAAATTGAATTTTGAATTTTTATATAATTATTTGCAGCATGTTGAATGTACCTATATTTTTTATTTATAATTGGTTAATGTTAAGAAATACATCATGATTATTTAAGGAACGTGTATTTTTTTACCTCCATTACTTTTTTCATGAAGCACTGGCACCACATTGTGGTGGTCCCTAGACCCTAATTTAAAAACATACAATTTTTTAAATTTCGTTTCGTAATTTGTACTTTTCAAAATACTTATGGTGGAACCACAAAATGGTTATAGTGATCTATGGTGGAACTTCGCAAAATTATGGAATTATCTGACGATAACAAATATTCTAAAAAATGTACGAGCTATTTTATTATCAAAGAAACTACATATAAAATACATATTCAAAAATACCTAGTATAAATATTAAATATTGAAAATGTGTAATTAAAAAATATATAAGTCCAAGTAAACCTCGCTTAACGAAACCTCGGATCTACGAATATCAATTTTTGATACAAAAACCTCACTTAACGAATACATACCTCGGAATAACGAATAAAAAATTAACAAAAAAATAACGTCTCTTTTATTTCACTTTTGTCACGATTTTTTACGAATAGCTATATGTACATACATCGAAAAGAAAAAACATCTCCTGGATTTAAAATATCAAAAGAACGGCTGACAGTTGTGTTTGGTGCAAATGCAACCGTGGATTTTAAATTTAAGCCGTTTGTTATTGGTCGTTCCGAGTGTGCTCTGGGGCACTTAAAGATATTGAAAAATCATCATTGCCGGTTATTTACAAATCAAACACGATGGCTTGGATGACCAGTACACTTTGTGTTGATTACGTAAATTAAAAAAAATAACAAATTACAATCGATAATTTTTCAAAGAGATTAAAGATTACAATCATTACAAAAAAACAACTTACAATCGATAATTTTTTTTTAAAAATAATTTAAGCATTAGTGTTTTGTTTTTATGAGATGCTTTGGATTTTTTATTTTGCAATTTTTATTACTTATTTTATTCTAAATAAAACTGAATTTTTGTACTGAAAACCTTTTTTTTATTAAATTTGCACTCAGAAACCAAACTAACAATTTCTCATATAAACCCATATAGTAATTTGATACCTCGATTATCGAATGCTCGCTTAACGAAGCATTTCCAGGAACCGAACCCCTTCGTTAAGCGAGGTTTTGTATATTTAAATATAAAAATATTGCAAATAATTAAAAAATATAACTCCGCCGTTTAACACTGCGCTTCATGATGCCTTCACGGAACGGGATATCCAACCCTTTAGCCAATCAAATCTTTATATACAACTAAGTCCCGCCCAATTTTATCTGGGTTTAGTTGAATTCCAGCTTTTGAGCAAATAATCTAGGTCGTACCAACATAATAACCAAAATTATCGGAAAAAATTGGGGTGACGCATTAGCAAATTGAAGCATTAGCCAATTATATTCAAAACCGTGTTATCACATGAATTATGCAATAAAGTTAAACCAGGTACGAAAGATTTTCATATATTTGAGTCTAAATGATTCGTTCATGTGCCTAAGAAGAAGAGAGACAAACTGGATAACACAGCAATTGAATAATTTTCTTTGGATTTGATACCAACTCTAAGGCACTCCGTTGCTACAATCCATTAACGCAAAAGGTGATTATAAGTCGTGATGTGAAATGTAGTATTGAATCACATAAAGTAATAGCGACGACAAAGACTGCGAAGTTCATCATGAAATTATTGTTGATTAGAATGCGAGTTCCAGTAAAGGAAATAAAGGCGATTCGATTTCAATGAATGGAGGTCAAATTGAGTAGGAGGACTTGCAACAAAATCAGGGGCGGTATGTTGTACCATCACTTCGAATCGAAATTCGAAAAAAGTCGAATGGCGGTATGTTGTATCATTTTCGAAAAGCAAAAATGATACAACTTTCACTTTTTCGATTCCACTTTTTCGAATTTCGACTTTTTTTGATCGAAGTGATGGTACAACATACCGCCCCAGGAGTTGCGGGTTTCTGACCGGGCAACCAAAGGGAAAAAACCAAGACGCTTGATTGAAGAAATGTTTTGATACAAAAGGAGTTCTCGAAACATCAAGCTACGAGTCAATTGTATGTAAATGATGTCCTACAGATGAAAAGGTTGCAGATCTGCTCTGACTAAGCCACTGCCAGTTTCGAAGCATTCAAAATTCAGAAGTTTAATTTGTTTATAAGATTGAGGAGGGGTATTGAAAAATGTAGAATCAAAGCAATCTTATAATACTATTTTTTTTTTTTTTTAATCCCTGCCATCTGTTCTACGGGCTCGAAGCACTCTCTGCTCTTTCGCAGTTTATGTCCCCGTCCTACTTTACGCAATTACTGCCAAATCGAAGACGTACGGCTATATGGACGATTTACGTTACCATTTGCGCATTGCATAGCTTCATTGTCAGCCTTATAGTACTGGATATGGAAGATGGGTCGCCGCATGAGTTTTGCATGCAGATAGAGGGTCGTAGTTATGTTCATTTTAATCACAGATCGTAATCTGTTGATGAAAATTTCCTTTTGCATCATATGCCTCTGTCGGGATTTGAACCACGTACCTCCCAATCGAAACGCCAAAGCTATAACCACTGTGGCATTTGGTCGATAATACTAAATTTGTTTCTTAACATTGTACATTTAATTTCAGGTTGATTGATTGAACTGTGTAACCTAACCTAACTAAGATTTCCAGTGGACGCAAGTCCCATTCGCACACTGTTTTACATTAGCAAGATAGAGGGGTATCAGAGACATAATATTTATTACAGAATTTATCTGGTTTCAGACAACTGGTTTGGAATGCCTTTCACATCGCTCCACATGTCCTTAATTCAAAAAATGTTCCTTGTACGGACCATTCTGAAAAGCATTTCAGCATTTCAGCCCAAAAACAAGAATTCGATCGTGTTTTGATTCGAACGTGTAGGTGATTATCCTTCATCCGAAAGTAACGGATTAGGAAGCACCACTCTTATGTCGAAAAGCGTGTTTCCATTTTTTTTCCACAATACGCGTTTTCGGAAATATCCCATGGTAACTTCTGAGTAATTTTAATTTTTTTAATGTTGGTATCAAAAGTTACTCAAGTTACCCTGGCTATACAAAAAGAATAGAGTTATACTGCACTACAGAGTAGAAATTTTTTTTCCCCCATATAAAGAACCATATAATATTTGCTATTTCATTTGAGACACGTCGGTGAAGGATGGTTATATAAAAAAGCATATGGCTTACTCATATTTCAAAACGAAAAACCCCAAATCAGATGTTTATTTATGTGCGCAGTGACAACCTATGGTGACGACTTAAATTTGTGCTTAAAAGATTATTAATTAAAATACATTAAAATAATAAAAATATTTAGTGGTTCATGTAGTAGTGCGTGGTAGTGCAACATTTGATAAAAAAAAATTACAAACTTTTAATTGAAATGAAGTGTATTGTCAAAAATTGTTAAAATACGCATAAAAAAATTTCAAAAAGGCGTATCTTACCATCAGTAAGTTTACTAAGTGTTTATATAAAATAAAATGTAAATTATGTTAAGAAAAAAGTGATTTGTGATAAATTTATCCATTATTTAATTTATAAATCAGAGAAAATTAAGTAAACAATTTTGATTTCGGTGTGGGGTTTTTCATTTTGTGTTTGTGTTTGTAAACATATGTTATATTACCAGTGTCGCATTTCTCTTATTGCTACGTACATATTCTACGTGTTTTTCTTTTCATAATTATTTTTTATTTTGGAATATTATAAGTATAATTTTTTTATCGAAAATAAAAACAATTAATGCGTACTATATTAGAATAAAAATAATTGTGAATTTGAGAAGTTTTAAATTTCAATCGAGCAAATTCTAAATACGACCCGTTGATTTATATGCTTTCTCTTTTACCCTCCGAATTTGACTCACTTGACAGCTACAATCATTCACTCTGTATTTCTTCTTTCTCTAATACCCCGTTTACACCAGTAGAATAAAAGTATGTAGAAAAAAAGTATGTTGGTGTAAACTCAAACTAAAATACTTTAATACTTTATCGCGTACTATTTTGCTATTAAAGTATAATAGCTATCAAAAAATATTGACATTATAGTCGTGGTTTAAACTCTACTTTAATGTTATAATACTTTAATTTTGTTTATTATTTTTTTCAAGTGGCCGATAAAGACATTTTTTGTTTGGCTATACATTTCCATTTGTGATATTAACCAAAATAAAATATATTTACCAACAAAAAAAATAATATAGTATTATAGTATGGGTTTACACCGCTTGCGATGTAAACTGGTCGGGTATTATACTTTATTAGCAAAAAAGTATTATACTATTAAAGTAGCTCTGGTGTAAACCCAGTATAAGACAAAAAGTAAGTTCACATTTCGCGGGGTATTATTTATATTCAGCAAAATTCAATTACGTATTTTAACAAATATGTACAGTTTTGTTGTATTTTTTTTACAGTTTATGCTTTAAAAGTTTGTACATTAATTTTTCTGACACTACTAATTTAATACAAATTGACAAAAAGACAGAAAATAAAAAACAACTAAAAGTAAATTACCCTAAAGTTACTCTACATGATCGGAAATAGATTTGGTAATGTTTTGTCAGCAAGATACCCAAAAGTTACCATGGGATATTTCCGAAAACGTCTATTAAAAATTGTACATAGGAAAACATCGATTTTTAAAGGTAACTTAATTACAAATAAAGCTAACGAAATGTCAATCATACATTATATGTAACATATAATATACACTAGATAATTTTTATATACTCTATCGAAAAAACAGAAGGAACATGATGATGGTAATATTACATCGAAAACAGGCTTTTAACTGCAGGTAATTGCCCAATATGCAATTTTTCTACTGTGTGGAAAAACTGCTCAAATGTTGTACTAAATTCCGTACTATAAAATATCAAAGACACAAAAATATTGATTTTCGGCAAAAACAAATTTCTTTCTCTTTCATTCGCATTTTTATTATTTTTATTTTTTTGTTTATTGTTTTGTATCTTCAGATTAATAGTAGCACTTGCGAGGATAACGCGATATTACAAGTGCTTGCCGCGATTTTTATTTTTTATATGTTAACTTGTGTTTTACGGTGTATATGTTAACATTTTTCATACCTTGTAATTTAATTACGTGTTGTGTTGTGCTTGTGACCAAAAAATTTGGCTGTTAAAAGAGGTAATCAAATAATTTTAAAATGGCGTCTTCTTGAAATAATGGAAATTTCCCATTTTTATTTTTCAAGGTTGTGCTTGTTGGGATGTACAATTGGATGCGCGTTAAAATACACTATAGCATCTGAATTAAAAAACACATCCTTATCGTTCCGGTACAGTAGCTTTACGTGAAATGTCATGAAATTCGTCGTGAAGTAAAGCAAATTTAGTTGGTTTAATTGTATATACAAATGTATGCGCGATTCATGCCAAAGGATATTCAATTAGGACGTATGGTGAACGTGCTTAAAATTTATTTGTCTATATTTATATGAATAAAAAATTAATATTTATTTTATTATAAATGGAAAATTTTGTTTTATTTCGGATAAGAATTATTATTTATTCCAATTGGAAAATATATACAAACGTGCCTTTTGTTTCTGTTGGGATTCACACCGACACCGGAATTTTTGTGACACTTTTCTTTGGCTGGGAGTACGAATTTCTGCGTGATACACATGGTTCTTTCCATAGAAGCAGTGTGGTTTTAGAACGCGAATGTAAATGGAATTCCGTCGGCATTGCATATTGGGATGTTGTGTAGCAAATTATAATCTTGAAACTTGTATTCTTGCAAATTATTGAATAACTCAACACCTCAATAAATAATGCTATTTTGGGTTAGTGATAGCATATATTAAATAACTTATATATAGGACGTTCGTGTTCTTTTTTTCTCTTAGCTTATCGCATTTACCGTAATTACATTTTTTGCCACGGTGTCGCTTTTTTCATTTTTTCGAACTTTTTTCGAAAAATTGCCGTTGTTTGTTTACTTTTTTGTTTAGACAACTAAGCTAAACAGTTGAAAAAGTTAAATTTAGTTTTACTTTTTCACCAGCTGTGTTGATTTTTGAGTTTTTTTAACGAGCTTACTAAAACAGCTAACTTCACTCTTGTCTTATAGAAAAAAAAAATTGGAACACGATTTTACAAGGCAATGTCCTATATTGATACTATTTAATATTTGGTGATAGTTTATGTTTTGGGAGACCGTAATTAATACAATTCGAAGAAGCTCTGTGGGAACATTAGTCGTTAGATCTACATTTGATTTTATGATACCAAGTTAAATTTTGTAGATTGTAATAACATATTCAAACTCCATGAGTTTGATAATCGGTAAAGTCTTCTCGTTATAAAGTAGTTTTGTTGATGCACGTCTCATAGATGTCTTATAGCTTTTAGCGATTTGATTTGAAACATTTGATGGTCATTTAGTAAATATTTGCTCGCAGAATCCCATATATGGAAATGCAAATGAATATAACTGAAATACGAATTGTAAGCAAGGCATTCAGGAATATATCGAGCCGCCCGTCTTAACATTCCTATAAAAGGAGAAATTTTAATTTTTAAGAAATTAACATGATTCGTACAAGATAAATGAGAGTTTATTTTTTAGACCTAAATAGGTAATAGTTTGGGCTCGTTTCATGCTTGAGCTCTGAACAGTTATTTCATCAAATATATTTGCCGGTTGTGTTTGTAGATAGAAAGTTAAAAAGTTTGATTTATGAAAATTTATTTTCAGTTTGCTATTGTACAACCTTATCAAAATCCTGTAAATCCGAATACATTTGGTGTTTTAGATCAGTACTATTTTTACACCCATAAATAATGGCTATTTGTCCGCAAACAGTTGTATTTTAAACATATAATTTAATTTCAAATATGTATATCATTAATGTAAATTAAAAATAAAATTGGACCTAGAATCGTCCCTTGGCGGACACCACAATGTAAACTACATATATGTTTCCTAGATGAGCAGTTTCCGATTTTTACATATTGTAATGTCAGATAGATAACTATCAATTAGTTTGCCCAGTATGCAATTTTTCCACTGTGTGGAAAAAACCGCTCAAATTCGCAGTAAATTCCGTACTACAAAATATCAAAGACACAAAAATATTGATTTTGGAGAAAAATAATTGTTTTTCTCTTTCTATTTCGCGGTAATATTATTTTCGTTTTATAAGTTTCGATTGTATCTTTTATTTTCAGTTTCTTCTGACAAGTCGACGTGCACGGTTCACTACATAATTAGTTTTTTTTCTTTAAAGTGTTGTGTTTCATTATAATGTTTTTCGATTTGTTAAAGTAAATAATTTTAAATTTAAATATATAATAATAATTATTAACTTATTTAGTGATCGCGATGTGCAAATTTGGACTAAAAAGGTAATAGTGATCTGTCTCACAATGGCGTCGTCGCGAAATACATTTACGTAGTAAATTTTCAATGATTTTTTTTTTCAAGACCTCAATATGCTGGCGGATGCAATACAACGTGGCAGATGCAATACAAAACTCAATTTATGAAATTTAAATATGTGTACACAAATAAAAAATAATGTGAATAAAATATTAATATTTATTTTATTATAAATGGAAAATTTTGTTTTATTTCGGATAAGAATTATTATTTATTCCAATTGGAAAATATATACAAACACGTGCCTTTTGTTTCTGTGATTTTTTCTCTTTTTAGTTGGGATTCATTCACACCGACACCGGAATTTTTGTGACACTTTTCTTTGGCGGGAAGTACGAATTTCCGCGTGATACACATGGTTCTTTCCATAGAAGCAGTGTGGTTTTAGAACGCGAATGTAAATGGAATTCCGTCGGCATTGCATATTGGGATAACACTATCGTGAAATCCATAGTAACTTATATCGTTTTCACTGGCACAAAAATCCACATTTTTTTCTGATTGGAATCAATTGGAAATGGATTTTTTTAGATTTTTTGTCTTTTTTTTTTTGAAAAAAAATCCAAAAAATTTGTTGGATTTTTTTTTACGTTTACTCACACATATACTAAACGTCATGTCAATTGTCAAAAAAGACGTCGCGCCATTTATATTTTATTATATTTGTGATAATTGTTTAAGCAATTTGTGTTTTTATTAAATTATTATAAATTAAATTGTGTTTTTATTAAATTATTATTATTATATTATTATAAATAAATTATTTAATAAAATATAGTAAAATCTATAATAAAAACAAGAAAAAAACACGGCTTTCAAGTTTGCGCTATTTACTATAATTTACAGCGGATGAAATGCAAAAGTTGTAAAGTTATTTGTTGTAACATTGTTATCGGTGCACACGCAATAATCTTTATAAAACAACACTTTGAATTAAACAAAATTTAATTTAATAAAAACACAAATTGCTTAAACAATTATCACAAATATAATAAAATATAAATGGCGCGACGTCTTTTTTGACAATTGACATGACGTTTAGTATATGTGTGAGTAAACGTAAAAAACAATCCAAAATCGTGTTCTGTGGCAAAAAATAAAAAATCCAAAAATTTGGATGTGGATTTTTGTGCCAGTAAAAACGACATTAGTTTCCGTAAAACAATATGGCGGTCTACACAATCATATGCCTTCATTAGAGCGAGAAACATGCATGCAGTGGCTTTTTGGTGCGCTATATGCCCATAAAGAGTTTCAATTAAATTCAAGGTAGCCGAAATTGAACTTTTGGTCTTGCAGAATCCAAATTGGCTCTTATGTATGATTTTGTTACTCATCTAAGTAACTTACTCTATTCGAGTTAAGATAACCCGTTCAAAAATTTTGCTCACAATCGGCAGAACTGAAATGGGTCGATAATTTCCAACTGACCATCTATCTCCACTTTTAAAAATTGGTGTTACTCCTGCAATTTTCATAACCCCTGGATAATTTATCTCGTCTATCCAATTGTTTATTGACTTAAGCCGTTTTCTTTTTACAAAAAAATTTTGATGTACATCAAAATTTTTTGATGTAAATCACATTTTTGCGTTCCTTTAGCGGAAAAAATAGACAAAAAATTTGATGTACATCAAAAATGGAAATGTAGATTTTTACTTCCATTTTAACTACCACATACACATATTTATATACATATAATACGTCGATCGTAAATATTGCCAAATACGTCAAACTCGTCATTTGATTTTTTTTTCAAAATGGTTTGTTATTGTTTCGGCATCCCTTTCGGGTTTAGGCACACTACGATAAAAACACATCAAATTTTTTCGTATTCTTTTTAGTTATCGGAAATTGGTTTAATTCTCTTATTAGCCGGGCATTGATTTGGTCATTTATTTATCAATTATATTTTGAATCTCATTGTCATTTACGTATATCCCTTTTGCTACCCGGTAATACAATTGTGTGGGTACGGCGAAAGTACCAGGTCAAAAATTTATTTTTGTATGTATGTTTTCAGCAAATTTACACATTTGTGCATTCCTTTAAAACTACTTCTGTCCGAAAAAAACACTATAACTCTACACACAATTGTGTTGGTTGTACTTAAAAACAAGCGAATTTTGTCTTGTCAAAAACATCATGTCATACGATGATTTTTTAATCACACATTTGTGTGGTTTGGACTTAAATTAAGCCATTTTTTTTTGGTTGAAAAAGGGATATATTAAAGACCTAATAGCATGTCTGCTCATATAAAATGAGTCATAAAATGGCCTTGAAATATTTTTTATTTCATTTATGTTTGTGTGGTTGAGTCGAAAATTTGTTTAACTCGCAATTAAAGCCCGTATCAGAGGTAAACGGGGAAAGCAACGAAGAAAAATACGGTGTCTGTGATACCCCGTGTGGCATCAGTGAATGCCTATGCCCCATTCTACACGAGATTTTTGGTTTTTTGATTATTTATTCAAGGCCAACTAAGTAGTCGTAATAGATAATGTATAGACAACTATAAGTTGTTCTGACGGCAAAAAAAAATAAGCTTGTTCCATATATTTACAACACATTACAGCACTTGGAAACTAGTCAGTATCATAACACCATGAAGTTTTCAAGTGCTGTAATGTGCTGGAAAACTATTAAGGCGAAAAAGAGAAACAACTAATTTAAACAGTAGACAACACTATGCACATTTATTTTGACGTTATGTAATGTTTTGTTTTGAAATATATTTGTAGTATACACGTACTCACAAAATCATATTACTAATAAATGACTATACGTCAAAAAAATAATCAAAGTTGATTTATTTTTTTATAGATTTGCCCAATTTAAACTGCTGCGAAAGTAAGCAATATTATTTGTTGCTGAATTTATTTTTATTTTTTGTTTATATGTTTTACACACTCATTCTTTCAAGTGATTTGTATTTACATTACTTGTCTTACTCTATTTTCATTTTAAATCATATGAACCATTTGAAAAACTAGTCAGTGTCATAACACCATTATGTTTTGTTCTGCTCTCTCTTAAATAAAATTTTAACTAAAATGAGTCAAAAATGTCCTAGAAATATTTTTTATTTCATTTATGTTTGAGTTGTGTGGTTGAATAGAAAATTTGTTTAGTCGCAATTAAAACTTGTATCATAGGTAAACGGGGAAAGGAACGAGGAAAAATCCGGTATTTTTTTCTCGTGTGCCATCGCTCATTAGGAATTTCTTTATTACACAACCGATGAACTCATTAGGGAATATTCAAATGAATTTCATGCACTATGAAACTAGTGAATTTATAAATGATTTTCATCATTTCATCAGCTCTATTACCAATCCGATGAGCAAATTACTGAATATATAAATGAATGTCTTGAAGATTAAAGGTGGATTTACATATCCGACGATTTTTCGGCGAAGCTGCTTGCCGCAGAAAATTCGGCGAACGCTATATTATCAATGATTTACATATTCGCAATACCAATACCAATACAATTACAGGCCGATTTTTATGATCAAAAAAAAATTATGTGTTTGTATGAGTAGTATTGAGAAATTAACTTGGCGGCATACACACGAAAATAGTTATTATGAAAAAACTTTAAAAATCCTTGTTTACGTCCCCGAAATCATCTATATCTTTTAAATGAGCTAGAAATGTGAACTATTGCCCTTTTCTCTCTAATCTTAACTCCTTTAGTAACATTTATAAACAAAAAAAAAATCTTGTTAAGAAACTTTTCGTTCATTAATTTTCCAATTAGAACAACAACCCATTTTTCCATAAACCACGTGCTCTTTACGAAAACAAAAAATTTTTGTTTTGTTTTGTGGTTCATGACTTCATGTTACTATTTTCTTTGGTTGTTGTTTTTGGTTTTATACGTTAAGCTACAGTGTGGGGAAAGACAACCGTGACAGATTGATGTAAAGTAATATTTATTTAAATTTTGTAATTATGTAGTTTACGTTATATATTAATTATTAATATAATATATTATGTTATGTAGTTAATAAATTAATTTAAATATGTAATTGTAATTGAATGCTATATTTTAACTTAATTTAGTCTATTCTATCTAAGAAAATTATGTATACATGATTTGATTATGGAATAAAAATCACACCGTTACCACTAAGTACGTACAAATGTTTCGATAGTTTACTGTACAAAATATTCCGTTTACATAGGTATATTTATTTTGATACACTGTATTATATGTACGAGTATATTGTAACGGGATAATAGCAAAGACAATTTAGTTGTCGGGATAGCAATTTACGTAAGTTCTGTGCAATATTTAATTAAATTTTATTAGTAAAATCAAGTAGAACAAATTATAATTGTGAAAATATAAATATTAAAGTTATGTCTTGTGTTCCGTTTTTTTTTCTCCCCACTGTACTCATGTTTACATTTAACTACTGTAAGAATTTTTTCAATTTATATAAATGAATACGAATCTTTTAGTTCACAAACAATTGAAATAATGTATTAAATTTATTAAAATTCATTTTAGTAAATTTAATAAATTTTATTAGTGAGATTTTAATTCAATTTGATATTTAAAGTTTTTTTTTTATTAAAGTTCGACATAATATACACCCTTCCGTCGCAACATACATTTTTTTACTAAATAAATAAATTTCAGCAATACAAATCAAAGTAAAAGTTACAAAACAAAACAAAGAAATTATTATTTTTTGTATTTTCGTGTTTTCTCGTGTTGTAAAATCATGTGCCGATTATGACGCGTAAGCAAAGTGGAGTTGTTGTTTAAAAACGGAAAATACTAAATGAAAATTTCGAAATACTAAATTTATTTTTCGGGGAAATTGTTACCAAAAGTTGATTATTTATAGTGATCACTGACAAAATAATTTTTTTTATTTTATTTATTAAATACAAGCGATTTACTGGCAAAATCAGCGAGCCATAACATTCTTTCTATACAACCGATGTTTTTTTTGTATGGTTTTGTCAGTTTTTGTTAAATAATACTCATACTAACGTCGATTTTTTACAAATCGGCCTGTAATTGTATTGGTATTGGCAATACCAATACAAAACAGGCCATTTCTTATTAAAATCTTGTTTGTATATGTAAATCCAAAAAGAAATGAGAATTCCATACAAAACGAAAAAAATTACATGGCTACAAAAAGACAATTTCATTATTTGCAATAAATAATTTGTATCGCTCAAGTTAAATTGAATAATACATTGCAAGAAATAAATAAGGATATTTTGTTATTGAATCATTTAAAAAAAAAATTGTATTGAGAAAACTTTTCATTCAGTAATATTCCAATTAAACCAGCAACTTAATTTTACACCGTAACAACAAATAAAATAAAAACAAAAATACACGAGATTGTGTACTGCCGCTCTTGCATGCTTTTTTACTTTTTTAGTAAACCAAAATATGTTGAAGGGGATGGGTGTACGTCTTTGCGTATGACAACAATAAATTATGTTTTTTATTTTTGTTCAAATAAAACTTGATTTTTCATTAATACGGTGTAATAAACAAAAACACATTTTAATCAATCAATACTAATGATGATTCCAAAAGCGAAATTTAGTTGGTTGTACATAATAACTAAAAAAAAAAAAAAATCCAATTTTATCGACAATTGGATTTTTTTTTGTGGGCTTATGTAAAAGTTACAGTAAAGAATAAAAATTACGATACAGTTTATCGACGATATTGAAACTTAGGAAGGCAAAATATCACACATAATAATTTTGTATATTATGTGTATAGTAAAATATTCCTATGTGACTGACGACGAAATTTACATTGAATTTGTCGATTAATTAGATTTTTCGATTAATTGTTTAAATAAATCTGCAATAAACGTAATTTTTTAAAGCAACTATTTTTAATTTTGATAATTACAGTTTAACTAAACACTTTTATGGTACCCTTTTTATGTTTCATTTTATGGTCGAAATATTTGAGGAAATAATCCGTCGAGATATATTGTTTAATTTATTGCACAAAATACAGTACAGAAAAAAAGGGTTTGTTTAGTTTAATGGCACACACTACATAGCAGGTTAGCCAAATAATATACGAAACACAAACGAATACAAATATAATTTGTATTGTAACATACAAAATATTATACCCTTTAATCTAAAATTCATTACACAAATAAAATGTGTGAAATTAAGTTCATTATTTTTCTTCGGTACTGTATGTTCGTGAAACAAAACCAAAACAAATAACTTGTATTATTTGTTGGCGAGAGCCAAGAGAAATTAAAAATCTTATACGCGCACGTGTCATTGAAAAATTGTGTTGTTGCTTTTATCAGTAAGTTGCTAAATGAAAAGTTACTCAATAGGGAAATATTTTTATTGGAAATGTTTCTCAAAATATCAATATTTATCGTGATCCTTCAGATAAATTAGGTTTGTAGATAATAAAGCAGATTTATTGGGACAAATGAAGATTTTTTTTTGTCCCATGTAATTTTTTACCTACTCGTATGGCACCCGCGTTTTTGTTTGGATTTACCTATACAAGCTCATGGAATTTTTTTATATAGAAAAAAGGCCTATTATGTAGTGGTATTGATATTCGACAAATTTTTTTCACACATACATACATAAACAATATTTTGGACAAAAATGTCAAATCGTAGAAAAAATAAAAAAACAAGATTTTTTTTTATCTATGTGTGCTGTGACGTCGCTCCGAAAAGATAAATTTTGTTCATGATTTCGCCGTGCCAAAAAATCGGCGAAGAAGTTCTTTCTGGGGCGGTATGTTGTACCATCACTTCGAATCGAAATTCGAAAAAAGTCGAATGGCGGTATGTTGTATCATTTTCGAAAAGCAAAAATGATACAACTTTCACTTTTTCGATTCAACCTTTTTCGAATTCGACTTTTTCGATTCGAAGTGATGATAAAACATACCGCCTCTGATTGGTTGAATGTGTCACGTGATGTTCGGCGCAGAAAAATCGTCTGATATGTAAATCCAACTTAATGCCTCAAACAGTCAGAAATAAGAACTTAACAAAAAAATACGAATTTTACCGAACCCAATTGTTTCTCTTTTTTTTGGCATTCCAACCAGCCAAAACTAATAATTTTAAGAGACAGCTGTTCGTTTACAAACAGCTGTTTTTTTATTATGAATGTCTTTTAAAGCAATTTCATACTTGTTCATGTTGCTATATATTTTTATATATATGTTTCATATTTGAAAATGTACACACACACGAAATGCTTTTACATCACAATGGAAAAAGGAAATAAACTAAACAGAATTAAAATTTTATAGTAGTAAAATAGCGTTGACTATAATATCATACCATTAACAAATTAATTTTTAACAAAATTCACTAAAACACCATTTTTACTTCAACACACATTATTAAAACTAATCACATAATATGAAAATATATTAAAATAATTTTATTTAATAAATAAAATAGTAAACAAAAAAATGTACACAAAATAAATATGGCTTCCACACGCATCAAAAATTTATCTTCTTTTGCTGTGTATAAAACACAACAACAAATCATATTTTTAAGTTTTTCTTATTCTCGGGCGAGAAATAGCGCGCACTATTTGCTTGTTAAGTGACATCTAAGATTTAACGAAGGGGAAATTTGGTTCCACACGCATCAAAAATTTATCTTCTTTTGCTGTGTATTAAGGATGAAACACACCAAGAGCAGCGCGACATATTCCAATCAATCCACATTAACGGCTGCATATGGGCGTGCACACCAAGCAGCGCAGCAGATTGTTTTGTTTTAGTTGTAGGAGGTTATGAGTAGCAGCCAAGTGCAGTAAATTTATGCTGCTGTGTGTGGAACCTATTGATGCCGCGATAGATGCAACTTCATTCAATATAATTTCTTTAAATCTAAATTTTTTTATTAAAATTAGAAAATTTTTGATTTATTTTATTGGAAATACCTACATTTATACTCAAATTATAATTTTGTATCGTTACATAAGTGAATAAGCCAATATTTAAATTTGCTGCTCGCTGCTGCTGCTTGGTGTGTTTCATCCTTAAAACACAGCTAAAATTTAACGAAGGGGAAATTCGGTTTCTTTCGGTTTCTTACATGAAAACTAAGTTTGACTGGGTAATAACATTGATGGAGAGTTCACGGAACGGGATTATTTTTTATCCAACTCTTCAGCCAATCAAATCTTTCATATTCAACTAAACCCCGCCCAATTTAATCCAGCTTTAGTTAAAATATTTCCATCTTTTGAGCAATAATCTTAGTCGTACCAACATAGTAACAAAAAATAACCGGAAGTATGAGCAATATTTTTGCTCAAATATTTGTTGTTATTGTTTATTTTTGACATTTTTTGAATGAATTTGTTAGGTTATCGCCTTAGATAATTTTATTTAAAGTTATTATATAAAATAAATGAAATAAATATGCGAGATGCATTTAAGTGAAACAATTAGGATGAGAACCAAAAATTTTATTTTGTTACAAACTGTTGGGCTATAAATTATTTGATAATTTATAAATTGTGATGTGTGTATAAAACCGAATATTGTGTATTTGTAATCCCCAGACAAACGTTTAGTCGATTAAATTAAAATAAAGCCCCATCTAATCGTAAACAAAGCCGAAATTGCAAACAAAAAATACAAAACAACAGAAAACATATCGCACATCCTCTTAAATACTGTCAACACAAAAAAACAGTTTTGAGATAAAAGTATTTTTTTTTTTTTTAATTGCTATCGTTACTGTGATGATGCTGAGATTATTCATTATTAGCTTTATAAAATAAATAATCAAGTATAGCAATTTAAAATGCATTTATCACAAAATTGTTTTTTGTGTTATGACATTTTTTAAAGGATGTGCGATATGACAACCGTAGACAAATTTTTTGAGCTAAAGTTGGGAAAAAAGCCAGCTTTTTTTTATCTCATTCCGTGAACCCACACTGAAATGCCATTGCTCTATTCCACACGAGCGTTTTTTGTATTTTGGCATTTTTTTCAAACCAAATCGCATTCTTATTTTTTTATTAAGTTAAGTTTTTATTTCTGACTGGATGGTTCCGCTTTAATTGTTTAAATTCATGTATTCATTCAAAACCAACAACAATATAAAGCCATGCTAATGCAACAAATCCCAAGTATTTTTACTTTCAATTTTCCTGGCGATATTCGTACTTAAGTACTAAACTTAGTCTAGTATTTTTCTAAGTTTGAGTTGCAATTTATTAAAATAAAACGTATGAAACGTGTCGCGATTATTCGAAACTGAACGAAACTCAATAAAGGAGAATTGTATACATGTATGTGTGAACAGAAAAGACAAAAAACAAAATGGCGGGAGCGAGGTTGTGCATGAATGTAAAATGCTATATTTGAAAATGTTAGAAGAAAAAGATGGCGGCATCCAAATGTGAGAGCAAAATAAAAATTTAGGTTTAAAATGAATATTTTTATTTTATTAAATTTGAGGTATAAAAATATACATACATATATACATATTATATACGAATCTAAATTATATTTTAGTTAATTTTTTAATTATTTTTTATTATTACACAATTTGAAATTATTCTTTGATTGTAATATTAAAAGTTTAAATAATTTTCCAAATAGGTACTATGATTATTGCACATCAAGTTTATTATTTTCGCATTTGTTTTCTACCTAAAAACTTAAAACTGAACTAGAAATTAATTAATTTATGAAAACAATATTTGAATAGATATAAAATATATTTTGATGTAATTTTATTTAACTTAACGCACATCTTTAAATTTTTTTAACAAAATTTTATAAAATTACCAAACTCATGTCGTGAACATGAAAAATAAAAACAAACCATGTACATTACACGCTATACACATTCCTACGAAAGAAAAATTGCGGTAACACAGTATCAGTAGTAACAACACAGTATACATATACGCTACAAACACTATCATTATAATGTGAAGTTTAACTTTCGCTAATTTTGGATGAAAACGAAGGAAAATACTATGCTCAATTTTTACTTTCGTTTTGTTATACTTGGGATACAGAAAAAACTACACTTTCTTTCAGTTAATTTGAAACGTTTTTATCTCGTATCAGTATACAATTTTACGTATTTCAAAAACGATTTCAATACTGCAAAACAAACGTATTTAAAATCGAAAATTTTACAATTTAATACTGTTTTAAAACGTTTTAAAAAGGATTTAAAAATGCCATATCATAAAACCCTTCTTGATACCATTACTCGGGTGCAGAGCGTAAAGTTTTGAGTAGAAATTATCATTTGTTTCCATGCGATCAAACGAGAAGGTGGTTAAAAAATATATGTTTCTATATAGTGGTGTGAAAATTTTATTAATAATTAATTATTAATATATATATAAATAAAGTTCATAATTTTTAGAGTGTTCAAGTATTAATTTGATTAATTTGAATTAAAAATAGTAATTTAATCGTTGTGTACCTCAATTTTTTACAAAAAAGCGTAAGCGAGTGTTTTGTGAATAACGGTAAGTTTTGTGAGAGAGGGATAATTTTTAGATAAAATCAAAATGTGCTAACGCTTCATATGAAAAAGTGTATGTAGTGTAGTATCTGCATGTGTTAGTGTGTGTAGTTTGTTTTAATGCGATAGAAGAAATATGTTCAGAAGAGAATTTTTAGTTACGATGTTAAATTATTATCAAACTGTAATTGTTAATTTTGTACAGTTTTATTCTAAGTTAATGCATGTGTCATTATATTATATTATAGAAAAATTATTGGAATTATGCTAATGTTGCTTGTGATTCAAATTGTAAGATATTTCTATAAATTCTCTTTAAAAATGTTAAAAATACCCTTAAGTGAGAGAGGTTTAATGTGTTCATTAATGTAAGGAAATCCATGTTTTACTTTTGTAATATTGATTATTATGTGCATGTATTTGTTATTTATATATGTGTATCCATTTTCCTGCCTGCCCACACAATTGTGTGGGTAAGGCAAAAGAATCATGTGAAAAATTTATTTTTGGATGTGGTTTGAACCAACTTACACATTTGTGCATTCCTTTCAAATTTATTTTCGTCCAAAAAAACACTATAACTATACACACAATTGTGTTGGTTGTACTTCAAATCAAGCGAAACCAAAGTTTATGGCAGGAAATTAAAAAACAAAACAGATTTTTATGAATCTCCAATAAAATCCTCTTTATTAAATATTTATAAAGCTAATCTAAATTTTGAGTCCGTTACTTTCTGGCTTATTAAAAGTATTAAATGTAAACTATTTCGAATGGAAATTAATTCGACTACTTCCGCATTTTTCCCACTCATTCATTCACAAAAAAAATTATATTTTTCATAAATCCACAACACTTTCGATTTAAAAACAAACTCCTTGCAGTCATTAATTTTTTTTAATCAAGTCCAGAATTCAGTAATCAAATCTTGCGAGAGTATATGTAATGCAATCTACCATGTATTGCGTGGTAGAAACCATCGAAGGTAACGAACCAAATTGTATAGCAGTTCCACGAATATGGGTGGATGATAAAATGATGCTGCATTATTCGTGTAATAGCAAGGATGTTAACAAGGCTAGACGAACATGTATTTCACCTCAAAAGGATTGGATTAACATGCGATGCACTATTTTACGGGATGACATTGGTAAGTTTTAATCGTGCTATCATGCTGATCTTTATTTCATTTTTTCTTGATATTTATTAGCCACTCTTAAGGAAGCTTTGGAGAAGGAGAGAGAAACAATGATTGTTTCATGCAGCGAAAATGAAATATTATCTCAGATAATTTTCCATGAACCTGCTAATTTTAATGAAATTTTTGTACAAAACCTCAGGAACGATCATCGTTCAGTTGTTGTTACATCACTAGATTCACCACAAACTAATATTAGTAAATCAATTGAATCGGCAATACCAGTTGCTCCGGAAAAACAGTCCAGTGCTACTTATTGTAATTACACACCATTGTTTAATTTTAGTCTCACTAGGATAATAATACTAAAACGAAATAATTTTGATATTTTCAGATAACGATTACTATAGTAACGACCAGCAAAATGAAATAATGAATAAATTGGATAGTGCTATCAACCTATTTAAATCGCAAACCGAGCAAATTTTGAAAAATCAGGCAGCCCTCCAAGCGTCGGTAGAATTACTTTTTCAGAAACTTTCGTCTACACAAGTCAGTCAATATATGCAAGAAAAACCGGATTTTGAATTTCCTATTGAATCTGTGGAACAATTGGACATCTGCAAAAACAAAATAAAAACCGACCATGAATTTCGACGGTAAATGGTAAGTTTTTCTAAATGTATTCATCATATTGCTTTACCTTATAGCTTTGAATTAGGTGCATCACGATCTTTTAGTTAAAGAATTATTTCGTGAATTTGATTTCTTGGTTGTTCCAGAAAATAAACCACATGTGGTTTCCTACTTCTAAGTTCCGCGAGTTTATTCATTAACCTTAAGCCAAGAAAGTTCTTCCTGTTATCCCTCAGGATTCAGCAATTTGTCGTCTTAATTTCAATTTGTGTTTATTATGATGAACGATAATGACAAGGTGATTCCGTATACTTGACATCAGTACTCTATATATGTATGTTTATCCGTTGAACTTGATGCGAAGGAACCTGCTGCATATTTTGTAAAATCTTTTCGTCTAAGCTCACTTCAAAATAAAGGAACTTGCGTATTCCATTTTAAATTCTTTTTTATTGGCCAATTTAGAAATATGTATTGCACAAAAATAACGTTAATCGATTTAAAATAACATTTACTTTAGGTAAATATTATAATAAATGTAAATTTTCTGATATAGTCGCGCAATAAACGCGCGAAAAGATTCATTGAAAACATTTAATAAATCTGACTGCTTGATAAACTTACAAACCAAAATAATTGAATAATATACATATTATAAAGGAAAATGTTATCTTATTATTATAACATATAGCAAATAAAAATTTCGAAAATCAATTCTAATTAACTAATTAAGAAACTTTTTTATTTACTATAGGTTGCATATATGAGCACATTTGGAGGCCCTAACGCAGGGGGATGCGCGAGAAATCTAATGAAAATATTTGTACACGATAAAATTCTAAATGAATTTTCGTGGACTGGAACAGGTGTCAGCCAGAAAAAAACATTTGCACACTACAAGGAAATCCAATCTGTGATATTATCGCTGTACGTGACAAATTTAAAAGTTACACAGACCATGATAATATAAGATTTTTAAAGGACTACCTAAAATCAGCGAATACCCGATTATTGAGGGCAGCAGAGCGGGATAAATAAATATTGATTATTATAAAAATAAAGTAAAATGAATTACTGGACCTATTATTATTTACCCATATAATTTAATATATAATTTGATTATTATTTTAAACTGTTCATTATGTTTTAGTTTTACATTTAATATGTTCTTGTTTGTTAGAATCAAATTTTATTTACATTTTTATGAAATTGTGATGATTCCCAATTAATATTATGTATATCATTTAATTTAAATTTATTCTCGTTGTACGAATTTTACTATTAATGAAATTAATTAATTTAATGAAATTGTGATTTTTATTATTTAATTATATATTAATGTTTTTTTATAATTAATAAAAAACTATTACTTTTATAAGGACTACTTGAATCCCAATGAAATTTCAAATAAAAACAATTTAAAAACATATTTCTGGGTTTTAATTTTACTCTATTACCTACAATAGACCAATTTGGCGTTTATGTGTGATTCCAAAATTTTATTTCAACATCGTTTTCAAATCGTTACATAAAACTTGATGTAATTATAATAAACGATTTCAACTATTAACTAACACGTTTTTAATAAACTATTTTTTTGAATCGGAAAACGTTAAAATTTATAACCGTTTTTGAAACGTTTCAAGTAATGTATGGTTTAAAAATTGCGTTTTTATCGTAGTTTAAATCCCATTTATGAAAGCTTAATTAAAATGTTTCAGTTTGTCGAATGTTTCAAAAACGTTTTAAAATAACGTGATTGTAGTACCAGAAAATCACGAAACTGCAAAACCATATAAAAGCGTTTTAGGACGGTTTTAAAATTTTTTAAAGGTTTTATTGAACCTGGACAAAGTTGGGTGTCAGGAGGTTTCTAAAACGTGTTTATACGGGATCTGCGACAAATTTGGAAACTAGATGGTTTTGAAACCAAAGTTTCAAAAACAGATTAAAACTGGTTTGATACCAAAAATTGTTGTTTGGGTAACTAACATCCCATAATTAAACTAAAGAATAGCAAAAAGTAAATTAAAATTGTGTGTCTACAATTTTTACTAGAATAACATGTTTATACAAGTTAAAAAATTTAAATGGTTTCTCTGAGTTGTACCGTTAGAAAAGTAATAATAGCCTCTCCATTAATGACTTTTATGGACAAGTTCATTGGGCATTCTACTGAAGTATATTTCTGAATATACTTCAGTAGAATGCCCAATACATAATTTTAATTTCTCACGGAGAGAAAAATAATGGCAACATACCTTTAGACCACTATTTCACCGAGAAGTTCACTTATGTTGTCATCAATTGCTTGACTTATAAAAAATTCGGGCACATACAATCAAATAAAATTTGAAGATTTTTCAATACTAAATCAAAAATCCTTGTATTTCGTATGTTTGTAAGAGTTTTTGCGTTACTGTGTTTGAGACCTGTATACGGATTTTGTCTCAAAATGTGTGAACGAAATGAGTGTAACCGGAATGATATAGTAGTAGCATTTGTGTTTGTGTTAGTTTCGTGCGTATGATTGTTTTACTGCATATGCAAGCCACGTGCCATTCTTTTTTTGTTTATTTATATTAACCCTTTGAGTGCCGACATGATTTGGGCTAATGTATTGAGGAGCACGATCGCGCTTTTTGGCACTCAAAGAGTTAACCATTGTAAACGCCATATTTTTGTGTCGTATATGTATTTTCGATTTTTTTATATTTAACATTTTATTTTTAAAATTTATGGAATTTAAAATAAATTTACTTATAAAATTTTATTAAAACATATAAAATTAGTTTATGATTAAAAAAATGTTAAATATAAAATATATTAGCATATTAAATAATGACACTCCACAGCTCGAGAGTAGACGTAATGTGCTGAGAAAAGGAAATAAGCACCATAACAATTAAACCGATTCGCCCGGATCGCGTTATTTTGATACTGTTCATCATACAAATGACACAAATATGAACAAAAGAAAAATACAAAACCATAATTGTGTATTATACACAGTAAACGTATTCGATTTTTTTTGCTTCACTCATTTTAAATGAGTAACTCACGAGACAAAATCGATATACTGATGAACATTTTCCGGTAGGGAGGGTAGTTCTATATTCTTTAGTAGTGGTTAGTTATTTAACTAAATGTTGCTCTTATGTAAAAATACAGAAATAGAGTACAACTATAGGCGAATTAAAATAAAAAATGTGCATACAAAACATTAGTTGCTGTCCAATCGACCACCGCAAATACTTCTAAGTACTTGTGGTTTTTGTCTTTGCTAAATTAACTACTCACAATTGCTCTACCATTTTATTATGGGTACCCAAGTATAACAAAATTCGACTTTTTTGTCATTTTTCGAAGTAAAAACTTATATTTAGTTTCGACTTTGACTTAGTTTTGCTTTCGACTTAGAATATGATCCTGTATGAAAAGTGTTGCGATTATACGAAACTAGACGAAAGCCGATACAATAAGATTGTGCTTATGTATGTGTGTAAATACAAATTGGGGGAACAATTTGGCGTTAGTGTATGTGTGAAACGTCACAACCGAAACTATTGGGGGACGAGATGCTGGCGGAATTAAAAAACTAGTATTTTGATTTCAGAATTTTATTAAAATACACATGAAAATTGACCATACGACTAACATAAATCTGTTGACTGATGAAAAATATTATCTATTTGAATTTTTCCCATATTTTTTGTTTCGATATATTATAACACACTTCATTGTATCATTCATGATAACAATTTCATTATTTCCACAAGATGTAAGTTTAATTTACAGGCTGACCAATTGAATTAAGTTTTGTGCTGAAATTTTGATGAACATAATTTAAACCATTAATATCCAGACAATTAATTACTTGATAAGTATTTAATTTTGTAATACTTACATTTTAAATTAAAATGTTAAACTGACATTCGTTTTTCACACATTTATAATTATGATGGCGTCTCCATTCTTAGTTTACAATAAAATTTCTTTCTTTATACTTGGGACAGTATACATATACGCACCAATACTAAAGTATCGATTCTTCGACTTTTTTCTAATATTTCGAAGGCAAATACGATAGCTCAATTTTGAGTTTCGTCAAATACGTTATATTTGGGTACCCAAGTATAACAAGATGAAACTCAAAATTGAGCTATCGTATTTTCCTTCGAATTATGACAAAAAAGTCGAAAGAAAAATTATGTATGGCATCCATATTGCATTTTTATTATTTAGTAGTGAAGTGCAAAATAACATTGAAGTGCAGATAAAAATAAAGTATCGTGTTATTTTAATTTGTTTTCATAATCACAAATTAATAAAAATTATAACGTACTTAGAACGTATTTCTTTTTGTAAATAATAAAACTATTTGCAAATATTAAAATATAAAAAAAATTATTCATGTGGCATGATCAATTTGCAATTTTGAAAGGATATTAAATATTCAAATTATGAAAAGGTATATATGACAGATAAAATACATATGTAATTAAATGCTACAATATTTTAATAATTCCTATAATTAATTTGCTTGCCTATTTTAGATAATTTATATCTCAAACATATCCAGGTGCAATTTTTATTGGAGATGATTTGGAGTTGTGTATACATACAGGCATCAATTGAATTAACCTAGCTGTAAGAGTTTTACTTGTTTGGTTATTCTTATTACTATTCCAGTTTATTCATAGATATAATAAAAGATTTTTTATATAAATAAAATTAAAATTTAATTTTGTTAATAGAATATTTAGAACCCCCTAAATCAATTTTGACATGTCACATACATGCACAAAATTGCTCCAGCTAATTTTATTTTAATACATACATGCACACAATTTTATTATATCGAATTCCACCGAGTTTCGAATTTTCGCGACAAGTTTCATACGACTTCTTAGAATAACTCGAAACTAAATCTTAGGAATATTCGAATCTTAGTTTCGAACTATTGTTCGATAAATAGAGAAAAAGTCGAAAGTAAAAATACTTGGGTAGTTGAAATTGAAAGCAGTTACGATAAATTTGTTTGCTAGGTGATTGTGTGTAGTATTTTTCTGCCAAAAATATAATTGAATGTCGTATGTGAAGCGCTAATAAAATTTCGGTATAGATATTTGTTTATTAAAAAGTTATCACAAATAAACTACACATTTGTAGGTTATGTTTTGCTTTTGTAATTTTTTGTGCTTTCCAATCGACACTTTAGCCACTACACATTTTTTGCACTTACAAGTACTGGCGGTGGTCGATTGGAAAGCAACTATTGTTATCAAAAAAATAGAAAACAATTAGACGAATACAAAACAAATTAATAACAGGCTGTTACGCAATCACCTGGTAGCCGAAAACTAGAGGACCGTTACTACCAACGTAGTTAGTAAAATATAGTTAGCAAATTGTTAGTTGAAAATATAATATAAGGCCGTTGGCACAAAACAGCACAATTATTTTTGTTTTTATGGTAGAAATTTTCAGCAATCAGCATCCTGAAAAAAAAATTAAGTAAAGGGTTTTTCAATAAGAGCGAGTCGATGTTGGCAGACTGTAGCAGCCATGTTGTTTTGGTGCCGTCTCTAATATATTTTCAGTCACTGATGCCAAATCACCATGACAAGTTACACGATTGAGTAGCATGTCCAAATGATAAAAATCATCTTTAAAATCAAAAATCATCTTTAGCGGCGGGGCGCATTTTTGGATGAAGGTTCACGTGGCAATGCATCTACAAAAAGTTACTGTTTCTTGCAGATTTTGAGCCGGTGGCGTCATTTTTCCGTACTTTTTTGAAAATGACGTTGATGAGGCCGTCACCATCAACGGCGAGCGCTACAGAACGAAGCTAACCGTTTTTTTTGGCTCCAATTGAACGATATGGAAGTAGATGACATGTGTTTCCAGTAGGACGGGGCTACGTGCAACACAGCAGACGCAACGATGGACATTTTGCATAAACGATTTGAGGGTATGGTTATTTCTCTCAGAGGTCACGTGAATTGGCAACCAAGATCGTGCGATTTGACCCCGCTAAACTTTTTCTTGTGTGGTTTTCTCTAGTCGCAGGTATATATCAATAAGTCGAAATTGACTGATACCCTTAAAGCCAACATAACCAATACCATCTCTCAAATTCAGCCGGTTCTATGCGGCAAAGAGTTGTTGAAAATTGGACCACTCGGATCCGTGCCACAGTGAGTTCCAAAAATAATGGCATATATGAAATTTTCAAATAAAAAATAAATTTCGTTAATACCTCACACACAGCTTGTTTTATTCCATTTCAACATCGACTCGCTCTTATTGAAAACCCCTTTATAATGGTAAATTTTCTGAAATAAAATATCATTATTAGAATAATGTAAGATTTAATTAAAAAAGCATAAATATAATGTAATTAATGATATGATATGATAAAGACTTCCTGGCCAACCATAATGGTGATCCTATAGGTTTGTATAGCACATTCCTGGAATATACGCAGTATTACAGTATTAAAATTTTTGCATCTTGTTATATTCCAAAATTATGCGAGCCCAGACCCTACCTGCATTCTCGGCATAAATGGTTTTTGGGGATAGAATGTTAGTCACAGAAAAAACTAGAGCGATAACCGCAGTAAAGTCTAGCTACATTGATAGGTTAGTTAAGTTTTAAGTTAGTTACATATACTAAAAATAGCATACGTCTAAGAGGAAAATTTATTAGTTTATTAGTTTGTGTTATTTTTATTAGTTTGTGCTCACCCTGCCTCTTCCGTGGTTATGCTTTTTACGTCCTTACTTTACGCCTCCCGCCCAACTTGAGGACGTACGGCTACAAGACCGATTTAAATCCATCTGCCCATTACAAGCTCCATCCGAGCCTATACTGGCATGGAAGGGGTCATAGATGTGTTACATTCCACCACAGATCGTAATCTGTTGATGAAATTTCACTTTGCATCCTGCCTCTATAGGGATTCGAACCCGGTACCTCCCGATGCCAAAACTTTAACCACTGTGCCATTTGGTCGGTAGCTTGTGAGTTTGTGTTAATCAGGGTAAGTTGTAGGATCTTCTAAATTTTAGAAAAGATCTAATTTTAGTTGTGATCCTACAAACCATTGATACCCAAGTAAGGTTTTGAAGTTGTAAACTATGTAATATTCTATATCCGTTTATATATCCCTCCGCGATCACAATTTTGGGTGTAAAAATCGTGTACGAAACAGAATCATGGTAAAAAAAATTGTGTTTGATTTTGAACCAACATACACCTTTCCTGCATAAATCGTTTTCGTCCGAAAAATAACACTACAACAATAAATTAAATAATTAATATGTTATCAAAAACGTATAATTAATATGTTATATAATTTATATGTTATCAAATTATTATGCTTTTTTAAAAAAGAATTTCGATTTAACTAAGATCTGTTAAAATATTATAGAATCTAAAAGCATCGATAAAATTACGGAATTCTAGAAAAATACAACACCAAATTACTTCCAATATATGGGTTTTCGTTTTATATTCAGTTAACTACTGCCGAATATATCTGTGACAATTCAAAAAAACCACTTATCTTAAGTACTAAGTGGTTTTTCTGAATTGGCACAGAATAACAAGCATAGTTGTATAAATATTAATTTACTGGTCGAATATAATATTTTTACGGATCAAAGAACAGCTACTGATCGTAGCGAATTTCAAAGAAAGAAATTAAAGCAAACTCGTCGGTTAAATTAATATTAGTATTAAATCATTTGCAATCGAAAGCTTTAAAAGTAAAGAGTTTACCTAGTGTTAAGGTCGTAAAGAAGAGTACACAATAAATATTATAAGATGAGATTTCTAATTAATTGTATATTAATTTTATGTGAGTATTATTGTTATGTTTGTGTAGTTGTAGTATGATTTTATGAATAATGTTTGAAACCTTGAAAAAGTACACTATATTATATTAAGAAGCATCAATTTAATTTGTGTTATTTTCGGCTTCGTTAACTATTTATCAAAGGTTATCATAAAATATTGAAATATCAAAATGCAAAATAAAAACGTAAGAATCCAAATAAGACTATACCTTACGTTGTTTTTAGATTTTGTTTTGATTAGTTTTCAATATTTTGGCTTACGTGATTCGATAATAAACAGGTTCTGTTGTGATAATAATTTGCTTATAATTTAATTACTTCTCTTATTTATGTTTGCCACTTTTGTTTTGCGTTGCATTAATGACAACCTGAACAGTATCTTTTATTCAGTTAATATATGTTTCATCTGAAAGGATCAAACGACAGAATCGGTTTGATGGCCGACAATGGGGTCATGGTGGTTTTAATGGTGGGAGCTTTAACGGAGGTAGTTTTGATCAAGCAGATTACGATCAATATGACGAAAATCAGTTTCCATCTGGTGGATCATTTCAACAACAGCAGTCGCAACAAGATTTATTTCAATTCCCTAATCAAAATCAAAACCAACAGCAACAACCCGCAACTACAAGCCAATCACCGCCTACTGGTTCGCCATCTCGAGCATTTTTATCGTGTATGGGTAGATGTCAAGCGTTAAGCCACTATAATCCGATTTGTGGAACCGATGGACAAACGTATCACAATGATCAAAAATTAGGATGTGCACAACGCTGTGGTGCTAGTAAGATTTATTTATAAAATGATTAATTTTCTCGCAAAACATGAGCTATCTTAAATTTAATCTATTATTTTTAGGTGTTCAACAGGCCACAATTGGTGCATGTCCAAATCCAAATATCACCTAAATTTAATATCCAAGTTAAATATAATTGAAAAATGATGTCATTGGGGATTTCTTAAAATTTGACCATCAACTTAATTTTATACATTACATTTAATTTATATGATAAATCAATTTTAGGAAATTTCCGTAAATAAATGCCAACACAAAACTTTAAAAAATATTTAACGACCACAATAATGTAAAAAAGATGCCGAAATAATAACATTGAATCGTGTAATGTGAATATATACTGGAAATATTTCTTTATGTCAAGGTAAATGACTCTAATTTTCTTTAGCCTGTTTTTACAATGGAATGTACTGTACACATACAAGATACAATACGCGCAAGTTTATTGGCGCTGAATGTACAATAATAATAGCTGCAGCTAGGTTGAACCTGAGTATCATATTTTGTTAAGCAACCCAAGAATATTGTTCTGTTCTGATTACACATTGTACTAAATTGCTTCGGGAAATAATGACTAATAATATTCAACGGAAGAGGAGATTTCCAAGAACACAATAAACATCAAGCGAGGTGCTGTCTAGTAAATCAGAGTTCATCAATTATTGAAGTCAAATAGATTAAATTTGCTTAACAGAATCTACAAATACAGAGTTAAGGCGGTGATACATGTACAAAGTTTGCCTTTAAGGCATAAAAATTATGCGCGCTGATTGGTTAAAAGTCGGCCATCTTGAATCGCCTTATTTTAAAAAATTTTAAATTGAACATTTCTCAATTTTGTATAAGGTAATTTTTTTTGCCTTAAAGGCAAAATCTGTACATGTATCACCGCCTTTATCGTTGGAATATAGGCAGCGCCTACTACGTAGGTTCCTACGCCTGCATTCAATAGACCTTTCAATCTCAGTCTAAATTATTGAAATTATATTTTCGATGTAGTTTTTTGACTTCAGGCTGTTTCGAACTGACGTATAATACTATTGTAGAACCTCCATGTATGTTACTCTTGTGTAATAAAACTTATTTTGAATTTTATTTGTAGTTAATTAATCGGGAAATTGGTAAGTATGTCTTTGGTCGGAAACCAATTTCTATCAAAGTTTTAATTTTTTGTGTTAACTAAGCTAGAAATTTGATTAAATGGATGCCAAAGTGCATTTAACGAGTGGTAAGTACGATTTTGGTCGGAAAAAAATTTATATCAAATTCAAAGCTGAAAATTTCTCCGAATTTTCACCTCCTGCGTAAAACTTACGTTACTGATGATTTGAGTCATTGTTCCCGGTTAAAAAATGCATCTTTTTGCTTTTCAAACACCGTAATTTGTGTACTAGTATATACATATATATTTCAACAGTTAAAAAGTGAAAGTTTCCCGCACAGAAAGTTTTGATTTTTCAGAATATTTGTTTACAGTTTACATTGTTTTTTAACAAGAAGATCTACTCCATACTACACACCGCATTTTGGTCATCAAGAGCTGTTCATTCATAATGGACTGTGAAGAATGGAATGGTCCCTACAATTTGCAAAATTAGAATAAAATACTACAGAGTTTGTTGGTTAGTTTTTATATATTTTTGTAGATTTTTTGTATGGGGTGATTTTAAAAGGTTTATACGGCATTAAAGTGCATTAACGCTTCTGGATATAAATAGGATATTTTAAAGGAAGGTGACCTTATCGAGGTAGAGGCCGAAATTGCTGTACCACTCTGTATACTATTTCAGTAACTGATCACGCTGCCTACTCGTGGGGTCGCCTATTTAACTACTCTGACAGTGTATCTTAAATATGTGGACACTGTTTTCTACCATAAGAGATGTGTGTTGAGCCAACAATTCAACCAATAAAGAAATGGACTGGTGGGTGAATATGTTGTGGCCAACACAAGTAAAAACTTTCTTGTAAAGGGTGCCCCAACGTTTACGCAAGATTTGAATTAAATAGAAAACACAGTGTTTTTTCAATTCTATTGTTTTTATTGAAACATAAAGTACATAGGATAGGGTTATATCGACTAGCACATCGGTTAAATAACCTCCACGGCTTTCATCCTGATCATTAAATCCGTTTGGACTGCACAACAACTCATTTTTTTGATAAACATTTTATTGTTAAAAATTATAATATCCGCTTAAATTTTTGAAAATTAATGTGGATTATTGTTGCAAATTTAATTAAAAACTTTTAGTTCATTATCGTTTTTCTCATAAATGATATACTTTTCAAAATAGTTGTAAAAAACGAAAAAGCCTCTATGGAAGATGCTAATTCGGCTATAAATCACTGGGCCCTTCCAATTTATGGAAAACCTTAAGTACGAATTTTCACCTCAGTCAGTCAATTCTTTACGTAGCGTGGACCCAGATACAAACAAACAGAACTTTTTGAAACCCTATTTTCCGAACTTGGCGATATAGCGAATGTTAAACCTGCAAAAATCTCGTGATTAACAGTTTTGAATCACGTTACCAACTACCTTGTCGAGTTAAGGGCAACGTTCTAAAAATCTAGGCATGAAATTTAATGCCACGAAGAGACTTCAATAACTCTTCAAACCTCTTCTGAACATCTCAAGATTTTCTTAGGCAAAACACTTTAACTCGACATCAAAATATTATTGAGCGATATCATCTATGCTCAACAAATGGCTTTCAAGGGGGAAATGGTGGAACCGTTTGCTTAAAGGCTATAAACTCGCATTCAAACAACAAAGGTACGCGTACCAAATAGCTGTAACCATATCCCAGTATGCAAATTTTCCACTGTGTGGGAAAATTGTTTTAATTCCATGTCTATTATTTTGTATCTTATTCTTCAGTATAATATAGCACTTGAGAGATAACACGTACATTCTTGTGTTTTTCGCGATTTTTACCACGCTTATATTAGCAAACTCTGGGTTTCTGTTTGTATCGTCAAATTTTGTAATCAATTTTTCAACCACTTGCGATTGTCCTATTGAGCTGAAATTTTGCATGCAGGCTCCGATGACAATACAAGATTCTAACATTTTTGGATATTAAAAAATTTCTATGACTAAAAAGTAGAAAATAAAATATATTTAAAAAAAACTTTTTAAAATACCACGCTTATATTTAAAGGCTCTAAAAAGTAGATAATATAATAAAAGGCTTTGAAAAGTAGAAAACAAAATTTTTCTTCCTTACTACTATCAAGGTATATTTATAACAAGTTTAAAATTAATATGACTAAAAATATAAGCGTGGGGCGGTCCTTCTGAATGTATATACTATCTCTCAATTATCATTTTTACGTTAATACTGAAATGCTCCAGCAAAAAATCTATTCTTAGGATACATCAGAATAGACTGTTCCATTAGTGTTACTAAAAGACTTTACTTCATGTGTCTAGTAGTCTTAAATTACTAATGCCGTAAAGGAACGCCCCACGCTTATATTTTTAGTCATATTAATTTTAAATTTCTACTTGTTATAAATATACCTTGATAGGAGTAAGGAAGAAAAATTTTATTTTCTACTTTCCATTGCCTTTTATTATATTATTTACTTTTTAGAGCCTTTAAATATAAGAGAGGTTTTTTAAATATATTTTTTATTATTTTTTTTAATTTTAAAAAATATCTAAGAAAAAGTTCTACCAAAAATATGCAAGGGGTAAATTTTAGCATCAAAAAAGTTTAACCTATAAATTATTAAAAAAATGGAAAATCTTTATTTTCAATATTTGACAATGAATTATGTATCCTCAAAATTACTAGTAAATTAATTAATATTTTTGGGATAGGCAGAACCATGTTATTTCATTTCTGTATTTAATTTTCGAAAATAAATAAAAAGTGCTCTGCTATAAAATTTATAACCTACAAAATAACATGTGCAATCGCGCATTAAATTTTATACGCGTACAATTGACGATTCGTAAAGCCTTTATTCCACAATGAAAAATTATTTATTCAGTAAAATATACTGGAAAAATAAAAAAAGATAGCTAATCAATAAATTATATTAGAATGACAGAAACAAAAACAAAATTTATGGGAACATTTTATGGTTAAATTTTGACATCTTGAAGATAATATAACCAACAAAACTTCACAAAATAAATTTACCTCGGCAATCAAATTTTTTTTATAGGAATTTTTAGTGTAATTGGTATTACAAGTCATCAATATCAAATAAAAATTATTTTATAAATTTTTACTCGCGAAGAAATCACATATTAATAAAATAATAAAAATATTGGTTTACCATAATATTTTCCCAACCATAAAACGATCTTAGTGTGCGAGAAATATGTTATGTCTCGTCAAGGTATGTGGCGAAATTATATTTTTATCTCGCTGTTTTTTACTTAAAAAATATGTTTCATTGTGGAATAACCATAATGTAGAGAAGACACCACCTACTGGAATAAAATAAAGCTGTGATTCCAAGTAAAATGTGACCACCAGCGCTCACGATACGACTAAAAATTGGTATAGCGGCAAATTTTAATAGTTGTGATTCCATGTAAAAAAGTGTCTAAAATCACAGCTCCAATCGTCAATTCAATATAAAACGATTGAGCGCAATGTTTTCTCCATAATATTTTTGAAATAAAATTAAAAAGGAGTGATAATATTTTCCCCATGAAATAGAAGCTGGGAGAAACTTTACATTCATTGTGCATATCCACACTAGAGTAACTTGTATCCGGTAACTTCTTCCATTCCCCTTTATATATAAAATTTATTTCATTTATAGGTAAAGAACAACCCAGAAACTGGAATGAAGTTCAAAATAAAAATATAATTATTCAAAATAAAACTATAATTATAAAATCTTACCTTGTTTTATTGTTAGTTAACAATATGGGCAGATATAATACTCGTATAATCAATCGGAATTCGGAGCACTTTAATTATCCAATTCACTATAATGTATTAAAAATTAATTTTTTTTTTGTTTATTAGCAAAATCACACATTCTGGTGAATGTGTGATTTTGCTAATACAATAGTTTTCTTTTAATGTCAGCATTTTGGTTTGGAATTCATTCGGTCATTGTCGTATATATTATAATAGAGTTATTCGAAATGATTTATATTATTATTCATAATAAACACTTGGAAGTGGTTATTTGATATTGAACTGTCGTCTTTCTCAGTTCTCCAGTAGAATGTCAATTTTCCCATCTATATTAGACTCTGTGTTCGCCGATTTAATTGCTTACAAATGCAATCTTGATAGTTTCGACGTTAGTTTCTCAGATCATAAAGCTCTTGTATTATGGGTGTGCAGTTTAAAACTAATTAACTATACAATCTCAAGTCTAAAGTTAATCATGAAAGAATTTCGCAGCAACTACTGTTTCGTATTACCTTTTTCTGGTGTCACTAGTAGATTTTTGTTGTTCCTGTCTAATATAATAAGTAGTAATACTATCTCTATAAAAGTAAAACGAGTTCACAACAATTAGAATTAGAAATAAATTTTACCAGGTGGCATAAGAAATTTTCACATAAAAATTTCTTTAGAGATCAGTTTGCCTGTCATATGAATATAGCTGCTAACAAGAACAAACTTATGAAAAAAACAGTAGGACAACCAATTTAAGAACAATAACTCCGATTCTCGTAACAACTAGAAGCTAATAAATTAAATTGTATTTAACCGCATCAAAACTAACGTACCAATTATTATTTCAGATGAGTAAGGTAATATCTTAGATCCACTATCTACTGCAAACGTGTTTAACAAATATTTTCTGTCATACAATTGTATTGAAGCGCTGTGTTCGTCTTCGTCTACAAACTGTGAAGTAATTCCTTATTTCAGCTAATATTTACTGTATTCTTATTCTGAACATTTAGAAATAATTGAAGTATCCCTTCCTGAAATTAACACTATAATCTTAACTCAAAAGCACCTAACGGATACGATTCTATTTCTGTAAAATGTTTAGAAATACACAAACAGTATATAATTAACGATATTCTATATATAATAAATGGTTGCATTCATAGAGGGCTCTTTCCTCGTTCACTTAAAATAGGTATTGTAACTCCGATTTTGAAGTCTGGTAATAAGTAAATATGCACTAATTACAGACCTATATCACTTCTTAATTCCATCTCCAAGATATACGAGATAGTTATTTATAATATAATATCATTTTATTTCTGGCTTTAGTAAAGAATCAGCTGTAGCTAATTTTATGAATAATGTATATCAAGGTACTAATCTCAAGCTGTATGTTGACGCTCTGTTTATTGATATACGTAAGGCGTTATTAGCGCCATATTAATTGAAAAATTAATTGAAAAATTTAAACAAATGGATCCTTCTGGCCAGCTATTATCTATAATGTAAAATGACCTAATCGATCGCAAGCAATGTATCGTTGTTAATAATGTCCGTAGTGACTATGTATTAGTTAAATCTGGAGTACCACAAGGATCCTTTTTAGGTCCTTTGTTGTCTATTTTCTATATAAATGATATGTTTAATTTGAACTTATTTGGTAAATTACAATTATACGCAGATGATGCTGCGCTTTAGTTCATAGTGGTACACAGAGAATTTCTGTAGTAAATCAAATTTACCACAATTTACTTTTAATTAATAACTACCTAACAGCGAACAGGTTACCTTGGAATCTAGACTAGACTAAATATTCAATCTTTGAGAATAAACCAAACCAAAGTAATGTTGAATTTCTATTTTAGAGGGTCAAAAATTCATATATTTGGGGTTGGTTATAGAATCTAAATTAAATTGGACTGAACACATAAGTAAATTATATAAGACCTTATCGCCAATGGTATTTGTAATTAAACGATTAGTTAATTATGTCAACACTAATACGTTTTGGTTAATTTATTTCGCTTACGTTAAGTCACACCTCAACTATATGAGTATATCTGGGACGGTATGTTGTACCATCACTTCGAATCGAAATTCGAAAAAAGTCGAATAGCGGTATGTTGTATCATTTTCGAAAAGCAAAAATTATTCTACTTTCACTTTTTCGATTCAACTTTTTTCGAATTCGACTTTTTTCGATTCGAAGTGATGGTACAACATACCGCCCCTGGTCGGCTGCAGCAAGTTATGAACTGCGCCCTCTTCAAATTTTACAAAATAAGACTATCAAAATTATCAATCGTTTGCCTAGACTAAAACCCCCACCTCTTTTCTATATAGCGAGAAAATCTTACCCATTGGTACTAGGTGATGTTGACCTGTTAATTATTATTTTTAAAGTAAATCATTGTCTAATCAAATGTAATTATACTGTCGAAAGAGCCAATGATTATCATAACTACAATACTGGGTCTAATCAAAATTATCATGTTTTGACCTTCAGAACTAACAGAGACTCTAAAAATGTATTTTATAGGGGGTTTGCGATATAAGATTACCGGAAGAAGTAAAACAAATTCGTGCATAGATCAATTCAAACAACAAGCTGTAAAGAATAATCTGTTAAATGGCAACATTTATAATTTATAATTGTAATTTAATTTTGTTCCAATCCTACATAAATTATTTAAACGTTTACTTATTATGTTTCTTCTTTTCACTTTTTGCTTCGTTTAGCTTTATTAATCTGCTTGTTCTATTTGTTATAGTTTTTTGTTACTTTTTGAATAGAAATAATAAATAAATAACGTAAAAAAAAGAGGAAAGAAACGAGGAAGTTACCGGATTCAAGTTACCGTTGTATGGATATACACATTCTACGGCTGTGGGCTTACGATTCTCAGGTAAATCGATTAGTATAGTAAATTGAAATTTTAGTACAAATTACTTTTCAAATCGTACCAATTCTCTAGTAAATAAAATTAGGTAAATGCGGCTTAAAGGGACAAATGGTAGAATATACAAAAATTGGTATGTAGGTACACGAACTAATGTCATAAATTTTATTGTTGTTCCAATTATTCGTATTGTTTGTACGAATAAATTTAAATTGTATATTTGCTCAAATTTTTTGTGTAATATATACACAATAAACTTATTGAAAAAATAAATAAAAATTTTACCAAATAAAACTGTGTTCATAAATATACTAGCGCATTTTTATTTCAGGGGAAATGCTAGTGAATAAAATAGGTATAGAAACATGGCCGCCATATTTCATGATTTGTTTAGCAAAAACAAAAACCACTACTATTCACCTTTTGTGTCTTCGCTTTACCCTACTTTTTAGTACAGTTGCTGTCTTACTTTGAGAAATTTACAACAACAATCCCATATATGTAATTCCAAATTGGATTTATTTTAAACCAACTTTTCTGCTGGTATAGAATTATTCTATTCTACCTGTAGTTTAAATGATCACCACCAGGCCAATTTTATTGAACACTTTTATTTTTAAATGTTGGCAATAAAAATATAAAAGTGATTTTTGTTATTTTGACATCGCATTTTTCTAAACAAGACGAGAAATTAGTTACGATTTGCAATAATATTCAGTAATGTTCTAGCACATTACTATTCAATTGAATATATTTAGTTGCATTTTTACGTTGTTTTCAAATTCAAAATGTAATTGTTACCAACTAATAAAAATAAATTAAAAAATATCTTTGGTTGTTACTTTGAGCACAATATTAATTCTATTCCAGAATGGATTTAACTTGTACCAAAGTAAGACGACAAGTATTTCAATTTACCGCATACACTGTTAAAACGGCATTTACTCTTGATTTACCTTAGAATTGGCCCACAGCCTACATATAGTATACATAACAAGTTAACTGAAATTTGCAAAACAAAATTTAAATATACCAATCCATTTAGCTTCAAGACATGGCTTGCCAACGAGTCGCGAACAGTTTGACGATACATATGAAAATCTATTTTTCTACATAGCTCTCCATTGGATGTGAAACACAGGAATTATATCTGAACTATAAATGTGATGAGTGTGGGAATGGATTTACAAGTTCGATATTTTTGGAAAAAAACAGAATAATTCATTCGGTAAGGAAGGTACATATTTGCTCATTTTGTGGAAAAGAATTGCCTTTTAGGATTTAGATCATCTTGTATGTCTAACATATTACACGATACATCAAATCAAAAAAACCATATAAATGAATCATCTGTAACTGTGGAGGATAAACGTGTTCAACAACCCAAGTATAACAAAACGAAAGTAAAAATTGAGTATAGTATTTTCCTTCGTTTTCATCCAAAATTAACGAAAGTTAAACTTCACATTATAATGATAGTGTTTGTAGCGTATACGTATTATATACATATGCGTATACAAATGGCGTTATTTAGTTTATTGTGAGAACGCTAAGTTAATAGTAACTTTTAACGATGCGGATACATTTGTCAACTTTGATATTAATTTATTTTAAGGCTGTAAAACATTTGGTAATGTAAAGAATCACTCGAGATAATTTGGTACAATCTATTATATTTTGTTTTCCTATTTTATTTTTAGAAATCATTATTTATGAAGCAAGATGGCCACGAACTAAAAAAGTGCATTAGGGCAAACTTTACAGAGCTGTTCACCAAAGAGCTTAGCTGCAAGTTTACGTTTAACGGTCAATAAAGATAATGTGAGGTATGGTTTACGTTACTCCGTGTTAAATTTAATAATTATAATATTATTTTCAACATTTTAGATTGTACTATGGAAAAATTTACGAACTCTATCGAAACCGATTTAATATCCACAAATTACTTTTATTATATAAAAGACAAACAAGGAAAATTATTTAAAAAAACATCTAGTGTAAATATTAGAAATTAAAAAACTGAATAATTTAATCGAAATGTATATATATGTATGTCAAAAATAATCAATAATGAATTAAAATAATGAATTTAATAAATCATTTTATATTACAAAAACAAAAATATTTCTTTAAAAACATTTTATTTTACAACCAAAATTTGAAATTGCCGTTTAAACAAACACAAGCACAATTGTTCCCGCCAAATATTTCTCAATACGCATACACATGCAATAAAATGTTTATAATGAGTTTCGTCCAGTTTCGGATTTTCGCGACACGCTTCATACGTTTTATTTTAATAAATTGCAACTCAAACTTAGAAAAATACTAGACTAAGTTTAGTACTTAAGTACGAATATCGCCAGAAAAATTGAAAGTAAAAATACTTGGGAAATTTCATTTTTTTTACATACCTCATACATCCCCGTATACATTACAATTGAGATGATTTGCTTAATGGTAAAAATGTGTCGCCCCCTAAAAATTTCCAATTTTTTAAATAGTTAAACAATAGCTTCTGATATATATATATATATATATATATATATATATATATATATATATATATATATATATATATATATATATATATATATATATATATATATATATATATATATATATATATATATATATATATATATATATATATATATATATATATATATATATATATATATATATATATATATATATATATATATATATATATATATATATATATATATATATATATATATACATATATATATATATATATATCACACTTGAGATGATTCACTTGATGATAAAATTTTACTCATTTAAAAAAAATTTGAGTATTTTTAGCTATTTAAAAATTTGGAAATTTGTTGGGAGTCCTTAAAAGTTTCCGTCAAGTGAGTCAACTCTAAATGTGCTGTACAAGAGACCTATACTTAACAAATTTTAAGACAAATATTTGCAGCAGAGAAACATCATGAACGAAAAGTACATATTTTACTTTTTATGTATGCATTCAAGAAACGCACATTAGTGACATTAAACACTGGTGCGAATGCACTTAAATACTGATGCACATGAATAACGCATTGGTTTCCGTATTACAGAGAAAGAAACCATCACAATGAACATGCTAAACTTCGAATAATAAACAAAAAAAATGATATGATCGACTGATTCAATAACCAATTAATTCCAAGAAGAATCACCACCGAACATGTATCGAAGTAAATTTGATAAAAAAAGTAAAGTTACAGGCAAAACCAAAAATAAATAAATAAAACGTTGCATGCTATATTTTCTAAAACACTTGATGAAAAATGGTTGCAGCTTATCCACGACCTTGATATGGTAATCCTCGTTGTAATGATATGGCCATTATGATTTCCAACAACGTTGTAGAAATGACCAAGCAAGATTAAGATTTGATGATAAAGGTCCCCTAATAATTATTTCAGGGCCCTGCCCTTAGTAAGGTCACTTCGTTGCAATCTTCTATTGTGGTAATTTGTGGTACAAAATTTTGTAGATATACCAAATAACGATGTTTGTGTGTATACCATCAACTTCCAGTGTGCGTATCCCAAGTATAACAAAACGAAAGTAAAAATTGAGCACAGTATTTTCCTTCGTTTTCATCCAAAATTAACGAAAGTTAAACTTCACATTATAATGATAGTGTTTGTAGCGTATACGTATTATATACATATGCGTATACAAATGGCGTTATTTAGTTTATTGTGAGACTGAGAACGCTAAGTTTATAGTAACTTTTAACGATGCGGATGCATTTGTCAACTTTGATATTAATTTAATTGAAGGTAGGGAGGCTGTAAAACAATAGGTAATGTAAAGATTCATTCGAGATAATTTGGTACAATCTATTATATTTTGTTTTCCTATTTTGTATTTAGAAATCATTATTTATGAAGCAAGATGGCCACGAACTAAAAAAGTGCATTAGGGCAAACTTTACAGAGCTTGTAACCTGGGTTCAACCTCCAATATAAACACCAAAAGTTAACTTGGAGTTAACTCGACTCAATCCAAAAAATTTCTTAGGTCGAGTTAACTCTGGTTAATATAAACGCCCAGAGTCGAGTCGAAAAACAACAACAAAATATAATCAATAAATTTAAAAATAAAAATGGCAATTTTTCATATTTTTCTTGTATAAGCGCATCTGTGTTTAAATTCGGCAGCATATTTTTGTGTTTTTTTTTCGATTTTTTATTTTTTATTTATTTATTTTTTAAATATGTTTCTATGTAACTAGTTCGAAAGAAAAAGTTAGAATGATTTTTTGAAGGAAAAAATTAGAATGATTTTGACAGTTATATAACCTGGTTTCGACACAACCTTAAGATAACTCTCCAATATAAACACTAGAAGTTAACTTCAGGGTTAACCTGAAGATAACTACAAGTTGACTCGACCTAGGTTCAACCTCCAATATAAACAGTATAAAAGATAATGTGAGCTATGGTTTACGTTACTCCGTGTTAAATTTAATAATTATAATATTATTTTCAACATTTTAGATTGTACTATGGAAAAATTTACGAACTCTATCGAAACCGATTTAATATCCACAAATTACTTTTATTATATAAAAGACAAACAAGGAAAATTATTTAAAACAAAAATCTAGTGTAAATATTAGAAATTAAAAACTGATAATTTAATCGAAATGTATATAAATAATGAATTAAAATAATGAACTTAATAAATCATTTTATATTACAAAAACAAAACTATTTCTTTAAAAACATTTAATTTTACAACCAAAATTTGAAATTGCCGTTTTAACAAACACAAGCACAATTGTTCCCGCCAAATATTTTTCAATACGCATACACATGCAATAAAATGTTTATAATGAGTTTCGTCCAGTTTCGAATTTTCGCGACACGCTTCATACGTTTTATTTTAATAAATTGCAACTCAAACTTAGAAAAATACTAGACTAAGTTTAGTACTTAAGTACGAATATCTCCAGAAAAATTGAAAGTAAAAATACTTGGGGTGTCATTGTTAGTATGACGTATGTACTTAACAATAATTTTGTTACAAATGTCAATGATTTTATAGATGATTGTCGGCGATTAAAAAAAAAACCTATAATAAAACGCAAAACAGAAAACTAATTTCTATTCTCATCAATATGAAAATAATTATTAATAATAATTATATCCGTAAACTTAGAGTATTAAAATTATAATTTTTAAATAATACTCAATTATACGCATAGTACTTTTATCAAACACATTGACCACATAAAAAAGTTCATTAAAAAATTATTTTGTTTAGGTATTGATGTGAAAGAAATTTTTTTTCGCTTGATTGTAGCATACTTTGACAGCTGGAAAGGCAGTCTCGAGTAGGGTTTAGAATGACATTTGTAACAATGTTAAAACGAGTTTACGAACGACAAAAAGCACGTGCTCGTTGTTACAATGATAGTTTCAGAATGATTTAGAGCTGTCATTGTTAACAATATTGTAACAATGTAAAGTTTACGAACAGCCTCCAGGTGTGTGTTACTGTGTTCCAACAATGTGGCTTGTAAAATTGAATTCGTGTTGGTTTCGGTACAGGGGCGGTATGTTTTACCATCACTTCGAATCGAAAAAAGTCGAATTCGAAAAAAGTCGAATCGAAAAAGTGAAAGTTGTATCGTTTTTGCTTTTCGAAAATGATACAACATACCGCCATTCGACTTTTTTCGAATTTCGATTCGAAGTGATGGTACAACATACCGCCCCAGGTGTCTATAAAAAGCACGAGTTGTCTGTATGTACTTATTAGTTAACAGACTTACAGAGCTCTCACAATAGAAAAACTTTTCCTTTTGCCTTACAAGTTTGTTTGAAAATAAAACTTGAGAAAAAAAAAATTTCGTTTTTACCATAAGGAAAAAGTTAGCAAACTCTAAACTTTTGCCTTAAGACAAGACTAATGAAGTTAGCTAAATTTCAAAATCAGGGTTTTTGTTGTCATTTTCCAGACAAAACATGTTAATAAGCAAATAAGAACTAATTTATCGGTTTAATATATCTTAAAATTATAATTAATAATGCAAAATACAATTTCAAAAATATCATTAGTATGAAGATAAATAAAACGAAGTTGGTTTCAATTTATTTTTTTTTTGCCCATTGTGAGAGATACTCTTAAGGTAAAAGTTTAAGGCAAAAGGTTAAGGCAAATTTTTTTTCTATTGTGAGAGCTCTGTTACACTCAGAATTATTTATGATGACCGTTGACCATCGTATACAAGTACAATCGATTCTCTTTATCGATAACTATCGGTAATCTACTTGCGGAATCACTAACTATTAACGTACGTACACTTATTGCATATATATAACCGTTTAACAGGAGTTTAAATCCAAAAATTACTCCGATTCACGATTCAACCGAAAAACTGGCGGCCAGCGTAATTATAGCCGTAGTAAATCACAATGCACCACAAATAATTTTTTAGTTTCTATGTTTTCGTTTAGTTTACGAATTATGAATGAAATACCATTTATTATTATATACACATAATTCGATCTTAAATAAAGTTTATTTATTACATATTAACACACATGATTCGCGCATTTTCCCCGCTTTCCAGAACATATACAACCCCAGCCAGTTTAACCGTATTCCAAAAAAAAAGTATTTTGCTAGTATGTATAGGTACTCGTAATTATTACAATTAATATTTGTGTCGATTCAATGTGAACCTTTTATTTTTATTTTCTTCTATGCTGCTATTTTTACTAGAAAAGCTCGCTGCATTTAAGCAAGCAAGCTATAAATTTAGATAACATTTTTGAAATAAATGTCGAGTGGCTTTGAAATAATAGAAGAATAGAAGAAAAGATAAATAGAAGATGTACAAGGAATCGACACCATTATTTGTTTATGGAATGGTAAGTATGACCAAGAAGAAAACAATATAATTTACGCAAATTGTATAGCTATAGAAGTAGGAATAAATTGGTATGGGAATATATTTTGGCAAGGGTTAGTAAAGGGGAGTTAAACAAATTTAGTAAGATCGTTACAATATATTTCTTTTCTTGTCTCTCATTGACCTTTTGGACCAAAGGTCTCACATTGACCTTTTGCATCAATGTTATATCTCTTTCATTTTGCAGAAGAAAAATGTAGCTCGCATGTAAATGGGGTATAAAACGACACCCCATTCGCGGTCGTTGTGGACAATTTAATTGTTGAGAACGTCGTGAAAACAATAAAGGTGACTTCTCATTTAACGGACATCGTAAACTGATAAAAAACACTCGATTTACGAACAAAAAACCTCGAAATTATGATAAATTATTTTTATCCAAACAATTGTTTTGACTGTTATTTTGTTAGTTGTTTATTTATTTATTTAAGCTTACCTATTGGCTGATGACACACCGGGAAAAAAATAAAATACCGTATGTTTCTTCGTTTCTTTCCCCGTTTACCTATGATACAGGTTTTAATTGCGACTTAAACGTGCAACCACACTAACACAAACAAATGAAATAAAAAATATTTCAAGATGACTTATGCCAGGCGTTTCCCAAAATGGGTTCCGCGGAACTCCGGGGTTCCGTGTCAATTTTTAAGAGTTCCACGAGCTAGTACCATACACACTACATTTCATACATACATACCAAAAATAAACAATAACGATAATTATATTGGGTATAAAATCTTTTCAAAAGCAATGAAAAGCCAACGTGACTACTAGCAGTAGAATACGAGAATTTAATTGACATTAGTTCGGATACTCGCTAACTTCGAAGAGGTGCCGTTAGCAACTTTCTGCTGTAATACATTTGATGAATATAAAAATTTTGCCAAAAAGGCTATTGCCGTTCTTAAACAACACATTTATGCGAAACAGGATTTTCCATGAATAGGGTTCCATGAAATTTGAAGAATCGGAAAAGGGTTCCGTGACAAAATAAGTTTGGGAACCGCTGACATACTTTTTAGTTTAAATTTTATTTCCGAGAGAGCAGAATAAAACAAAATAAAAATAATTTGTAGTTATGTATATCCATTTTTCAACCAAAAAAAACAAAAAAAAATGGCTCAATTAAAGTCTAAACCACACAAATGTGTGAGTAAAAAATCATAGTATGTAATGGCGTTTTTGATAAAAACTTTCACTTTATATGAAGTACAACCAACACAATTGTGTGTATAATTAAAGTGTTTTTTTTCGAACTAAAATAAGTTTGAAAGGAATACACAAATATGTAAGTGGGTGCAAAAAACATACAAAAATAAATTTTTGGACTTATTAATTTGCCGTACCCACACAATTGTGTTAGTAAATCACAACAGGGATATACACGTATGAGATGTAAAGAGATATGCGAAGAGATTTCAATCATTTTTTTTTGTAAATTTTGTTACAAATACATATACATTGTCTATTACGATTAGTTGGCCTTGAAAAAAAAATATCAGATACCACGAATCCTGTGTGGAATTAGGCATTGGGCGACACACAGACAAATCCAATTACGCGTTGCCTCAATCTACATACAAAGCTAGAAATATAATTAAAAAACTATATAATTATACAAAATAATAAGAATAATAATTGTAATACTACGAGCGAGATACAAAATATAACAAACTAAAATGAAATTTTCACTCGAATATAAATTGAAAATTGAAAAAGTTTGTCAAGTGAAAATGAACTTACCCTCCAGTGGCACTATTCTGGTAATACCCCGGGAATTGGGAATTGGGGAAAGAATTTATATGTAATTTCAGTTCAAATATTTTTTTTCCGGCCTACTGAGGAAAAAAGTTTGATGTAAATATTTATAAATTGGGAATAATTTTTCCATATCTAAATTGGCAGGGAAAATTATTCCCAATTTTGTTTTGTTTTCAAAAAAATTACCACTTGCTTTTTACCTCAGTATGCCAGAAAAAAAAATTAAATAAAAATTACATATAAAATCTTTCTCCAATTCCCTATTCCTGGGGAATTACCAGAATAGTGCCACAGGTGCAAAAAATGTATACTCTAAAGTTGTGCGTTTCACGAACAGTTTACGCACATTAATTTTTATACCACACTACTCACCTATACCAAATATTAAATAGTATCAATATAGGGCATTGCCTTGTAAAATTGTGTTCCAATTTTTTTTTCTTTAAGACGTGACTCGTTTTAGTACACGGTTTTAGTACAAGTTCGAAAAAAAAAATCGAAAATCAACACAGCTAAATTTAACTGTTTCAACTGAGCTTAGTTGTCAAAACAAAAAAGTAAACAAACAACGGCAATTTTTCGAAAAAAGTTAAAGAAAAGTGAAAGAAACGACCAAAGTGACACCTGTGCCAGAAAATCTAATTACGGAAATGAAATAAGATAAGAGAAAAAAGAACGCATCTGTCCTATATATAAGCTATTTAATATAGGTATGCCTATACTCAATCACATTTACAGTATATTTTGCTTTCTTTGGATATTTTTATTTTAAATTTGAGCAGTAGTTTAAGTTTTTGTGTGCAATAAATTTATTCGTGAACAATTTGCGGATATTTTTTGGTGTACAACTACATATATTGGGCCCGATTCTCGTGGCATAAAATTGCTGTTATGTTATTTTATTTCCCCGCTTCCTATTGGAATTTGTATTAAAAAAACAAAAATAACATAACATAACATAAAATTTAAGATCCCGGAATCGACCCCATTATTAGATTATATATTTATTTTGGTTAAAAATATGTCGAAACAAAAGCATTATTGATCTAAAGTTAAAAATATTTGGGAATATGTGAGATGATTTTTATTAAAATGGTTAAAGAATTAAGTAAAACACGTTTTTATAGAATCAAAATACTCGTTTATGTTCTCGGCTTGAAAGATCGTTTACAACTGATATGGTACAAAAGAAAACTTATAATATAGTCGCATTCATATTGCTTATTGGGTAACTGTCAAATTACATATTCTGTCACCGCCTCTTAATTTGATCCGTTAACATAATTTGAATTTAAATACAAAAAAAAAATAAAAACCAGTAAAAATTTAGTTTTAATTATGAACTCTACGTTAAACATGTACTCTAATAAATGAAAACAATTAATGATAGCATAAATTTAAACGATTACGATGTTTTTGAAATAAAATTCTTCCAAGTCCTTTTGTCATAATATCCGCAACTTGATCGTTGGTTGAAATGTATTGCAACTTGATTTCCTTGTTGGCGACAGCTTCTCGAATGAAATTATATTTCACATCAATATGCTTCATACGTTTATGTTCTCGTGGCTCTTCTGCCACTTTAATGCACGACTGATTATCTTCGAATATCGTTGTTGATGACATGCAACGATGACCAAGTTCGTTTAATAAACAGCGTAACCATTTTGCTTCACAAATGCATTTTGCCAATGCCAAATATTCAGCTTCAGTTGACGAAAGACTAACGGTCGGTTGTTTTTGTGATAGCCAACTTACTGTATTGCCAAATACCATGAATACATATCCTGATGTTGATTTACGGTCGTTCTTATCACCAGCCCAATCAGAGTCCGCGTATCCAGTCAAAATATCAGCTGTAGCATTTCGATGATAAACCATTCTCAATTCAGACGTTCCATGAATGTATCGCAAAATACGTTTTGCATACATAAAGTGTTCATCAGTACAGCAGCTTTGAAATCGACTAAAAAAATTCGTTGATGCACACAAATCTGGTCGAGTTGTTTGAGTGGCATACGTCAAACATCCAATTAATTCTCTATACGGCTTATCAGTCAAGTTATTTTTATCACCATTTGGTAAACTCAAACCATTTTCAATCGGTGTTGTCGCCGATTTACAGTTGTTCATTTCAAATTTCATTAAAACATTTTTCAAATAACGTGACTGACTCAAGGCAATCGAATTATCACTTGAATTCCGATCAACATGAATTCCCAAAAATGAATTAATTTTTCCAACATCCGTCATTTCAAACTCTCTTGCTAACTTTGCTTTAATATCGTTGACCATTTGCACATTGTTGGAAATAATTGCCAAGTCGTCGACATACAGGAGAATATAACAAACGATGTCTTTTCCAAATTTGATGTACAAGCATTGATCCGATTCGCAACGATTGAAACCAATTTCAATAATGAATTGATTAAATCGCTCATTCCACACCCGTGAAGCTTGTTTTAATCCGTATAATGATTTATTCAACTTGCAAACCATCGTCTTGTCTTTCACAAACCCTTCTGGTTGTGTCATGTAAATATCTTCCTTCAATTGTCCATTCAGAAAGGCACATTTCACATCCATCTGATACATTTCATATCCAAAATGATTGGCGATTGACAATAAAACACGAAAAGTTGTTAGCTTGGCCGTTGGTGAATACGTTTCATTGTAGTCGAAACCTTTTTCTTGCGAAAAACCACGAGCCACAAGTCTTGCTTTGTACTTGTCAACATCGCCATTTGGTTTATGTTTCATCTTAAACACCCATTTGCATGTAATAGCTTTACGACCAATTGGTAACTTACACAAAGACCAAGTGTCATTTTTTAACAATGATGAAAATTCATCATTAATTGCCATCTCCCATTTTGGCCAATCAGCACGTTTCCTTGCATCGTTCATAGTAACCGGATCATTTTGCACAAATTCCTCAGCTGAAAATGCATAACCAGCGAACCAAGTTCCCGGTTCATATCCGTACCGATCTGGTTTTCTTTTTAAACGATCACCGCGGCATAATTCATTGTTGTCATCCATGCTACTCGAAGTACTGTGAACATTACCATTTATGTTACTGATGCGATCTAAAGTTGCATCGTCTTGATTTTCACGTTCGTCATCAACGTTATCGCCTGCCGCCTCTGAATTAAATATATTGACATAATTCAAATTATCGAAAATTGATTTCTCGTTGAATGTCACATTACGGCCCATGATAAGTTTGTCATTTTCAATGTCCCATAATCGATACGTATGTGATGACAAACCATATCCAAGCATGTAGCACTTTGATGATTTAGCATCCAACTTTGTACGGTTTTCTTCCGGCACATAATTATAACAAATCGAACCAAACACGCGAAGATGCGACAAATCCGGCTTTCTACCATACCAAATTTCAGCAGGCGTCTTGCTTACAAACTGTTTACCAACGGCACTTGTTGGTGAACGATTCTTTATATAATTTGCACACAAAACAGCTTCGTTCCAGAATCGACGACTTAGACCACTCGACAAAAGCATTGTCCTTGCTTTTTCAACCACAGTACGATTAAAACGTTCCGATACTGCATTCATTTCCGGATTGTAAGGTACCGTGAAATTCAACCGAATACCTTTATTGACACAAAAAGATTTAAATTCTTTTGAGCAATACTCACCGCCATTGTCCAATTGTAATTTCGCAACTCTTTCCCCATGTTGCGTTTCAGCCATAGCAACATATTGCTGGAATTTATCGAAAACCTCACTTTTCTGCTTCATGCAATATACCATGGATGTACGTGAAAAATCATCAGTAAAGGCAACAAAAAATCTCGAACCGTCATGCGCCATTTCACTCATTGGACCACTGACGTCGGTGTGAATCAATTCTAAAACTCGTTTAGAACGGATTTCCTTTCTGGGTGGATATGGTAAACGCGTTTGCTTACCAATTACACACGATTCACAAAACTTTTCGTCGATGTTCACCTTAAGTTTGTCCAATCCAATCGCCATGTTTTGATTCACCATCTTTTTCATGTCGCTGACATTCAAATGAGCCAGACGAAAATGCCATAAATTTTGTGATGCCTTATTTAATTGCTCCTCTCCAGCAATCCCCGCAAACACACTTCGTTCAACATAAAAAATCGTCTGGTATAGCTGACCATTACGGCGGGCAGTGAACATATTTTTACCGTTCTTTGAAATAAATGCATCATCACCATTAAAAGTGATTTTGTAACCTTTGTCAGTCAATTGACGAATTGACAGCAAATTGCATTTAAGATTCTCAACAAATAAAACGTTTCGAATCGTTTTCGTTGAATTATCCCCATTGAAAAATGTCTTTATGGAAATGTCACCTTTTTTCTTTGCTACTAATGATGCGCCAGCTTTTGCCGTTGAAATACTTATCGGTTCAATTCCATGCATACTATTGAAAAATATCTTATCGTTAACGATATGATGTGTTGCACCCGAATCAAGGACAAAGTTTATCTTCTTAAAACCATCACTGCCTTTCTTTGATGTTTTGGCACCCATGCAACATGACGCAATATCATCGTTATTCCCTACTGACTCACTAATGACATCCTGTTGTTCACAAAGCAAAAACTCTGGATTGTCATCTTTATCAGCACAATTTGCACCAACACTTTTCTTATCGTTAACAACATTTTTCTTTGCCAATTTTACTCTGCAATTCACTTTTATATGCCCTGGCTTTTTACATCTGTGACAAATAACCTTTGAACGATCTGCTTGCATTGCTATCGAATCATTTGATCTACCGCTACGTCCATTTCCACATGCAGCACGCTTTCCACACTCGTCCAATAGACGACTTTTAACAAATTCGATTGTTATCTTTGTTGTATCCATTGTTTCCAGCGCTGTTACCAAGCCATCGAAACTTTTTGGCAATGTTAAAATCAGGTGACAGACAACGTCGAGTTCTTCCAATGTGGCGCCAATCGATTTTAGTTCACGCACGGTATGATCGAATTGCAAAAAATATTCGTTGATATCATCACCATCTTTGTATCGCATTGTCAATAGCTGTTTTCGCAACAACAACTGACCGGCAACACTTTTGCGCTCAAACACACCAATTAATGCATCATATATATCCTTCGCGAACTGTTTGTCTTTAATATACTCCAGCTGAGAATCACCAATACATTGCACCAGAATTGATTTACACTTTTTCTCATCACATTTCAACGTGTCTCTGATCTTTTCATTTTTAACTTCATCATTCACACCAACTGGAACATCTTTCAATAGCGTGTCCAATGAACTCGTTAAAAACTTTTCTAAATTCTTTTCTTCCAGTAATGTTTTAACTCGAAATTTCCAATTCGAGAAATTCGAACCATCGAATGGTTTTACTTTTTGCATGTTTGATTCCATATTTCTTTAATTTGCCCAATATTGTGAAATCAATTAACCAAAAAATGTTCTATGCACGAGGCAACCGATGAACAACAACAAAAACTATTTCACAATACACAAAACGCCACGCGCTTAACCTTCAAAATTTTACTTTGAGTACGATTTTTAGAATTAAAAAAAAAAAACTATTTTAAAACTATCATTAAACCGACTCTGGGCCCATAACCTATTAAAATGGTTAAAGAATTAAGTAAAACACGTTTTTATAGAATCAAAATACTCGTTTATGTTCTCGGCTTGAAAGATCGTTTACAACTGATATGGTACAAAAGAAAACTTATAATATAGTCGCATTCATATTGCTTATTGGGTAACTGTCAAATTACATATTCTGTCAATTTTTATAAGCATTTGTTGAGGAGTTCAAGCATCTAATTGATCATAATATCGTTCATTTGTGATGCCCCAGTAAGAGCATTCCTATTAGGTAAGAAAAACTGTGTAGCTTCATGTTTTAAACTTGTAGTTAACTTTTTTTGTGTTTCAGGTATCAAAAGTCTTTCGGGATAATACAGCTACACTAAATGTACGATAAAGATGTGCTATTTAGAACATATGATTTAATTAGTGATAAAATATTTGTGAATTAAAATTAAGTATATTTATTTTATGGGGCAGAATTAAAAGCCCGTATGAAATTACTTTTAATATTATATTATTAATTAAGATAGATTTTATTTAAACAAGCACAAGATGAAAGTATTATTGGTTTTTTATTTTACAATAAAGTAGTTCCGACGAACTTAACTGAGCGTAAAAGTCACGGGCAGGTGACTTGCCAAAGATACGTAAATACGGCCCATAATTATAACGTTTTTGTCGTACACATTATGAACAGTTTATAGACAGTAGCACATAGAAAAGTTTTCGCTAATTTGTTTCACTTCTCATGTGACAAAAATATACTTTACGTACTACGTCCGTACTGTTTTTGCGTAACGTTAGCGAATACTTTGGTAAAGTTAACTCTTCGTAAACCGTACGTTAATGTTACGCCTGGCCTGGAGGGTAATAGTGGACCGCTTAAAATACACACATGGAAGCCACTAACGATTACTAGTTAAATAAATTGTCTGTTTTCTTATAAGAAATACCTCGGTTTACGAAATTACGATGTTCACATTGAGATCGTTAAACGAGGTTCTAGTGTATTTCAAATTTAAAACACAAAAATGAGTCGATATTTTTCCATACGAAAATTGAAGTAGACGCAAGTTTTTAATTGAGACTAGGAAAAGTATAGAAAACGCTACCAGTGGGAAAAAATGATTCAGATACACCTGAGACACTTTTTCCATTTTTAAATTGATAATTTTAATATTGGAGTCGATTCCGGGATCTAAAATTTTATGTTATGTTATTTTTGTTTTTCAATACAAATTCCAATAGGAAGCGGGGAAATAAAATAACATAAGAGCAATTTTATGCCACGAGAATCGGGTCCATTAATTGTAAATAAATTTATATTTTTTATATTTTAATGTAACATACAAATAATATTAAACTTTCGAAAATCACTTTTCATAGATAATTCATATAAAGCCTGTCTAAACTCTTTTTCGTAGTAATAAATTTTTCCGCGAGAGCACAGTGGTACAAGTCTCAATAGCTTCAGATGGATTTTGCTTACCATAAATAACACGAATTTTACGAAATGTTGGTTTTACAGATCCCCCATTTTCATAATGGATTTTATTAATACGATTTAAATTTGAATGTTTCTATTGTGTGCAAAAAACTGAATAACGGAACTTTTAAAATAGCTATGTCTATTGAACAAATTATTAGTGGAAGGCCTCTCCGGGACAAAAGTTGTATGTTATGTTTATATGTAGGTATTTGTTTTCTCAATACAAATTCCAATAGGAAGCGGGGAAATAAAATAACAGCAATTTTATCCCACGAGAATCGGGCTCATTGGGGTCGATTCCGGAATCTAAAATGTTATGTTATTTTTTCAATACAAATTAGGAAGTGGGGAAATAAACTAACAACATACAATTTTAGATTCCGGAATCGACCCCATTAAGGTTAATTCCGGGATCAAATATTTTATGTTATGTTATTTTTGTTTTTTCAATACAAATTCCAATAATAAGCGGGGAAATAAAATAACATAACAGCAATTTTATGTCACGAGAATCGGGCCCATTGGCACAGAATATAGAACACAAACAGAAGGGACATAATCCGATTTTTCGACCCGAAAAATTTCGGCCGTTTTTTACCCTTGATTTGTATGGAAAATGGTAGAACATAGTGGTGAAACAAATTATGCTCTAGACTTTTTTACATTCAGTAAAGGTAGAGTCAATTTTTTTTGTTCCACTTAGTAGCGTATATATATATATATATATATATATATATATATATATATATATATATATATATATATATATATATATATATATATATATATATATATATATATATATATATATATATATATATATATATATATATATATATATATATATATATATATATATATATATATATATATATATATATATATATATATATATATCGATACGTCCAACGTATATGTTGATAACTCGAAAATCACAAGTTTTCAGGAGAGCATTTTGAATGTTCAAATAGTTGTAGAAAAATACCTAGATAAGTATTTGATTAAAAATAAATGGCATATTGTAGCATTATAAATTATCTTTTGTATACCTTTTCTGATTTTCTCGATAATAATCCTAATTACTTGATTTTCACAAAATTACACTTTTAATCTGGAGAAAATACTGGATTTCAAGGTTGCATATAGAGTTACAAAGTTTTTGTTCGTTTTTTCTTTATTTTAAAAGTTGTATGTTCAGTTACACATTTTTTGCACGGATTAGTTTTAGTTAATAAGTTTCGAAAATTTATATACAAACATACTACATGAAAATGAAAAACATTTATGGGTAGTAATTAATTAATTAATACAGCAAAATTAAATTTGTTTCTGTTATATGTTGATAACTGTTCTTACAACCACAATATTATTTACGAAAATTGTTTAAAACATTGCAAACAGTTTTACAAATCAAACGGAATAAAAAAAACTCCGTGCAAATAGTTTATAAATCAAAATAGAAATAGTTTTTTAAAATTTACTCCATACAATAACATTGCAAAATGAGTTTCCTAGTTTTTTCATGTTCCTAAATCAAAAATGACGAAGAGTTGTAACTCTTTAAAAGGTTGCCATTTGGTTAGGAGGAACATTACAGAAATAGAAAATTGATGATACATGCAGTTTGTTAAGCTGAATCCAAAAAACGAATCATGCAATAAGTTTGTAACTCGATATTTCAACATATTCGTTGGACGTATCGATATATATATATATATATATATATATATATATATATATATATATATATATATATATATATATATATATATATATATATATATATATATATATATATATATATATATATATATATATATATATATATATATATATATATATATATATATATATATATATATATATATATATATATATATATATATATATATATATATATATATATATATATATATATATATATATATATATATATATATATATATATATATATATATATATATATATATATATATATATATATATATATATATAATATATATATTTACTTTATAATATATGCCATTGTGCATATCCACACTAGGGGTTACTTTTTGGTTTCTTTCCCTTTACTCGGTTTTATCTGCGCCGCAATTTTTTGATTTTATTGATAAAGGGGAAACAAACGAAAAAGTTACCGGATACCAGTTACCCTAGTGTAGAATGAGCCATTGGGGTTGATTCTGGGATGTACAATTTTATGTTGTTATTTTTGTTTTTTTCAATACAAATTCTCTCATTCTGAGGCCGTCCTGAGCTCGCTTGAAGGTCTCCTGATGGGAGGGCTCGTCCTTTTTATATATTTTAAGGGTGATCGACCGAACCCGAAGTTGATCACCCCCTTTAATTTTGCAAGGGAAGCCAGGGATTCTTTATTAATCAACATGATTGCCAATCTAAAGCCTCCCTTAGCCTCCTCTCGCTTTACAATCCTCCAGTCTTCCGTTGGAAGATCGGGATTGCTGGCCCGAATGATCTTGAGAATCTCTTTTGGCTTATCCGGCTCGGTTGGCAGCCATTCACGTGCCCTCGGCCTGCTCGGGATTTCCTCCCTGCAGACTGCCTCAAGCCTCGCGCCCTCCCACACCTCGCCTACTTCGGCCACTGCCCTTTTATAAAGGTCGACTGATCTCTGGTCCGAGCACGCAGTTAACTTCACGCGCCCCTGGTACCATCCCGCATTCTCTGCAGGACGGGGGGATCCCGGATTTTATCTCAGGATCCGCAGAAAAATGGAGCCTAATGCATTATACACTACCCTCGATTTCTCTGACGTGATGCTCCCATCTTCCTGACTTATGTCAATAACGACTAGCACCAACACGTGTTCCTTTAGGATCTCACTGAATAGCTTCAGTTTTTGATCCCTAGGAGCACCCGATATCGTGTCTGCTTGCACTTTGGTCCGCTTCCAGCTCCTTCTGGGACCTCTGTCTTTTAGACACAAGGACAATGTTCGAGCTATCGCAGCCGATAGTTTTCTTAGCCCATGCTATAGATTCCTTCTGCTCTACTGTAAGCTGCCCCTCAGGGGACCGTCTCTCCCTGTACCGTCGCTTCGCTGGGGGGATCTCTTTTAATCATCCGCTCTCTCTTTGGCGGTTCCGCATAACCTTGCCCTGATGATGGGGTTAGAGTTACTCCCTTCTTCCGGTTTTTGAAGGGTGCCGGCCCCTTTATTTTTGTTTTGTTTTCCATGTTTCTCCCACGAGTATCGCAGAAATATAGGTCGACCTGCGCAGAGATCCGTGTACGCAGGCAATGCTAAATACAACTGGAGGTCGCCAGGTATCCAGAGTTCTCCGTTCACCACTGGGCTTTGTTAAACGGGCCCCAGTCTAGCCAATCATCAGCACGGGTCGCGTAACACCTTAATCCAGCCCATTGGCTCACCGAGCACCACCCCCCTCCCCCGCCATCCTCCCACACTCATTCACCCATTAATATGGGTATCCCAAACAAATGGGACCCACTTCAATCATGGGATTACCGTTCATAGGGTTCCCTCTCACTACCTGGACGCCCGGGAGCGCAGAGACACATGTCAGGGTGGGTTATTGGCGCCCTAAAACCAATACCAAACCAGCGTCTGTTCTCCATGTTAGGAGCGGCTGAAGCGGGCGTCTGTCTTGTATCAAGCGGCTCGCTATATAAATGTGTTCAAGGTAGGACTGGATGCCTTAAGATTCTCACCAGTACGTGACCCACACACGTAACAAGCGGGTTGAGCGGTAGGCCAACAACCTTCCCTCATAAAAACCATTTAAGTTATGAGCCCTAAACAAAGGCCTCAGATTACCATATCGGATTCATTACAAACTCGACCTCGGAAATTGTACACGGACAACGCTTTAAAAATGGGAACATGGAACGTGCTTAGCCTCTTAAGACCTGGAGATCTCCAGAACCTTTCGAACCAAGCAAAGAGTTACACATTAGACGTACTTGCACTACAAGAGCTTAGATGGTCTGGGAGTGGGATCCATGACACCACCAATGGTTACACTCTTCACTACAGCGGCCATCAGAACGGAGGAGAATTTGGAGTTGGCTTCCTCATCCATCGGCGCGTGAAGCACCATATCATCGATTTCCGCCCGATCAACATGCGGATGTGCACGGTCAGACTTCGCACTAAGAAATTTAACATCACGATCGTTAATGTGCATGCACCCACCGAAGATAAATCGGATGATATCAAAGATTTATTCTTTGTCGAGCTGGAGGAAGTCATCAATAACATACCGCACCACGACATTAAAATCATCGTGGGCGACTTTAATGCAAAAATCGGTAGGAGTGCAGAAAATACATCGCACATCGGTCCTAACAGTCTGCATCTAACTAGTAACAACAACGGCCAACGCGTCACCGACCTGGCATTAATGTACAACTTAGTTGTATCAAGTACGTTTTTCCCACATAAGAGAATCCACAAAGTAACGTGGAGATCGAATGATGGAAGAACGGAAAACCAAATTGATCACGTCATTGTGTCTAAGAGACACTCGACCAGTATATCTGACGTTAAATCCTACAGGGGTGCAGATATGGACAGCGATCATATGCTTGTCGTATTTAAATATAAGTGCAAACTGTCATCAACGTTCAACAGACAAGCACAAAAAACCGTTCGATGGAATGTGGATACTCTAAAAGACCAAACGTCACTGCAGAGTTACCAATCAGCTGTCACTAACTAATCTAGAGCGGCCTAGCAACAACGAAGAAGCTCTTTCTAACATCCAGGAGCAGTGGCACACAATACAGTCAGCCATTACCACCACGGCGCAAAACACTATCGGAAGAAGACCTCCGAGACCCCGCAATGATTGGTTCGATGATCAATGTCGCCTGGTCGTCGCAAATAAACAAAAGCTTCGTGAAAAATGGATGGCTCGCAACACTAGAAGCACACATGCAGAATATCTCCGCGCCAGGAAAGCCACGACTAAATACCTTCGTCAAAAGAAACGCGATCATATGAGATTATGCATCGAAAACATCAGCTTCCAAGCGGAAGTAGGAAATTCAAGGGACTGTTTTGCTAATGCCAGGAATCTCACTAAAGACTTCCACCCAAGAAGTACAGCCATCAAAGACGGGAATGGAGAATTGAGAACAAACGTGGCTGATGTTCTCTCAGTATGACAAACAGTGTTGTGCATTTACGCGTAAAAAATAATTAATTACATTTTTTACGTAAATAATGTAAAAAATTAGTAATTAATGTAAAAAATTGTAATAAATGTAAAAAATGTAATTAATTGCGACATCTACCTTAAAATAATTAAACTAGTAAAAAATTTATTATTTTCTAGTCGATAATACAACCATTACATGCAACTACATCTATTGAAATTTTTATAATTAATAAATTACACTGATTATTCTGAGCCTGACATCTGCTAATTAATGGCGCTACTACAATATTTTAAGGTGGAAATTATTACGTAAATATTTATTTGTATCGATAATTTAAATAAATATCAATGTACTTTTCTAACGTTGCATACTGTATGATAAAAAAGCGTAATTCACTTCACGTATAAATCTGAAAATGTAATTCATTTTTTCTCTTCCACAGTTTGAAGTTTCTGCTCATTTTTTGATTTCGCGTGCACTAGGTAGTAGCACATATACTTTCTTTATGTATGTGTGGTGGCTGGTGGCTGTCAATTTGTTTAGTTTGGGGAAAATTGGTTCATTTTGAGAAAATGCTTCTTCGATTCTTTTCCGGGACAGATATGAATGATTGAATGCAGCGTATGTGGATGTAAATCGATATGCGGCGCTGATTTGCAAATTAGTACACGAATTATTTATCTGGTTAGAAATTAAATGCGATGTGACGTGATGTGATTACGTAAAGTAAAAGTTAAATGAAATTTTGCTCCAAGTTGTATTTTGTATGTGTATTGCATTGCGATGCTCAGAGACAAGTTAAAGAGCTGATAACGTTTCAATATGAAAAGACTGATTTAGGATAGCTGCTATCAGTATTATAGAAAGTGTTTGTAAGTAGACATTCTGGATTCACGTCATTCTAATTCAGCACTGCCGCAAAACCAACAGACTAAACGAATTAAAACGAGAGCTCAACAAATGGGCTTATGTTTTGAGTATGGATAATCAAATATATCCTCATTACTTGTAAGCGGGCACGACAGAGCATCATCTGATTTTGCGTCATTCTCAAACCGACCAATCTGCCCGAAGCCGAAGATAATCCGGCCGATTACACATATTTCTTCATGTATTCGATCCGCGGATTCCATTTCTGTAGCTCGAGTTGTTTAGTTTATAAATTTTATTGCAGTTGGCTGAATTCAGAACCGCCGATATAATTCTTTGATCGAATCCCACCGTGCATTGTAAAAGTGTCTTTGATTAAATGTCCTCTCACAAATTTATTAGTTTTGTTTTTGTTTTTCTAGTTATTGCTAGCCGAAGACGAAATACCACGTGTACGAGTATGTGCACTCGATACATTAATCGCCTAGATGAATTGCCACGCAGCGATATTAACGATTTCCCAGAATATGGTTTACCTTCAATAGCGCCTATAGCAACGGACGCTTCAACAATTGAAAAAGTGGCATGTGCTAAAAATTTTTGCGACGCTTGCTGAAACTGCCATACGGTCTTCAGAACAGTCGCAAATCAAGAATCGATCCGACATGTTACCCCAACGGTACGAACTCGAATTAAGCATGTTGATTAAGATGCTGCAACAAATAATTTCTAATTACTTATTAACCGACCAACAACAACAATTGATTGTCATTGCCAAGCAAACGCTTATGGAATCGGATATTACTAAACTGTATTTTTTGATTGCATCGTTGGTGTAGTCTCGTCTCATACGTCGGTCGTCGGGCGGCATTGTGTTAGTGTTTTAGTTCCATAGCTGCAACAGACTCATAGTCATCACTATAACCGACCGAATTGATTACAAAATCAATTACATCTATGAATTATTTCATTGAAGTAAGTATTTGAATAATGTAATAATAACAGAAGATAAATATTAATTCGATTTTTATTGTTTCTTAGCTAAAATATTGCCCGGTAATAACAGATGAAATAATAAAACTTACGCCACTAATGAAATTTCTTATCGAGATTATTAATTTGATTAACAGCCGCAAAACCATCAAACTAAACGAATTAAAACGAGAGCTCAATATACAAATGGGCTTATGTTTTGAATATGGATAATCAAATATATCCTTATTACTTGTAAGGGGGCACGTCATCTGTTTTATCATCTGATTTTGCGTCATTCACAAACCGACCAATCTGCCCGAAGATAATCCGGCCGAGACAAACAATTCAAATAATGTATTTGGAAGTCTCTTTGCGACAGAGCTATGCTCACAAAATTCAAGACAATCAAAAACTGTTTCCGATAACACACTATTTGTTGGACTGTTGAAACCATCTTCGGTGCTCGTTCAGACCGCACTCCCGCATCGTAGTGTTGCGCCAATGTCAACAAGTGATGTCTCAACTGTTGAAACTCTCTCACCTGAATGTCAAACTGACGAAATAAAAGCAGAACAACAAAATAATACAGAAAATCGGGTTAAAATTCTGTGTGTTGCAGATACAGTATTACTCCAGTCGCCAACAATGACACGGCTCTTGGAATCGTTATCGCATTAAATGCGTCATTTGTTATATGGTTGCGTCCTCGATGTATTCGATCAATAACGTCGAGACGTATAACAGTATAAGTGAACTGCAAAGTGTAGACTATACTGAATTTTAACTTTTACTCTTGCTATTAACAAAGCTAAACGGCCTATGCTAATTGTTAAGCCGCTATATTTCTTCTTAGCCACATCAACCGTTGGTATGACTTGCATCAAATAAAAATTCGCCCTACCTGAAATTGCGACTAGTATAGTGATTCGACCATATCGACCTTTCGATAGTTCTAACATTGGACTGACTGAAAAATCCCGATTCTGGGCACAACCACATCCGGAGACAATAATTATAATATAATTCCGTCTAAAAGTACAACGGTTGGTGAATTTTCGAATGCAGACGATTCTATAGCTAAATCAAGTCTAGGGTGGTTACGTATTTTGGCACAATGTTTTAGTGTCGCCACGCCACCTATAAATCGAAGAAGGATGAGCGGTTTCCAATAAAGTGATACAATCGGCAACAGATGTGCCGGGATTTTTGAAGCATGCTGCTCTTTATTAGACGTTAGTGTTACACATTCTTATCCTAATACAATAAATAGGACCTCGGTGCCACGGCCACCACATTCCTTAGCATTTGGATTATTTTTGAGACTGCCTGCGTATTCAGATATCCTGCTACGGGATAAGATTAAGACACAATGTTTGTTGCGCTTAGTACTGGTAGTTACTGGAGATGGAGAAGGTAATGAAATTTATAGTTTATCGTTAGCCTCGTCGCTCTCAACGCTGCCATTTGAAATTTTTCGATAATTATTGGATTATTCACCGCTGACGGCGGATACTGGTGTCTTATTAAGAAAACTGGTGGGTGATTGAAGTCGGTGCAATACATCTAGTTCTGAATTATTTGAGCGTGTTCACACATCATTCTCAAACTACACAAATGAGCGGATTATAGAACGAGCTTCCAGCGACTTTAAAAACTACAACGAACGGCACCGGGAAGCAAATAATATCGTACGATAAATGTCATGTATATTGGGCAAAAGGTACTGGTTTTTGAGCAGGCTCCATTCAACAATCATGGAATGTTGAACATGCACTTCTGCGACAAAAAAAGTGAAGATGAACATTTCACCTCGAGCAATATCAAACATTTAAATCCGGATGATAAAATTCCGTCCAATATGAATATGGAAGAAATTATTTATATTGAAATTAATGACGAATCACTTAAGTTGCCAATTTGCCATCTTCTTATATTTATTACAGAACGATTCGGTTCTCGATATAACGACAGATTCCGATTCCCTTGTATCGTGCCATTTTAAAATTACTTCGTGCTATTGTGCTATTAGGTCAATAATATGCTGCGTTATTGAGTATTGAACAGAAATAAACTTCAATTCCAAGTTGGTGGTAAAATCCCTCTTGACTGAATTGAACGACACGGCTCTGGAGAATATACTCGGTAATCGGTATGGTACTTCATTCCAAATATAGGAAAGTTTCTAGAAAATTTATATAAAAAGGGTGTAATTGTTGGAATGACTGACACCAATTTTGTGTGATTCGCCGTTAATGTTTACTTCTCGCACATCGTGATTGTATTGCAAATTAAAACTCAAAGTGGTACATTTATTTGTTTTATTTTTATTTTTATAATACAATAAACAATTGTTACAAATAATTCGATTTGTTTAAATTCAGTTGCACTTGCAGTTCCGACCATAGGTAGCTAAAAAAATATATTTTCAGTTTTCTTCTTCTTCGTCATTTTCACTATCGATATCCAGTGAGCAATAGTTCAACAGTTCTTTATTATTCAGCGAGAAATAAATGTGGAGCAGTTTTTTTGAGCGTTCGAATGTTAAACGATTTCTTATTGGAGTATGTATTATACCCCAATTGGAGAAAACTCTTTCTATCTGTCCAGATGAAGCTGGTAAATTTAGAACCTTCAAAGCAATTTCCGACAATAGAGGATAATGGATTGCAGCTGTTCTCCAAAATGTACCCGGTTTTTCAATATCTTTCCCGAACAGAATGTGGAAAACTCCGCTTTTAGTATTAAACTGATCAAGTTCTTCTAATCCTTCACCACTCAATTTCTGCATTAAGAAACGATTAACTTGACCCTGGTAATCGTCATTTAATTTATTATTGTGATATCTCGGATGTAAATAATAAGCGGTTAGTGCATATACATTTAATGCCATTGTGAGACGATATTGTAATGACCTTTGATGAGATGTCGATTCAAAATTAAGCGACAGCCACAAGTTAACCGCATCCGCAAGTGAAGCATCCGATTTCTGGCAAAAATTAATTAGCTCACAAATCGGATCTAGAACGATTATATCTGCTTTAATTTGTTCAATAAATTGTTCGTTAAAAATTAACTTCGATACATTCGGTTTTATTTTTCGCGGGTGCTCGCTAATCATAACCTCCTTCATGAATTGCATGAAAGTTACAAAACCGACAGCAACAAAGAAGAGAATGGCCAAAATTTATAAATGTGACTATAAAACTGTTCAAAATCATTTAATCATCCTTGGAGGATGCAACAACATCTAGGTAGGTTTATACATGAAGCGTCGAAATTTACGCGTTATTTTGTAAATTGCTGGAAGACATTAAGGACACGCGACTCACTTAAACGACATCCTCTAAATCTAAAGTATCACGGCAGCGAGACATTAGTTATCTTCCATTCTAGCAACCATTCTAAATGAGACCAACCACTATCTTTTTGAGGTTTGTTCTCTGGTGCGCTAAAAAATCAATAATTATACAACTTACCTAATATAATTACATTTTAGTCCATGGATGGGGAGGGGATACAAAGTCGAGAGATCGAAACATTACTAGTTGTGCAAAAGTTAAGAAACCGAGAGGAATACTTCTTGGAATTTTGATACAATAGCAGTCACTTATAATAAATTGAAATCATTTTACGATGATGAGGAGGGAAAAGTACATCCAATGCAGAAATAGAAAATAGAAAAATAAATTTACTTTTTAAAAATAAAATATTTATTTTGTATAATTAGTGATTTACAATTCTTTTCAACTTCTGGTTTGTACCAAACGATTGACTGTGCCGCCCGGCTTTCAAAACGATAGTTCTTGTCACCATATTGGTAATCGCCTTTGCATGATCCCGTAAAAATGATTATTTTTGTTCTTTCTCAATAGACTCTTTAAAATATTAATTTCAATAATAATCCAATTTAGATTATTCTGGATCATCGTTAGACTAGCATTTTTTTACATAGCCTTTCACCAACCTATCCAAAATGATGTTGCAATACTACCCTTTATCTAGAGAACCATCGGCTGCGTACCAAACTCGTTGCAATAAATCTCGACTTACACATCGACCATTATTTTATGAGATTCAATTGTTAATTCGAAACAATAAAATGATATTCCACTTAATAGCTAGCTTAGATACACGGCAGATTGTAGATAATGTACGTACGTTTTATAGGTGACAACAGTTTGCAGTACTTTATTGCAACAATATACATACATATGATTAGTTATGATTATTAAGCCACGTGTGTTCAGCAAACGAGAAATACATGTCTCGCTCAACATTTCTAGTTGGTGATCATTACAATGCGCATTACTCGGCTCATTTCGACCACGGCTTGCTTGCATGCGGGAAAAGGCCCTTTCAATATCTACGTCAATTAAATTTTTATTCGATGTTGGCATCATTAAGAAATTCACACCCGTAGACGCGCTCTTCTAACAAACGTAATCGTTGATACATAAATTCGGTAAGGAATGGAGTAAATGGAGCCATCATTTTAACCATATGTATATGTTAATACTCGATAAAGCGCTTTCAATGATGAAAGAGTCCTTGACACCAAATTCACCCTTTACACGACGACGATTTACACGTACATACCAATTTAGAAGCTGATTAATAAACTTCGTTAACCGCGGAACAACCGTATACAGTCGATAAGCACACATGCATACCTTTAAAATCCACCACAGAATCCATAAATCAACCGCTTTCGTTCACGGGACATACAATTTCCATATCCCGTTTTATAACACCAGCTGCTAGACAAACTCGGAAATCGTCTTCTCCAAAATATTAGTTTTTTTTTGGAATAAATTTTAGATTTAAAAATTGTTGTAAAGGAACCATTGCCAAGTTCATATCACTTTACAGAATGTCTTAATTGCATTTAGAACGAAAGTTATTTTGATTTTTGGTGATGTTCAGTAATAACAATACATATACTATATAGGAATAAAAACAAAATTGACTATAGTAATAGGAGCAGTTACATAACTCAGATGGAATCGATATTTGACAGTTGTAAATAGGTTGAATCTTCACCCAACGTCATAACAGTTAAATTTCATTATCAATTATCAGTTAGGTAATATAAATTCTAAGTTCTTTATATTCGACGATTTCAGATTTTCCGTATATAGGTCAATGCCCTATTTATATCACAACATCCAAATTTAGGTCACACGGCATCAGCTGATTGAAATAAACACTATTCCATTGTGTATAGTGTATAGTCTCCTTGCTCTGACTAATGGCATGTGCAATGCAACAGTTCATCCTTTTCAATTATTTAGAATTTTTTTTATATAGCACACCAGAATCTACTTTAATATTTAAGTAGATTCTGAGCACACACATGACACACACATATATAGAGTAAATAGTAAAAATGTCATGTAGAAAATATATAAACAATAGCACGTGCACGGTGCATTTTATAAAAAAATAAAAACTAGCCGATCATCTATTTAAAATCATACGATTCAGATACGAATACGATTCGATTTTAATGAAATTTATCAAAACCAACAACAATGTAGCATGGGTCAGAATTTACTTAAATTAAAGTAGATTCTGCATGGTTTTATATTGTTGTTGGTTTTGAATTTATGCATGCACATAAATATACATGCATACATAAATATGTATTTATTTTATTTTTTAGCGTCACGTCATCTAAGCGCATGGGCATTGTATTTTTGTGTGCATATGATATATAAAAAAACAACGTGCGCTTATGTATTGTTATTATGTATTGTTTTTTTTAACATGTTCCCGCGCAAACGACTGCTATAGATTGAAATGTGTGCGTCAATGTGTTAGATAAAAATTGTTGTAATATTTTCGTTTTGTTTTATACATATAAATATGGTTTTAGAGTTTTTTTTTCCAAAAGAAAACTGTGTACATAATATTTTTGTTTTGTTGTTGTTTTGTTTATGAAAACAATAATAATCAAATGTTTTACGTTTTGCGTGTTTACGAATTCCAAATATGTACATACGTCAAGCAAAAGTGTGTACACAATTATGTATTTTTTTTTTTTTTGATAGGATTTGATGTGCATTAAAGTTATGATGATTTCTGGTGATTTTCAGTAATACCAATACTCTATACGAATAAAAACAAAATTGACTCGTTATAGAAAAAGCTGACAAAATAGGTTGAATCTTCACTAAACATCATATACATATATAAAAGTTAAATTTCATTATCAAGTAGCAGATAGGTAAAATATATTCTGTCCTTTATATTAAACGATTTCCGATTTTCTGTATATAGGTCAATGCCCTATTTATTTCGTAATATCCAAATTTAGGTCACACGGCATCAGCTGATTGAAATAAACACTATTCTATTGTGTATAGTCTCCTTGCTCCGACTAATGGCATGGACAACAGTTTATCCTTTTCTATTATTTAGAACATTTTTATGTAGCACACACAGCACACACACACATATTAGAGTATATAGTAAAAATTTCATGGAGAAAATAATTTGATTTTTTCAGTGTGTTGTTGCAATCTAGTATGTGCATTTTATAAAAACAAATCAAAACTAGCCGATCATCTATTTCAAATCATATGATTCGGATACGATTCGATTCTAATGAAATTTGTAATAAAATAAAAATACATACATAAATATGAATGTATACATATTTTATTTCTGTAGCGTCACTATGCGCATGTGCATAGTATTTTTGTGTGTAATTGGGATTTGGGATAAAAAACGTGTCGTCGTATGTATTGTTAATTGTTATTGTTTTTTTGTAACATCTTCGCGCGCAAATGAGCCTGCTATGATTTAAATGAGTGTTCTTATTTTTGTATTTTTGTTTTGTTTCCGAAAACAAAAATAATAAAATGTGTTTGGTTTTGCGTCAAGCAAAAGTGTGTACAAAATTATGCAATTTTTTTGTAATAGGATTTAATGTGCATTAAAGTTATGATGATTTCTGGTGATTTTCAGTTTAAGTAGATTCTGGTGTGCTACATAAAAATGTTCTAAATAATGGAAAAGGATGAACTGTTGTGCATGCCATTAGTCGGAGCAAGGAGACTATACACAATAGAATAGTGTTCATTTTATTTCAATCAGCTGATGCAGTATGACCTAAATTTGGATATTACGAAATAAATAGGGCATTGACCTATATACAGAAAATCTGAAATCGTTTAATATAAAGAATATAATTTATTTTACCTATCTGCTACTTGATAATGAAATTTAACTTTTATATATGATATAAATAAATTTCGCACTTTGTGTAAAACTGTAAACGCAGAGTTGATTTTTATCAAAATAAGTGAAAAGAGCTCGGGAAAATTATATATTCTACATATAATGCAGGACCGATTAGAAGCTACTTTCAAGGCTGATACATATGAGATTATATAAAAATTTCCCGGATAGAATTCAAAAGATTTAAAATATGAACCATTATTTCTATATTTTGCATGTTATCGGGAAAAGACGGACGAATTTGGATATGTTACAGCTGAATCGGGTATTTACGTTGCATTGTAGTGTAACCAAACACTCTGTAGTTTTTTTTGAATAGAAATCTGACAATGAGAGGAGAGGAGATAGCACGATATACATATTTATGTATGTATTTACGTGCATGTCAAATTTCACTAAAATCGAATCGTATCTGAATCCAGTGCCCTATGTATAACAGTGCCTTACATAACTCAGATCGGATCGACACTTATAGAAGTTATGATGATTTCTGGTGATTTCAAGTAATAACAATACTCTGTAGGAATAAACGCAAAATTGACTCGTAATACATAGAAACACTTACATGACTCAGATCAGATCGACACTTATGGAAGTTGTAAAGGATGCATTGACAAGTTCAAATTACTTTACAGAATGTCTTAATTGCATTTAGAATGGAAGTTATGATGATTTCTGGTGATTTCAAGTAATAACAATACTCTGTAGGAATAAACGCAAAATTGACTCGTAATAGAAACACTTACATAACTCAGATCGGGTCGACACTTATGAAAGTTGTAAAGGATGCATTGACAAGTTCAAATTACTTTACAGAATGTCTTAATTGCATTTAGAATGGAAGTTATGATTATTTCTGGTGATTTCAAGTAATAACAATACTCTGTAGGAATAAACGCAAAATTGACTCGTAATAGAAACACTTACATAACTCAGATCGGGTCGACACTTATGAAAGTTGTAAAGGATGCATTGACAAGTTCAAATTACTTTACAGAATGTCTTAATTGCATTTAGAACGGAAGTTATGATGATTTCTGGTGATTTCAAGTAATAACAATACTCTGTAGGAATAAACGCAAAATTGACTCGTAATAGAAACACTTACATAACTCAGATCGGGTCGACACTTATGAAAGTTGTAAAGGATGCATTGACAAGTTCAAATTACTTTACAGAATGTCTTAATTGCATTTAGAACGGAAGTTATGATGATTTCTGGTGATTTCAAGTAATAACAATACTCTGTAGGAATAAACGCAAAATTGACTCGTAATAGAAACACCTACATAACTAGATCGGATCGACACGTATGGAAGTTGTAAAGGATGCATTGACAAGTTCAAATTACTTTACAGAATGTCTTAATTGCATTTAGAATGGAAGTTATGATGATTTCTGGTGATTTCAAGTAATAACAATACTCTGTAGGAATAAACGCAAAATTGACTCGTAATAGAAACACTTACATGACTCAGATCAGATCGACCAAAACCAACAACAATATAAAGCCATGCTATTGCAACAAATACAGAAAAAACTTAACTATAGATAGTTGTATTAGAAAATATGTATACATAGAATGTGCGCACTAGTTTAATAAGTAGTGGTGCGAAAGCAAAAAATTAACATGGGATTGTTAGTGTAACCAACACAATCTTCTGTAGTTTGTTGCATATTGGTATCTGCGTTTCAGACTTTGTTCAGGGCTTTTAATTGTTGTTGGTTTTGGATCGACACTTATGGAAGTTGTAAAGGATGCATTGACAAGTTCAAATTACTTTACAGAATGTCTTAATTGCATTTAGAATGGAAGTTATGATGATTTCTGGTGATTTCAAGTAATAACAATACTCTGTAGGAATAAACGCAAAATTGACTCGTAATAGAAACACCTACATAACTAGATCGGATCGACACGTATGGAAGTTGTAAATAGTTTGAATCTTCTCTGAACATCATATATATAACAGTTAAATTTCATTAGCATTTATCACATAGGTAAAATAAATTCTAACTTCTTTATATTCAACGATTTCAGATTTTCCGTATACATATAGGTCAATGCTCTATTTATTTCATAATATCCAAATTTAGGTCACAAGGCATCAGCTGATTGAAATAAACATTATTCTATTTTCCATTGTGTATAGTCTCTTTTCTCTGACTAATGGCATGCGCACCAGTTCATCCTTTTCTATTAGAACATTTTTATATAGCACACACACACACACACACATATATATTAGCTTAAATAGTAAAAACTTCATATAGAAAATAATTTGATTTTTTCAGCATTGTTGTTGTAATCTAGCACGTGCATTGAATAAAAAAAATAAAAACTAGCCGATCTTCTATTTAAAATCTTACGATTCCGATACGATTCGATTTTAATGAAATTAGACATGCACATAAAAACATACATAAATATGTACATATATAATATTTTATTTCATTAGCGTCGTCTAGCGCATGCGCTTTGTATTTTTGCGTGTGTATGGGATAAAAAAAATAACGTGGGCTTATGTATTGTTATTATTATTTTTTTTTACATGTTGGCGCGCAAACGACTGCTGCAAAAAATTGTGCATAATATTTTTCTTTTGTTGTTGTTTTGTTTACGAAAACAAAAATAATCAAATGTTTTTGGTTTTGCGTGGTTTACGAATTCCAAATACATACGTGAAGCAAAAATGTTACATATGTACATAATTATGTAATTTTTTCTTTGATATGATTTAAAGTGCATTAAAGTTATGATGATTTCTGGTGTTTTTCTAGAAACACTTACATAACTCAGATCGGGTCGACACTTATGAAAGTTGTAAAGGAAGCATTGACAAGTTCAAATTACTTTACAGAATGTGCTAATTGCATTTAGAACGGAAGTTATGATGATTTCTGGTGATTTCAAGTAATAACAATACTCTGTAGGAATAAACGCAAAATTGACTCGTAATAGAAACACTTACATAACTCAGGTCGGGCCGACACTTATGAAAGTTGTAAAGGATGCATTGACAAGTTCAAATTACTTTACAGAATGTCTTAATTGCATTTAGAATGGAAGTTATGATGATTTCTGGTGATTTCAAGTAATAACAATACTCTGTAGGAATAAACGCAAAATTGACTCGTAATAGAAACACTTTAATAACTCAGATCGGGTCGACACTTATGAAAGTTGTAAAGGATGCATTGACAAGTTCAAATTACTTTACAGAATGTCTTAATTGCATTTAGAACGGAAGTTATGATGATTTCTGGTGATTTCAAGTAATAACAATACTCTGTAGGAATAAACGCAAAATTGACTCGTAATAGAAACACTTACATAACTCAGATCGGGTCGACACTTATGAAAGTTGTAAAGGATGCATTGACAAGTTCAAATTACTTTACAGAATGTCTTAATTGCATTTAGAACGGAAGTTATGATGATTTCTGGTGATTTCAAGTAATAACAATACTCTGTAGGAATAAACGCAAAATTGACTCGTAATAGAAACACTTAATAACTCAGATCGGGTCGACACTTATGAAAGTTGTAAAGGATGCATTGACAAGTTCAAATTACTTTACAGAATGTCTTAATTGCATTTAGAACGGAAGTTATGATGATTTCTGGTGATTTCAAGTAATAACAATACTCTGTAGGAATAAACGCAAAATTGACTCGTAATAGAAACACTTACATAACTAGATCGGATCGACACGTATGAAAGTTGTAAAGGATGCATTGACAAGTTCAAATTACTTTACAGAATGTCTTAATTGCATTTAGAACGGAAGTTATGATGATTTCTGGTGATTTCAAGTAATAACAATACTCTGTAGGAATAAACGCAAAATTGACTCGTAATAGAAACACTTACATAACTCAGATCGGGTCGACACTTATGAAAGTTGTAAAGGATGCATTGACAAGTTCAAATTACTTTACAGAATGTCTTAATTGCATTTAGAACGGAAGTTATGATGATTTCTGGTGATTTCAAGTAATAACAATACTCTGTAGGAATAAACGCAAAATTGACTCGTAATAGAAACACTTAATAACTCAGATCGGGTCGACACTTATGAAAGTTGTAAAGGATGCATTGACAAGTTCAAATTACTTTACAGAATGTCTTAATTGCATTTAGAATGGAAGTTATGATGATTTCTGGTGATTTCAAGTAATAACAATACTCTGTAGGAATAAACGCAAAATTGACTCGTAATAGAAACACCTACATAACTAGATCGGATCGACACGTATGGAAGTTGTAAAGGATGCATTGACAAGTTCAAATTACTTTACAGAATGTCTTAATTGCATTTAGAATGGAAGTTATGATGATTTCTGGTGATTTCAAGTAATAACAATACTCTGTAGGAATAAACGCAAAATTGACTCGTAATAGAAACACTTAATAACTCAGATCGGGTCGACACTTATGAAAGTTGTAAAGGATGCATTGACAAGTTCAAATTACTTTACAGAATGTCTTAATTGCATTTAGAATGGAAGTTATGATGATTTCTGGTGATTTCAAGTAATAACAATACTCTGTAGGAATAAACGCAAAATTGACTCGTAATAGAAACACTTACATGACTCAGATCAGATCGACACTTATGGAAGTTGTAAAGGATGCATTGACAAGTTCAAATTACTTTACAGAATGTCTTAATTGCATTTAGAATGGAAGTTATGATGATTTCTGGTGATTTCAAGTAATAACAATACTCTGTAGGAATAAACGCAAAATTGACTCGTAATAGAAACACCTACATAACTAGATCGGATCGACACGTATGGAAGTTGTAAATAGTTTGAATCTTCTCTGAACATCATATATATAACAGTTAAATTTCATTAGCATTTATCACATAGGTAAAATAAATTCTAACTTCTTTATATTCAACGATTTCAGATTTTCCGTATACATATAGGTCAATGCTCTATTTATTTCATAATATCCAAATTTAGGTCACAAGGCATCAGCTGATTGAAATAAACATTATTCTATTTTCCATTGTGTATAGTCTCTTTTCTCTGACTAATGGCATGCGCACCAGTTCATCCTTTTCTATTAGAACATTTTTTATATAGCACACACACACACACACATATATATTAGCTTAAATAGTAAAAACTTCATATAGAAAATAATTTGATTTTTTCAGCATTGTTGTTGTAATCTAGCACGTGCATTTAATAAAAAAAATAAAAACTAGCCGATCTTCTATTTAAAATCTTACGATTCCGATACGATTCGATTTTAATGAAATTAGACATGCACATAAAAACATACATAAATATGTACATATATAATATTTTATTTCATTAGCGTCGTCTAGCGCATGCGCTTTGTATTTTTGCGTGTGTATGGGATAAAAAAAATAACGTGGGCTTATGTATTGTTATTATTATTTTTTTTTTACATGTTGGCGCGGAAACGACTGCTGCAAAAAATTGTGCATAATATTTTTCTTTTGTTGTTGTTTTGTTTACGAAAACAAAAATAATCAAATGTTTTTGGTTTTGCGTGGTTTACGAATTCCAAATACATACGTGAAGCAAAAATGTTACATATGTACATAATTATGTAATTTTTTCTTTGATATGATTTAAAGTGCATTAAAGTTATGATGATTTCTGGTGTTTTTCTAGAAACACTTACATAACTCAGATCGGGTCGACACTTATGAAAGTTGTAAAGGAAGCATTGACAAGTTCAAATTACTTTACAGAATGTGCTAATTGCATTTAGAACGGAAGTTATGATGATTTCTGGTGATTTCAAGTATGTAATAACAATACTCTGTAGGAATAAACGCAAAATTGACTCGTAATAGAAACACTTACATAACTCAGGTCGGGCCGACACTTATGAAAGTTGTAAAGGATGCATTGACAAGTTCAAATTACTTTACAGAATGTCTTAATTGCATTTAGAATGGAAGTTATGATGATTTCTGGTGATTTCAAGTAATAACAATACTCTGTAGGAATAAAGGCAAAATTGACTCAAAATTGACAATCGCAGTTAAAGTAAGGCTAAGAACAAGAAGGCTGTACTCGTTAGAGCAGTTGGACAAATTTGTAGATCGAAAAGATCAGATCCATCTTACGATGAATTCCCTAATTCAGCACTCTTGTTATTCGAAAGAGGAACATTGTAGAACAGTATTTTTGGCTATATTTTTCATTCGTCATGAACAAGTTAAGTTTGATGAATTGAAAGTGGCAGCGATGTGCCTTATCTTCAAGAAGGAAGACCGCTTGAAATGTGAACTATCGCACTATCGATATGGGTGGCTCAAGCTGAAGTAAAAATGTTCACGGCGTCTCTATTTATTTATTGCAGAACGTACTTTTTAGCAACAGTATAGATTTGTAGGCCTAGGGCATCGTATCGTAATTTGATTGTGCTTGAGGCATACAGGAAACTCAGGTTGAATTTGTAATGTATTAGTGGACCCTAATGCTTAATAGCCAAACAATCATCAATTTGGTTTATTCCGAATTCAACAACAATTTAACTTGGTATTAAGTATTAAAATTAATACGGGCAATGCTAGTGCATTATCATTGTCATACGGCCAACTTATAACAAACGCCATTCCTTATTTTAATGTACAATAATACTAATGTATGTACTTGTATTATAAAATACATGTACAAACATAAACCAATATAATATTCTACAATTATCTACCAATTATCGACATTCTCGACATATTCTACGCCAATTGTCTACATTGTCGACGCCAAAAGCTACAATTCGTTTGCTTGTTTAATATTCCTTCAGTGTTAATTTCAATCAATGACTCAATGTTACTCTTAGTGGTTTGCTTAGCTTTGCCAATTGCATATCCGTAATATCCGCACAAGAAACCCGAAGGTTCGAGCATATAATATAGAGCTCAACTCATTGAGCCGACCACGATGATGACATAACGGAAGCACCGGTCGAACAGCACTGAATAAACGATCATTCAGCGACGTCGACTAAAGCACGGCCATTGGATATAACCCCGGCAAAAGTCTAATATAAAAAATTAAATTAAATTAATTAAAGCATTGATTAATGCGTGGGATTTGAGCGGAGAATCTGAAACGGCTGACAAACTCACAGAAATTGTCATAGAATCCATAGAATTAGCCCAGGAATTATATAATACGGAAATATATGCAGTTGTATCGAACAATGCAGCAACGATGGTCAAAATGGGTAAGAATCTTAATCACTGTCTATGGCACAGTACATGTCACAGTCATATTGGAAACCTTTTAGTTAAGGATATTATAGATGTGAAGTTAACGGAAAATGTGAATACGGTTTTGAAAGAATTTAAAAATGCTGATTTTGAAAAGACAATTGTTAATAAAGGCGGATCTAAAATGAAACTAGAGTGTGAGACTAGATGGTGCTCTCATCGAAATGCTTATCAAAATTTAATTTCCAATCTGCAATTCATGAAGGAGGTTATGATTAACGAGCACCCGCGAAAAATAAAACCGAATGTATCGAACTTAATTTTTAACGAACAATTTATTGAACAAATTAAAGCAGATATAATCCTTCTAGACCCGATTTGTAAGCTAATTAATTTTTGTCAGAAATCGGATGCTTCACTTGCGGATGCGGTTAACTTGTGGCTGTCGCTTAATTTTGAATCTACATCTCATCAAAGGTCATTACAATATCGTCTCACAATGGCATTGAATGTATTTGCACTAATCGCTTATTATTTACATCCGAGATATGACAATAATAAATTAAATGACGATTACCAGGGTCAAGTTAATTGTTTCTTAATGCAGAAATTGTGTGGTGAAGGATTAGAAGAACTTGATCAGTTTAATACTAAAAGCGGAGTTTTCCACATTCTGTTCGGGAAAGATATTGAAAACCCGGGTACATTTTGGAGAACAGCTGCAATCCATTATCCTCTATTGTCGAAAATTGCTTTGAAGGTTCTAAATTTACCAGCTTCATCTGGACAGATAGAAAGAGTTTTCTCCAATTGGGGCATAGTACATACTCCAATAAGAAATCGTTTAACATTCGAACGCTCAAAAAAACTGCTCCACATTTATTTCTCGCTGAATAATAAAGAACTGTTGAACTATTGCTCAGTCGATAGTGATCATGACGAAGAAGATGAAAACTGAAAATATATTTTTTTTAGCTACCTATGGTCGGAACTGCAAGAGCAACTGAATTAAAACAAATCGAATTATTTGTAACAATTGTTTATTGTATTATAAAAATAAAAATAATATTAAAACAAATAAATGTACCACTTTGAGTTTTAATTTGCAATACAATCACGATGTGCGAGAAGTAAATATTAACGGCGAATCACACAAAATTTGTGTCAGTCATTCCAACAGTTACACCCTTTCTATATAAATTTTCTGGAAACTTTCCTATATTTGGAATGAAGTACCATACCGATTACTGAGTATATTCTCCAGAGCCGTGTCGTTCAATTCAGTCAAGAGGGGTTACCGCCAACTTGGAATTGAATTTTATTTCTGTTCAATACTCAATAACGCAGCATATTGACCTAATAGCACAATAGCACGAAGTAATTTTAAAATGGCACGATACAAGGGAATCGGAATGTGTCGTTATATCGAGAACCGAATCGTTCTGTAGTAAATATAAGAAGATGGCAAATTGGCAATTTAAGTGATTCGTCATTAATTTCAATATAAATAATTTCTTCCATATTCATATTGGACGGAATTTTATCACCCGGATTTAAATGTTTGATATTGCTCGAGCTGAAATGTTCATCTTCACTTTTTTTGTCGCAGAAGTGCATGTTCAACATTCCATGATTGTTGAATGGAGCCTGTTCAAAAACCAGTACCTTTTGCCCAATATACATGACATTTATCGTACGATATTATTTGCTTCCCGGTGCCGTTCGTTGTAGTTTTTAAAGTCGCTGGAAGCTCGTTCTATAATCCGCTCATTTGTGTAGTTTGAGAATGATGTGTGAACACGCTCAAATAATTCAGAACTAGATGTATTGCACCGACTTCAATCACCCACCAGTCTTCTTAATAAGACACCAGTATCCGCCGTCAGCGGTGAATAATCCAATAATTATCGAAAAATTTCAAATGGCAGCGTTGAGAGCGACGAGGCTAACGATAAACTATAAATTTCATTACCTTCTCCATCTCCAGTAACTCCCAGTACTAAGCGCAACAAACATTGTGTCTTAATCTTATCCCGTAGCAGGATATCTGAATACGCAGGCAGTCTCAAAAATAATCCAAATGCTAAGGAATGTGGTGGCCGTGGCACCGAGGTCCTATTTATTGTATTAGGATAAGAATGTGTAACACTAACGTCTAATAAAGAGCAGCATGCTTCAAAAATCCCGGCACATCTGTTGCCGATTGTATCACTTTATTGGAAACCGCTCATCCTTCTTCGATTTATAGGTGGCGTGGCGACACTAAAACATTGTGCCAAAATACGTAACCACCCTAGACTTGATTTAGCTATAGAATCGTCTGCATTCGAAAATTCACCAACCGTTGTACTTTTAGACGGAATTATATTATAATTATTGTCTCCGGATGTGGTTGTGCCCAGAATCGGGATTTTTCAGTCAGTCCAATGTTAGAACTATCGAAAGGTCGATATGGTCGAATCACTATACTAGTCGCAATTTCAGGTAGGGCGAATTTTTATTTGATGCAAGTCATACCAACGGTTGATGTGGCTAAGAAGAAATATAGCGGCTTAACAATTAGCATAGGCCGTTTAGCTTTGTTAATAGCAAGAGTAAAAGTTAAAATTCAGTATAGTCTACACTTTGCAGTTCACTTATACTGTTATACGTCTCGACGTTATTGATCGAATACATCGAGGACGCAACCATATAACAAATGACGCATTTAATGCGATAACGATTCCAAGAGCCGTGTCATTGTTGGCGACTGGAGTAATACTGTATCTGCAACACACAGAATTTTAACCCGATTTTCTGTATTATTTTGTTGTTCTGCTTTTATTTCGTCAGTTTGACATTCAGGTGAGAGAGTTTCAACAGTTGAGACATCACTTGTTGACATTGGCGCAACACTACGATGCGGGAGTGCGGTCTGAACGAGCACCGAAGATGGTTTCAACAGTCCAACAAATAGTGTGTTATCGGAAACAGTTTTTGATTGTCTTGAATTTTGTGAGCATAGCTCTGTCGCAAAGAGACTTCCAAATACATTATTTGAATTGTTTGTCTCGGCCGGATTATCTTCGGGCAGATTGGTCGGTTTGTGAATGACGCAAAATCAGATGATAAAACAGATGACGTGCCCCCTTACAAGTAATAAGGATATATTTGATTATCCATATTCAAAACATAAGCCCATTTGTATATTGAGCTCTCGTTTTAATTCGTTTAGTTTGATGGTTTTGCGGCTGTTAATCAAATTAATAATCTCGATAAGAAATTTCATTAGTGGCGTAAGTTTTATTATTTCATCTGTTATTACCGGGCAATATTTTAGCTAAGAAACAATAAAAATCGAATTAATATTTATCTTCTGTTATTATTACATTATTCAAATACTTACTTCAATGAAATAATTCATAGATGTAATTGATTTTGTAATCAATTCGGTCGTTTATAGTGATGACTATGAGTCTGTTGCAGCTATGGAACTAAAACACTAACACAATGCCGCCCGACGACCGACGTATGAGACGAGACTACACCAACGATGCAATCAAAAAATACAGTTTAGTAATATCCGATTCCATAAGCGTTTGCTTGACAATGACAATCAATTGTTGTTGTTGGTCGGTTAATAAGTAATTAGAAATTATTTGTTGCAGCATCTTAATCAACGTGCTTAATTCGAGTTCGTACCGTTGGGGTACCATGTCGGATCGATTCTTGATTTGCGACTGTTCTGAAGACCGTATGGCAGTTTCAGCAAGCGTCGCAAAAATTTTTAGCACATGCTACTTTTTCAATTGTTGAAGCTTCCGTTGCTATAGGCGCTATTGAAGGTAAACCATATTCTGGGAAATCGTTAATATCGCTGCGTGGCAATTCATCTAGGCGATTAATGTATCGAGTGCACATACTCGTACAAGTGGTATTTCGTCTTCGGCTAGCAATAACTAGAAAAACAAAAACAAAACTAATAAATTTGTGAGAGGACATTTAATCAAAGACACTTTTACAATGCACGGTGGGATTCGATCAAAGAATTATATCGGCGGTTCTGAATTCAGCCAACTGCAATAAAATTTATAAACTAAACAACTCGAGCTACAGAAATGGAATCCGTGGATCGAATACATGAAGAAATATGTGTAATCGGCCGGATTATCTTCGGCTTCGGGCAGATTGGTCGGTTTGAGAATGACGCAAAATCAGATGATGCTCTGTCGTGCCCGCTTACAAGTAATGAGGATATATTTGATTATCCATACTCAAAACATAAGCCCATTTGTTGAGCTCTCGTTTTAATTCGTTTAGTCTGTTGGTTTTGCGGCAGTGCTGAATTAGAATGACGTGAATCCAGAATGTCTACTTACAAACACTTTCTATAATACTGATAGCAGCTATCCTAAATCAGTCTTTTCATATTGAAACGTTATCAGCTCTTTAACTTGTCTCTGAGCATCGCAATGCAATACACATACAAAATACAACTTGGAGCAAAATTTCATTTAACTTTTACTTTACGTAATCACATCACATGTCACATCGCATTTAATTTCTAACCAGATAAATAATTCGTGTACTAATTTGCAAATCAGCGCCGCATATCGATTTACATCCACATACGCTGCATTCATATCTGTCCCGGAAAAGAATCGAAGAAGCATTTTCTCAAAATGAACCAATTTTCCCCAAACTAAACAAATTGACAGCCACCAGCCACCACACATACATAAAGAAAGTATATGTGCTACTAGTGCACGCGAAATCAAAAAATGAGCAGAAACTTCAAACTGTGGAAGAGAAAAAATGAATTACATTTTCAGATTTATACGTGAAGTGAATTACGCTTTTTTATCATACAGTATGCAACGTTAGAAAAGTACATTGATATTTATTTAAATTATCGATACAAATAAATATTTACGTAATAATTTCCACCTTAAAATATTGTAGTAGCGCCATTAATTAGCAGATGTCAGGCTCACAAAACAATCTGTTGTAATACATTAGTTTTAAAAAATTTCAATAGATGTATAAGCATGTAATGGTTGTATTATCGACTAGAAAATAATGTATTTTAAATTTTTTACTAATTTAATTTTTTTCAGGTAGATGTCGCAATTAATTACATTTTTTACGTTACGTAACGTAAAAAATTCGCGTAATTAATACAATTATTTACGCGTAAATAATAGCGTATGTAATGTAACGTAATGTATCTGCACAACACTGAATTGACAAACCTACTTTCATAAATCGGAATGACGACGTGACCCCCATTATAGCAATAGCTCCTCCAGGTGATGAGGTCTTCGTCGAATATCCCACAGTGGAGGAAGTAGACGAAGCTATTAGTCGATTGAAAAACGGCAAGGCACCCGGTCTCGATGGAATCCCCGCAGAATTAATAAAACTCGGAGGCGCTACTCTTGCAACAAGTCTACACGATCTCATCGTATGTATTTGGGACCAAGAAGAGCTGCCGGAGAATTGAAAGACCGCGCTCATATGTCCGTTGCATAAAAAAGGCGACCGTCTTAAATGTGAAAACTATCGTGGTATAGCTCTATTGAACACTGCTTACAAAGTGTTGGCTAATGTTGTACTTGCCAGACTCATCCCTTTCGCCGAAAACATCATTGGCGATTATCAGTGTGGTTTCCGGCCCAACCGATCGACCACTGACCAGTGTTTCACCATGAGGATGATCCTGGAAAAATGTTGGGAGTACAACATAACCATACATCAATTATATATAGACTTCCGCCAGGCATATGACAGTATAAACCGCGATAACCTTTGGGCCGCGCTCATATGCCTAGGAATTCCAGAGAAACTCGTTTCTTTGTGCAAATTAACAACGTCTGGGCCTGTATGTAGAATTGTAATCGAAGGAACTGTGTGAGACTCCTTTGAAATAACATCTGGTGTTCGACAGGGAGATGCACTCGCGCCTGTGCTGTTCAATTTGGCGCTTGAGTACGTAGTGAGGAAAAGCAACATTGAAACTTCGCGCTGTATATTTAATAAATCAGGCCAAATTCTTGGATATGCAGATGATATCGTGCTTCTTGGCCGAAGACCTAGCGATATCAAAGACAGTTTCGTGCCGCTCGATCGCTGCGCAAGGAGACTTGGTCTGAAGGTGAACAGTAGCAAAACCAAATTTGTATCAACACCCAGGAACATCCCCATGGCAAATCTCGGAATTGGCGACCACAACTTTGATCGCGTTGAAAATTTCAAATACCTCGGGTCAGTTATAACATCATCAAATGACATGCAGGCAGAAATAAAAGCCCGAATCGCTGCCGGACAACGAGTTTTCTACGCCCAATCAAAATTTTTGCGATCTAGACATCTATCGCAGTCGTGCAAGCTCGCACTTTATAAAGCACTCATAAGACCTGTGCTGGCTTTCGGAAGCGAGAGCTGGACCATGACCACTAATGATTGTAGATTGTTATCAACTTTCGAAAGGAAGGTCATTCGCTCCATCTTTGGTCCAATTAAAGTCGCGAACAATGAATATCGGATTCGCATGAACCACGAGATAAAGTAAATTCTTGGAGGTTGCGATATTATCGGATTCATCAAATCCAATCGAGTGAGATGGCTTGGCCACGTTGCAAGGTCCCAACAACAACGGATGACCAATAAAGTGTTCCATCAACAACCAGCCGGTGTGCGTCGCAGAGGAAGACCTCGACTGCGCTGGCGTGACAACGTCGAACGAGATCTACAGGCACTAGGATATCGAAACTGGAGGTCGAGAGCGATGGACCGAGACGGCTGGAGGACCATAGTGCGGGCGGCAAAATCCCTTCATGGGATATGAAGCTAGAGAGAGAGAGAGTTCGCCTTTCCCTACTGGGTATCCTAGGCACTCAGAATTTGGTGAAGAGGTTAACCACTCCCCCGTTCTCTGAGACTCTTCTCCCAGCAGAACTGCGGTTGGGGACGGCTTATTTAATTCACCGCTAACCACAGCAATTTTATGCCACGAGAGTCGGGCCCATTGGGCCCAATTCCGGAATCTAAAATTGTATGTGGTTATTTTTCAATACAAATTCCAATAGGAAGTGGGGAAATAAAATTACTGATAATTATTTTATTTCCCCACTTCCTATTGGAATTTGTATTGGAAAAACAAAAATAACATAACATACAATTTTAGATCTCGGAATCGACCCCAGGAAGCGGGGGAATAAAATAGCATAACAGCAATTTTATGTCGCGAGAATCGGGCCCAATGGGATCGATTCTGGGATCTAAAATTTTATGTATATTTTGTTTTTTTAATACAATTTTCAATAGGAAGCGGGGGAATAACAACAGCAATTTTATGTCGCGAGAATCGGGCCCAATTATGTGGTTATGTTAAACTTATGCTTCTCCTTCAAGCTACAGAAATATTAAAGTAAAGCTAGATAAGTGACACAGGGATGTTCCAGATTTTGGCTTTCACTTATACATAATAAACTTGTTCATACATGCTTTATTATTTTAAAACACATTTATTTTTATTCAAAGAAAAATACATTACCTACATGTAATTATTAGTTACAATATTAATGTGAATTAGATCTTCGAACCCAAAATCTAGCTCGAAAATCATCAGAACAAGTCAAAAATGCGGGATGCGTTGGGGAATGAATTATGAACCTTACAGGGCCATTGTGTCCTAATGACATTAAATGAAGTCTTGAAGCATTTCGCGAATTCCATGAACACAGCGATGTTGTCGCCTCATCAGGGAACAAAACATAATCTTCAGTATGGTTAAAAACAGCTTGGGTATTATGTTCTTGTTTGCCTGTGGTACCCGCGCCAGTGTAAGCGATTAAACATCGACTTGTACTTAATTCCCATAGTTTCACTAATGAATCTTTTCCAGAGGATAGTAAATATTTTCCATTCTTCGAAAATACCAATGAACAAACTTCAGCACCATCATGGGCTTGTGCAAATGTATTAATACAGCGTCCACTAACTCCATCCCATAGTTTAATTGAGCCGTCAATACTGCCAGTTGCATATACTTTTCCTGTTAGAGCATATTTAACACATGTAACAGAACTTTTATGTTGTTGCGAAGAAATTGCGCTTACAAAACATTGGGCAGTGTTTATGTCATAAACTCGAATAACATTATGGTCTGTACCGACTACCAAATAATCTCCCGACGGATGGAAAGATAAACAACGTACAGCTTCACAATCATTAAATGTCTTATGGGCTTTTTTCACTGATGCTTTAGAAATATCAAACAGTTTAACAGTACAATCTCGAGAACCAGATGCCAGAATTTGTTCTTTAGGATGGAATTCCAAAAAAGCGACTTCATCTGTGTGATCGTAAAGAGTTCGAATTACAGGATGACCCTGTTGTTCGCGTCCTGGATCCACTTCTTCCGGTGCAGATTTGGCTAACATCCGATCGACATCCAATATTTTTATACTAGCATCAACACTTCCAGTGGCAACCAATTGCCCATCAAAACTAAATGCACCCGAACGACAAGCTTGTTTGTGAGATGTTACATAAGCTGTTTCGTACGATGCCGGTTCTGGTGCCAATGAAGTACCTTCTGTTTCGTATTCTAAATCTATTCCACTGGTCATTTCATCAAACGCGGTATGCTCTTTAGTATCAAATTGTTTTTCCATCCCAACGACCATTATATGTAGCAAACGGTCACTTGGTGGGCATGGCGGATCTGCTCGAACAGCTGTGGACAGTTCAACAGCAATATTATGGTATCCATCATAAAATAATTGGCTAAAAACAAATATGTATAAACAATTAAAATTTTCTAGGTTAATTTTAATTTACAAACCTTATCATAAGCCGGTACAAAACTTCACGATTCTTTAGTAAATTACCTTGATCGACTAGTTTTTCTGGTTCAATATCCTTCATTTTAAATTTTAATACAACAAAACTTTTATTCAGAATCACCAAGTTTTTGTTTGTGTCAATAATTAATGTATGCCAAATAAATGCGACTTTTTGTTTTATTTCTGCTGAGACACTTCTTTGAAGTCGCTTCATCTTCGTCTCTTTTCCCTTTTATCAATGAAACCGGTATATATTCCGACTCATTTTTCATGCATGGTGCTTTCACGAACATAGAATTATATCCCTTTTCCGACCTGCCATCATAAATGTATGGATGTTGAAAGAGAATCATGTCAAAAATTTATTTTTGTATGTTTTTTGTATAGATACGTTAAATCGTTTTCGACCGGAAAATAATACTATAACTATAATAATAATAAAATAGTTATTATGTTATCAAAAACAAATATGTAATTAATATAAATTACATATTTATATGTTAACAAATTATAATAATTTTTCAAAAAGAATTCCGATTTAACTGCGAGTCTAAGATTCGTTAAAATCCTGAAGACATTACAACCTCTCTTTGTTTACATACACATTTCTACGTGGCGGACTTATATAATCCCTTTGTCAACCAAAAAAAATGGCTCAATTTAACTCCTAACCACACAAATGTGTGAGTCATATCATAGTATGTAATGGCATTATAGACAAAAAAATTCGATACATTTGAAGTACATACAACCAACACAATTGTGAGTATAGTTATAGTGTTTTTTTCGGACGAAAATATGTTTGAAAGGAAAACACAAATGTGTAAGTTTGTTGAAAACACATACAAAAATAAATTTTGGACATGGTACTTTACCGTACCCTCACAATTGTATTATTGGGCAGCAAAAGGGTTATTGCAAAATAAATTGTCTGGCCGGAAAAGGATATAGCAATACCAATACAAAACAGGCCATTTCTTATTAAAATCTTGTTTGTATATGTAAATCCAAAAAGAAATGAGAATTCCATACAAAACGAAAAAAAATTACATGGCTACAAAAAGACAATTTCATTATTTGCAATAAATAATTTGTATCGCTCAAGTTAAATTGAATAATACATTGCAAGAAATAAATAAGGATATTTTGTTATTGAATCATTTAAAAAAAAATTGTATTGAGAAAACTTTTCATTCAGTAATATTCCAATTAAACCAGCAACTTAATTTTACACCGTAACAACAAATAAAATAAAAACAAAAATACACGAGATTGTGTACTGCCGCTCTTGCATGCTTTTTTACTTTTTTAGTAAACCAAAATATGTTGAAGGGGATGGGTGTACGTCTTTGCGTATGACAACAATAAATTTTGTTTTTTATTTTTGTTCAAATAAAACTTGATTTTTCATTAATACGGTGTAATAAACAAAAACACATTTTAATCAATCAATACTAATGATGAGTCCAAAAGCGAAATTTAGTTGGTTGTACATAATAACTAAAAAAAAAAAAAATCCAATTTTATTGACAATTGGATTTTTTTTTTGTGGGCTTATGTAAAAGTTACAGTAAAGAATAAAAATTACGATACAGTTTATCGACGATATTGAAACTTAGGAAGGCAAAATATCACACATAATAATTTTGTATATTATGTGTATAGTAAAATATTCCTATGTGACTGACGATGAAATTTACATTGAATTTGTCGATTAATTAGATTTTTCGATTAATTGTTTAAATAAATCTGCAATAAATGTAATTTTTTAAAGCAACTTTTTTTAATTTTGATAATTACAGTTTAACTAAACACTTTTATGGTACCCTTTTTATGTTTCATTTTATGGTCGAAATATTTGAGGAAATAATCCGTCGAGATATATTGTTTAATTTATTGCACAAAATACAGTACAGAAAAAAAGGGTTTGTTTAGTTTAATGGCACACACTACATAGCAGGTTAGCCAAATAATATACGAAACACAAACGAATACAAATATAATTTGTATTGTAACATACAAAATATTATACCCTTTAATCTAAAATTCATTACACAAATAAAATGTGTGAAATTAAGTTCATTATTTTTCTTCGGTACTGTATGTTCGTGAAACAAAACCAAAACAAATAACTTGTATTATTTGTTGGCGAGAGCCAAGAGAAATTAAAAATCTTATACGCGCACGTGTCATTGAAAAATTGTGTTGTTGCTTTTATCAGTAAGTTGCTAAATGAAAAGTTACTCAATAGGGAAATATTTTTATTGGAAATGTTTCTCAAAATATCAATATTTATCGTGATCCTTCAGATAAATTAGGTTTGTAGATAATAAAGCAGATTTATTGGGACAAATGAAGATTTTTTTTTGTCCCATGTAATTTTTTACCTACTCGTATGGCACCCGCGTTTTTGTTTGGATTTACCTATACAAGCTCATGGAATTTTTTTATATAGAAAAAAGGCCTATTATGTAGTGGTATTGGATATAGTATAGAATGGGTGTAAAGATTTTACCCATATAAAATTTGCTATTTTATGTGTCACAAGTCAGAGCAGGATGGTTATATAAAAAATGCCTTTGGCTTACTCATATCACAAAATAAAAACCTACCAAACCAGTTTTTATTTTTGTACGAAGTGACGACTTAATTTTGTGCTTTTAGAATTATTAATTAAAATTCATTAAAAATAAAAACATTATAAAGTAATTAGTGGTTTATGTAGTAGTGCATCATTTGATAATAACAATTAGAAACTTTTATTTAAAATGAAGTGTATTGTGAAACGCTGCTATAATACACCTAAAAAAATTCAGAAAGGAATATCTTACCATCAGTTCTTAGATTTTTCCGATTTATAACTTAAATTAAGGATAATTTTATCACAAATCATTTTCTTCTCAACATAATTTACATTTTATTTCATAAAAACACTTGGTAAGGTTAAACATAACTATTATTACGTTTCCATGCCCCGAATTCAGGTTTTCGTTGAGTTTCGTCGAGTTAATAACATGGCGATTAAATCCCTATCGTTTCCATGCTAAATATGTTTTGACAGTTCAGGCGGTGTTGTGTTTTTGTGAGTCTTTTTATATTTTAATCTGTTTGGTGAATATTTTAACCCATGTTTATTTTAATTATATTTTTCTTTATAATAATACTATATTTTATAATAATACTTTATTTTATAAAAATACCACATATATGTTTTCTGAATACTATAATTTTTCTTTTGACAGATAGAATCTCATTTAACCCAACTACTTTCGTCGAGTTAAGGAGGATTAAGAAATTTAGCAAAAACTCTAAATCCGACTCGTTTCCATAACTACGTTTCATTGGACATGGATAAACCGAGTTAAGAGTTTCGTCGAATTAAAACATGGCGACGCTAATCCCTATCGTTTCTATAGGAAAATTTATAAAACGCTAAATTTGTTTTGACAGTTCAGCTGGTGTTATGTTTTTGCCAGTCTTTTATTATATTTCTATCTGTTACGTGAATATTTTGATTATTAACCCGTGTTTGTTTTAACTATGTTTCATTGCTGTAAAGTGAAATGGCAAGAATAATTAATTTTTCTTTTGACAGATAGAATCTTATTTAACCCAACTACTTTCGTTGGGTTAAGGTGGATTAAGAAATTTAACGAAAACTCTAAATCCGAGATGATCCGAGATAATCCCGGTTAACTATGTCATGGAAACACTGTACATGATGAGATAATCAGAGATAATCCCGGTTAACTCTGTCGTAGAAACACCATATATAATTCAATGATATAAACGGGGTAAGGAACGAAGATGAAGGTGCTTCTTTGAAGACGACTGTTCGAGTGCGGATATTTAGAATCACACTTTTCCAATAATCAAATTACGCCCATAAAAGATGAAATATTTTTAAATTTTAGAAAAGTATTCCCAGACGATCAACCTAATCAGCTATGCTACACACAATTTTGGTTTCTGGATTCAAACTACTGCGCAATAGATTTTAATTTTTAATTTTAAACCCTTATTTTAAATTAAATCATTCAATTTTTTTGTCTTGTTTTATTCTTTTCTCTCGAAAATAAAATTTAAACAAAAATCTACATCTCAAAAATGTCCGTAAATTTTTTTATTTTCATTTCAAATTTTTTCATTTCGGATTCACGGACACAATTTTTACGTCGCAGCTGTGACATAAAATTTTTGTTCGTGAATCCGAAATGAACCAAATTGAAATGAAAATAAAAAAAATTTAATTACATTTTTGAGATGTAGATTTTTGTTTAAATTTTATTTTCGAGAGAACAGAATAAAACAAGACAAAAAAATTAATGATTTAATTTAAAATAAGGGTTTAAATTAAAAATTAAAACCTATTGCGCAGTAGTTTGAATCCAGAAACCAAAATTGTGTGTAGCATAGCTGAATCATAAAAAAAAAATAAAATTGTGACCTACATTGTGCTCAATAAATCGGTAGAAAAATGTGATTCTAAATATTTGGACAAAAGTTCGCACTCGAACAGTCGCCTTAACAACCCGTATTGCATGGTTAGTGCATCCGTTCCACACGGATTGCCAAATGAAATCTGCTTGACGCTTCAAACTAAGTCATAATAGAGATTTTTATTGCTAATTTAAAACCTTATTTTATATTTAAACCCAAAATTTTTTTGTATTGTTTTATTCTGCTCTCTTGAAAATAAAATTTAAACTAAAATCTACATCTGAAAAATGACCTTAAATTTTTTGCTGAAAAATTGCGGTCTTACTTTGAGGAATTTACAACAACAATCCTATATATGTAATTCCAAATTGGAATTGTTTTAAACCAACTTTTTTGCTAGTATAGAATAATTCTATTCTACCGGTTGTAAATTAGTTACGATTTCTAATAATATTCAATATTATTCGGTCATATTACTATTTAATTAGATATATTTAGTTGTATTTACACGTTTGCATATGTGCGTGCACACCAAGCAGCGCAGCAGATTGTTTTGTTTTAGTTGTAAGTAGAATTGTGCCAATAAATATATCGAGGTTATGAGTAGCAGCCAAGTGCATTAAATTCATGCTGCTGTGTGTGGAATGTTATATCTTATTCATTTTGCAGAAGAAAAATGTTGGTCGTATGTAAACCGGGCTAAACGTAGAAAGAAACGAAGATGAAGCTGCTTCTTTGACAACTTGTGTGATGTGGTTCAAAAAAATTTTCTTGCAAAGTTATGCGAAAACATTTCAAAAATGTTTTTTTACAATTTTTTTATAAATATGTATGTACTATGACGATTTATTTTGAAGCAAGAAGCTTATAAATAATTGAGCAGCTTATTAAAAAGTAAATATTAAAAAATTGTTTAATTTATTACAAAATTCATCATTCGACTTTGTCTTATAAATAACAATTTTTTGTAAAACCTTAACTTTTTTCATTGTCATTAAAAACCTTGCAAATTCACCCCATTTGATGAAGTCGTCTTACTTCAACAAGTGACGTGACTACAAACTAAATGGTAAAATTGACTGAACTATTTTGTGGTTTCTTTTAATCTGTCCTGTTCCGTACTACATATGTACTGTTTTGTGATGTCCCCCCCCATATTATAAAAAAATCGATATCCATTCCGAAAGCGGATTTTACTATTATGAAAACCCGATATCGAAAAATCCGCTATTATGAAACTAAAAAGACAAAACGAAATCGGATTTTCCGAAAATCGAATGCCAAAATCCGACTGCTATTTAGGTGACGAATTTCATTTTTTGTTATCGAATGTGTGTTTCTTCAACTATGTATTTAAATCAATATATTATTTTTACGAAATATAAAAACTAAAAAAAAAATGAATTAAACAATATTTAAAATGTAAGTATGTACAATATATTTAAATAAAAAATATTCATATTTAACCCTTTGCACTAGATTTACTTTCAAGATGGTTGGGTACTTGTATTATTTTTAGCTAAATGAATTAAAATAATTTACAGTGGTAGGATTGAACGTATATTATATTTATTTCATTTATTACTATTATAAAATGTTTTAATTTTTGTGATCTTTTACAGTGTGGTACATACTTTGTTTTGGTCGTCAGACTGATATACGAGTTTTAGAGTGAATTATTAGTCACTTCCAGTGTGATATACGAGTGTAAAGGGTTAAATGAAATTACATATATTTAAATTATTTATTTTGAATTTATTAGGACTACAACAACAACTGGAGTATTATTACTAACTTCATGCTTATATTTGACAAATTCAAGCAAACAATTTCATAATACGAAAATTCGCGGCGGATCGGATTTTTCGATATCGGAAAAACCCGATATCGGATTATTTCAAAATAGCTCCCCTGTTTTAGCACATTCTGTTCCGTTGTATTGCACCCTTCAGAAACATCAGAGAATTTTTGTTTTTTGCAGAATCAAAAGCTCTTTACAATACAGAAGAAATCCTAATTAAATTTCTTATAATTTTTGTTTTTATTTAAGATGTATTACATATTGTATGTATGTAGTATAATAATTATAATATTATATAACCATTAATAATCTTTATATAATATATTTTATTTATATAACTTTTATTTAAAGTGAATTTAATTTTAAAGGTAAATTATTTTCTTAAACTATTATAAAAATTGAAGTGTTTTTGTAATTATTTTTTAATTAAATTAATTTTTAGTATTTTGTTTTAAATTAAATTAAAAGTAATAATTATAATTTCTTTTCTTACTTATCTAAAATAATTTTATTCAGTAAACAATAATTATATTTATAGGTATTTAATATTAATAATCATAAGCTTAATTAATTTCATTAATATATACAACAGAATAAACAAAAAAAATGAAAGAAAATATGAATTTGGTGTGTTTTAATTATTTTAAGTTCAAAATAAAATGCAGTATGATAGTTTTTCTAACGGAAGGGTTGCAAAAAACTATAGAAGAAAATGCAATTTTTTATGTAGTTCATTATGAATAAAATATAGAAGAACCTAACACAATCAGATTCAATATGTAATATGTTTAAATATCTGTCATTTTATCGTTATTAAAAATTTACCCATTTATATCTTTATACAACCATGCACTATTTTTATAACCATACATAATAATCCGAATCTCGATACTTTTAAATATATTTTACATTAATAAAATTAAAATTAGGATAAAAACAATAAAACTAAGTAATAAACAATTTCATCGATGGTGATTATCACGTTTTTGATTGGAACCACGATGCATCGAATTAAAATTTCGATTACGATAGTTATTGTTGTTATGGTGTCGATGGTGGTGATGGTGATGATGATGGTGTTTATTTTGTCGATAAATTCGCCCTTGAAATTTATCATTCAGCCATTTATTATTATGCTGTTGTTGATTTTGAATTTCTTGGAATTGATTGAACCCAGGATTATCAGCACCCGCTAGTCCGTGTAGTTTAATTTTTTTAACACGGCCGCGATCCATTTCATTTTCCAGTTCGTCCTCTTTTATACGTTTCCGTTCTTCACGCCTTTCTTCAAGTACCTGAAGGGTAAAAATAAAAAATAAATTAAATAAATGTACAAAACATGCTAGTTTTTTTAACGCACATGGGTTTCGAACACAAAATAAAAAAAACCGCTATAATTGAATATATTTGATTGATTTTATTTATAATTTAGATTTTAATTTTCCAACTTGGTTAGTTCGATCGTGATACTTAGGATAAAAAAAATTTATAACAGAAAAATAAAATAAAATTCTTAGAATCTAATCAGTTTTGAACTCACTTCTTTTTCAATGACCGATTTCCCGCCATTCCAACTTTGAACATTTGCACCATAGCCACGATGACCCAGTTTTAATAATTGATTGACAGTGTTTAAACCATTTTCGTTAGAATTGATGGTTGAAGCTTTTTTATTATTTACTATACATTTTGGATTATTATTATTATTAATCTTAAAATTATTATTTTTGACTGTGTTATTATTATGATTGTTATAATTTTTATTATTAAAATTATTATTAGTATTGCCTGGTGATTTAGTGGGTTGAATTTCTTCAGTTTCTTCAATTTCGCTTACCTCCCATACTCCAGTTTTTGTTTGAATAATTGTAGTAGCTGTTATATTATGTTTTTTAATGGTTGTTACACCATTTATTAATTGACTATTTCTATTGTTATTTCGACAATCATTCTTAGCATTCTGTTGATCCTCATAGTCAATATTTTCATCATCGTCCGTGTCTGATGATAAACAAGTATTTTTGTTTGTTGTAATACTGCTACTGTTTTCTAATAAAGTGGAAGTTGTAGTTATAATGGTGACTGATTTATTATCATCACTGTCGTTATTATCAGAATCGTCGTTGGAATCGTATGGGACAAGTGATATTGATTTGATTGGCGAAATAATTCCATTCTGCCTTTTCGTATTGTTTGTATTTCCATTTAGAAGAACAGTCGATAGTGCAGATGACGTACCGATGGTTGTGTTAGTGGGTGATGATTCATCAATTAATTTTGGCATACTTGGCAGTGTTTTTATGTTACTTAACAAATGCAAATTTGGTTTTTTCTCGGGGGTTGTTTTTGTAATTTCAATACTGGAATCGACACTATTAGCACGTTTTAATCCCTTAAATATGCTTGCCATTGGACTAGTTGGACTTGAGTTTTTATTATTTAATACTAATTTACTTCCAGAATGGATACCATTTGTTAATGGTTTGGATCCCCCTGGAGAATTGACACTGGTTTGTGTTGTGGCTGTTAAACTCGATAAGGAATTAGTTTGATTATTCTTCGGCGGTAACATTGGCCCAATAAACCCAATCTTATTCTCAGTATTATTATTATTTAAATTGCGATTAATATTATTCGAATTCGTACTGGTCGCAGTTACTGTTGACGATACATGATTGTTATGATATCCGTTTTCTTTTTCTCCGGTACTGCTTGTCGCAGTGCAATTCGGGTAACTGTTATCTAGTTCATAAAATATAACATATGCATTTGTATTTAAAACATTCTGAACCGATATTTGTCGTACACAACTGTCATCGAACTGATAGTAACCATTCGAATCGGTCAGTCCGATTGCTGTGTAATGACCTGAATGTTGTGACGGCCCTAAATGCGTTACCATCGATACTAATTTATAATTTAACTGCATTGGATTTGAAGCGCCATTATTCAATTTATTTTTTACTGAAGAATAAGGTGTTAAGTCTAGTTTTGTTCTAATGGCTACGTGTTTGTTTAGTTTACTGCCGATAATAAACCGTTTTAATTGAATGCACAATACAACAGGAGCTCGTTCAAGCGAAAATTGTTTTGTCGCAGAAACCTTCTTCTTACAGGATTCGCAGGTATAACCCATATCCTCCAAGCGTTCCCTGGCAAAATATAAATTTAATGCTTCTTCAATTGTGTTTGATTTTCGAATATCAAGAATTATCTCTTCAAAATGTTGAAACGTCGTTGAAACGTGACCACAAGCTAAACAACGAACAGCAGATCGTAAATATCCTCCTAATATTTGATTAAGTGGAGTTGTTTCTTTACTGTGTTGATCTAAATCTTTGCTATTTTTAAATCTGGCCAGATATGATTTTTCCATTGCATCGATTAAGTAACGCAAAAACTCGTGTGCATCTTCTTGGCGCCCGGGAACAAAATGACGACAAATAAGTCGAAGCTTTGAATAAATCTTCCAAGGTTTTATAGTATTGACATCATTTTTTTGAGACTCAATCAGGGTTTCGGCCATTTGGCACACAATGCATGTGTCTTGATTGAGACATTTGTCGCGATGAGCTGAATCTGAGATTAGCCAATTTGCAAATGCCGGAACATGGAAAATTGCTTGAAGTGCAGAATTCAAATAACAAGTATTACCGACATTTATCATTCCAGCACCAATTTTCCACTTTCGCACCGAATTTTTCCAACCGATTTGAACATTTTCACGAGGAAATAGTACGCGTTTTGGAACTGTTAGTCGGACTTCCTTTACTAGTTGTAGAGATTTATTTAACCCATTTTCTGGAATTGCAATAAAATGTATAGATTAGCGAATATGTGTGTAGCTCTTTTACCAAAACAAATAGTAGGTAAACAAACTGTCAAGGGATATAAAATTAGAGTACAATTTATAAAATTTTTAAATCCCGATTCACTTAAACGATTCCAGTATTTGACGTCAAATGAAGGGAATAGCTATGTGATTGATATTTTTTTTTATATTAATCTCGCGAAACGCGCCAATTTTTTATCGGGGTCATCGGTGATCCAAAAGTATTCTAAATCTAAAGCCTGTCCAAATTAACGTACGTCGAAAATTATGAAATATTACAGAAAATTAACGTAGTAAAATTTTATTTTTGTCTTTTGCGTAAATGAGATAGAAAAAGACCGCCACATTGCTCGACCGCCTCCATCTTTGATTTTATTATACACATAGTCTTTAGTTGATTTTAAATTAAAAATATTCAACAAAACTATTTGTACATACCCGATATAATATTCGGCTTATTTTCCTTTGCGATCAATGTTACTTTACTTCCATTACTATTTGCATTAGCACCATTTACAATACAATTATTATTACTATTGTTTTGTAGTGAAATATTTGGCTGGGATTTTAAGTAGACGTATTTTGATTTCAGGATATCTTGGGTAGTCTTATAGTTCACAGTCTCCACATACTCAATTTTATTATTCAAAAGCATTAATTTTGTAGAAGAAATTAATTGTTCATCAGTTTTATGGATACTATTATTATTGTTACTTCCATTACTTGTGTTATTATTCAATGTTGTTGTCAAGGTGTCGCGAATTGCCGCACTTACTGTATCATTAAAATTTATTGATACAGGCATTTTCGGATTTTTTTCACGTATTCCAATACCAACTTTTCCACAATTAAACTATAGAAAACCTAAACTATGTAGACTTTATGTATTATATTAAAACTATTTTATTTATAAACCATGTAATAACACTTAAATTTTATCATAATTTCACTAAAATTTCACAATATTTACGCGAAAACATTGAAAAGCAATAATAAAATTCACTTCGTACCACATGCACGCACAAAACTTTAAAAAGTGATTGACATTTTCATTTGCCGCATGAGACATCTATGAAATGGGTACACAAACTATTTCGATATCGAAAGACCTATTTATGGCAGTTTACAATACGAAGTTTTATAAAAGATGGGTTTGTCCCATCTTGTTTTTTGCGGTGTTACACAAATAGCCTCCGCCAGCGCTGCTGAATTTATTTGGTAAATTTACAACAACAATTGCTTGTATCTAAATAAAATAAATCTTTTTTGCTTTAGCTTGGAGTAAATTTGGCGCTGCAAAAATCATTTAAAATTCTATTGAATAATTTTATAAAATTATACTTGTGTATTCTTATACTTGTGTATTTACTGTACAATAGTTATATTGAATAGTGTAAAATTAATTATGTATATTCAACACTTTATAATTATAGAGATTTATATATTATTCATAATGATTATATGGATGAAGAAAATATATTTTATGAAAATATATGCTAAAGCATTTCTCCTTTATACTCAGCTAAAGGCTAAAGCAAAATTTTAAATTTGGAAAAATTTTGGAATTGTTGTTGTGATCGTGTCTAGAAAATACACCATATCTTGAGAAAAAATTTAGTTAAATTGAATTTTTTCTTAGATTTACAAAAGCTAAATTGAATTTTTAGTTATTTACTACTCGGAGATAATTTAAAGATTTTTTTCAAATGTAACCATCAAATAATAAGCTTTCGTAAATCTAAAAATAAATTTCATTTAGATAAATTTTTTCTCAATTTAATTAGATACCTGCAATTGTTGTTGTAAATTTTTCCAAAGAAATACAGCTACCAACAACAATCTAAAGCCACGATAATGCAACAAACTACAAAAATAATTGAACTATATATGGTTGTATTATACCCCATTTACATGCTACCAACATTTTTCTTCTGCAGCTTTTCGCAGCTAAATATAAAGCATCCGCTATATAAAAATACTTAATGTGGAAAAAAGAAAGAAATATATATAGTAATGCCATATTTTTTTTATTGCATTATTATTAATTTATTCGAAATTTACATTTTCATCTATGGCTTTTGTTTTTATTATGAATCCTCAACATTTATACATAATATAAATATATAAAATTAAATAAAATATATAAATTTTTTTTTGTTAATTTTAACATTGTTGCCATAAAAATACTTGGATCGAATATATTTTCGAATAACTGTAAAATTATTGACATTTGGAATAAAATCATTGTTAAGCACATACGTCATATCTAACAATGACAGTTGTAACAATTTAATAATGTAGGTAGAGTTTACGAACAGCCTGAGGTATTAGATTGTATCTATCCGTCCACACGGGGTCTCACGATATGGGTATCAAACTTTGTTTCTTTCCCCTTTAGCAATAAAATCGATTTTTTTGCGGCACAATAAAAAGAAACGAAGTTTGATGCCCGTTTAGTTTTTTCAAACAATTTTTTTCGACCAATCGTATTAGTCCAAAATGACCATTTTTTTCTTCTGCATTTTCACAAGAGATGATTGAGTGAAAAAAATTGTTTGAATGAACAAACAAACGCAACCATAAAGGCGCCTTACCTTAGAGTCTACACTATGCAAATTCACTGATATTTTCTATCAGCGTATCAATGTATGTGTGAGTATTTTATGTAAATTTTGCCATATCAGCAAGTCTCCTGATAACTTGCTAAATCTTTTCAGAGTGAAGACATACATTTTGGTTAAGTATGTTTATTTAACTCTATATTCTGTGTTAATATATCGAAATTCGCGATTTTGTTCTTAATTTTCTTTAATATATTTTATTTTTTCAATAGTTGTGTACTGTCCATTATTTTTTCACGAATCGACACACGAATTTAACAGACTGATGTCTTCACCTTTAAATTAAATTTATAATGATGAAACATAACCTCAAAAGGATGACATTTAATTTATCGTAAAACAGCTTTCTGATAATTTGCTGATATAGTGTCAAAATTTATAAAAATACTCACACATACATTGATACCCTGAATTTCAGTAAATTCAGACTTTGTTCATTGCTTTATATTATTGTTGGTTTTGCCTCGCTAGAAATATTAAAATGTAATTTTATCGTTACTTTACTGATTATTATACTTCAACAAAAACATAATAATATATAAATAATAAAAATACGTATATCAATTTTATTCTTTTTTATTCATCATTTCATTTTACATACACATAAATTTTTTGGATTTTATTTTATTTAATTTTTTTATTTGTTTTATTCTACATCAAAAATTTATAATTTATTAAGTTGTTTTCAATTTTGAAATATTAATCAATTTTTTCCTTGTTATTTATGATTATTGTGGAATACATTTATATTTTTTTATAAATAATTTTTACATTTAATAAAACAGAATTATGTTATTGTTATGCAATTTACTTGATGTTATTATTAAATTAAAATTAATTTGTATTCTTGTAAAATATTGTATAAACAATTATATAAAATAAATAAAATTTTTGTATAAAATTTTTTGGAACACAACCTTATAATGTGTGGAGCTGTGTGTGTACAAATTCATATAGAAAAATATAGATGTTACACTGTTAAGTTTCATTTAAAAATATTTCGACTGTTCCAACTTATAAAAGCAGACAGTTTTGTTTATGCCTAATTTAAATTTTTGAGCATCAGTTTTTTAATTGTTTTATTATTTTTTTTATATATATTTTGTTTAAAAAAGAGGTAACAGGTAATAAAGTTTTGTTATTGTAACAGTAAAAATAGTTTTTTTGTGCTATAAAATATTTATAAATATAAAATAAACAAAAAAATTTTAAGCTCGACATGAATGTTTTTTTTTTTTTTGTTAAAGAATAACTTTCTTTATGTTAGTATATTTAACATAAATTTAATAATATATTTGTTTGATACAACATTTAATTTACAGTTAATTTAAATTTATTTAGTTATTATTTAATGAGAAACAATTAAAATGAAATCGTGAAACATGTTCAAATCATAATAATGGACGTTCTTTTCCTTATTTTTATATACTTCTTAACAAAAACACTACCTGGGTATCACACATGTACCTACTCGCCTGTTTAATACAATCGAATCATCGGAATAGATTCTGTTATTAATAAAAATCATTAAAAACTGGGTACAGAAACTAAAAGGAGTATTTCGTTCTGTGGCACTATTCTGGTTTTCTCTGGGAATAGGGAATTGAGAAAAATATTTTCATAGCATTGTCTAAATTGTAATATTGTGTCTAATTGTGTAATATTTACACCAATATTATTGAAACAAAACTAAATGGGAAATATTTTTTCCCAATAAAAATTTTATGGAACAAAAGTTTTCCATTCAACTTTGTTTCTAAAATATTTTCACTAAAGATACAAACGGGAGTTTTCATCATCTGATTACGATGGGTGATGGAAATTAACATAACTATGATCCCCTGTCAGAGTGCAAAATTCATGGGCCGACCCATCTTCCATGCCAGTACTATAGGTTGGCATGGAACTATGCAATGTGCAGACGGTTTTCTACGCAAATCGGACCTATAGCCGTACGTCCTCGATTTGGCAGGCAATGCGTAAGGTAGGACGTGAAAAGCGAACCACGAAAGAGTTGGGGGTGCTTCTGCCCCAGAACAGATTACAAAGATTAGGTCGTACAAAAAAGTAAATTATCACTTTCGGTTGGTGTTAAAATAGTTTGTATACTCATGTGGTTTTTACCGTTTTATGGTAATAAAAAATCGAATTCTCGACTGACTATAAATTTTTACATTTCTATTTTAAGTTGTCATTCATGTTTTTTTGACGTGATATAAATATATTGTGCCCGATTCTCAGCCCGAAATATAGCAATGAAATTGCTGTGCTATTTTATTTCCCCGCGTCCTATTGGAATTTGTGTTGAAAAAACAAAAATAACATAACATAACATATAATTTTAGATCCCGGAATCGACCTCGTTAGAATAACTGAAGCGGTCACGAAGCAATATGGTGGCGTTTAGAAGACGTGGATGGATAAATCCTATATCCTCTTAGACTATGAATTCACAAAGCTACGTATAAGCAAAAATATTTCTTTTTATAAAAAAAGTAGAATGAATTGAAATTCTACTTATTTAGCTTACAAAAATGAAATTTTATATTAATTAATAGAATATACAAAAAAAAAACTATTTGTTCTCAATACTTTGAGTTTGTTTCTTATGGTGTATTGTTAATTTGTTTAGTTCACTTTTCTAGTTGTTAATAATTGCAATTTATTTCAAATATTTGTCTGGCTTTATTTTTATATTATTTCCCATTACATATTCTGTTGTGCTTAATTTTTAAATTTTACTATAAAGTGAGAATATCGTTTTTACTTAATGTGATACATTTTTCATTTTATTTTTTAGTTTGTACTAGTTTCGAGAGTTCTCTTTTCGTCAGCTATTTACTCTATTCTAATTTTTGGTTCACGAATTTTGCTTTATATATTCGTAAATTTCGCTGTACGGCATCCTATCGTTCAATAATTGTGGGTTGTTCCTGTTTTGATAAATTTCTTACTCCCCTATTCTATAAAATTTTCGCTTTTTTTATTCTGTGTAGCATTTCTAAATTGCTGTCATATTTTGTGTAGTTGATCAGCTATGCAACACACAATTTTGGTTTCTGGATTCAAACTACTGCCCAATAGATTTTAATTTTTAATTTAAACCCTTATTTTAAATTAAATCATTAAATTTTCTTGTCTTGTTTTATTCTTTTCTCTCGAAAATAAAATTTAAACAAAAATCTACATCTCAAAAATGTCCTTAAACTTTTTTATTTTGATTTCAATTTTTTTCATTTCGGATTCACGGACAAAAATTTTATTACGCAGCTGCGACGTAAAAATTTTGACCGTGAATCCGAAATGAAAAAATTTGAAATGAAAATAAAAAAATTTACGGACATTTTTGAGATGTAGATTTTTGTTTAAAATTTATTTTCGAGAGAACAGAATAAAACAAGACAAGAAAATTTAATGATTTAATTTAAAATAAGGGTTTAAATTAAAAATTAAAATCTATTGCGCAGTAGTTTGAATCGAGAAACCAAAATTGTGTGTAGCATAGCTGGATGACTTAGATGTTTTGCGTATTTGGACTGTGTTATGGGTTTTCCCACATTTTTTACGTGTTAAGTCCAGTTTGTCCGATGTACAACGTCTTGCAATTGTTACATTTTAGTTTGTATATGCCTGTATTCATTATATAGAAAAGAAAGCAATATAATGAATGCAGGCATATACAAACTAAAACTAATGATTGCGAGGCGTTCTACATTGGACAAACTGGACGGAGTTTTTTTACACGATTAAAGAACACGTAAAAGATGTGGTTAAAACCTTAATACAGTACAAATACGCAGAACATCTAAGTCATCAACATTTACACAGGATATGACAGCAATTTAGTAATCCTAGACAAAATAAAAAAAGGCGAAACAATGGATAGAAGCCGTATACATACGTCGGATGGAAATCCGGGATTTTTACATCCGAGATTTTTTTTCAATTTTTTTCAACTCTATTGTATGAAAAGAGGCGTGTCTTTTGTATAATTTACGTGATGTAATTGGTTAAAACGATGGGATAGAAAAATCCCGGATTTTTATCCGACGTATGTATACGGCTAGAATGGAGTATACAATTTTTATGAACGCAGGAGCAAACCACAATTATTGAACGATAGGATGCCGTACAACGAAATTTACGAATATATGTATAAAGCAAAATTTGTGAACCAAAAATTAAAATAGAGTACATAGCTGACGAAGAGAGAACTCTCGAAACTAGTACATACTAAATAATAAAATAAAAAAATTATCACCCAAAGTAAAAACGATATTCTCACTTTATAGTAAAATATAAAAATTATTTTTATATTTTAGAAAGAAAAAAGCACGATTTATTGTTTTTCTGAAGCCCACTTGGACCTAGATTCTGATCAAGCGACAAAAGACAATTTTTTACGAATCTATCAAAATTTTAACTGCTACAAAATGACAATACAGTTGTTAGTTCTAAAAAGCGATGCTGACGAGACGACTTTTCCAAAATGCCATGACAATTTTTGTGACAAATAGGACAAAATTGTCACTTATTTAACATTCGGTAAGTTTAAATTTTCTTATAAAATTAGTTTGAATACAATTTTTAAATAATTTTCATATTGATCTATATATACGATTTTCAGTTTTATGAATGGAACTAACCATAAATAAAAAATTAATAAAATTGTTATAATTCCAAGTAATAGTTTTTCGTTTTTTTAAGTAATAGTTGTATGTTTAGAGAACAACGTTAGGAATTAAATACACATTAGCAATGTGTATTGTAATTACTAGAAACTGCTGTAAATGTCATATGTCATTTCATTAGAATCGGAAATTTTCTGTGACAATTTTTGTTTCTAATAAAAAAAGGCATGAAAAATGGTCATTTTATTAGAATCTATACCCCTGATTTATAATTTTTTGTACTAAATTTTTTTACTGAATTTTTAAAATGCCAAAAAAACGAATTCATAATTATGCTCACAAATTTATGAATAAAATAAAAGAGGACAATTTTAGTTTGATTGTTTCCTCTACACGTCCAGCTGTCAAATTTTTAATTTGGCCTTAAAAGAAAATGGTCTAACAAAATTATTCATTATTGATCGATTTAGTTATCATTTTATACCAAGTTCTTATGAAACATTATAAAATCTATTAAACAATATTTATGATCAATTTTTATGTGGAGGCCTCTTAGGTTTTATCCTAGACCTGGGACTTGGTACTGAGTGCCTTGAACGAATATTTATTTTAGAAAAAGTAATATTGCATCATATTCAGAAATCTGAAGTCTGATGATGATCATTTTTGATGAGTTTGCAACAATTCGTTTTTAATTTTTTCCTAGTAATTTAAAGTTCCTAATGTGTAATTGTGACTTACCGCAGTACATTGCTTATAGTACAAAGGGTTTCATTATTATACTTGGTGGCGACTTGGGATTTGTCAATAGTGCAACTATAACATTTTGCGACAATTCAATTTATACACGTTCTAAAAATTATAATATCTTATACTGCCTGCCTCAGAAGACTTTTCAAACAAATTTTTGTAATCATTAGTTCATGCATTGTTTAAATAGGTGTCACTAGTGTAAAAATATTCAACTATGCTCAAGTTCAAGTTATAAATAATGATATTGCCAAATTGATCGATTGATTTGATTGGACTGTAGAACCAAGTACTGGACAAGTGTCCCCGATAACGCTGCGCCTATTCCTACAGCCCGTTTACACATAACAATAGGAAGGATAGGATAGGTCTTTTTTTGGACGGAACGACCCAGTTTCAGACACCTAGCGATCGTACGGCACAATACAATTCTATTCTACTAGTGGAAGGATAAAGGCTTATTAGGTTTAATGGATAACGATGGTATTGGTTTTCATCAATTGCTTCTCTAAATCGGCAACCTGTGAAAAAAATATTATTATTTCACGTGCATCTAGAAATTTCCTGAAATATAATTCTACATTAACACTTTTCGGCTTCCGAAACAAAAATTGATTGATTGAATCGGCCCGGTTACAGACCCCTAAAATGATAGCACAATTCTAGTCTACAAAATCAATCAAAGAAATATTATTATTTCAGAAGCATCTGTAGATTTCCTGAAATTTCAATCCAAATTAATTTTTTTCAAAAATTATTTCAAATAAATTTAGCTTATTTCGCAAAAATTTCAAATGCTTTAGTAATTTGGTTACCAAAGAATATTCGATTAATTACCAAGTCTAATTATACTACATAGGACATATTTATGCTATGCGCAATGGAACTTTATCATTCCTCAACCACTATCACTATCAAACATGGTATGCCGAATTGCATTGGCACTCTAACATAATGCTCAATGGAACTAAGCTATCTTTCAACAAATGATGGTCAAATTCGGTGTGCGAAGCTGAATTTGGACGAAATTTTGAGATTTGGCTATAATAATATAATTCTCAAACTTAGTTTGTAGAGCGGGACTAGGATTCTAATAAACTAAGAACCAATCAACTGTTATTAGAATTTTAATAAATAATGATATTGCGAAATATACAAATATTCTTTTAGGATAAGTACACGAACTTTGGTAAAAAGTAATCAAAAAGCAATCTTGTAATTTCACTATTCAACTATGAGAAAATAATGAAAGTTTTAAGATTTGTAAAGGCCTCTGAGGCACACTACTGCATCAAATATATATAACCAGCGCTGGTTGCCTTACTTCGCTTCTCGTCATCTGTACATTTTATTGCAACACATCGAAAATAATGAAGGTACAATACCCCAGCCTAGCATATTACTTTTTTCATGAAATTAAAATATGTAAAACTAAAGTTACTAACTTATTGATGAATTCTAAATATCAGTGGCTCTATTCTGGTCATTTCCCAGGAATATTAAATTGGAGAAAGAATTTACATATAACTTCTATTTAATTTATTTTTTTCTGGCATACTAAGGTAAAAAGTTAGTGGTAATTTCGATCAGTATAAGATTTTACTTTGTGATTTTAAAATTTAGGATTAAATAGATTAAAATTCTATATAACCTCTAAATTTCTCTGATATTCCAAGTGACCCCACACTTTACTTTTTATTATTTCCTATCTAAAGGAATGAGGTAACATTTCTATTCGTGGTGTTTTTAATAAATATTACGATTTCAGGGGAGAAGGCTAGCATTAACAGGGAAGTGTGAAACTATGGCGACATACTTTAAAACTTCAAACCCTGTGATCGTTATGTAGTTTTTAAAATAAAATTTAATTAATTTAATGAAATTATAAGTTTAGTTTATTTATTTATTTATATGTTTTTTTTATTAAAATTGTAAAAAATTGTTTGTTTTTTTTCGTTTTGAGAAGGCATTAGAATATATTAGTTTTATATATTTTTTGTTTAATGATAGTCTTTTAAGAATATGTTTATGTATGTATACTCGTATATAATTAAGTTACAGATTAAATGAATTTATATTATTTATATATATAATTAGATTATATGTATCTTTATACATACAAATATATATGTATATAGATATATTTTACATTTATATATTAAATTTGATTGACATTTTAGTATATGTATATATCTTATAATTTAAGATTCATCCCAACAATAATTGGAATAATTTTATAGGTTAGGTAGAAAAACGTAGTATATTTAGTATATTATATGTATGTATTACAATAATTGTTGTTAGGCCAAAACTATAAGCAAGGTAGATATATTCAAGAGCTTATTGCCTTATACTGCTAGACGAGCTTTTTGTTTTTTCACAAACTCAATCGCCTGCTTGTCATTAAGTCGAGATTCCAATATTTGTAGAATAGGATGGCCTACGAAAGAATAATTAAATAAATAATTTTTGATTGAATTTCACTTTTGTTCTCAATTTAGCTTACTTTTATCGTGTTGCTGCATTAACGGTAGATCAACATGCTTCAGACCATGGAAATTTTCAATACTGGTACTATAATCTGCAACACCGGGAACATTACACAATGCTAAAAATGCTTCTCCGGCAAAATCATTGGCAGTTAACACATCGTGGTCCATGACGGTAAACGCAATCATAGCGCCTTCAATTAAACACTGTTCTAATGTTATAGAAAATTCGAAGCACTCATCAAAAACTGGGTTTAGTGTTTTTTTATGGACGTTTGTCTGTTGTTCAGCACAGTGGGAGAATATGCGCCGCGGTAATAGTTCAACAATAACAAATGGATCACTGAATCCATTTGGATCAAGTGGTATAATATCACGTGCATGTAGTACTTCAACACAAAGTGAATCATGATTGAAATATGTTCGTATCGCCAAGCTTCCATATGGGCCTGAAGAGTTTGTAATCATTTGATCCTGTAATCGCTGAATATAAAATAGATCGATTAAGCGTTCCGTATCTGTTTTGTGGTATTGTAATCGTTGTTCGACTCGCCAATAAGCATCACAATGTAAATTTTCCATTGGCAATCCAAGTCCCTCTGCATGAAAGAAATCACCCAACTGTAAGAGAGCTTCGTATAATCGATCGTGAAAAACTGTCGGCCTATCTCCATCTGCCCCCGTATCCATTTGATGTGATAACTCATTTAAAACGGTATTCCAAATCATTGTTAATGAGCGATTAAAATTTTTTGTGAGCAGAGCACTATTTAATGTTGATAAATGGACATCTAAATATTCTAGTAAAGGAACGATCGCTTGATTTGTAGGTAATGAATCTGGTGACCATGCCAAATGAAAAACAGCTTTTTGAAGTGGGGCTTGCATTAAGGGCCCTAATCTACCTAGTACACGTTCAGCACGTGCTTCCATTTGAGATAAACTCGATTCAAGCAATGCTTCGGCACTATCATTTAAATTTTGGCCATCCGGACGAAACTCTGCTAATGATCGACGGACATACTCTAAATTATTTACAGTAATACACATATCATCTGATGTGCGAAATGGACCACTCTGTTCGTAATAACCTTTATCCGCTAACGCTTGATGTATCAGATCACCGTAATGCATTGCTGCGGAACACGCTGCGTCAATTAATTGGGCCTCAAATTGGCCTCCCGAATTTGGCTCGGGCCATGCTAAAAGTCGCCAAAATTCTCGTAGTTGATAAAAGCAGGATGCTGTATCTACCGACGATGTACTGTGTCGAACGATTCGTTCACCTTCACATAAACGATCGAGTGCTATAGCAGCCCGAATACGTTGTAATGCTTTTGCCTTACTCACAGATAGCCAACGTCTAATAGCTGGTTCAAACCATTCATGAAAATTTTGCAGTGATAGTGGTTTTTCTGGTGGCTGCGGTGTGACGGATAAATGTTGTTTCAATGCTGCGAATTCTTGCAAAGTTAAGTATAATTCAAATGCTTGTGTATCTGCGGGTTCTTTATCATCTTCCATTACCGTCCAATGACTTAAAGATGTAACTAGTATTTGACTTGTCTCCATTCTTGAAGTTACTTCCTCTGCAAGCTGGAATTATATATAATAAAACAAAACAAATAATTACACCGGCTGAATAGAAAAAAATATTAATTAGTTATTACCAAACCATCGAACTGTTTGTAAATGATGCTGAAATATTGAATGCCATTTGTTGAGTCAAATAACGAGTGATAGTAGGTTAGTCCTAGTTGTAAATCCGCAATTAATACTGTTGTAAATTGAACCATTGGAATAGGACTTCTTTGTGCTTCACGTAAAGCTTGCTGTGCCCATTGTACTGAACCTTTTCTCAGTGCACCCACGATTTCACCTCTGACACCTTTATTAAACGGGCACACTTGGCGGAATGCTTTCATTGAACCTAATAATCCTAAACATCGTAATAAAAATTCTAATCGGACTAACGATGGCGGATGTAAAGCTGGAAATTGATCACGGTGCCGTCGAATTTGATTTAATGATTTTTCAATAAATACTGTCATCGATTCAGCTAGCCATTGTTCTAAGTCTCTAGATAAATGCCCTTGATTCGGCTGGCCCCAAAGTTTGTCAATTTCAAGTAAGAGCTTGTGTACATATTTCGGATCAATTGGCATTGTGCGGTTTAGCTTGGCGGCTGCAACGTACTTTGCCAAAGCACTTTGTAAATCGGTAACATCTCCTTGAACAGCCATTTGATGAATTGTTGTTAATGCTGGACCTGGTAGTTCTCCATTCCAGGTCCATTTCGGTGGTTCATAATTATTTAATTCATGTTTCATGAATGCCATATGTAAACGTTCCAGCTTTTTCACTTCAATCGTATTATCTTCTTCGGAAGTACCACGATCTTCTCGAGTCGACAACCACATTTTAAGTCTTATTCTCCCTTGTACGGTGCTTCTTTGACTTCTTGCTTCTAATTTAAACCATCCTTCGAGTCCGGTCGATGGAATATCGGCCAATGGGATATTAACACACCCGAGAAAATCGTCTTGTGAACCTTGTCGTGCTGACTGACAAACCTGTTTAAAAAATCTACCTAATCCTCGAACACCGCGTACCTCATTCAATCTGGAAACAGCATCTAAAACACAGCTCTCATCATCATGGTCCCAGATATCTAAATGAAATGTATCCGTGTTTATGTCATCAATATCGAATTTAAATTTTTCATTCCATTTGGGACAAAGTGTATGTGGTTTTATTGATGTAGCACGTATAAATTTCGCTGGTACAGGTCCACCAATTGAATCTCTTTGTTCACGACGTGCACCATCTTTGCGTTTAAAACTTAATCGGAATGAATGATGTTTTCGTAGTTTGTCATGTTGCGGCGAATCTAAATTATTGTCAAATTGTGGTGTTGTTTCTGTTTGTGATTGTGCCCTTGGTGTTAATGGTGGTGGTTGTGGTGATATAGGTGGTCCTGCCGGTTGTATACCGAGCATACAATATGGATCACTGAATCCTATATGAAAAGAAGGAAAACAAAATCAAATTAAAGCACAACAACATGACATTAAGGTGAACATAATTATGTTCCAGAAATTAGTTTCGACAAACAAACATTTGGCGTCTTGTGAAATACCACAAAAAAAAAACATTACGTAGAATTTTCCGACTAAATGAATACCAATTTGTAAACAAATTAGTTTGGAAAACAACAGAACATTTTTCCACCTGTCTGTCCATCATTTATTCGTCTGTTTTTTTTTCATTTTTAGGTGTTTGTTCAAGAACAGTTTTACCACGAATTCCATCAGCAAAATGTAAACAAACAAAAAATAATTCGAAAAAAAATGTAACTACCACCTTTATACCTAGAACAGCTTAAAATAATACAATTACTACATAATTATTTATTTTATTATATTTATTTATTACAACTGATTTACAAATCATCTAGTAATATATCTTGCATAATTGAAATTCTCGTTTGGACGGTTGTAGCCCTTTGGCTAGTCCCCTTTAAAGTTTTAAGGTATAAACAGAACCAGAGATACAGCGACAACAGTGCAAATTTAAGTATCCTTAGTGTTTTACATGTTAAATTAAACAGCCACGCTTTTCCGTTAGGCAGGATGCGAAAGGGATTTTTCATCATTATATTACGATCTGTGGCGAAAATGAACACAACTATGACCCCCTGTCGGACTGCAGAACTGATGGGCCGAACCATCGTTCATGCCAGTATACTATAGGCATGGTGCTATGCAATATGTAGATGGTTCTATGAAAATCGGACCTATAGCCCTACGTCCTCGAATTGGCTAGAAAACGGCGAAAAAGAAGGACGTTAAAAGTGAATTGCGAATGAGTTGGGAGTGCCTAGGCCCCAGAACAGATTAAAGATAAAGATTAAAAAAAAAATCAAATTTTCTATAGTTTTCTGGCAATATGTTATTCCCAATACTTCTGAACAGTTCTCTATAATGACAGTGCCGCTTTTTTACAATTTTTCGATAAGCACTTTACCGATAAGCATTACAGTTGGACAATTAGAATTTCTCGATGACTCGGCAACACGTCACCAGGTAATTGCGGATTATCGATCGTCTAATTGTGTAATATTTGATAACAACCAGAATCTACTTAAATATAAGTCCTACGCACACTCTCATTGACAGAACCTATTTAAAAAAAACTAACATAGAGTGTATTGGTTACACTACCAATGCATCGAGAATTACCAATACACCTTTAGTTAGTTATTGTTTATTTCATATCTGTGGAGTTAGCAGGACTTTTATTTGAGTAGATTTTAATACACAAAAGTAAATGGCGCAAAAATGAGCAACTGTCGGTTAATTATCAAAATAACATTATGATGTAGTAAATAACGGTAATGTATTTAATTAAGGAAGTTTTTATAAAATCAATCAAACTATTTAATTTGTATAGATCAACAAAATTGTGAGTGATAGGTTTATATTAGGTAGATTTTTGAAAGTCTTTTAGATTATAAATTTACAACAATAAAATTAAAATTTTATAGTCTTAAATAAATGTACTTTTTATGTGCAAAAACCTCAAAATATTCTCGTCCTACCGAAAACGAGACTGTTTAGGTAATTGTCAGAGGTAAGTGTCAACTCGCATTTTTGTCATTTTTCCTAGCTTTTAGCTAAAATAAGCTCAAAGAAGGCGCCTTGTTTTGTGAAAAATCCGGCTCAAAATTAATAAATAACATTTAATGCATGTGAGGTATACCTTTTCTGGCCTGTCATAACAATTGTGTGGGTGAAAATCGTGTACGAAAGAGAGTCATGTCAAAAATTAATTTTTCTATGGATTTTTGACCAACATACACATTTGTCCATACAACTTAGATTGTTTTAAATAAGACTATAACTATATAATAATAATAAAATAATTAATATGTTATGAAATTATTATGCTTTTCAAAAATAGTTCCGATTTAACTAAGATTCGTTAAAATCCGGAAGACATTCCAATCTGTCATCTTTTATATACACATTTGTGCGTGGACTTATATTGAACGAAGATTTTTTTTTCTAGCCGAAAAAGGGATATTTCAGTCAATAGCTTAGAAATTCAGCAGGGACGAGAGAATATTTTTCAAATGCATTAGATTCTAAATTTTATCAGGATCAGTTTGATAAGAGTACTTTAATTTCCTATTGGATCAATTTCAGATTTGTGAAATAAAGTTTACTGTTACCGAAACACCAGCGATGATAACTACCCCAAATTTTTATAAAGAAGAATCGTCATGTGAGATAATGTTTTTATTAACTACTCAAACGCACTCAAAGCACTGAGGACAATGGTTATCTCATAGCTCACACCAACAAACGCAGAGGTGTTGAACTGGAGTGGAAGACAATACCCTGGTAGCTTAACAGAATACAGAACGAACATTTGTTGAAACTGGTTTGTTTGTAATTGACAGAACGCCTCTACCCTGCACAATGATTCATGTATATATTATTTATAAACCCACATAAAAAATCAGCAGATAATATTCGCACACAAAAGGTGTAAGTTGGTCACATTATAGAGTACAATGTTGTTATCAATCACACATGATTAATGGGTCCTATACGGAACGGCACATTTTACAACAGGATACCCCAAAACAGGACATCACATTACTTAGTACACTAAAGGACATGGTGCGGAACAGGACCGCTTAAATGATTCGAAAAATATTTACCATCCCAATTTTGTTGCTGTAAAGTATTTATCATGTTCGTAAGTTTCCATATTAGATTAAGGACTAAATGCTTCGGCTTACATTTCTAATGGATGTGTGTTTGGCGATGCGCAATTTTCTTTTTATTTAACACAGGAAAACTATAATGGGGGATGCCTATGGAGTTAAATTTTATAGTACGTACTATTTGGTTGAACCTCATTTTGAATTTCGTTTTATGTGGCTAATTTCACTGTGAAATCAGATATTTTAAACTTTTATATAATAAAATTTTTGAAATCGGTATAGTGAAGTTGATCAATTTTTTTGATGTGTAAACATCTTTACGCGCGCCTACCAAAATTTTTTGTATTAGAGTAAACTTGTAAATGAAACGAACGGAAATGACGTATACCTACTTCGTTTGAAAAAAAAGCAAGAAACTCAACAAAAAAATTTTTTACTATACATGGCATGCTTTTATGTATATGTATAATAGTAGGAAAAATGAAAAAATTAATTTAATGAATGAAATAGAAACCATCGACATTTCCATCGATCAGAAAAATCAAAAAAAAAATTACGATATGAAATACGAATTACGATTACGAAATTGCATACTCATACGATTAAAAACACAGTCAACAACTGCTGTATATTGCTTTATCACGAGTGACGAGTCTCTATAGGCGCTGTTCATCACGTCGGCTATCAATGATCATGTCTTCTACAGAATGGGGTTATAATGACATCTCGTTTTTAACATTGAACTGCCAGAGTCTCAGGTCACAGTCACGCAGGTATGCTCAATTCATTTGGTTTTCGAGACCTGGCTGCGCAATGACGAACTTGTTAATATTCCTACGTTTGAATGGTGTTTTCAGTTCAATAGAGATGGTCAGTGGGCTGCCGGTGTAGCAATTCCGTCAAAAGATCCATAAAATGTGCATAGTGGACACAAATAATTTACCGTACTTTTTCAAAACCAATATTGACGTAACAAATGGACTGGCGAATGGAACTATGGGCTGTTTAATGTATATCGATTGCATAGGCATCCTAACCAGGACAACGAAAACGATGAAAACGTCGACAGTAAAAAATGTCAAGCGACTCTGGATGGATTTCGGTTCAAATTCACAAGTTGGCAAGAAGGTCAGGTGGCTTGAAGCTGGATGGGCGCAGAAAACGAATATCGACCGATGTTTGGTGCCTATTTCTAGAAAAAGCTCAACTATTAATCGAAACAACAAGCATAAACAACAATTAATGTAAAGCGTCGTACCTTCATGTGCCACCACAATTCATGCATCACAGGGTGGTCACCTATAACGAGATAGTCAGTATATACTCTTACGATAAAAGACACAGTTAATAAATTGTGTATATTGCTTTAGCACGAGCAACGAGTCTCGAAGGACTGTTCATCACGTCGGCTATCGATGATCATGTCGTCTGCCATGGACGTAAAAATGGGACCTCAATGGGTCTTCTTCAAAATTAGCTATTGCGCCGCACCACAAATCCGCTTTATCCGTTGTAATGGCGAATTTTGTACGAGATAATAATGACGTCTGGTTTTTAACATTGAACTGTCAGAGTCTTAGGTCATACACATCACCTCGACCTAACTGACACAGTCACGCAAGGATGCTCAATTTTCTTGCTTTTCCAGATCTGCGTTCAGTTGAAGAGAGACGGTGAGTGAGCTGCCGGAGTAACAATATATAAAAATTCAAATAGAATACTCATACCATACAGTCACCTTGCATAAAGAAATCATCGTTGGAAAAACAACTGGTATGAGCGTAACAACACAACTCATTGATGATATATGTACGGCTGAACTTCAGCTTCTCAATGGGAATAAGATGCTTTCTGTAGTTGTATTAACCTCGCCGAATAAATTTTTCGAAGACATAATGAAGTTCATACATTTCGTCCTAGCCCCATATCCTAAAGAATTTCAAAAATTCTCCAAGGAGACTATCATCTTTTGCCGGTGATTATGAGCGGGGATTTCAATATTAATGTTGCTGTTCCTCAAGCTGAACCACTTATAAACTTCCTGCGAGACGAATTCGATTTGCACATGAACTCAGATCGAAATATATTTACTACTAGATATGGGACGACCATATTGTACAGTTTTTCAATGAAAATTTTTAAAGTTAGAGTCGACAGTATATAATATATCTTATTTTAGCTACCAAAATCCAATTGCGTCGATTATACCGAAAGAGTAATAGACCAATTTAACGAAAATAAACAAATGAAAAACTCTGGTTAGTAAAATTGCATTCCTTCTTCCTTCAAAGTAAACTGTACCCACGTACTATACACACGCCATGTTTACACATCTCCTTGAGAGTACTAATGAACTCACTCATTTTTTTTTTTTTTATTTGTTTTAATTATAAATTTTTTTTTTCATTTAAATCAGATGTTTGTTTTAAGAGCTATAACCTCAACATTTAAATTATCATTTATTAGTTTAATAGTAGTTTAATACACCTGACGATTTTCCGAAATTTATGTTTTTGCATCCCCCATTATAATAATTTAGTTTTTCTCGAATGACTGAAATTTAATTCAATTTATAAAAATGCTTATGGTACTGAGAGTTGCAAAATTATTTACTAGTCCTAATTCTCACAAGACGAGCGTACATAGCAATTTCTATCGGGTATAAAACACCTTCAATTTTTTAGTTGTTCTAACGAATGTTCAAACAAATTGAAATTTTTTATGGTGGTGTTTATAAAGAAAGCAAGAGAAGAAATATTACAGTTTTGTGGTTATCAGTTCAATATATTTATCACTAATCATACACTCAAAAACCCGTGGCGAGCTGCAGCTAGGGGGGGGGGGGGGGGGTCACAGGTGGTGGATTGTGAACGGCCTATGGATAGGTAGGTTAGCGGTGAATTAAATAAGCCGTCCCCAACCGCAGCTCTGCTGGAAGGAGAGTCTCAGAGAACGAGGGAGTGGTTAACCTCTGTTCACTAAATTCTGAGTGCCTATGATACCCAGTAGGGAAAGGCGAACTGATGGCGCCATAAAACCATCGACCACAACCACGGTGAACTGAGCGTCACGTCTCCCTGCGCTCTCGAGCCTCCAGGTAGTGAGTAGGTGAGTAGGGAACCCTATAAACGGTAATCCCCTGAATGAAATGGGTCCCATTTGTTTGGGATATCCATATAGATGGGTGAATGAGTGGGTGGATGTTGGACGGGGCGGGGGAGTGGGGGTGGGGTACTCGGTGAGCCAATGGGCTGGATTAAGGTGTTACGCGACCCGTGCTAATGATCGACTAGACTGGGGGCCCATTTAACAAAGCCCAGTCGTGAACGGAGCCCCCTGGATACCTGGCGACCTCCAATTGTATTTAGCATTGCCTGCGTATACGGATCTCTGCGCAGGTGGACGTATTTCTCCGATACTCGTGGGAATAAATGAAAGTTTTTTAAAAAAATAATAAAAACAAGGGGACCGGTACAAACCAAAAACCGGAAAGTACTATAGAGGCGAGTAACTCTAACCAGAAAGGTGGGGCTTCCTCATCTGAGGCAGGGGTAAGCAACATCATGGCATCGAAGCCAGGTGAAAGCGGAACCGCCAAACAGAAGAGCGGGGGACCGAAAAAGATCGCCCCAGCAAAGCGACGGTACAGAGAGAGACGGTCGGCGTTTAGAATTCTGGAGAAGCTGGCTGCGACCCATGAAGGGCAGCTTACAGTTGCGCAGAAGGAATCTGTAGCATGGGCTAAGAAAACTGTCGGCTGCAATAGCTCGGAGAGGGCCCTTGTGTCTAAAAGACAGAGGTCCCAGGATGAGCTTGAAGCAGAAGGCAGTAAGCGGCCCAAAGTGCAAGCAGACATGACGTCGGGTGCTCCTAAGGAGCAAAAACTGAAATTATTCAGTGAAATCCTGAAGGAGCACGTGCTGGTGCTAGCCGTCATTGACAAAGGTCAGGAAGATGGGAGCATCACATCGGAAAAGTGGAGGGTAGTGTATAATGCACAGACGTTAGTTCACTTCCTATGCTCGTGTCCAGCACTATCATACAAAAGACGTAAGTACTTGGGTGTGTACAACATGGACAGCCTTTCTGAACTCGCGGACTTTGGGGTGCGAGATATTTTACGCTACATCAGTAGCTCTGGTTGGTTTCCGCGGGAGTAAGGGGAGATTGGATCCTGTGGTATCACAATGGGCCATTATTGGCCTAAGTGTGCGATAGCAGCCACTCTAACCTAACCTAACCTAACCTAACCTACACTCAAAAAAAAAAATTACACATTTTTTGTATTTATACAGCCCACAAAATAATTTGTAAATTTGACATAAACTCTAAACTTTATAAAAATAAATTCCTGGGATTGTAAAGTATTTTTGTAATAATTACATTTTTTTTATAATTTAACAACGTCCCTTTCAATTTTATTGTTAATACTTTGTATATTTGACGAATTTTTTATTAAATTTACAAATTTTATTGTATTTTTTCAATATTTTCAATTTTATCAAAATTTTGTTGCATTTATTAAAATAAATTTGTTATTTTTACAATTTATTTTTATAATGTTTACAGTTTTTGTCAAATTTACAAATTATTTTGTGGGCTGTATATTTACAAAAATTTTGTAATTTTTTTTTGAGTATACATAGTAAATTTCTGGAATTCATTGAATACTCAGTAAATTGTATCAAAAATTAAAAACACAATACCACATCCAAACATAACAATAAAATATCACAAATGGCATATTCTACAAATGATGAAGTGATGACTCACGTCAGTTGTTTCTTCTTGGAAACCTACAGAATATGAAACGCACCAAGTAGCAGCAATGAGCAGCATACTTAAATATTGGTTTATTACGCTTGTGTAATGATTCAAAAACTTAGTTTGTGTAGAAATATAGGCATTTCCAATAAAATAAATTAACAATTTTTATAATTTTAACAGAAACATTTATAATTCAAAGAACATTCAAAGAATTTTTGGTCGGCAAGAAAGTAATATTACTAATAAAATGAATGAATGAAATTATTATTTATATGAACAGGAACTATTATTTACATAAACGAGGATGCGGGAACCAATCAACAGCAATTACCACACAATAATAAATTGAACGATGAGCTTCGTCTATCAATAAGGCCGACTTTATTTATCAACATAATTTCCTTCAAGAGTGATACATTCATCCCAACGCTTTTCTAACATTTTGATGCCTATTTTGTAGAACAATTTATCTTTGGCCTCAAAATAGGCCTTTGTTTCGGCTATGACTTCAGCATTTGACACAAATCTCTCTCTGGAGCATTTTTTAGGGTCTACAGGTAGTAGTTGCTGGGCACCACATCCGGAGAATACGGTGGATGGGGAAGCAATTTTCAGCAGAGTCAACAACTTGTGACACGGTGCGTTGTCTTGGTGAAAGAGCACTTTATTCTTTTGTATTTGAGATGCAGTCGAACGAAGATAGTAGACGAATAGAATACCTTGCGTATACCTTAATACAGAGGCCAAAACCTTCCTGACCGACATTTGTATATTTGATCGCTTCGGATGCATTTCACCGGCTGCTGCACACTCAGCTTATTGACGATTTGATTCCGAAGTGGTGGATCTATATTTCATCCATTGTCACATACTGATGCAAAAATCTTATTTATTACCTAGAATACAGAGTTGAATATCGATGACCCGGCACGTCTTCCAAACTTTCGACTAATTTCCTAATGTATTACCAGGGTATAATGATTGCGAAAGTAAAATCTAACGTCAGTTGAATGAATAACGCCATTAATTATAGTTCTTGGAATATCCATAAATTCTCTCTATTCGATAGCTTGTACCACTTCCAAGCGCATAATCAAAATGACATTAATCCCAAAGCTTAAAAATCTTCCAGTTTCTCTTAAGTTGTTGAAAATAGATGTTTTCGTTTCCGCATTTGTCTTATGCCCAAATTTTAGATATAATTGGGTTTGAACTTTTTGGAATGTAGGTTGTTTTGCATAATCGCTGGAATTGTAAATACCAAGGCTTAAAAATAAAATATAAATTTACTTTTCTACGCATAATTTAATGTTTGAAATATCATTATCAAACTTTCAAATTATCGTTATTAACTGGAAATAATCTCGATACCACAGTAGTATATATGAGAGTGTAATGCATTTTGGACCAGAAAATTTGCAGATATCGTTTGTATTTTTGTATTTCTTATGTGCAGTTTAATTTTTAGCTACTTTGGCGACCGCTTTTAGCAATTTTGAAATTTTGTAATACTCGTAAAGATGATGAGCAACTTTTGAGGCAGTGTCATACTCGAATATATGGTAGGAAATCGAAAAGTACTGCTACTTGCGACATACTCTCTTTCGCCCAATCTTATTATAATAAGACTTAATTATACATACTCGTACATGTAGGTGTATCAGTATCAGTAAGTTTCGAAAAAAAACTTTTTCAACTGTGGTGGACACGAGTAAACTAAGTATTTTATTTAGTTATTTTGACGTACTCTACGAAAACACTGTAATATGTACATATTTTTAGTTTTTAGAATTATTTTTCCCAAAAACTAATTAAACTAAAAACAAGTTACAAAAAATTGGTTTTCATTCATTTTTATTTCTATTGTGTTCCGAAAAGGTAGCAAAACAACAAACTTTTTTTTATTTTATGAACGAAGCTTTATTGTTTGCTCACAATTTATTAGTTTTCAATTATATTTCCTTTCTTTTGGAAAAAATGGAATAACAGTAAATTTATTTATACTGTTGTTGGTTTTATATCAATAAATTGAGATGATAAAGTTTTAAATTATTTTTTTATTCGAGAGTGAACAACTTTTCGTTTGTCATTTGTCATTTTTATTGTGAAACTTTGTCATGTTATGTTATAATTAGGCATTATTATTCATATACGAGTAAAATTTGTATGTAAGTATATATATGTATGTGTTTTCTTCAAACTCTCACATTTGATAAATTCATGTAATTTGTTGTATAAGGCTGGAAAACGCAAACAATTTTTACTGCTACGTTTACAGTTTACCCAAATAAAACCATTAAAATTTTTGTTGATTTAGCTGAATCGGGCCTGTTCCTATTGAACTTCTTGGATGTCTTTTATTTGGCTCAAGCAATCTCGAATACATTTTATTCAACAAGAAAAATTATACGATTTTGGTGGGGGAATAGGCGAATATATTTACACTTGTCAGCAAATAAATTGAGTCACCACTGTAGCGTTGTTCTGTCTCATCTATGCTATTTAGAAGTAACTTGTTAGTAAAAAAACTAAACTGCAGGTAGGATCTCCGTGAGCCATAGTTAATTTAGAACCTATATCGCAGATTTGTGTGATGTCAAATTCTTCACTCTGCGTCGCGAAACCGTTTCTTTGAAGCAGTCGTTGCGTTCTGTTGTTGTTAGAGGCTTGCCTGTTTCTGGTCGCCATACAAACTGACATAGGGTCCAATCTCCTGATACCTAGGATACGCTCGTTGTTCTTCACTTTGTCCACAACCTGTTTCATCCAAAGTGTGCCGATTTTTCTCTAATATTTCTTTAATTTATTATTTTGCTGATCACGTATTAAACTCTAAATAAGAAATTATTAATCAAATGGTGCAAAATATTGTTTAATTTAAGATATATTTAAGATATTGATTCCCTTGTTTTCGAATGCTAACCAGTGCTGGCTTTACTACTAACATTAACTTACTAAAACATTTTAATGATTATTTAACGAGTTTTTAGGTCGTATGACCTTCTCTATCGTACAGGAGATTAATTACTTTCAAACACAGATAACAGTGGTGGCTCAATTTATTTGCTCTCAAGTGTATTAAAATAGTCCAGAAAACGATGCTTTTCATGATATTTTGCTGGTCGAACTAGTTTGACAATTCTATAGCTGCACAATTTTCAAATTCAATTGTCATAATTTTAAAATCGTGGTATAGGTTGTTCATAAAAAAAAAGAAGTTTCAAAAGCACATTCTGTAGAGAAATTAACCTATAGGGTGTTGTACTCAATGCCAGACTAAAATGAACTTACCGACGACGGAAAACTAAAATAAGTTTTTTCTATGTATACTAAAAAAACTAAACACTAATTGTTTCAAGAAAGTATTCTGAAGTTGCCCTTAGATTGATGACTGGACCAGAAATTTTTTTTACTTAGGTCTGTACATAATCGAAATTATTTACTTATCTAATCGAATTAATTTCGAAGAGCAATCTAGAGCTTATGCAAATGTAGACAAACGTTGGTTTATGTAAGAGTAAACAAACACACATTTTTCTGTAATGGAGTAAATTTATTTGGCCCCACCAAACCTAACCGATATTCTCCGTGTTACAATGGTACAAACAAATCAACCTAAAATTTAAAACAGGTAAGGCTTACACAGAGAAAATCAAATGTTTTTCCGCGGTTAGTAAGCAAAAATTTACAATATGCAACCGGCGTTTCGAGATTTATTATACCAAACAAAGTTCAATGATGATTTAAAATACTTTTGAGTTTAAATTAAAACGTGAGTATAATGGTGATCCGAATTATAAAAACTGGAGATCTGCAAGTTATATCAAACATAATCGCTTAATTTTTACGATCAGTCTACAAGCAAGTAGACAAAGATAAATACACGAAAGCAAGTGATGGGACCAACCATATATATAAACTCCGCAAATTGCAGCAGAAGATATACATCACAATTTAGAAACGTTTGGAAATGAATGCGGTTCGGATGGTATGCCATTTCTAAGTGACTTCAACGATTTTGTAATTAAATTGTAATTGCCGAAAAGCAATCATTTTTTTTTCCAGAAATAGAAAATAACAATATGACCCGCAATTTGCTTTTCCATCGTACCAAATATAATTAAAATGTTGGTTGCCCCGTCCTGCGCACAGCTCTATTAAATGTCCGTGTTATGGATTCGACAAAGCATCTCATATTTATGGATAGTAGGGTAAAAACGACTGTTTTTCTCTTTTCTCATTCTCATTTTTTATATTTTTACTTATCTTTTTATGGCCCGTTCCACACTGACTTCTTTTGAAGTCGCTTCTTTTTCTCCTCTTTCACCGTTTACCTATAAAACCGGTTTAAATTGCGACTCATTTTTCAACAAATTTTTTTCGGTGAAGTAGCTTTAACATAAATAGAAATAAAATAAAAAAAATTTAAGGCCATTTTTGAGATGTAAATTTTATTTTCGATTTATTTTCAACGTTGTTGAGTGTCAACTTGTATTTTTTTAATGAATTAAAATAATTTTTAATGGTAGAATGGAACGTATTATATTTATTTAATTTATTACTTGTATAAAATGTCTTAATTTTTGTAATCATTTACATTGTGGTACTTTTTAAAACAATATCCAAAGTGCAGAACAAGATGTCTTTCGCATGTTTCGCAAAAGTAAACAGTTGCCTTTCTTCCATATAATCGTTATGTTTATTTTCCGGATATGGTACTAGCTATTACTTACAGTGTTACTATTGTACGCACCTCTTTGGTAAAATCCCTGTACTGAATACACATATGTATAAATATTTTTTTCGTTTTTAGTCTGGCTCATTTCATAAAATTTTAGTTATTCCATCATCTCACATAAATCATAAATTAGTCGTTCATTTTATTTAATCGAAATTTACATACATAATTTTGTATACGAGCCGGGCAAGGGTTCAACAAAAACAAAACAAACTGCCTACAATTTGTTACAGTTTTTAGTGTTACCGTCTATAAACTGATATGCGAGTTTAGACTAAATTAGTATTGTCACTTCCAGAGTGACATACGAGTAGTAGAGTAAATCTATATTGTCACTTCTAGCGTGACATACGAGTGCAAAAGGTTAATATAAAATAAGGTTTTAAATTAGCAATAAAAAATCTATTACGACTTAGTTTGAAACAAAAAGTAACTTCAAAAATAATCGCGTGTGGAACGGGCTTATAACTGTATTATTATTAGTTTTTTGTTCTTTTTTACGTATTATTGTTCATTATTCAAAATTAAGTGGAAATGTAAACTAATATTAAAAATAAAATAAAAATAACCTAAAAATATAAAAAGAAATTATTAAAATTTTTGTGTCATAAACATTGGCCAATCGAGCCCGGCATAATTCTCGTAATACATTTCTGATTATTTAAGGTATGTCATAAACAGTCCGTAATGATCGTTTATGAAAGGAAACGCTTGCACTTATCCGAGGTTTTGGTAGACAATTTTGTAAATCCGAAGTGATTATCTTAGAATTTCTGAATTTTCCTTGCAATTTTCTTTGTTCTTTGCGGTGTAGCTAAACCAGCCAAAGCATGATACTCGTCTTGCTGCTTTAATAATTCATCTTTGTTTTCTGTTTCTAGTTTAATTTTTTGATGAATATTTTCACAATAATTACAAGCAACTAGGCTTGGTTGTTTACATTTTAAAATAAGAGTCTTAAAAATTTCGGAGTACTTTAAAATGCAAGCGTGATTAGTGCATTCCTTAGAATACAATTGACAAATAGCGTTTGCTACTATGCCGATGTGAATAGTAGGCAGTGTACGCTGGGAAACTGTAGATATATGTTTGTAAACTCCATCCGTTTTCTTTTGGAAGCGTTTTATGAAATTTACACCCATATTCTCCACCTTCTTGGTTACTAGATCATTAATCAAAACTTACAAAATAATTATTCAATAAAGTCGTTCTGGCTGTTTTTTAAACCTTAGTATGCTGCTTTATAAATATTTACTATCGACTGCTATCACTTCAAATGACAATTTCTATCACTTGAAATTTTGACGTGACAAATAAATAAAAAAAAATTCAACTAATACAGCCAACTAAGATTTTAAAAATTTTCATTTAGAGTTTTCCACCAAATTATTTAGTAAATTTTGATTTTAAAATCTAGTAACCAGGAAGATTCATAGTCACATCGCATGAAGTGATACGTCTAAGGGAATTGAGTATTTAATTGCTGTTCCACGCCTATCTTTTACGGTATAGAGTTCCAGGGCATTTGTATAATTTGCCACAAGCTATATCATAAATTCATTTATTCGTTTCCCCAAATGTATCTAATAAGCATTTTCTGCGCACTTCTAATTGGCTACAGCAATTTTGTAAAAGAAAATTTGCTGAATTTCGGCGAGGTATTTTGCAAATGGTTTTTCGGCAATTTATTGTCTCGAGTTCGATTAAACCGCATAAATAAACCGATCTCATATCATATTTTCCTAAAATAAAAGTTTTATTTTAATAGTAGTGTATAGGCAGAGACAACCTAACAGAGATACTTCATCCTATGTAAACGCAAAAGTTTAAACTGCGTGTTCATTTTCTGTAGATAGCCGCATACAGATCAACCGCATCAGAAATATATTTTGTTTTCATTTTTTAGTTCAAATGAAAAATTTAATTTGATTGTCACTGCATATTTAACTGGCCTCTTTTTAACGCTTAGAAAGCTTACCTAGTTTCCAGTACTCATTAACAATTCTCTTCGTATTTTATGTTTAACTGGCATTTTTTCTTGCATTCAGTCATTGCAATGCATTGTCGGATTTCTATTAGTTTTCCGGAGGATGAAATGTACAGTAAACCGTTCGTTTCGTTTCGTTTTTCGCGTTTTTTGGTTTCTCATATTTACAGGTGGGGTTTTAATTTCGCTTGCCCCTTCCGAATATCGCTTACTTTCACCTAAACAAAATAATTTTTTAATGAACTTTTTTATGTGGTCAATGTGTTTGATGAAAGTACTTTGCGTATAATTGGTACTATTTAAAAATGGTAATTAATTTTAATACTCTAAGTTTACGATATACTTTTACCACTATTTGCCGTAGGCACTTGGCGAAATACACTAACACTTAATAAACACATTTCACTTAACACTTGTTTTTCTATTTAGAAAATCAAGTGAAATGTGTTTATTAAGTGTTAAGTGGTACTATTATGGTTTAATAATTATTTTCATAATGAGTTTTGAGCTATATTATAGGGTTTTTATTGGTCATCTTCAATCATCTGTAAAATCATTGCCAATTGTAATAAAATCATTGTTAAGCACATACGTCATACTAACAATGACAGTTGTAACAATGTTAACAATGTAGAGTTTATGGACAACCCCAGTGGCCCTATTCTAGTTTTCCCCGGGAATAGGGAATTAGTGACGTGTTTGGGATTTTTTTTTATTGGAAAAAAAAATAATTCCAGTTTATAGCACTTTTGACGTTAAATTTTCCCCATTATTTGTTTGGGGAATTGTAATTCGTTTAGGGAATTGTAATTTCTGACTTTTTAAATTTTATTTTGTCCAATAAATATGTATTTAAGAATAAATTAAACATGTAATTAGATCACAATAAGTGTTTAAAACCTGCATAAGAAAATTTTCCCCAACAAATTATTACCAGTCATCAGAATATACATTTGGGAACGGGAAATAAATATGTATTTGGGAATTAGTGCAACTTGAAATTACAGCAAAACATATTCGCAATTCCCCGGGAAAGCCAGAATAGGGCCACAGATGTAATGACTAGGAGTTTTTAACGTGTCATATGTTGTAGGTTATTTCCTTTCTAAATTTTCTGTATTTTCAAGCATAGCACGAGTAGTTACGGCTTTTTTCTCTAATATTTAAATATTTTTATTTAATATTTAAAACTGGAACTTGGAATGATGTTCCATGTTATAGCAATACGCCAATTTCATCAATCCAAAAGTTATTCGGAACCAATAATATGTAATTCTCTCAGGACCGTGAACACGATGCATGTCACTAACACAACACAACAACCTACCTTACAACCGAGTTTAGCCCAATTAAAGGGAGAATTACAGACAGCATTCCTGAGGTCGATTCTGGTTTTCCTATAGGAAAAGGAATTAGAAAAAATATTTACATAGCGTTTATGCCAAAAATATCATTTTCTGGGCTACTTAGAAATCATGTGTGATCTAAATTTTTATAAGTTAGGAAATAGTTTTTCCGTATAGAAATTGGATAGGAAAAATATTCCCAATTTAATTTTGTTTTTGAAAAGATGTCAGAAAAAAAATTTAGTGACAAAACTACTATGAATTTTTTTTCCTAATTCATTTTCCTGAGATCCGCTCGAAACGCGATATTTCAAATCGAGCTATGTCAAGACGATATATGGTACAAAACGCGATATTTCAAAATGCGATATAGTACAAAGTGTACCAAATGATATAGTATATAGCACGATATCTCTTTTCCGATCAGACAATTTTTTTTTCTTATATTTAAGTCCACTGTACACAAATGTGTACGTAAAAAATGACCGGTTGTAATGTCTTCCGGATTTTAAAGGATCTTAGTTAAATCGGAATTATTTTTGAAAAAAACATTATAATTTGATAACATATAAATTATATAACATATTAATTATTTGTTTTTGATAACATATTATTTTATTATTATAGTTATAGTGTTACTTTTCGGACGAAAACAATTTAAGTGCTATGCACAAATGTGTACGTTGGTTCAAAATCCATACAAAAATAAATTTTTGATGATTCTCTACAGTACACGCACAGATGTAATGGCAGGCCGGAAAAGGCATACAGTACAAAACGCGATATTTTCCAGAATGTGCATTGCAAAGCGACGGGAGGGCAACGGCCCGCCTAACATAACCCGATCTTATACTCCCGCTCCTATCGATTTTTAAATTCCTATAAACTAAAAAAAAAAATTCTAACTAGGGAGCGAAGCGCCGGGAGCGTAGCGACCCGCGTGATATAACCCGACCCGATCCTATATACTCTCAATCCTATCGATTTTTAAATTCCTATAAACTGAAATTAAATTTCCCCTTTTCCAGAATGTACATTTATTTATTTATATTGAAATAAGTTTACAAATTTGTCTTGAAAAATATTAAATTAAGAAAAAAAATATATTAAAATAAAAAAAATATATTTAAAAAAACTTTTTAAAAAACCACGCTTATATTTAAAGGCTCTAAAAAGTAGATAATATAATAAAAGGCTTTAAAAAGTAGAAAATAAAATGTTTCTTCCTCTCTCCTATCAATCTCCTATCATTTATAACAAGTAGAAATTTAAAATTAATATGACTAAAAATAAAAGCGTGGGGCACTCCTGTACGGCATTAGTAATTTAAGACTACTAGACACATGAAGTAAAGTCTTTTAGTAACACTAATGGAACAGTCTATTCTGATGTATCCTAAGAATAGATTTTTTGCTGGAGCATTTCAGTATTAACGTAAACATGGTATATTGAGAGATAGTATAAACATTTAGAAGGAGCGCCCCACGCTTATATTTTTAGTCATATTAATTTTAAACTTCTACTTGTTATAAGTATACCTTGATAGGAGTAAGGAAGAAAAATTTTGTTTTCTACTTTTCAAAGCCTTTTATTATATTATCTACTTTTTAGAGCCTTTAAATATAAGTGTGGTTTTTTAAAACGATTTTTTTAAATATATTTTATTTTCTACTTTTTAGTCATCGAAATTTTTTAATGTCCAAAAATGTTAGAATCTTGTATTGTCATCGGAGTTAAGCTTGCATGCAAAATTTCAGCTCAATTGGACTATCGCAAGTGGTTTAAAAATTGATTACAAAATTTGACGATACAAACTGACACACAGAGTGAGCTAATATAAGCGTGATAATAAATCCACGTTGGATTTGAAAATTTGAAATATAGAAGTAAAGTAACAAGTAAAAAATCACTGTGAGGCATAAGGCAATAACCTACTTTTAAAATTATCTTTAGTTAAACAAAAATCAAATAAATAGTTAATTCTATTGAAACTTTTACGATGATATGTAATGATATGTCGCTGGTTCATTATCGCCATAGTTGGTTCTGTGTCTGTCTAAGTAGAGGAAGTCATGATCTCTTAGTTGTCTACTAGGAACATAGTAGGAGATTACCAATAAATGTACTTTTTAGCAATTCGCGTCTATTTTCAAGAGTTGTCAAGTTGTATGTCTTGCACCCGGTTAAATTGGTGACTGTCGCTGTATGTTTACGTAGTATGGTAGATTATGGTGATAAACCCATCCGTCTTTCCAGGTCAAGTAGCGTATACACTTCTTTTGAATTTTCTCAATACTCTGGATATGATCTTCGTAGAACGGACACCACACATTTACAGCATAGTCCTGAAATGGCTGATGGAGTCGAAAGCTTTTGCAAAGTCGGTGTATCAACTTGTTTGTGCTTCTCAATTTCTTTAATAGAATAGCTAGTGATTCTATGAGATTTGTAGATACTGATCTTTTAGGCATAAATGGCCATGTTGATATTGAGATAAATACCGCGGAAGCACTGCTTTGAATGAGTTGCATATTACTAGTTCAAATAATTTAGGAATAGCAGATATAGATGTAATACCTTTGTAGCAAGAACCATCATTTCTAGATCCAGTTTTGAAAATAGGCGTTATTCTAGTTATTTTCCACTTTTGTGGAAAAGTTACCAGTTTTAATGACTGATTGAACAAAATGCTTAGAGGAATTGCCAAATTTATAGAATTTTTTAAAAATGAAGCCGGAATACAGACGGAAGCGCACCGACCCGTCTGGCATAACCCGATCGTGTACTCCCGCTCCGGTTTAGGATCCCATTTGAAACGTGATATTTTAAAACGCGAATTATCAAAACGCGATATTTCAAATATACAATTAAATAGTTGTTTGGTTTTTAGCTTAACGTTGTATACCAGATCCCGTTTTGAAATATCCATTTTCCTGCCTGTCATCACAATTGTGTGAGTAACGAATAAGGATCATGTCAAAAATTTATTTTTGTATGTATATGTATTTTGGATCAGCATACACTATAAAATAAAGAAAAATAACACTATAATAATAACACTATTTTTTAAAAATCAAAAAACTAAAATAGCTAAATTTAGTATTATATTGTTGGAAATCTGTTAGTTTCATAATACAGGGGATTTTACGATTTCGTAAAAAATCATGCTTGTACAAATTTGGCTTCGGCAATCTTTTTGTGACTTGGTTTAAATCCTACTTGAGCAACCGCTCTCAATATATCGGAAGAAGAAACAAAAGATCTGAAGTAATTTCAGACCCATGTAGTTCAAAGCTCCTATATTAACTCAATGATCTCAACTATTTTCATTAATGGGATCACCGGAGTAATTCATAATTCTAATTCTAAGGTCCTTACAGATGAATTAAAATTTTTAACCCCGCGGAGAACATCAACGATACCCACAAAGGACTTGGTTTGATTCCAATGTTCCAAGTAAACACCAAAAAAAAAAGTTTACCATAAATTGCTCATATTTATAAATCGAGATAAAAATGAGTTGTGTAAAACACTTCTGATAATTCCAATGTCATGAATGTATTCGTGACTACGTTGCGCGCAATGTAAAGTCACAAATACAATCATGACATTGGAATTATCAGAAGTTTTTTACTAACTCATTTTTTTTTCTCGATTTATAAAAATGAGAAATCTATGGTAAACTTATTTTTCTATATGATAATACTATTGACATATAGTAGTATTCAAATCTCGCTGGAATTCTGACAGTTCTCGCGCAGAAGTAATATGGCGGATACACAGTGATGTATTAAGTATAATATTCATGTTTATTGTTTACATTTTTACGTTGTATTTGTATTTAAATGGAATAGGAATTTTAGGATACAATTAAAATACAAAGTTTAGATTTTATAAATTAAAATGAAAAAAATTCGATAAGTTAAGTATTAATTAAAAATTCCATTAATTATTTGCTTTTTTTGTTGTTGTGGTTTTGTGCGATACGAATCACATTTGGTTATTTATTTTCTCTAGTCCGTACCAAAATTAAATGTTGTCATTGTTTCCAAAAGGCGTGCAATATTTTTTTAGACCTATTAATTTTCACTTGATATATGATTGTAATAACATAAATACATAATAATTTTGAATGTTTTGTGTATTAAAACTGAAATATAATTCTTTTTCATGGTTATTTATTATTTTATTTAGGTTTACTATCTAAGATAAATGCGACCCATCAAAATTTTTATAAAAAAAATTTCTACACCACTCAAAGCTGCGCAGACCAGTTAAATTTTTTTTTTTTAAGATTTGAATATTACTATACATGTCTTTTAACAAATTCGTGGACACAAATTTATTAAATGTGTATACATTATGAATATTCTTTTAATTTTGAGTATGGTCTTAAAATTACATTTGTATTTCAACTATTTTCTTCTGTCTGATTAACACCTGCAAAAAAAACAAACAATCAGACATATCAGAGGAATTGGCGGAATGCAAAATATGTCTTTGTTCTACAATAGGAAGTGCAATTTGGATATTTTTAGGTTTGTGAATTTTAAATTTTTTTTTCGATTTAGAGGCTTGGGTAAATCACAAATTTCATGTTACATTTTTGACAAGCGAGCTAGAAATTATTTTTGTAATTTGCTATATTTAAAATTTCGTGTCATTTTTTTAGCTTCCTTTACTGTGAAGCTGGCACTATATTTTGACTAAAATCTAGCACTCATGTAAAATAATAGTTGGCAACTCTGTGATTTAAATAATCGAATTTATTTATAACTTTTATTCTAACGGGTGATTTTTTTGTGGTTAGGATTTTCATGCATTAGTATTTGACAGATCACGCGGGATTTCAGACAAGGTGTCAAAGAGAAAGATGCTCAGTATGCTTTGACATTTCATAATGAATAGACTTACTAACGAGAATTTTCAGTGAATGGGCCCTAGAAAAGTTGGCAGAAAATCCGCTTTTTTATCGACAAATTTTGTTCAGCGATGAGGCTCATTTCTGGTTGAATGGCTACGTAAATAAGCAAAATTGCCGCATTTGGAGTGAAGAGCAACCAGAAGCCGTTCAAGAACTGCCCATGCATCCCGAAAAATGCACTGTTTGGTGTGGTTTGTACGCTGGTGGAATCATTGGACCGTATTTTTTCAAAGATGCTGTTGGACGCAACGTTACGGTGAATGGCGATCGCTATCGTTCGATGCTAACAAACTTTTTGTTGCCAAAAATGGAAGAACTGAACTTAGTTGACATGTGGTTTCAACAAGATGGCGCTACATGCCACACAGCTCGCGATTCTATGGCCATTTTGAGGGAAAACTTCGGAGAACAATTCATCTCAAGAAATGGCCCGGTAAGTTGGCCACCAAGATCATGCGATTTGACGCCTTTAGACTATTTTTTGTGGGGCTACGTCAAGTCTAAAGTCTACAGAAATAAGCCAGCAACTATTCCAGTTTTGGAAGACAACATTTCCGAAGAAATTCGGGCTATTCCGGCCGAAATGCTCGAAAAAGTTGTCCAAAATTGGACTTTCCGAATGGACCACCTAAGACGCAGCCGCGGTCAACATTTAAATGAAATTATCTTCAAAAAGTAAATGTCATGGACCAATCTAACGTTTCAAATAAAGAACCGATGAGATTTTGCAAATTTTATGCGTTTTTTTTTTAAAAAAAGTTCTCAAGCTCTTAAAAAATCACCCTTTATAAATTTGAATAGTGTCGGTGTAGCGCAAATGTTAATTTATTGTTAAGAAAATCATCGATAAATAAGATGTTTACACAATATATACTTTATTTGAATCAACTTACAAACATATTTTGAAAAATAAATATGTACATATAAAAATCATCAACAAATGTAATATGAACAAAAGGAAATAAGAAAGCTTGGGAAAGAGTACATGCGGTATATTTTGTATACATGTATGTAAACACAAATATGAATGTAAATTTTGTATATTTTTAGAACTGTCTAAGCTTTTTATGTTTCTGTTGATTGCATGACAACGAAACAACAAACATAATACATTACAGTAAACATACAAGGTTGGAAATTAAAATAGAGGTACAAAGTAATAACCCTTGAATTTAAATAAAGCATTATTTCTGGCCGTATTTGTAGCCTCTCGCTTAGGTTTCTTAGGGAACGATTTCTGATCTCTGCAAACATTTCAAGCTATCAAATTATTATTTTTTGTTCTAAATATGTAATCAAATTTATATAGCTTATCTTTTAAATTTTCCACGTAAAGCGAATAGGATTCTTCAGTCCTGTTTTGTACTTCCAGTAATGTCCTAAAAATAATTTTAGTTATAACGCTATCTAGACCAACTAAGTTACAGTTTTCCGTCAGTAAATTTGACACTACTTTCTTCGTTGCTTCTTCTAAAGTGAAAATTCCACCTTCTCACAACTTGACATCGTATATTTACTTAAGAATGTTAAATACAATAATTATTCGTTTATTTAATTTGAAGGAACAGCTTTTAGTTTACTTTGTTTTTTCGAAAGATTTGCTTCCTTTTTATTTTTCAACAAGAGTTGATATATACTGTCAAAACGAGTTATTCTGCTTGCATTTTTTCAATTTCCAACAGTGTAAGTATTCGTATATCGTAATACGCATTTGTATATTTATTGCTAATCGGGGAAAATTTAAAGATAAAAAATTAAAGCTCTAATAATCCGTTTCTTTTGGTACTCGTATATAGTACGAATGTACTACCAAAACAAACTCATGAACGATTGTTAAAAGTGCATAAGGACTCTTCAATACAGCGACACGTCAACTTTGAACAGCTGTTAATATACGGATGAGTTGGCAGATCTACATCAAACTTCACACGTCTTCATAAAAACGTAGTACCATTTTTAGAAAAATAAAATGACTAAACTAATAGCGCTATCAGTTATCGAACGACAAAACTTGAACTGAAAACTGAACAACCTAGTATATTCAAACAGGAATGATTAAAATGCCAAACTATGGTTTATAAATAAAATTCATAAAAAATTAAAATCGTTAAATTTTACCATCGTGATTTATTTTTGAAAGCTGATTAAGTTTAAAATAATAAACTTTCACGCTTTATCCATCTACATACGTTTCATGTCGGAGCGATACATTTTATATTGCAGTTTTTATATGTCATTGTGGTGTTTTAAGGATTTTTAAAGATACTTGAGATTTTAACAATTTATGTATTTTAATGCCAGGAATGAATTATATATTTTAATGAGCCACCGTTTTGTGTACAAAATGTTTCGAGAACGTAAAAAAGCTTTAGATTTTAGGTTTATTAAACATTATTCACTAACGCAACACTTTTGCATATGATAATTTTATCGAAGTTTAAAACAATGTTGGAAATGGAAACGCAACATTAAAGTTATAATTTATATTATTTTATTTTCATACTGACTTTTTTCATACTTATTTTGTAATAAAAATAAAATTCCATAAATCATTGTGCCATGTCGTTCTCATAGTATATCTGGGGCCCTATTCTGGTAATTCCCCTGGAATAGGGGATAATTTCTTTTCGCCAGATATTTTCTTTAACTCTCCGTTTTCCAAAAGTTAATTTTGACTATTGGGGAATAAAGTTACGGGAAAATAATTTAATTATTCGCGGTAGACACGTGATCGCAATAAAACAAGAAAACAAATGTCTAAAAATAGTTTACTACGTTTAATTGATTTTTGTTGATATTTTAATCGAATTTTACGTAAAAGGTAAATTTTGTTTATTAAAGTAAAAAATTGGATATTGATATTTTCCAATTAATATTACCAGTTTTCACTATAAATTTATAGCTATAATATTGCTATAAGTCAATATTTCCGATAAAATCTAGTCTCAGTCAATTCGTTCTTAAAATAGGAATGGAATAATAAACGTCAAAACTGCTATAATGGGGAATAATTTGTTCCCAACAATTTTGTTTCCCTAAAGCCAGAATACTCTTTTGGGGAAAAGGGAATACAACTGCTACAAAATTTAAAATTTTCATTCCCCGGGAATTACTAGAATAGGGCCACTGGTGGTGTTTCGAATTTTCCCTTGTTGACTATTCGGCTTGGGTTATAGTTGATTTTCGGTTAAAACTTCTGATGCTGTTCACTATGCGGTCGTTAAAAAGTCAATTTACGAGGTTATTTTTCGAATGAATTTCATTTTTTTTTGATAATTTTAAATGACAGATTTCAGTGGTTGACACTTAGGCCTATTTTGGCCCATTGTGATACTCGTACCACGCATTCACGCCACATCATTAACCCATTTACCTATTCACCTACTCACACAACTACAGTATACCTCCTGTAAATTGCAAGCTCCATGTCAACCTGTACATTGGCATGGACGGTGGGTCGGCGCTGAATTGTGCACTCCATCAGAGGGTCTTAGTTGTGTTTATTAACATCACCGATTGTAATCGATGATAAAAATTCGATTTGCATCTAGCCTCTGATGGTATTCGAACCCAGTACCTCCCGGTTCAAGTGCCGAAGCTTTAACCACTGCACCACTTGTCCGAAATGATAGCTAACTTCGGAACAAATTAATTATTTGTTTACATATAGATTAACAAATAAGTTACTCAGATTAAATACTTTAATTTAGTGCCATTTGTTTTATATTTAACGAACTTCAATTTTGTTAAGGTACACAGCATTGACGCGAAAATCGGCATGGCAAACACCATAAATTATTTCAAAGTTTGTTATTCGATAGCTGTCCCACATTTTACTTTAGAAAATTTATGTCTCAAAAATAGACGAAAAAGTAGTGACGTCGTGTAGCCCGAAAAAATGTTTCTCTAACTTTTTTAACATTGACTTTTTAAACACTTATCTATGCATCTTCTTTTTGTTGCAAATAAGAAGCTGAATGAAACCGCAAGAAGCTTTAGCATATAGTCATATACATACTTTTTGAAGCAAATACATATTTCTTCTAAGCACCACCCTTCTAAAAGACCTACCGTTGACATAAATTAATATACGTAGAAGCTTCAGCCTATATAGATACAACATCTGTCAAAGCAAATTACAAAAACATAAGTAAAACATTATTCTCCAATCTTAATTCTTTCAGGAGTTAAATTTATATTGAATCAAGTTGCTTAGTAAATCGCTTTAATCTAACATTACAGGAGAGTTATAACTCGTGCCAAAATTAGGCAACATTCATTTTAATTTTAGATCATTTTAATTAAATTGTCACACTATCCTATACCGACTCGGTTAAAAGAATATAAATTAGCATAATTTACGTAATCCTCATTTCATTACGTATTGGGTACACATAATTTTTTATTTTTGTTTCCTAATTATATTTAATTTTCTAATTAAATTACTTAAATATTCAACAGATTCAATTCGAAAACAATGGGACATTGTTCTCTATATTATTATTACCATCATCTACATGACTTTAATAATTTAACAGCAAATAGAGAGTTGCTGCTATCCTATATCGTTTTAAACAACCCAACAACAATATTTAAACCGAACGTACACATATCTAGCTGTACAAAGTATACATGTATATGTGCAGATGCAAAAACGAAATTAAAAGAAATAAGTACTTGCTTTGTCTATTTTATATATGTACATTTTACCCACCTTCAACTATTATGTTTGTACGCCTGAATAGTAATTCGGATAGCCTAAGTAGCTTTAAATTTTTGTTTTCCTTGTAAGTATAAAAATACCATTCATTGTAGCCTGTAAAATATCTATCTCATATATTTTGAATTTTTTCTGTTAATCGTTTACATAATGAGGTAAATTTTGAGATTTATAAACTGATAAACTCTAGACATATCTTCTTATAATGTATTGTACTACTCCTTGAATAAAATTCCCTATAATTTAGAAAGCAAAAGCAACAAAGCAACACAAACTAAAAATGAAGATAAATGGATTATAGCAGCGTACAAAATAAATTTAAAATAAAACAGTCAGGTTGGTATTTAAACCCTTTTTAATAAGCCAAAAACAAATAGAATATAAGGAAACACTAATCTAGTAATCTTACTTTAACATAAATTGTATAACCAAACGTGATTTTTTGCTACTATTTTTACTTTTATGAACAAAAAGAAGTTATACTCGGAAACTCTTTCGGTGGCGGGAATATTCTTTTAATAATTCTTCACTATCTTCTAAATCGGTATTTTGATAATAGATCGTTTTAAATATTATATTCAAGCTAGTATACTAGTTATCTAATATTTAAATTTAATCAATAATTTTTCCGACATTTAAATTTACAAGGCCAATAAATTGGAGACGTGGTCATAGAGGAATGATATTTCACTTAGGTAGCACCACGCAAATATATTACAATACTACAAGAGTTTACAATTTTCATTTTGAGAAGTAATGAATTTATTATTGGAGCATTCATAATTTATAAATTTTACCGAGCCATATAACTTAAACCTGTGTCCTCTTGCGAATTTTACTCTATAAAAACGAGTTTAGTCAGCCACTATTAATTTATTTCGAATTCATTTTAAGAGGGCAGTACGATTTTGAACAAACATACTTGAAATATCGCGCCTTCTACTTTGCCTGAATAGCGGGTTTGATCTATAGAAATCTTATAGATTTTAGATTTTATATACTACCCGAAAATGTAAGATACTGATCGTAAGCATATCATGTAAATGCTTGTCAAAGTAAGGTTGATGTTAATTCTGTCATTTTTGGAAGTCTATACGATTTTGCCTATTTTATGAATTCACTTCATCTAAGTATCTAACTCACTCTATAAAATTAACAATATTTCAAGATTTTGCAAACAGCGCAAAACATTTGACAATTTCGCGTCTAATATTTGACATTTTTAGCACTCTAACATTTCAATTCATGTATGTACAATAGTTTTATAAATTGATAATAGCCTCAGCTCATTTTAAAACTCAAAAAAATTTACTTTAATTTCTTCAAAGGTTTTTAAGGCATCCTTTAAAACTGACTCTTGAATCCCGAAATCATGAATATTTTTCAATTTTCACTGTCCTAAAATTTTTAGAAAATAACTTGTTTCGACCGAAATAACATCACAAGTTTCAGTTTCAGATACTTTAAAAAAAAAATCAATTTTATTGAGTAATCTTATTATCATAAAAAGGAACCATTATTTACATTTATTTTTTAAAGATTATTTCTTTCAAATGTTGCCCGTAACTGAGGCTAACATGGTTCATTCTCCAATTTTCGATGACGCGTTCGAGCATTTCGAGAGGCATTTGGCCAATGACGCGAGAAATGTTGACTTCTAATTCCTCCATCGTAACCCGCTTATCCATATAGACTTTGGACTTTACGTAGCCCCAAAGGAAAAAAATCTAAAGGTGATATCACATAATTACTGGTCCCAAGCGTGACTTGTTCACCGAATTGTTCTCGCAATAAAGCTATAGTTTCACGGGGTGTGTAGCAAGTAGCGCCGCCTTGTTGGAACCAAATGTCGTCGAGATCACGGGCTTCAATTTTGGGCAGCCGTTATCATAGTGCGATAACGGGCGCCATTCACAGTTACGTTTCGGCCGGCCTCATTTTTGAAAAAATATGGACCGATGATTCCACCGGCCCATAAACCACACCAAACCGTTGTTTTGTCTGGATATAATGCTAGCTCTTGAACCTCTCCTGGTTGCTATTCAGCCCAAATACGGCAATTTTTCTTATTAACGTAGCCATTAAGTCAGAAATGGGCCTCATCGCTAAACGAAATGTTGGTCGAAAACAGTGGATCTTCTTCAAACTTTTCAAGAGCCCAAAGACTGAAATGGTGACGACTTAGAAGATTGTCCGGCTTCAATTCTTGCACGAGTTGAATTTTGAAGGCTTGTAAACCAAGATCCTTACTTAGAATTCCCCAAGTTGTTGCATACGACAAGCCAAGCTGTTGAGAACGGCGCCGAATCGATTCATCACGGTCATCGCGTACACTCTCAGCTACCGCCGCTATATTTTCTTCACTACATGCTGGATGTGGTCTATTTGGTCGCGTATTATCCAATAATGGAAATTGGGTTTCAAATTTTTTGATGGTATAGCGAATTGTGCGTTTGGTAGGCCGACTATGTGGAATATAAGTTGCTCCAAGCACACGGAACACATTCCTCGTAGAACGCTGATTTTCGTAATACAGCTGAATAATTTGTAGACGCTGTGCCGGGCCAAGTCTTTCCATCATGAAATGTCAAACAATACTGAACAAAAATACCATAAATATTTGACACGATTCATACGTGATCTGTCTGATAAAATCCCCTCTTAAAAAAGTACCTCTAAATGAACCACCCGTTACGTTGTGTAAAATGGAAAGTAATAGCACAGGCAATCAAATTAGATTTTTCATTTGAACTAAACAATGAAAACAAAATATATTTCTGATAATTCCAATGTCATCGTTGTAGCTGTGATTTTTCGTTAAACTGCGTATACGTATACGCAAAAAAACAAAATATTTTTGATTGTATGCAGCTATTTATAGAAAATGAAATCGCAGTTTCAATTTTTACGTTTACATAGGATGAAATATCTCTTTTAGGTTGTCTCTGCTAATAGTATTCATGAAATACACTCAAAAAAAAAAAAAAAAAAAATATGATAAATCCATGATTGCATTTACCATATTATTATAATACTAGAAATACTATCAAACTTAGTTTATATGATTAATATCATCATTGTGTGCTAACCACAATTTCTTCATCTCTTCATCATAACAATGATGATTACTTTAGACGCAATCGATTGGAACGTATATTTGAAAATGTTGTTGAGACCCCCGTGAATATCTGCAGAAACTGTGAAGCAAAAGGTTGGATAAACATAAGACGAAATCCAAATAGCCAATTTGATTTAAAAAAATTATATCCGGCAATAAATATGGTGCTGAACACGTGTTGGTTTGGAATCTTTGTGGAGTACATTTACCAAATTTGTTTATTTGGATATTATACAAAATAATATACAAAGTAGATGGTAGTGCCGGTAAACTTATCTAGGTAAAAATTATTTTTTCCAGCAGGATAGTGATGCCAAGCTAACTGCATACGTTACCCGAGAATGGTTTCTGTACAACGTGTCAAAGCAGCTCAAACCAACACCGCTCATTATGGGAATTCTTGGACAGACGCATTTGACAACAAAACTCATTTAAACCAACAGCTAATGAAGGAATGAGGGAAAATTACTGGTGCTGATTGCTGTATCAGTATTATCGAACTTGTATATAGTATGAATTCAAAAATGGTAGTTCGAAAAGTTTTCGAAAGGAAAGGATATGCAACGAAATATTAAATTTGAGTGTAATTCCGGCAAATTTCGATATAAATGTTCTGGCCGATTGATTTAATTTGATAAGATTTATTGGTATACAAATAGAATTTATTTAAAATTATCATTATCTATAATGAAATTAGACGTAATGTTGTTTGTTTTTGGGGTTTTTTTTAAGAAGAGGATAAAGCAGAACAGAAGATTTGGTTGAAAAAAAGAAAATTCATTTTATTATTTCTTTTGTTTTTGTGTGGAATGGAGAGACAATTATGAAAATCGTATACATTTGTATATTTGTCTCTCTATTGCACTTAAATGCTACGTTTTTTTTTTGGAAAAGCTGCTCTAGACAAATCTAGAGTACAACAGAGTTCATCAAAAAACTTAATAATTCCTGAACTGACGAAACAGGGAAATTTTTATAGTACCCAATTTTTTGATTTACACCTGGAAATTAGAATAAAATGACAGTTGTGTTGTATATGCCGGGTCGGTTAGGATTATAAACTAATAATCTATCATATAATAATATAAATAAAATTTTTACGTCTTTGAAATGTTTTTCACGTCTTTGAAACGTTTATTTTATACATGCTTATATGTATGTAATATGTATATCACAAGAACACCAAATTTTTTTTATTGTTTTATCACTACACACTTGAAAAATAAAATAAAAATAAAAAAAAACATGCGAAAAATGTACTGCCTTTTTTTTACTTCTTTAAAGCCTTATTTTATATATATAGACCCAAATTTTCTTTGTATTGTTTTATTATTGCTCTCTCGAAAATCAAATTTAAAGTAAAATTTACATGTGAAAAATGGCCTTAACTTTTTTATTATATTTTTGTTTGTGTTAATGCTATTTCACCGAAAAATTTTTGGTTGAAAGAGATTCATTTTAAAATGGTTTTATTATTTATTTACAAACAAAATTTATTTGTTGAAAACAGCTCATTCTTCAGCTGCGTATGATTGGCACCGGTTATCATATGCCGTGTTTCATGAGACACATTGATCCGGATCAGTTCAAATTTTATATGAGGAACGTGATCCAAATTTTGTTTTAGATCACAAATTTTGATTTGTAATCTAGTAGGCGCCTTTGCGTTGTTTCATAAATATGAACTGAACCGGATCAAAAGATTCCGCAATCGGGCAGCTACAAAATAGGGCTTCAGAGTGCTCATTGTTCCTTAGAGGCGCAGGTTTTCAAGTTATTAGTTTGTCTCAATTTACATGCCCCACCCTGTAAACAAACATAGTCAAATTTATAATAAATAAAATGAAATATGTATTTATAATAAAATACATATTGAAATTTAAACTAAATATTCCTTTAATATAAAACTGTATAACGTGACCAGGCTTTAGATTATTATTAAAATTTTGTGTATTGTCATAACCGTCATTGTTGTTAAATTAAAATGATAATAATAACTGATTATTATAATGATTGTTATTATAATCATTATTATTATTAGAATTTGAGCTAATACATACATTTTTGTGAAAATATAGAAACGTGTTTGGTTTAAGATAAAAAAATCGATATTCCATAACTTTTATGTTTTTGAAAAGTCACATTAACGGAAAAAACTTAGTAGCCCTGTTTCAGTAATAATGCTCTAGAGGATTTTGAACATAATTCATGTTATAATATAAGACAAACGAAAAATTTGCTGTATATTTTAGGACAGCTAGATAAGGGTTAACAAATTATACAGGAACATTTTGTTAAGTCCCTAGTTGAAAAATTAACAACAAATTAAACGAATATATTATGTAAGTTCAAAGCCTTAAGTTATTATGGTTAATCTAAAGTGAAAAATCTCTTAGTATGGAAAACTTGCTTTTACTCGTATTATATTCATTCGTTAATGTGGGTGCGGAGTGCTTTGCTATCAAGAAAATATAATAGCTGAGTTTGTTTTTTTTTAAAACAATCGAGTAGAGTTCGCGATAGCTATTTTCAAATTTGTCCAATTTAAAATTAAAAATTTAATTTTTTTTAAATTAAATAATTTAGATTTAATAGGAATCTACGTATAACCAAAAAAATCCATCATAAAAGTTGTATGGTTTTCTTGTAATATCGTTGTTCTGTATAGTTCTGTATATCGGAGTAGTTCAGAACTATACAGAACAATGATATTACAAGAAAACCATACAACTTTTATGATGGATTTTTTTGGTTATACGTAGATTCCTATTAAATCTAAATTATTTAATTTAAAAAATAATAAAATTTCCTTTTAAATTAGACAAATTTGAAAATAGCTATCGCAAACTCTACTCGGTTGTTTAAAAAAAATGCAGCTAATATATAAAATATATCCATATAATTTCAAACAAATATCGTTTCTTTTTACACCCACTGATTGGGTGTCGACATTTTAGTGCTCTTCAGCACATTGAGCAATAAAATGCGTTGTAAAAAATAATTTCAAATCTTTTAGAAATACTATTCAATATTTAAGAAACGCTATATTTGGAAATATAGTGTTGTGATACTATCATTATTTTTTGTTACCAAGATAATTCGTGCATAATATAGGGTTTACCAATAAGAGTGATATGATTTCTTTAAAAAAAACACACTAATTGTTAAGAAAATTGAAATGTTTTTTATTTAATGTGAAGTGCAATCGATACAATTAAGTTCTGAATAAAACGTCATTCAAATGGCCCAATTTTCGAGCACTTTTCCCACTAAATCAAGTCGTATGTCATGAATAGCACGTTAAATATTGACTTGTAAAGCTTGAGGAGAGTTTGGTTTATTGCTAAAGACCAATGAATTCAAATAACCCCACAAGAAATAGTCTAATGGTGTTAAATCACAACTTCTTGGAGGCCATTCAATATCACAATTTCTTGAAATAATCGAATCTCCAAACTTTTCTCGCAATAATTCAATTGCACTTAGAAAGTGCGATTTTGCACTTAGTATAAAGAATAACCTTTAAACAGATTAGAATACACAACATTAATCAAAATTCAACGGATTGATCAATTATAAATACGACTTACTTATATTGCACACGTCTTTACCATACGAAGTAAAGTTATTTTTGACCGTTGTAATATTTTTTTCAAACATTTGGTTTGTTTTATAAGTCTAACTAACCATATCTTGATTTGAATATCAAATAACTCCCGACTCCGATTATTTTTCAATATGATTTTTGGGGCTATGTGTGGTTCTAGATGGCTTTGATGTATATGCAACAATTTACATTTCGAGAGATTATATTTTTTGAGTTATTAAGGATATAAAATAATTAAAATTTCGTTTTGACGTTTAATGTTATCTTGCTCGTTTGCTGTCAATAGATTTATCTTGGGGAAATTTGACCTTGATAAACGGATTTTTCATTGCATAAGTACAAACATTTACATGTCTGTAAACCGAATCGAAAAATCCAGATTGTTTTTAGCTGGTGTGTTCAAAATGAATAGTTGTACGGAGTATAATTGTGCCCAAGCTTATTCACTTTGAAATATTATAGATGATAATTTTGTAGAATAAAAATGCAATATATAAAGTGTAAAAATATATGTATGTACAAATTTATTTTATTATATATGTGTTGCTGCTTCCAAAGTTGAAAAGGTAAGTAATTTTTATTTATTCAAGTTAAATGTACTTAAATACTAAACTAATAATTATTAATTGTTATAGATAATTATCCTGCCTGTTGCATATATTACAGATAAATATTTTGTATCTAGATAATTAATAAATTAATAAATTCTAATATGTAATATAATTTCTATTCTAGGAACATACAAACTGGAAGCAACACAACAACAACAAAAATTTTATTTTGTGTACAAATAGTGTAACATGAAATAATAAAGTTTTTATATATACATATAAATAAGTGTTTTACTGCAAGATTATGTGTTGTGTTGTGTTGTATAATTTTCAGGTTGAATTTGTATTTTGTGGGAAATGTTGCACATGTTGCGCAGCAACAGCTGGTTTTACTGTACTAATGATTAAAATAAGTGTGTGTGTCGCAAATATCCTCCTTGTACCCTCCATCGCACTGCCATCTTACGGCATCTATTGCTGACTGCTTCTATTAAGTTTGACGTAGTTCTAGCGGAGTCGAACTCCCGCCCCCACCTCCCCCCCCCTTCATACCTTCGATAGCTTAAATCACATACGTGATTTTGGTTCTCTTACCGTATTCTACGAATAATATTTAGAGATGTTTAGGCAGATGTTCTTAATGAAGCCAGTGTGAAAATGCTTACAACAATAAGGAAATCAGGAGAAAGAATAAGTTCCGTTTAATGAAAATACCATCCTGTCACGAAATACCGTATTTGTTTAGAATATTTACTTTATATTTTGTCAATACCTGTTGCGAAAGTTAAGTGTCCACAGCAATTGATGTTTTATCACTAGAATTAAAATAAGATTATTAAGACGGTATTGGTCTTAAAAATATTTCGTTGGGTGTATATTGTGTACTACGAGAAACGGAGTTAACCAAATTGCCGTTTAATCAATTAAATTTATTTATTTTTGAACTCTTAAAAGAGGTCACTCAAAACAGCAAACGCTGAAACAATTGTTGTCCATAAAAGTGGAAAATAAAATTTCATTTCCGTATTAAGAAACATTTTTTTTATGGATACCACACCTAACTAATTTGATTTGGGTTGTTTTAGCCTACATGTTCGTACGGTGTATTTTGCCCAGCCTGATTTTGGTGAAATAAAACAAAACAGTGTAAGCGCAGTTGATATAACCTTCAAAGTGCTCACCCTATTTTTGGTGATCTATATCCTTTTCATTGTTCTGGCTTTTAAGGTTTGTATGTATTTGTGTATCTGTATATACCATCTTAGAAATAATTTTCAATGAAAACCACCATGTATTTACCGTATTGTGAGCTAGTGGGTGTTTTATTACATATAAATGTTAAGAATTTACTTATATTTGGGTTGAAGGATAGTTCATTTTGTGTAAGATAAGAAAAACGAAAATACCAAGAAAATAGTTGAAAATAATGGTAATTTGTTTATCTTTTATTGGCAATAATAACAACCAACATGCATGCAAGAATAACTAAAACTAGAGTAGTTAACACTGTTGTTTACAAGGTACTTCCGGTTAATATGACGTCAAACGTTAGAAATATGTATATGTATATATACATATGTATGTACATATATAGGGTGGTGTTAATTATAAAGGCGTAAGGAAAATTAAGGATATATTATATATATCTCCAACTATGTTACAATTACATATAATATTGTCATGCGGTGGTCTGTTAAAATTATATTTTAATTACTTACGCTTAATGCTCAGAGAATTTTTATTTATTTATTACAAGTATATTTTCACTATAAACCCTGTTCCATTTTAATTTAAAACAAAGTAAAATAAAAATTTAATTTTGTTTGTGTTTTTCATTTCTTGTATACAACTTTGTCTTCAAGTTTGCTGTGTACAACTTTCCGTCATTTGAGTTCCGGTTTTTATATTTTCTCATAAAAATAGTAAATTAAATTTTTCCGTTCTTCTAGTTATTTTGTACAGACGCTCAATCAATATTAGCGAATGTATACAAAACTGAACAATGGTCTTAAATAACATAATTAAATAAAAACTAAATTAATTTTTTAATTGAATTAATTACCGTTCCATTGATTGATTTATTTTATGTAAAAGCAATTAGTAACGTCATTCGTAACTGTTTACTAATTATTTAACCAGTACCTGCATATGTTTATACAGTTGGCATAAAATGAACATTTTTAATTTTGTAATGATTTTGATTATAATTATATTTGTATTGCGATGATTAATACAACGTTAACTTATTTGACAGTGACACATTCTACATTGTTGGAGACGACACCAGACGTCTCCACTACAATGGGAGATGACACCTATCGGTGGACTCTCAATAACCAAACGTCGAGCAACCCTAACTAAAACACCAACATCGGACAACACCATTATGCAGTCAAAATAGTCACATCACAAATTTCATGTACTTCGAAGCTTCTAGTTCAACAAAATAACAAATAAAACCTTTATTAGCTTTATTATTCGCATTTCCCAACCATCAAATTTTCGTGGAGCTCATCTTACAACACAAATAAAAATCATTTTATTCAATAAAGTTTTTAAAACTAAAACTAAAGTTTTTTATTTATATTTATTTTTTTATAATTCAAATTTGTTTGTGTGTTCTTGGGAAGACTCTTCAAAAAGGCAATTATCAGCCTCTGTCGAGAATCCGCAAGGTGACATTTACAATAGTTGAAGACCGTTGGTTTCGTGAGGTTTAAACTGGTTTTAATCCCGGTTATGTATTGCTACTTTGAGCAGGCGGCAGCTTATACCATGTTCATATAAACTGCGGTTGGAACTATAAAATATATTTAAAATAGCGCGGAATTTATTCCAATTAAAACAGACTTACTAGCTGTACCTCTGAATCGCATAGCCAGTTACCGGACATACTGTTGAAAACTTTAAAGTTAACATTAACCATATACTGTTACAATGGGATGTACAGATGAAAGTACATACCACTGTAATTGATAATGGAGCGAGCATTGTTGCAACATGTAGGCTGACCAACTTGAATCATTTGTCATGTTTGGTACGCTCTTTGAATTTAATAGTTTAAGATGCTATTAAATATAAAAAACCAATTCCTACGAAAACTTAGGCAACCGTTGAATTTTTAATCGGAGCGCACTATTGCATGTGCTAAACTTAAACATTTTGTAGAACGGCTGATTGATGAATTTATTTTTAAAACTAAACAATGAGTTAGTTACTCGATGTAACTCCACATTCTCTATAACCAACTACTGGGACATACTTTGCATACACGCATAATCATATATGCATAAATGCTCCTTTAGATGACCTCGATAGTTGAGTGGAGCGATTAACCTCCGATGATTTGATAATTCTTAATTAATTATGTCGATAGTTACTGTTGAACTAAGTGAACAACACGTATCAGTCTCGAAAATCATTGCTCTAATTGATGGCCTCACTAGAAAGTTGTTAAAAATTAAAGGATACGTTCGCCGTGATTGTGGTTTACATTTATTTAATGCACTGATAACCAGGCTAAGTAAACGATTCGAGAAAATCGATTTTAATTTACTAATTATGAAACCCACATTTTTTGATCCAAGATTCAAGAAACGTGCGTTTTCAAATGTATTGGATTTTAACAAAATAAAAGAATCGGTAATCGCAAACGTGCGAAATTATTCAAGAAGTTTCAAACATTTCCGGCAGATGAAATTTAGATTGGGTAGGATTTTGCTAATCGGCCCAATTTGATCGCAACACCACAATCATCGGAAATTATTGAAGTTCGTCAGTATTGTGAGGAAGTGATGTAAACCGGGACGAAGACCCTTTAAAATGATAACAGTGAAGGGAACTTGTTTATCCATGACCTGCGAAATTGGCAAAAAATCATCTCTCGATGGTTGGAACTTTGGTGCCATCCGCGAATATTTTTTTTTTTGAACACTTTGGATATATTGATTTATTAATTCACATTGGATACAAACTGCATATAAAAAACAATTGGAAGGTCACGGAGAACTATAGATAAAGACAAATGAGGCTGCTTTCTTTGAAAACCGAATGAAAATACCATTCAATCCAATGAATATGGTATTGAACATATTAAATCTTTTCCTACCATAGAGTCACACTATTAGCGAAAATCAGTCACAAAAATCTATATTGAGGGGAATTTGAATATAGCAATTATGTATTGGCTATTTTTGGATTGGATGAAAGAAAAAATGTGGCATGCATAACGTGACTGAAAGACAGGGACACTTTCAATTCCAACTTTAATATAGGCTTTTTAGTGCCTAAAAAGGATCGCTGGGAAGTTTATATGCTTCACGAAAATCTTCCCGATGTCGAAAAAAATGTCTCCGGAAATAGATTTTCTTATGCTAATCACATTGAAAATAAACAATTAGCTCGCATTTTAAACGAAGCAGACAAGAACAGAGCAATAGAAACGCAACATACGATTGAGGCGGCAGTTTGATTTTCAAAAAGTTTTAACTACACCTTGAGGTGGTACCTCCATATTTTATTATAAACGGAAATACGCAGTATATAATTTCACTGTATTTAGTCTAAACCGAAAAAAGGCTATTGTTTTGTGTGACATGAAACCCTATCTAAAACAGAGTTATCAGAGGTGGCAAGTTGTTTTAAGAACGTCTAAGAAAGTCAGGTTACTATTGAAGAAGTCGTTCCGACACATTTCAATAACTCGGTTATTGAAATATCTCAGAACGACTTCTTCAATTTTATAACATTAACGGGCAATTTCAATTTTGCTAAAATAATGAAAATTTTTAATCGAACAAGGTTCGTGAAATCGTGGTGTTGCCTGGAAATCCATCGAGAAGTGGCTATAAAAATGATTTTCCCACAGAAACTTTAAAAGCGACGATTATCAAGTGAAAGTACAAAGCAAAGGATCGTTTCATTCCGCGCATCCCGATTGGTGTTATTTGTTTATTTACGCTCCAGAAAACAAAACGAAACACGTTTACCACAAAGCTTTGCATTAAATGTTAACCTTATTTATTTTTCACGTAAATAAAAGACATTGAACTCATTTGAATTACGAACTAGCTTCATTTAATCACCAAACGGAACTTAAACCGTACACAGTGCGGCCAATATTGCCGATCTTAATGGATTGGAGTTGGAAAATTGATTGGGATTCAATCGCTTATGAAGAGTAATTAAATCAATTTTAGGTGGTACGAAGTTTACCGGGTTATCTAGTACAAAATATAACGAAACTGAATAAAATTTAATTTTGATTTTAAAGAGAACGATCATTAATTTACAAAAAAAAAAAAGATTAATTTGTAATTTAAATTTGGGGTAGAAAGTTAAATAACCATTTCAGATAATTTGGTTTTCATAGTTTCCTTTGACATTTTTTTTATGATGCTCATATTTTGTAATAACAGTTTTATGTTGAGAAGTGAGAGGTATAATTTTAAATCCTCATCAGCCATTTTTTATTATTTTAAATATCGTTTCTAAAGTTTTTCTAATATTTTTATACCACACAAAGTTGAATAACATTTGAATTCGGCTATATATAGCAGCTGTCATTTTTAAGTCAATTTTATCTTGCTTAGATGGTTCACAATATTTTATTCAACATTTATCATAATGTAGAGTCCTCCTATTGCCGCAGCGGATGGCAATGCTGAAAAGAAACGGCTGCGTGGCATTGAGAGATAATGCGACCATCACCATCACCATAACGTCAAGCAAACGTTGCTCTGGGAGCCTATTATGATTTTTTCGATTGTGTTTTTTTTTCTCGATAAATTTCGAGGAACTTCGAAAATAGCTATTATGATTTTTCGATAGTTTTTGTCTTCGATAATATCGAGAGATTCGATCATTCGAAAATAGCTATATGATTTTTCGATAGTGTTTTTTTTCGATAATATCGAGTCATATAATTTATGATGTAGTTTTGTTTATCTGTCAAAGAAAAACCGTCAATTTTTTTTGTTTGAAGTTATTGAATGAAATTTATTTATATTTTGTTATAATAATGGAATCGGAGTTTATATAAATTAAAATGAGGATGACTCAGAAGAAGAAGTAACGCCAGCTTACATTATAAGAAAACGGCTACGTGATAGTTGAATAGTTAATATATTTAAATTACAAATTTTTTAACATAACCTCAGTTTTTTCCAACCATCCACGGTTTTCTCTGGAGTACTTACAGAATCAGAATTTAAGCACTCGGTCTCTTCATTCAAGAGAAAATTACGGATTGACCAACATTTGTTGTCGTCCTATTTGGAAAACTAAGAAATAATCAAATAAATAATTTAATAACACGAATTTAATAATAATATTGTTTAAATTAAATTTTAATAGTAACTCACATTCTCCAAACTTATATTTATCCACTTTTTATTTGATTCTATAATATGAAACACGATCTTCGTCACGTTGAATGCAGTCGTATACTACGTCACGAAAAAACATATCGAAAAATTTCATAATCACTCATTTTCGATAATGTCGAATAAAAACCACTATCGAAAAAAACATGGTTAGTACATATTTCGGTAACCGAATGGTAAGGTCCGTTGCACACTTGAGCTAGGTTTTTTGACTGGTGTGAGCTTGTTGTCATTTTACAGCTTCCCGTTTTGGTCCCCAAAACTCAAATAAGAGATCAACCCAATCTGAAAAGCAATTGTATTTAAATGTTTTATTTTCGCCTTGGATAATTACTTCACATCGCCTAGAAAATGAGGAATGTGAGCTATATGTTTTTATCCACAGGTTTAAATAAAAAAATTATATAAATCACGACGTACGAGTGGCTTCACGAATTCGGTTTCACTTAGTTAGTCTTTGCAAAGTAAACCGAGAACAACATAGCTCACTTTGCTAAAAAAAAACATAGCTCAAATGTGCAATAGGCCTAAAAGTAATTGTAAAATGGAAGGATACGAAATCATCTTTTTCTTGAGTAAGAAATAAAAGAAACAAAACTCAATTTTTATAAACTTATTGGAATTATTTATTTCTTAATTACTGTTGAATTATATTTTTCTTTTTAATTTCTAAATTAATTTTATTTTATCGAGTTATACAGCTGCTGGTCGTAACAAAAGTGAATGAGATTTTCTTCTCAATACGTATTAGAAAGGTATAAATACGCTATTACAATTTGTACTAGATCTTTAACTACTAAATGTGAAATTTACTAAAGTATACAATCAAATGTCAGTAGACATTTGTTACAGTAAGTATTTTTATAATATAAATATTCGTAATTTTACTTTTAATAATTTAATTACAATACAATGATATTTCTTAATTTGAGATTCGTGATTGGATCATCAAGTAGTTTCAACTAAATCAAAATATAAGTGGAATTTATATTAAATATGGTGTGTTGATCGACATACGAGTTGTTCTTTGATTTATTTTAGGTAGCGCCAATGGTACGCAGAATGGGATGCATAATGCAGCATTAACAATTCAATGGAACAATAGCGATGGATTGGTACATAAATACGTATGTGAACCGTGTATTACTGTGTAGTGTACGTAGTGTAAATAGTTAAATAAATAGATGTATTAACATATAGTTGTGTGCACTTTGTTTGTTAACATTGAACTTCATGAACAGCTGATTTGACAATTTATGATGACGATGTGAATTCATTAATCATGAACATCATCCCGTACGAGCTTGCCACTATGCCTCATTCGTAATGCCTCCTCAGGGTTTTGAAAATTAATTTAAATATTTCTATTCAAATTTATTTGAAATATTGTACTTTTCACAATTTTGTGTTGTATATATTGTTTAAAATGAAACATGCTAAAATAATTGTTCTGATTTATCTACATTATACCGTAACACCCTTCCACTTTTACTGATGATCCTTACATGAATTGTTATTATATCAATGGTTTGATGATTTTTCTGTTTTTTATTATTTTTTATGCAACTTAATCTTCCTAAGCCGCCGTTGAAAGACTGATTATTGGAGGTAGTATACAATGTTAAAATGGATGACCACCGTTATCTAATAACAAGGAATTTTTGTTGGAAACTGGGTGAAGTGAAGGGAGTTATAAAGAGCAGAACCTTTGTAAATGGGGGTGACGTGTGAAGCTTGGCTACAATACCCGTACAATATAAATTTAGGCTTTTCCGAACTTTTATACCCTCGCTTTAACATTAATGGAATAGTAGGAATTGTCTGTTGAAAAAGCAATAAGCTTCCCAAACAGAAGGTTTCTGTATTATATAGTGCTTTGTTACTGACAAACCAAAATTCTGATAAAACTCCTGGTTTGTTTTTGAGATTTCATTTTCGTTCCTCGAAAACGATGTAAAATGGGCTTAGTTATTGAAATTAAAACTTAAAAAAATTTGTGCAGAAACAAATTGGAAATTTTTGTCCGTAATACATATATTCTTTGAATCAATTTCATTTTTGCTAACAAATTATTGTTACTTGTCAAAACTCAATAATTTTGAGGTTGTGTACGGAGGAAGACTGGATGGAGGATATACCTACATCCTGCAACTGCAATACATCGTTACAGTTATACTTCAAACTATAATACGTAGTCATGATTGTCTTATTTTATCTAGGTTGTTTGTAGTTTCCCATACGAGTACATCATATGAATATTTATACTCGTTATATACACGCTTGATTTATCATGTTTATGTCGACAAAAAGTTTTATGTAAGTAAATATTATATGTTTTGGCATATAAATAAACAATTTCGCGTAGCATATTGAAAATTTTATTCATTCTATGAACGAGTGGTGAGATAATTTATTTACAAGTTTTATTTGTCTCGATGCAAGTGGTAAAACAAAAAAATATGCAAGCATAAAAATACCGTTAAAACTAATATAGTTCCTCTACAAATAATACATATTATATGTATGAAGTTTACAACAACACATACTTTTTATTAACTCTACAAGATTAAAGTTTTCATTATTTTGTTTTGCCTCTGTTTTCCATTATTTTATTTAGTTGTTGTGCTTTTTGTTATGGCGCAAAGAGATACATTTATAAGAAAAGCAAGTTTAATAAAAGTGTTTATAAATATAGTGGATTATAAAGTTGTTCGTAACTCCTTATAGTCTTTAACAAACATAAACTTTAGAAACAATCTTGAAAAATATTATTATACCATTTAAAATTAATATTTAGAAATGAAATTACTACATATTATATATGTTCATTATAGAAAATTAAGTAAACGATTGTAAACCAAAATACTTTTAGGTTACAGTAATCCTAACCATTTAGATGCGTTGTTGCTTTTCGAATTTAAATATTAAAAAAGATTAAGGTCTCTGAATAAGTTTCGATAAGAATTTTAACATTTAATGAGTTCACTTTGAACATGTATTGAGGCAACACGTATTCAGAATTGGAGTACTAAACCTTTGCCCTAATGTTGTAGGATCAAAAATTTGATAAAATTGAAGTATAGTTTAAAGAAAATTTAATAATGCTTTTTACTATCATTACGTAACTAAAAGTGATAAATCGGGTGTGTAACGAAATCCCGCTTTCCAAAATCCCGGTTTTTTTATAAATCCCGGTTTTCAAAATCTCCCTTTTTCAAAATCCCGGTTTTCAAAATCCTGGTTTCATAATCCGGGTTCTTAAAATCCTGGTTTTCAAAATCCCGTTTTTCAAAATTCCGGTTTTGTATAAAAAAAAAATCCCGATTTGTAGGAAATCCCGGTTTGAACATTTTATTTTCCGAAATAATTATTTTGATTATTTTATAATGAAATAATGAATATTTAGTGAAATAGTTTTTCCTGGGATCGCTATAAAATATTGCATTTCAAAATGTTGCATTAACAAAATTTTGTTTTTTTGTATTAATCTTGCAAATACAATATGTTGCAATTACAAAATGTTGCAAGTACAAAATCTTGCAATTACAAAATCTTGCATAGCAAAATGGTGCAATTATTTTTCTGTTTAGTAGGTGTCATTAATAGATTCTATACAGTGGTTGGCGTTCGTTTATACGCTCTGTATTATTTCTCTTGAAAGTCAAATTTTTTCATTTCAATCAGAATCTACTTAAATATAAGTCGTGCTAACTCCACACATATGAAATAAACAATAACTAAGTAAAGATGTATTGGAATTTTTTTTTCCATAGTAATTTTTTTTAAATAACTAAGTATAAGTGTGTTGGTGCAAAAACAAAAAAAATTAACAAAAAAAAAAATCAAATTTACGTTGCATTGTTAGTGTAACCAACACACTCTTTGTTAGTTTTTTTTAAATAGGTATCTGTCAATGAGAAGAGTAAGCAGGACTTATATTAAAGTAGATTCTGTTTCAATTCCAACTATGAATACTTGTAATACATACATACATTCAAATGTTGTAGTAGTGAGAGAAGTAACAGGATAAATTTTGTTTATTTACATCTATTGTTTTAGTTGTGAAGTATTGTTTTTAGTGAGAGTGACGATTTTTGGTGTTCCATACCTTTATACGCAGTTACAAAATAAATGTTTTTCATTCATTTGTTTCACAATTCATTTGTTTTGATAAAATTTAATTTTTGCAATCTCTCAGTAAGTTTTTACTTTCAAACTATAACACAAACTAAATATAACATAAGACGTTTTGGAGATGGGTAAGGGAAAACGTTTAAATAATGAAGAAATAGTGCAAATTGAAATATTGAAGAAATTAGGCTACTCTAATCGAATCGTTGCCAAGGAAATTAAAAGGTCTGAGTGATTGATCTGAAATTATATAAAAAAATCCAAAAACTTATGGTATCATAAAGCCTACACGAAGAAATTCAAAGCTCATTACACGTCAAAAGTGGAAAATTATTCTGTAGCCAAATAATTGCAAAACATGATTTTCCAGTTTATAGTCAAATCAACTATAGCTCGAATTCTGAGGGCAACAAAAACCATTAAATGAATCAAACCTAAATCGAAACCCCGTGTAGCAACCACACATATTGAACGCCGTTTGAAGTTTGCCCAGCAGAACGGGCCAAGTGATGAAAACAAATTTAATTTAGACGGACCAGACTGCTACAGTTGTTATTGACATGATCTATGTAATCACACTGTCGTTCGGCCAAAGAGAAATTTTGTTGGTGGGGCTGTAATGGTTTGGGGAGCGTTCTCAGGAAATTTTAAGATACCCATTTGCTGGATAGCTATCATGAGATGTTTTGATTCCATTTATTGTTGATCATATTGATAGTGAGTTCGTATTTCAACAGAACAACGCTGCGATCCACGTTTTACCGTTCAACCAAGGATTGGTTTAAGTGCAGAAATATTCCAATACTATAGTGGCCAGCATGCAGCCGAGACTGCAACCCCATTGAGAATCTTTGGGGCATACTCGGTGCCAAGGTGTATGCAAATGGGCGTCAATTTTTGTCAGTAAATGATTTGAAGCAGTGTATCAAGCAATGCTGGGATGAAATCAGTCCCAATGTGCTCCAAAATCTTTTTCAGTCAATGCCAAAACGAATTTTAGAAGTTATTAAGAATAAGGGTGGTGGGACTAAGTATTAATATTTCATTCCTTGATACGCTTTACAATTTTTCGGTGAAAATATGCAAATAAACGAGTGCATCAGATTTCTTTGCAGTTTTGTAAAAAATTTGGATTTAATGAATGAAAATTTAAGAAATCCACAGCAAATCATTAATATTTTTTTTAACTAAACCAAAATAGTTTTTAGAAATAAATAAAATGTTAAATTTAGGTTTAATTTTCGTATATATTGAAAAAATATGGTGCGTATAAACGAACCCCAATCACTGTATAATCCACTCCTACGTGCGGCACGCAGTGCGACATGTTTACTGATCCCGGCTCATACGTCCCCCGAAGTTCAAATCTAAAGCCCCTCGGAGGGCTGAGCAGAAGGGGGGGGGGGGGGCAACGAACCCCCGCGTGCCCGTGAGAGTTATCGAAGCCGTTAACATTTGAATTTATTGCATTGGCCGAATTAAAAAAAATATTTTTTTCTAAATCAAAACTTTAGAAAGAAGAAACGAAAACCGGCATTTTGAAAACCGGGATTTCGAAAACCGTGTTTTTAAAAACCTGGATTTTGAGAACCGGGATTTTGAAAAACGAGATTTTGAAAACCGGGATTTTGAAACCGGGATTTTGAAACCGGGGTTTTGAAAACCGGAATTTTGAAACCGGGATTTTTTGATAAATCATTACCATTTCGTGGAACTGATTGACACCTGGATTCCATGATCAAAGCGAAGGTGACTTAATGTCTTTATGTTTATAAGTTATAATGATTTGAAAAAGGCCTTTGACCACACCAACCAACACAGGGTTGAAGAAACTGCTATATCTGTCAAACCAGTGAATATAATTTTATAACATTATATTCATTTCAAAGCTTAATAAATTGCAATGAAAGATGCCTAAAATATAGTTGACATTTTGAAGAAGTCGATTTGATTTCGCCCCCTTTTGGATGATCGGGAACTAGAAACAAAGTTTGACTTTCGAAGAACGCTTTTCCTTGTTTAAATTTCCCTTTAGGAAGTATTGTGAAGAAAACAGCAATTGAAGTCAGGAGCCACCTAACAACATTCCATCAAAAAAGTAGTTTCTAAATACATAATTAGCTAATTTAATATTTTTTTGATTTATGTAGAAGTGTTTAATTATAAAACATACAATATAAAAATACATATAAAAATTACATATAAAAATTACATACAGTTACATATAAAAATTATATTTGATATTTTTAGAATAGAAAATGTATTCAATAACTGATTGAACTGGTTTAGGAAGAAGTAACGATAAAATCAACCTACAACAGTCTGATGAAGAACATGAATTTTGATGATGAAGAAATGCTTTGCGTTTGTGGTTGCCACACTAATGAAACTAAACGGTTTATTAAAATTCAAGTTATAGTTGAGCCATTGTGGCAAAGTGGTCAGCGTGCTTGCTCCAGCGAGCAGGTCCCGGGGAGGTTCCGGGTTCGAACCCCGGTGGTGAAAAGGAAACCATTTCACGGCTGGTTTAGGATCAATGAACTAATCACTCATTAATTTGTGCTATAATGGTTGAAGTCCATTGTTTTAGCTTTACTGTTGACTTTTGTTACTAACAAAATTGATAAAATTGTTTTAATTAAACACTTGTAAAACTTCCTTATAGTGACAATCTTTATTGGTTTTATAGGAATATCGATTTCGAAATAAATTTCTTCATCAGTTCCTTTTTACAACTATTCTCATTATCCGAAATGAAAAATATGATTATGAAACCTCATTTGTGGCGGCCAAATCCCTTGATGGGATAAAGTGCCAGAGAGAGAGAGAGAGGCAGAATTTATTCAACCAATTGATAATTATTGTCTAATTTCGATTAAAATCAAATTTAAATAATCTCCAGTATGGAAAATTTTTTCAAATTCATGAAAAGACAGCATAATAGTAGATTATGTATCAAAGGAGTAAAATAAGAGATTATTGCTCGAGTGAAGAAAATTAGCAACTGAGGTCGATGACCAAGGATTGGAACTGAACTATAGCAATAATCGACGTTTACTCCCGGTTCCATTTTAGTAAATCGAAGTTTTAAGTTTTTATCAATAACTTTGTAGTAAATACATTTTGTCCACTACTAGCCGTAGAAGGCATCATTATTATGTGTTTTAGTAGCCCGACAAACAAAATTTCTGGTCTAGTGGTTAATAATATTTTATTATTGACCACTAGTTAATAATGAAAAATAAACATTAGGTAGATGTAATGCGATTAGTTGGAAAAGGAGATTATGATTATTCCCCATATTGATAAAGTAGATTTTAATAAAAATAAAAAAATCCAAATAAAATTTACAAACCACGTATAAAAATACATAAACTTATAAATTAGTGTAATAATATTAAAGACAAATATATTTTTAACACCAAAAACGAACACACTTTACTTAATAAACACATTTTTATTAATCACTTGTTTTTGTTTCGCAGAATATTTTTCAAAAAGTTTAAAAAATCACTCGATCGATTTCGACTTGTTAGGTCATCATCAGGAGTATCTACTGGTAGATACTCCTGATGATGACCTAACAAGTCGAAATCGATCGAGTGATTTTTAAACTTTTTGAAAAATATTCTGCGAAACAAAAACAAGTGATTAATAAAAATGTGTTTATTAAGTATAAGTGTGTTTCGCCAAGTGCCTACGGCAAATAGCGTAAAAAAAAAAGAACACACTTTATTAAATATTTATTATTATTACACCAAATTATAAATTTTTCATATGTTTTTATATAAATATCCCTCGCTTTTTGGGTCAACAGCTGGACTGTTCTATTTTCGACTATCTCACATATTTCAGGTGGCGTGCCGATTAAATCATCATTCTCCATTTTTTTAGTTGAATGCCAATTTTACTCAACAAAATTAAAACAAAACAAAATGCAATGTCATTTTAAATTTACGCTTATTACAATTCAGTAAAAAATTCGGGCTACTACGACATAGTTAATATTATTAAAGAGCAAGTGTTTCTCTTATCAAATTAATTTTCTTATCAACAAAAAAACTTAATGGTTGGTGTGCCTTTTACGACTAGTAGTGGAAAAAATGTACGCTTGAGTAGTGATATTACAGCCCTCGATTACTATGTATAACCCTCGACGCTCCTCTCAACCTTGGTGTATAATATACTATTGCACATAAAATACCGACGAGAGATTTTTATATATGTTAGCAATCATGTTTTCTTTGCAAATTCGTCTTTTATAAACACAATTTTATATGAAAATTTTCCGATTTTTATAATTACAAATCTAGTAACACAGCTACTTTAGTCCCTAGGGAGTAAATTACATCATATTTACTTATGTTTGTTCTATGATATAAAAATGAATTTTGCTTTCGAGCTTTAATCAAATAAAGCGCTACTTTTGGTGGCAGGAGTAGAAAAAAAAATTATAGAAGCTGTTGAAATATTGGGTGAGATTTTGAAATGTTTTGTGTTCTGGGAGATTCGAGGAAATTTAAAAAAAATGGTCAAGAATTGGATTTTGGTAATTTCCAAAGACAAGGACCATTATTTACTACGCTGAGAAAAAAACTACGACTATTAAACCTGTAGAGCGTGCATGTACTTACTCTCGATTTAATTAATTGTGTTAGTACATCAGTAAGAGCAGTTTTTAATTCGATAAATTTACCATCGATTCTTCAAAGGGAAATGCAGTGATGGGAGACAGAGTGTTCATGATCGGTGAGCTCATCACAATGCAGGAATTTAATTAATTAGACCTTCTTTTATGATCCATAAAATGACTAATGAGGAAGTTAATAGGAACACACATATTAAATTATTTAAAAGTTTATCAGAAAAAGATCATATTTCTATTTTACCACCCTTCTACCCGAAAAATATACAAATTGGGTCCTAATAATATTTATTTCATATCGTTTCATACGTTTTCTTTAAGTTCCTACAATAATTTTAATATACGAGATCATATATGGGGTTGCTTAAGGCGTATATAAGCGTTACTGGTTTCAAATTGAAATTCCCTAAATGTTTGAGCCCGTGAAGTTTCTAACAAGAACAAGCACGTATACGTACGATTCCAATGGGAAAGCATGACTGGAAAAATCTTATACCGAAAAATGTTCTCTATAGTTATGCCCATTCGACCTATATAGTGGTGTCTTGTCCTAATCTCTGGAAGTTGCTTGTTATTGACCCAGATTGATAAAATATTAATGATTCATGGTGGAAAATTGCTATTAACAAGGTTACTTTTTCTCCGATAGGAAAAACCTCATACCGAAAAATGTTCTCTATAGAAAGGCCAATTCGACCTATGTAGTGGTAGCTGCCCTAATCTCTGGAAGTGGCTTGTTATTGGCCCAGATGATAAAATACTCAAAATTTACAGTGGAAAATTGCTATTAATAAGGTTACACTTTCTCCGCTAGGAAAAATCTTATGCCGAAAAATGTTCTCTATAGATAAGTCAATTTGACCTGGATTGTTATTGGCTCAGATTGACAAAATACACAGTATTTTGATCGAAAAATTGCAATAAACAATTCTGATATATTTTCTGTCATTTATTTGTTAACTAAGTCACACATGATTAATTTGTTATTTTACTTATCTATTTGAATAATTATTGTATTTTATTAATATTTTGTAATTTTATATAAATTCTATTTTAAAACTTATAATTTTTCAATGTACTTGATTCGGAGAACAATTTAACATTGTAATAACTCACACTCAATTTATTCTAACAAGAATATAATATTGAGTGGTACTAAACACATACAGTCAGAAACATTCAGGTGTATACGGCTTATCTTTTTTATTAAAGTGTTGAAATTTAATAAGAAAATGAAATTTGTTTATTTTTTTATATTCTTAGTTTATTTATTATTTTAGACAATAAAAGCAACAAAAATAACAAAATCAAAACAGAAAAAAAGGATTTATCCTTGAAAATTAATTTGGAGATCATAAAACTTACAAACATTCAGTTGTATACAAGTTTATGGAAAAACACTTGAGCATGCGGACACTTGCGTTATAATTTTTTAGTGCATATTTTTTCTCTACTTTGCTTTTTTGTTTATTATTTAATCAGTGCAGTTCAATGTCTATTTTATTTCACACCCGTAATTTAATTGATTGCAATCTTTCAAAATGGGTAAGAGTACGTCGGTTGATATTAGATCGTTAGTGATTTTCCACCGAAGAAAAGGGAAATCATTGAGTGAAATCGCGATAATACTAAACATTTGTAAATCAACAGTACGAAACATTTGTGATCGGTATTTTAAATACGGCCGAATAGAAAATACACCCAGCATAAAAGGTCCGAGAAAAATATCACCATCAGATGAAAAGTTCATTAAGCGCCAAATAAGTCAAAATCCAAAAGTTACTGCAGTAGAATTAACTAAAATGCTCTTCAGGTTTAATGATAAAAATATAAATCCAATTACAGTTAAAAGAATTTAAAAAAAATGGTTGTTTTTCTCGTATAGCGAGGAAAAAACCTTTTATCAGTAAAGAAAATAAAAAGAATAGTAGATTTTGCCTTAAAATATAAAAATGAAAGTATTGAATTTTGGAAAAATGTGATTTTGTCGATGAAAGTCAATTTACTTTGTTCCAAAGTGGTAAAAGGCAAGAAAAGTTTGAAGAAAACGTGGTAAAGAGTGTAATGTTAGAAATGTATGCCCAACGTTTAAACGCGGTGGAAATAGTGTAATGTTCTGGGGTGCTATGGGTTATAAAGAAGTTAGAAATTTGAAATTTTTTAATGGGGTTATGGACAAGGAAAAATATTGAAACATTTTAAAGAGAAAAGAATCGGTTCGAAAACTGGATACAGAAAATACTTTTCCTTTTTATAAGAACAATTATCCAAAACATAAAGCATGGATTGTTAGAATGAGGTGTCTTTTCAAGTGTCCAATAGTGATTGGGATATTCCCCCCTCCCGAAGCCCAGATCTCAATCTAATTGAAAATCTGTGGGAGCATCTAAAAGGAAAATAAAAGAAAATCTTTCAAGTCAACAAAAAAAAAACAATTAAAATCAGCTATTATTGATGAATGGCATACAATCCCTACAAAAACAACAAAAACAATGGTAGAATCGATGCCAGATCGATTAAAGGCTCTTATAAAAACAAAGGGAACCCAACAAAACATTAAAAAATGTACATGAGTTTTTTCTTAGCAATAAAATAACATTGAGTTTTATTATAACCCCTCGTTTTATTGTAACTCCTTTTTTGTTTGTTTTTGTTTTGTTTTTTTTTTGTTTTTATTATCTAAAATAATAAATAAACTAAAATTACAAAAAAAATCTGAAAAAATTGTAATTTCTTATTAAATTTCAACACTTTTATAAAAATAATATGCCGTATACATCTGAATGTTTCTGACTGTATATAATTTTTGATTTTTTGTTATTTTTTTTAGAAACTTCACATCGGTAAATGTTTTAAGGATTTTTGTTTCTTACTACAAAATTCATAAACTTAAACCAGATTTGTTTCAAAAACCCGGTTTATTGTCAGAAACAATAAACTTAATACAATTCTTATTATTAAATCTGAAAATTACATGCAGTTTTAGTTGGTAAGTCAATTAATTTCGCACTAATTTGCTTCCTTCGATTATGATTATATGTGAAGTGAAAAAAATAGTTCAGAAAATGGTTTTATGAACGGCCAAAAGAAAATGGAGCTTGGCATAAAGATGTAACAGTCGTACAATGAAGTTGCTGTGTCTCACGCGTTTACTTTGGCCTGTTAAAAAAATTGACAGTATTAAAATAATTCGATGCAATTTACTATTTTGTTTTATACAAATGGTTGGAAAATAATTTAATACGTTAAAGTGTAACTATGTAGCCATTTATGAAATTTACGTTTTTCACTTTCACACACACACACGAAACATATACCGTATTTCCATATAGTAAGGGTTAAAAACTTTATCAATAGAGAGGAATGGAACAGAAACCAAGGAACTATGACGAACATCATGACTATAGATTCTGGCATCCTAGATGTAATGAGGTTGTAAGAGCAGGCTAATTAGGACATAAGTTGTATTGTACTTTTTTAAACATTTAAATATTATTTGAATTGAAATTAAGCACTTTGTGGGCTCGTCCATGATTCGCCTCGCCTTCACCTTCTCTAATTAAATTTCTTCGATAATAAAAGTGTATGTACGGATCTTTTAATGGACTAGCTATTAGGCAAATGAAATTTTTTAATTGATTGATACTAAAGTATTAGTTTTATTCGGTTCTTATACATATAAATATTAATTTGTTATAATGAGTATCACGCTGAAACTGCACAGTGGCCGCGAAAGTCAAATTTTGTTATATCTTCCACTAAAACATTTATCTCTCTTAGCCACAAGGTTTTGTTCACAACCTAATGTATAGTATATAAGTTAATCATGATTAGATTTCGATGATAGAGGAATAGATACGAAATTATATATTACATATATACAATTTTACAGCTTTTATTGACTGGAAACCAATAACAGGATTTATGGATGAAAATATTATTTATAACATTTTTGATTTAAAATAGCCTTCCTTATACATACCCAAACCCCCGATTTTGGTCTGATATATAATACCTAATATTCTGGTCGAAAAACACGACGACTATTATTTATCCCTTAGGAAGGGATCATTAAAAATCGAAAAGCTTTTAACAATGCGTGAAGATATCGTATACGATTTGACCAATTGGTGTTATATTTAGTTTGAATAGATATAGAATAATGGGCAATGTTGATTGTAGAGGGGTATAAAATAATCATTTGAATACACAAATTGATCCATTTTTGTATGGTTGTGCGTGTCATAATCATTGACGTTTTTGTCATTGCTTTTTATATTACTTTATAAAGCTGAAATATATTTTTTTGAAACCGTATACTCATATGTATTCGTATGTGTTATTTATTTATAAATAATTTTTTATGACAATTCAATCACCTATTTTATTTTATGCTTTGACGACGAATGAAACGCTTAAAATATATGAAGTTATTAGAATAATAGGAACTTAATTATGATAATCATTTAATTTTAATGAGATGGCGGATCAAAATTTAGAAAATAAAATCAATTTTAACTCGACCTATGCATGCCCTTAAAATGTAGCCTGTAGGGCTATAGCAGTTAATAGAACTTCAACACCATACGCGTTAATAGAACTTCAACACTGTCTTACCATAATATATGATACATTTTAAGTTACATAATTATGTATGTAATAAAACATACAAAAAAACTAACTAATTTGGATCAATATTTTGGATTTTTTAGAGAGGCATCTTTTCGCCAAGATACTTTACCATCATGAATGAGCTTTTTATTGTTATATCCCACTGTAGTGTTGTTGTTGCAATCATTATATTCTTATATTCTCGAACGTGCTTAAGCAATTTAATTAGATACAATTTATTTTTGTGTCTAGTTGTGGTTCATTTTGGTAAAAAAACATATAAATAAAAAAAATGACAATTTATTTTTTTATGTATGTGGTGCTGTAGGATATCGAAATAAAATGTGTACTAATGAATAATAACACATTGACGGACACTTTCTAAATGTGTAAAACACCAATTTGATAACTTTTGTAATTGCAATGATATTTCGTCGCGGAAATGAATGTATTGTTGAGAATTGACAAATATGTCGTCTTATTTCTTAAAAAACGAAAAAGTTGTGTGACTAATTTGCGCGAAAGTGTTAAAAAACGAAAAATTTGTATAGCAGCCATCTTCGCGAACGAGATAATAACATGAGCTTTTTAAAAAAGTTTTTGTATGTACTTAAAATATAGTGTAAAATAACAAAAAAAGTTATTTTTTTGGAAATTACACCCAATAACCGAAAGCTTAATTTTTAAATTAAAACTGTAATTTTGGAGGTAGCGAGATACTCTCTCGATATTTTTGTTCTACTGACCGAACGAACGTGTTCTTCATAATTTGCGAAGTCACTCTCATGTGGTTGAATTTACATTTCGTGTAAATGCATTCGACACGTCGTAAAACGCACGATTAAACTGATTTAAATCAGTATTTGTTAATTAATAATGTTTGTGGAGATTTATTTATTCAAATGAGTATGTTCGATATTAATCTATTATCGATATTAATCGATAAAAAAAAACAATAAAATAATAAAGTCCGCAGCGAAGTTATAGCAGGCCGAGTTTGGATTAACTGGGTGATTACAAAACAAAATGAAATAGTGATTATTCTCGGTAAATATTATTCAATTTAAACCTGAAATAAATCTAACAGCTTAGCTTTACCCAATTTTGCATAAAATATTTATATTTTTATGTTGATATTTTTTATCGATAAATTGCGCAGTTGAATCGTATCCGCAGTCATCTCTCCAGCAGGCGCGATAAGCGCAAGTTAAGCCAAAAAAATATTCGAATTCTGTCGAAGATTAGAATTCTGTCTTATGAAACAAGACGATTTTTAAAATTTCAATTTTTTACCTTGGTACGAGTATGATAGTGAATTTAAAAAAAAATTAAAATTCTGAGCTTTCGAAAAATGAAGAAAGCGCTTATAACTCAGCCCTAAATTAAGTAAATTTGAAGAGATCAATTCCGAATTCAAAAGTTCTTTTAACGACCAATTTCTTAAATATATTTAAAACATCCAAGATATGACTTTTTAAAGTATTTATGTACCTAAATGCGAAATCAAAAGCACGACATGTACCTAAGAGGACTCGAAATAATCAAATTAAAAACAATCGCCAATATTCGCTCAATTTTTCACTCAGTCTACAAACCGGAAGACACCAAAGACTTCAAAATCCTACTGAATTTGAACTTGCAATAACAACAATTTTTATGCCAATAAAAAAGATGGGGGTTCGGAGAGAATTCCAGAATTTTTAAAAAAAATCATGCCAAGTATAATTTATTCGTATAGAGATTTATTTCTCAGCAGACGGAAGAACTGCAAATGAAAATTACACATATAAATAAGGAAAAGAAGAATAGCCGCCACTTAATGAAATTTTTGAAGCTATCCAAAATTCTTGTGTGTAAAAACTTGACAAAAAGTTAAAGTTAGAGTTTTATCAAATATCGAATATTTTTGTCTGAATTCAACTAAAATACTTTATTCTAAAATTATAACAGTTCTAATTCGCCCTTTGCACTCGATTTATTTTCAATGATTTTGGACGTCAACTTGTATTATTTTTAGCTAAACGGATTAAAATAATTAACAGTGGTAGAATTCAACGTATTATATTTATTTCATTTATTACTATTATTTTATAATAATAGTAGATTCAAATAGATTTGAAAGGTTCAAATAAATTTGAAGATTAAGTTTTCAACAAGGGTTGACTTTTTTGATTTTCTGAAATTTATTTGAGGCCGCGGTACTCAGATGATACTTACAAACAAACTTCTTTTTGTTGTCGATATTTAAATGCTCAAATATCTACTCAGAGATCTACATATAATTTCTGTATTATTTTTTTCCGGCCGACTAAGTTAAAAAGTTGATGATAAGTTTTTTGAAAACAAAATAAAATTGGGAATAAATTTCCCTGTCAGTTTCGCTATGGAAATATTATTCAAAATTTATAAAAATTTACATCAAACTTTTTTCCTCAGTAGGCCAGACAAAACAGATTTATTCACAGAAGCTAAATCCTTTCCCCAATTTCCTATTCCCAAGGAATTATCAGAATAGGGCCGCTGGTGTTCAAACTGGTTTGAAACTTTAATAATTTTGAATACCCAAACTCCGTCCATTTCACTTAATTTGCTTTACTATTGTTGTATGTGTAAAATTAATAAACTAATTTGTTAATTTTAATTTTTTTTACTACAAAACATTGCATATCGTAACCGACAAAATTCTGAAAATCATTATGGACGCTGGTATTTTATAGATCTTCCTGGAAAACATAATGGAATTGATGAGAACCGATGTAGATCACGATTCACACGTTTCTGGCCATTTTCGCCTATGCCAGAACTATGACAAAATTCTAAAAATCATTATGGATATTGACATTATGATTTTCAGAATTGATGGCCAATTCGCTAAATCACGACTTGTGTACCTATGAAATCGAGAAAATTCATCAAACTTTAGGTTTCTTTTTATGACATTATTATTTTTACATCACATTATTAATTGTTAAATAATTTATGGTATTTTGAACGTATTGGTACGATAGAGTACGATAGATTAGTTAAAAATATTAAAATTATACATTATTTTACTTTTGGGTGGAATATTTGAATTCTTTTAAAAATTTATTTACGCCTAAATGTTTTTTTGCGTATAATCACTATATACACAAACAATTTTATTGCGTAACCGGAATTTTTTGGGAATTATTTCATGTCGATCGCTATACTACTATCATTAATTTTTAAGTGAGAATTCATCATAAAATAGATTTTTTTTACATCACATGTATTCAATGAAAGTTAAATTTGCTAAACGGTAAAAGCCCGAAACTTAATTAAATATAACAACCGCTCAGGTTAGACGGTTTAGGGTCGGGTGTAGTGCATCAGATTTATACAGCATATAATGAGACGACCCCTGGATGTAATTGGTAAATTATTCCAGTCGTTTACGACTGAGGACATATGATGAAATTTAAATATCCTATACCTAGTCACAACTAATGCAGATTAATAAATTAACAAATCCTCTCTTCAGAAACGCGTGTATGTGTAAATAATTAACAAATCGTATTTACAATTTATTAACTATGTAGCTAGGTAATATCTTTGCTGCGTGGCGCTCTAGTCGTTTCTGTGACTAACTAATCCTTTCCTTATACAGAATGGACCATAAGTCACTGAACATTGTATTTTTGATATAATTTTTTTATTTTGTTTTTTTTCTTCAGTATTAGAACCATCACTTGGGAGGTTCAATAGCCATGTATACGATTGAGGAACGAGCAAAAATTGTTGAGTTTTATTTTGCTAGTCAAAATTCAATAATGCCCCTCAGCCTAGGGTACTCAGAGGGCTTCGGCTGTCTCTGTGTACACCTAGGTAACACCAAGGTAGCCGCGTCCACGTCGCGGGGGGTGGGTACTGCTTCGGCAGTAGCAAAGTGCTACCGGGGACCAAATGCCAGTGGTATAAACTGGCTAAAACAAACAATGAATACAACAAATACGGAATGTAATACCCCAGGTGGTACAGCAGCAGATATGCTGACAAATCCACACTCTTCGGAGGCAGGCCCAATAGATTCTGGGGTGGGCCAATCATTGTTTAACCCATTTGGACGAAGTTCCAAATTACCAAGATCACCAAAATCTTCAACTGAAAATATATTTCAGTACGAGAAGGAAAATGCTGAACTCCGTGAACAACTACGAGAAATAAAGGAATTTACAACTAAATTGAAAGAAGAATTTACAATTTTAAAGAAAGAGAACGAAGAACTCAAAAAAGCAGTTGAAACACGTGCAGAACTTGGTACGAAACCTAATCCTGCAATCGATGATGAAATCAATCCATTCCATACGGATGAAGAAGAATTGGAAAGAGAAACAAATTGGATGTTGAAGCGAAGTAAAAGACCAAGTAAGAAAAGGAAAGCTCAACACTCACCAGAAATGGCAGAAACTTTACCATCAACTTCAAAAGAGGTTTCTAGAAAACAGTTAATCATCAAGAAACAAATAGCTCTAGACCAACAACCAGCTAAACCAAAAGAGAAATCACTTTCACCAATAAATGTCGATGAGGTAGAAAAATCATCCGAACGGCAACCAGCTCAACAAAATGAAGCACAGACAAAGGTAAAAGCCCCACCACCGATTTTCATAGTAGGAGTAACGAACTACTCAGAAATCCAAAGTGTAATGAGTACTGTTACGGAACAAGAGTATAAAATTACTGCTCTGAACAATAATGTATGGAAGATTAACACTTCAAATCCAAACGCATACAGAAACTTGTCAATGAAGCTGAATACTCAAAAATATCAGTGGTACACGTACGAAAATAAAAACAAGCGTCCCATCAAGGTCATGGCAAGAGGGCTACATCCAACCTGTGAAATTAATTCAATAATGGAGGATCTAGAAAATAAAGGATTTAAAATCCTTGATGCCGTAAACATTATTAAAAAAGAGAGACGTAGCGGAGAGAACCGACTAGAAGCGGTTTCAAAAAGAGGGCTTCCCCTGTTCATGCTAACGTTTGATAAATCCGAGAAAATAGAAAACATTTACAACATAACTGGCATACTCAACATGCGAGTAAAGATCGAAGCTGTTAAAAGAGGCAGTACAAGAATAGTACAATGTAAAAAATGCCAAGGCTTTAACCATACGCAACGATATTGCGCGCGCGATCCAAGATGTGTGAAATGTGCTGAAAAGCACCCAACACAAACTTGCAAACTATCAAAAGAAGAACCAGCAAAATGTATAAATTGTAATGGGCAGCATCCAGCCAGCTACCGAGGATGTGAGGTTGCCAAGCAGCTACAAAAAATGAGGGATCAGGCACGCAAACCCCCTCTAAATCATCCAAACAAGAATCGAGCAAGAAACGAATCATCTATGCGTAGGGAGAATTATACATATGCACAGGCCGCTTCAAATTCGAAAGAAAATGAGGCAAACGGTACCGAAAATTTCAAAAACACTGTCCAAGCAATTCTAAATAGCCTTGAGGAACAGAATAAACTAAATAAGTTAATTCTGAATCGACTTAACCTGCTGGAAATACCAAGTTCCAAAATAGTTAAAAATAAATAATGTCTGCAATACCTAGTTCAACTCATAATTGCGGAACAGAAACCAGACATCAAAACTACTCATTAAGAATAGCCATATGGAATGCAAACGGATTAACACAACACCTAGAAGAATTAGAACTCTTTCTAAATACAGAGAAAATTGATATATGCTTAATATCAGAAACACATTTTACCAGCAGCTCCTATGTATCAATCCGGAGATATACTTGTTACCATACCACACACCCTGCAGAACGAGCAAGAGGAGGGTCAGCTATATTTATTAGGGATAATATCAAACATCATGAAGAATTAAAAATAGAAAAAGAATCCATGCAAGTAACCACCGTGACGGTTAAATTTGGTCATCACAACACCTGTAATATATCTGCAATATATTGCCCCCCACGGTATAACCTAAAAAAAGAAGACTACATTAATCTGTTCCAGAAATTAGGAAGTAACTTCATTGTCGGAGGTGATTTTAATGCAAAAAATACCTTCTGGGGTTCAAGATTAACCTCTCCAAAAGGCAAGGAATTACTTGCAGCTGGCCAATACTCAAACTGTGAATTTTACTCAGGAGGGAAACCAACGTACTGGCCAACAGATCCTAACAAAATCCCAGACCTAATAGATTTCTACATCACTAAAGGCATATCGGAACGCTACATCTTCTTAGAAAATGATGAAAGTCTAATATCTGATCATTCTCCTGTTATTATGACGGTTAGTGAAAATGTAATAGAAAAAACAAATTCACCACAACTAACAAACAACAAAACAAATTGGGAATTGTTTAAGCAGTTAGTGGAGGAAAAAATAGAACTTCAAGTGCCAATCAAAAGTGAATATGAAATAGAAGAGGAACTAGACCGGCTCCTTGATGTCATACAATGGTCTGCTTGGGAATGCACCCCCAAATTATCATCCAGGAAAGAAAACGCCATTATTTACCCAATAGAAGTAAGAGAATTAGTGCAGGAAAAACGAAAAGCCCGAAAGAAATGGCAGAATACACGTGCGCCGCAAGATAAAACCACCTTAAACAACTTGTGCATCAAACTTAAGGTACTCATAAAAGCAGTGAAAAATGAAACAATTGGAAAATATCTCTGTTCTCTAGCCCCAACTAAAGATACCGACTATTCCCTCTGGAAAGCAACAAAAGGGTTAAAACGACCAAAAACGCAGATCCCCCCAATCAAAACAAACGATGGGAACTGGGCTAGAAGTGCGAAAGATAAAGCTGACCTGTTTGCTGAACATCTTGAAGAAACATTTCAACCTCTAGGTCGGCAGACCAGTTACGAAAACACTACTGATACGCCCAGAATATCTGATTTCGAAGATATCAGGCCTGTAACATTGAAAGAACTAAAAGCTGAAATTAAGAACATAAAAACAAAGAAAGCTCCTGGTTACGATCTGATAACAGGGCAAATAATAAAGGAGCTGCCTGAAAAAGGGACCCGTAAATTACTGCACATAATCAATGCGATCATCAGGAAAAAACATGTGCCAATGCAGTGGAAAGTAGCAGAAGTAATAATGATTCCGAAACCGGGCAAGCCACCGAATGATAGAAAATCTTATCGGCCAATTTCACTTCTACCAACACTAGCGAAATTGTTTGAGAGGCTGTTGCTCAAAAGATTGAAAATAACCATAGAACAACGAAACCTTATCCCAGAATATCAGTTTGGTTTCAGAGAGAAACACTCAACTATTGAGCAGGTTCACAGGCTTACAGATGTCATTGAGAATACATTAGAAAGGAAAAAGGTTTGCTCTGGTATCTTCTTAGATGTGGCACAGGCCTTCGATAAGGTATTGCACAGAGGTTTACTCTTTAAACTACATAGAGATTTACCAAAACAATATTACATGATTTTAAAATCATATATAGAGAATCGCCACTTTCGGGTGAAATATGAAGATGAATACTCCGAGCTAAAAAAGATCTCGGCAGGAGTCCCTCAGGGTAGTGTTTTGGGACCAATTCTTTACCTACTCTACACCAGAGATTTACCTCATTTAAACGATGTTACCGTTGCAACATTTGCTGATGACACTGCAGTTCTCTCAGTAGGAGACACTATCGAGGAATCGACAACGAAACTTCAAGAAGCATGTGACAAAATCATAAAATGGACAAAAAAGTGGCGAATCGGGCTCAATGAATCGAAATCCACGCATGTGAATTTTACTAATCTAAAAGTCAGTTACAAACCTGTAATCATTAACGGTCAGCAGATTCCGTATGCAAATAAGGCTAAATATCTAGGGATGACCTTAGATACCAGGCTCAGATGGAAAGAGCACGTTAAAAAGAAAAAAGAAGAACTTAATATCAAATATCGAAAAATGTATTGGCTGCTCGGGAAAAACTCGGAATTGTCAACCGAAAATAAATTGCTATTATATCAACAGGTGCTAAAGCCTGTATGGACTTACGGAATACAGCTCTGGGGCTGTACAAAGAAAACCAACACTAAAATAATACAAACTTTTCAAAACAAAGTGCTACGTGGTATAGTTAACGCTCCGTGGTACATTAGGAATGATGACCTTCATCGGGATCTAAATATCCCGACGGTCCAAGAAGAAATAAAAAAACTTGCAGTAATACATGGACAACGTATTTATCAACACGTAAATGAAGAGCTTCGTGGTATGTTGGACACCTCCCATGCAGTAAGACGATTGCAGAGAACGAAACCAATTGATTTAATGGATTAAGGACACCAAAGCAAAGACTACTACTACAGTAAATAACCTATAAATGGAGCCGGCCAATGGGCGTCTTCTCATTCACAAGTGACTAAATTAAGAAAGAAAAATTACTAGATGAATTGTATTCAGTTGTAATAATTTAAATAAAAAAAAAAAAAAAAAAAAAAAAAAAAAAAAAAAAAAAAAAAATTCAATAATTCAAACCCAAAGAAAATTTCGAAATTATTTTAATACCAGAAATGCACCATCTCAAATCAAGTACGCAATCTAGTCGCTCGTTTTCAGTCATCGGGATCTGTTAGTGACTCAATAATATCGAATATACAAATGGCGCATGAAATTTGGCCGCAAGACTATGCAACCCGCTTAAGATGTTGTGCAAAATTTACCGAATTATTAACGGATGATCATGGTTTTATGAAAAAAATTATAATGACCGATGAAGCGCATTTCCATTTAAGTCACTGACAACTTAGAGATACAATTTGGTGCGGAATATCAGTAGACAAGATCTACGGCCCGTACTTCTTCCAAGACGAAGATGACAATGCATTGACTGTAAATGGTGAGCGTTACAGGGCTATTATGTAAGACATTTTTTTGTTTTCTGAACTTGATAATACTCAAGAAATGTGGTTTCAACTAGACGGAACTACGTCCCATACTGCAAGGAAAACACTGAATTTGCTGCAAACGGTTTTTGGTACTCGTATCGTTTCATGATTTGGAGATGTTAATTGACCATCACAATCACCCGACTTAACACCATCAGATTTCTTTTTGTGTGGATATTTGAAAGATCGTGTATACGCAAATAAACCGCAAGGACTGCAACAACTAAAAGACAACATAATAAATGAAATTATTGCGATTGATCAACTAGTTTTGACTTCAGTTATGGACCAGGTCTAAAAGATATTATTTGATACGATTTTTTTTAAAACTCTTCATGATTAAAACTATCTTTTGTAATCAAAATTATTCATTTTCAATAAAAAATAAAAAAATTATATCAAAAATGCAATGACTTTTAAGTATAACCGTCGATTAGTACTATTTGTTTTTCAAATATGCTTTTGATATTGGACTACGCTAACTCCAGGAATGTGCTATACATACATAGTTAATTCTGGCGATTGTGGAATAAATTGACGGGAAAATAATTTAATTACATATTTATAAATTTGAATATTTGATTTTAAAAAAGATCGAGTTCGGATATATTACTTATTCATTTTTTTAAAATAACTATTACATTTCTTATTTTACGTTGGTTTTATATACCATGGTTACTCTACTCCTCCTTTCTGTGTTTTTATTATTATTATTAGGTCTAAAATCTATTGGTTTTGGAGTTAATTTTGTCATTAAGCAAAAACACAACAATAATTTGCTTTTTGTGTATAAAACTAACGAAAAATAAGAAATGTAATAGTTATTTTTAAACCCGTAGTACTCGCCGAAGAATACCTGTTTCGTAAACAACAATAATATAATGGACACAGTTAGCCCCCGGCTTACGTTTGTAGAAATTATCTACTCAGGGACTACCGCGTGGTCTTGTGTTGTGGCTTAAGCTCCGGAGCTTGAGCATGGGTTTGCCGGGGTGTGAGTAGATCTGTTCGAGACTTAAAAATAGAGGAAACAAAAAAAAAATCAAATATAAACTATCCATATACATGTGTAATTCCACCCTCATCACTATGGTTTGTTTATTTCATAGTCACCATAAACAAATCATGAACACATTAAAAAAAAAATAAACAGAAGAAAAGGCATCGTCAGAATTATCAAGAAAACACAAAGACTTGTAGACACCATTTTTTTCTCTCTTTGTCACAATCAGGTATCATGTACTTATCGTCCACACTTCGCATTTTCATCCCTTTATATTTAAGGAATCTTAATTAATTTTATAATTTTTATTAATGAATCAAGATAACTATACGATTTTAGTCTGTTTTATCTTATTCTTTATGTGTTTTCATGACTTCCTTAACATTTATTTATTTTTTTGCTTGATTCGCTTAATTTGATCGATCAAAAATTAACAATTTATTCACAGAAAAAAAAAATTGTCAAAAATTGATATTTTTCAATTGATATTACATACTAGTTTTCACTATAATTTTACAGCCATAATAATACTATATTACGTCAATACAATAAATTTCCGTTAAACTCTATTCTCAGTTAATTCTTTCCTAAAATAGGTATGGAATAATAAACGTCAAAACTGCTATAATGGGGTATAATTTTTTCCCAAAATTTTTTTCCCAAAAGCCAGAATACAATTTTGAAGAAAAGAAACTGCTATATCACAGTGAGGTGTAATTGTTTTATATTTTATAGTTATTATTACAGCATCTTAATTTTAATTTTAATGAACACATTTTATTAAACAATTGTTTTTTATTTCACAAAAATTAGATTTTTTCAATATTTTAATTAAACAATTTGTTCAAAAAGTTTAAAAAATCACTCGATCGATTTCGACTTGTTAGGTCATCATCAGGAGTATCTACTCAGAGTAGAGTAGATACTCCTGATGATGACCTAACAAGTCGAAATCGATAGAGTGATTTTTTAAACTTTTTGAACAAATTTTTTAACTAAAATATTGAAAAAATCTAATTTTTGCGAAATCAAAAACAAGTGTTTAATAAAATGTGTTTATTAAGTGTAAGTGTGTTTCGCCAAGTGCCTACGGCAAATAATGTAAAAACTATTAATTTTAATTATTAAGATCTTTATTAGGTTGTTACCCAGGCCATATTATTATAGTTTTGTAATTTAGTATTGACTTTAAAAGTTCTACTAGTATTAGTATAGTTTTTAGAATCTCATTTTGTGGGGCTTAAACCACTTTTATATTTCAATTTATTATCAATTCTTTTTTTTTCGTATATTTTATCAGAAAAAAAAATTATTTTTAAGTCTTCGGTACTAGAATTTATTACAATTGACAATTTGTAATCTATCTGTTCAATACGAGAAGTATGACAATGGGGTAGATACTCGATCGGCTAGCAAGCAAGCAATTTGCTAGTCAAAATCCTGGCTACTCAATTAATTTTACCAAGAAAATTTGAATTGCAAATTATATTTCTTATAAAATTTTTGTTTTTTTTGCGATTGCACAGTAAATTTTGCAAAAAATAAACCGCAAACTTTTGTATTGTTTTACTGTGCAATTGCCAAAAAAAACAAATATTTTATAAGAAATATAATTTGAAATTCAAATTTTCTTGGATAAATTAATTGAGTAGCCTGGATTTCGGCTAGCAAATTGCTTGCTTGCTAGCCGATCGAGTATCTACCCCAATGCCGTATAATTTAGTTTACGCATAATCGTATCACATTAAAATTTAGCTACAAAATAAGTACATAAGTATATATAAAATTTACATTACTAAAGATATTTATAATAAACTTTTAGTGTTTTCCTAATTCAGAACTAAACAACTATGTACAGTAAAGTAAATAAAGTATTTAAATCTGTTTCGTCATAGTTATGTTGTCTGTACAGATTTAGATATAGTTACATATGTACATATTTTTAAACCCTGCTATTATATAAATAAGAATGCATCTTCATAGTTTTCATTTCACCACGTAATAATACTTTCATATTAAGCATAATATAATTTGTTGCTATTTTTAAAGTAAATATAAAGCTCATTTCTTGTTTTTATTCTATTTTATTTTCCAATTAAACAAAATAAAATGGAAAAACAAAATACAACATCAGAAAGGAATTTTTTTAGTCTATTCTTTATGTATACTTGTATAGAGTAAACAAAATTCTATATTTTTCTTATTTATCTTACAAAAGCATAAATTTTGTAATATTTTTTTTTGTGTTTAAATTGTTTTTTTTTTGTTAGTATAATTTTACTAAATTAAAAAAATCTTTGTGTGTGTAGTACATGCAAATAATATATTTATTTTTTTTTGCTTTAACCCTGTCAGCATTTTGATGGTGAAATAAGCAACGAAATTTATAAATGTGTTTTTTTTTTATTTAATGAAAAACAGAATTAAACAAACGAATAAAAAATACAAATTTCGATTCAGGTTGCCTTGGCGTAATTTTTATTTGGAGTGAAATGAAACCGTTAATATATAATAGCTTCATGAACTCAGCTACTGTTCCTAACTAGTTTTACAATATCTGCCTTATTTGGAGATAGATTTAGATGTTTTATAACTTTAGATATTAGAAAAATGTTTGGTTGGGAGAATCAACTGTAAACATACACACATCTAAACCAGCAGTTATTCTTTAATTTATCAAAAAGAGCGTAGTAAAATTTTATCAAAATTATAATGCATTTAAAGTTTTTAAATCATTTATGGATATCGTTCCAACAAGGAATTAAATATATTGGTCTCGTTCTACGAAGAAAAATCATACAATGTAAATTAGACGTGCAAAATGAGTAAAAAAAGACATTTCGCTATGGAACGAACTATTAACACTTAAATTGCATTTCTAAGTTTACTAATTGTTAGCACGGCATAAAGATAACTCAATTGTTTTTCTATACTTTTAAAGGTATATAGTTGTCTTTCTTCTTGGGAAGTAGAAATATAGTATTTTCCATTAAGAATACATTGGTGGAAAATATTGTGAATGAAGGTTATTAGGCATGTAATTTCATTTAATTTAATGAATATATGTATGATCTACATATATCAGGCATGTCAAATTCATTTTAGTGTACGAGCCAAATTCATTGAAAATTGTGTGCCAAATTCTTTTGCGGGCCACATCTTAGATTTATGAAAAATTCAAATTTTGAGTGTAAATTCAATATAAATTTACCATAAAGAAAATAAACAAAAAATTTATAGAAATATATTAATTAATAAAAAGTATATAAATTATTATTTGCTCGATAGAACGCACCGCTTCTCATTTTTCAAATCATCAAAATCTGGTATTAAATTTTGGCTTGATATATCTTTTAATATCAAAGCTAAATGTTCTTCAGTTAATCCGGTTCGCTGCGCAGTTTTATTCATCTTCATTTGTAAAAAAAGCTGTTCACAAATATATGTGCTACTAAACATGGATACTATGCGTGTTACAAAATATCGAATTCCTAGAAAACGATCTGCATGTAAGTACCCGTAAAATTCTAGAATACCAATTTTCTTATATTTCTGTTTCAATAAGTTGTCGCATCGTAGTTCTATAAGCTCCATTTGCATATTTTCATCAATATTTTCAATGTCAATCGACATCGGAGAGCAGAAAATATTTAAACGAGACTCGGTACAAATCCGAAAACCTCTTTTCGAATTCTTCTTCCAACATTTTTAGTTGGTTCTCATATTTTTCAAATTTTAATTCTGGATATTTAAGCAAAAGAGTCTTACAACTAGAAAAATTTGATACATTTTATTTTTTTATTTGTGTTTTCCACAGGGAACATTAATATCAAACTCAATAGGCTGACAATCTGCTACACTATTGATATTTCTATAAATTGCTACTCCACTTGCTTTACGCTGTTTATTTATCAATTTCGAACGAAGAGTGTTGTTGATGCATGATTTCAATTCAAATCCCCTAATTTTAATCGGTTGATCTTCGTACATCCAAGTCTCACTCAGAGCAAGAAAATCAGACTTTGATAATATCTCGTCAGTTTCAATTTCTAAGTGATGAGCAACTAAACTTTGAACGTTTAAGTTAAATATAATTAATAGTTTTTTAATTAATTAATAAATTTTTTTTGCCATTCTTTATTTTCATTTATACGCGCTACTCCTATATTAGAAATGTGCCAACAAAAATCGTAGTTTTAACTTGTCATAACTTTTGACATAATTGTCAGATTTGTATAAATTTTGTTTATTATTTTAGAGTCAGCCTCCATCTCTGAGATATTAACCACGTTTCTACCATTGATAGTTTTGAAAATATAAACGTGTATGTAGACATCAAAATCGCGCTCGCGTTTTCTTAGATTGCACATTTGATGGACATACTTCTACGTCAAAAACCTCAAGACATATTTGTAGTGTACCCCCAGTAAAATATATTTATGTATTAAGAAAACTTAAACTTATTATTGTATATTTTCAATATACTACTCGTACAGTAATTTATTTTTCATTTTCTATTTTTAATAAGTAATAATAATAACCTTTGGAATTTTATGATAATCATCATTTTCTTATCATAAGAGACCAACAATTTTTCTATATGTGTTTATCTTTTATGATTTGACTTCATATATTGTTCGTTTGTATTTGATAAAAAATTCAATAAAGTTACATTCGAGTACATAAAGGAGAGATAAAAGGAAGTAAAAGAAAACTATCGTATCAGACGTAGACAAAGCTTTGAATTTTATTTTGTTTTATTATTAAAAAAACGAAAATCAAATCTCTTTTATCTACCTATACCTTAACGGCGTATTATTTCAGATATTTTTATTTTTATTGCATTGTCATTGTCAATATTCTATATTAAATTCAATTGACTGAAAAATTTAAATGAAAAATGGAAAATTATACGCTCGAATGTTTATATTTTTTTGATGTGTTTTTATGGCATTTTCAGGAGAAATGAAAAATAGAAAAACATTACTTGTTACGTAATAAACATTCGCCATAAGTTTAAACCTTAAATAGAACGTCAAATTTTAATTGAGTGCGGATTGACGGCTAGTTTTTCCTTATGCCTGTCAACCAATCTCTCATTATAACTCACCGGCCGTGTTGCTTTGAGACTGGTTGCCATATACAGATATTTGTAGCTGTGATCTTTTTTAGTTTAAATTAACTTATGGCGGTTACGAATTTTTATGTAACGATCTGAGTATGAACAACCTTCCCCTTTTGGGAAAAATTAAAACGCAATTTTACTCGATGCGTCTTCATTAAAATAAACAGATATCATTTCAAAAATACCACTTTTCTGTTTAAATGCATATAAGTTAGTTGAACACCGCTGAATAAGAATGCCATCTAAAAATACTCTTGCGTCGATGGACACAGCGGTTAAACTAACGGTGGTACCGAAGATACCTTACGCTTATCATTTAAGTTCTAACAATCTTGGCGTGTAGATGTCTTAATTTAACAGATTTTGAAGTACAGTGGTTTTCGGAAACGTCATGCTACAAAAATTAAAAAACAAAATGAATACATTTTTGTTGTGACTATTTGCTAATAAATTATTGTTAAATTTTTACCTTGCTTAAAATGATTTTCCTTTCATTCTACGGCAAATACTCAAACATATACAAACAATTATATAATATTTTACGTCAATCATGAAAAACTTCGACTGAGATCGAGATTTTTGCTGATTAACACTTGTTATGTTATAGAAGTACGAAATGTGCTTTCGAGATGATGTCTGTCTGTCGTCGGTCTGTCTGCGTACTCTCTCCGCCGAAGGTGTAGACGGCTTAACTAAATTGGACGAAATTTTGAAATTGTGAGGTCCCAGTAAAATTTATCTCCCACCAGAAGTGGTTTTCTGGCTTCCAAGGAGCTTTCTGTTTTTGCATATACATACATATTTCAAAAACTTAACTTTGGTCAATAAAACAAATATAGCTATTGAACACTTATCAGATAGCTGTTGTTTCAATCATAGAAGAGGGTTCTGTGGTAGGATTCATCACAGGACACAAAAAACCATATTTTGGTTATGCTCAGCAGAAAAAGTACATAACATAGAGGATGTTTACGCTTTCCTGTGCAAGTTTAACTGCATTGAGTTACCTGAAGCAATGTGTAAATAAAAGCAAAAGTTACGCTTCACTTACGGTTCCACAAACGGTGGAACCTAGTAACATTAAAAATGACAAGGGACAGGAAACTAACACCAATGGGAATAGGCCAGTCGCATATCCAGAGCGGAGATTCATCGAATTTGGATTACATGTCTGACTAAATGGTTAATTTTTTTTGTAACACGTCGTAACAATGCCCTCAATAACTAAATTTAACTATGAGGCACATTTACGTTTTCTAGTCACGCCTGAAATACGCAACGAACCGATTTTATTCTGTTTATATTTACCAGCACTGGAAATCCTTTACCCCGGAAATCCTTTGCGGAAAAATTAAAGAAACATTTCGGATTTTTTCCCAAAAAAGTCACTTTGTGTAAAGAACAACTTAGTAGCCTTTCAAGAAATTTTCAGTATAGACAAAACGCAATTGATATCTGTTATAGACGCCTTCTCAAAGCATCTCCAAATGATTCAAATAGAAACAAAAGAATGTATGAGATGCTATCATGAAGTATTTTACTACTTTCGGAATACCTAAGTTAATCTTAACAGATAACGAAACCACATTTCCTTCCATTCAATTCAAAGAATTCTTGAGCTGATTAAACATCAAACATAAATTCGCATCGTCTTAGAGATCAACAAGTATAGTGGACAAATAGAAAAAATACATCCGATTCTGAAAGAGATTTACGACACGAATAAAGACAAGCTACTGCACAGTGACACAAAAAACTATTATGAAACTTTCTGCAGTCCTGTACAATAATTCAATTTATTCTGCAACTAGAAATACACGTAATGAAATAATATATAACCAGAGAGTGTGACTTTCCTAATTGAAATTAGGCAAATTGCAGCGAATAATTATTACCAAGACGTAATCAATAAAATATAATAATTTAGTACATTCCCTAAACTTTTATATTTTATTGGTAGATAAAACTAAATTCTGTAAAGGAAGAACCACATGACCTTATTCGATAAACCAAACATCCTAACAAATAAAAAACTTACAACAAGACTAATTATTCGGATTATAAATGAATAATTGTAAAATACAAACAGAGCTCATCAAAATAATGCGTCTAAAAAATATTATAAATAATAAATTCAATTAATGACTATGAATGGTTTTCTTCATCTGATTACGGTCGGTGATGAAAATGAACAAATAAGCTCAACTATGCCGGAGTGCAGAACTATTATAGACTGTCATGGAGCTATGCAATGTGCAGATGGTTCAGCGTAAATCGGATCTATAGCCGTACGTCCTCGGTTTGGCTACAGTGTAAGGGTAAGACCTGAAAAGCAAACCGCGACAAACCAATTTTGGGAAATCGCATCACAAAACATTTATCCCAAAATTTTTATTAATTTGCTCGCATCATGTCCACAGGACGTGATAAATTGTTGATCTTGGTGGTGTAAATAAAACATAAAGGTTAGGGGTAATGATTTGATTTGCAACTTTCTTTGACTAAGGATTGGCCAATTTAAACGAATCTTTTATAATGTATTAGTTATTGTATCGTTGCAAGTAACAAGTCAGAACGAAAATAAAGGTGTGAATTGTGAACACTAAATTTGTAAATTCGTTTTAAAGATGTATTCTATTACCATTATGTATAGTGTGGAATTCGTTTTTATAATGGCTTAAGAGGTGAAACTATCGATTTCCTTCAAACAAAATTTTATTATACAATTGCATTTGTAACGTGAAAATTGAAAAAAAAAAAATTCGTAGGAAATAAAGGACAAAAATGGTATGAAATAATGAATTTGTTTGCCATAACATTTTGTTACGATGATTAATTATTATTATAAATTTAAAAGCCACACGACCTGAAAAAATGTAAAATTATTTTTGGGTTACGCAGTCAATGACCCTATTAAAACAAATTGTACTGATTGAGTGGTAAACATTTATTTTGCTCCACTCTTTTCGCCTTCCAAAATATAATGCTTTTATTTTTGTGACTCTAAGTAAAGCTCGAAACAGAACAAGAGATAGTTAAATTTTAAAAATTGTTTATATTTCTGTTTTTGACATATGTGTTGGGGCGCTACCAACTTATGTAGCTAAAAAAACAGTTGGTAATATTAGTAGTGTTGCTTTGGTCAAATCCACTTAGCTTACAACAACAATTGCATCGGATAAAGCCGAAGACGGTTTAATGTAAACCAAAAAAAATTTTAGCTTCAAGAAAAATAAAACCATTTTCAGTATATATATGTATATATATATATATATATATATATATATATATATATATATATATATATATATATATATATATATATATATATATATATATATATATATATATATATATATATATATATATATATATATATATATATATATATATATATATATATATATATATATATATATATATATATATATATATATATATATATATATATATATATATATATATATATATATATATATATATATATATATATATATATATATATATAATATTATGAATATTTTAAAAAAATATGTATAATATTATATAAATATGTATTTATATTTAAAAATACATAATAATCATCTATCACACGATCAAAATTTGACATATAAATGTTTTATTACCAACACTGAACACAGTAAAAATGAAATGCATCGAAAAACTAAAGCAAAAGCTGTTGCTTTGAGATATTAATGGAAAACCCGCTTAGTTTTACCAAATCAATACACCTATTGTTTCGCCGGCGACGAAAATAGAAATAGACTCTAAATTTATTTCAAGGCGGATTCATTGTTGCGTTCGTTTCGTTCATTCATTCGTTCAAACAATTTTTTCGACCAATCATATTGCTTCAAAATGACGTTCTGGATTTTTTCACAAGAGATGGTTGACCGAAAAAATTGTTTGAATGAATGAATGAACGAACGAAAGCAAAACCCAATCCACCTTCAACGAAAAAATTGTCGTCGCCAGCGTCGATGGTTTTGTATGTATTGCATGTTTTCGGAATTTTGTAATATGACAGGCGATCGCCTTCGTTCTTGTTCTGTTTTGATCTTCATAGACTGGCTGGGAGTCGTTGAATTTGTACAAACATACAGATTGATAATCAAGTATTTTTTGTCTGTTGACAGAACACACACCAGAAAGTGTGCTTTTTGTCGTTGAAATTTATTGACGTTAGGCGCCAAGACAGCGCGCCTAAATGTGTATTACACCGTAGAGTTAAAAGCACACATATATACGGTATAAAATGCATACACAAATTTGTATGAACGCCAATATGAAACCTAACAATATAAACAAAATTGATTCATTTTTTAAATTCTTGCGTGACATACTAAACTACATATAATGTATATGTATAATCGTCTAAATATTTCACCTGTCGCCATAGATTTGGCGTAAAAGTGAGAAAGGAAATTATAATTATATTGTCCCTATTTTTGGTTTCCGGTAAAACAAGTTGACAATAAAAATCAAATCTTATTTTTACTTCCTTATACTTGTGTATAATAATGTACACACTTTTATTTTGATTCTTAAGCATATTAACTTAAGCTTTAGAAAATAGAAATAAAAGGAAAAGGGGAAATCAACACTTAACAAAATAACAATAAAAATCTTAAAACTGAAAATAGATTTATAGGATTGATGTTAATCCTTTTTCTAGATTTTGTGTATGCGTGTGTGTATCTTTTAGGAAAATTTATTCGTATAATTCAGACATTTATATTTGAACTGTGTATATGTATAAGGAAATTAGATTGAGTTTTCCGCTTTCTTCTTAAATAGTTTTTATTTATTCTTAAATTTCCGTTTATTCAATTTTTTATGCTTGCATGTATGTGCTATGTTGATGATGGATTTCAAGTTGATTTTCGTGAAATTTTTTGTATGTACAGTTATAAAAATATTTGTGAGGGATACGATGGCCCTAGCCATTCGATGTTCATTTGTCATTTGAGTATAAACAGAGTTTATATGTTACTATGTATGTCTGTATGCATACGGGGAAATACAGAAAATGGAAATTATAGATTGTGTACATAATGAAAAAATGTTAATAATTTGTCATACTCATGACTTACATATTATAGAATTTTTTTTTTGACATTTGGAATCGATGTCATAAGTGAGATATTATTTTCTATTTGTCATGTCACTTACACATATAAAGTGGTAAGTAATGGTGAACTTTGCTTATTTATTTAAATATTACAGTTTGTTCAATTGACTCAAAATAATTTCAATTAGAATTGCTACAGTTGGAACTGACGTTACTCTTAAATTTATATTTTTCTTATTTAAAATGTTTACTTGATTAAAAATAGATAATAACTATGTAATCCAATAAATTTAATTTGAAAATGTATTTCTAATTAATAGTACAGCATTCTTATTCAAACGATGTAACGTTTAATAGTACAGCATTCTTTTATTTGTTGCTATTTAAATTTTTTAAAACCACGAATATTTTAAATTAAATTTTAAAGATTCGACCCCCGATTCGATTATCAATGTTATTAATTGTTTAATATTTACAACTTATGTACTTTCTTTCTAATGAAAATTTCGAACACAATATTACAGGTATAAGTAAGTGTCCTCTTTATAGCCAAGGCGGCCTTATTAATTTATATGCTAATCCGTTACGCGGGAATTAAAACTTGTATTGAAGGGGTTGATTTCCTCTGAGTTGAAAATTTAGTTCAGAAAAAAATTCATTAAATTATAATTTTAAAAAAATGTATTCAAACTTTTTCCAAAATTGATTTTTTCGTAAAAATCCGCTTATAAATTTGATTTTAGTTTGCTATGATATTCTCTACAATTGACAACACATTGTTTCCACATGGAAATGTGGAAACAATGTGTTGTCAATTGTAGAGAATATCATAGCAAACTAAAATCAAATTTATAAAGGCGGTGATACATGTACAAATTTTGCCTTTAAGGCAAAAAAAATTGCCTTGTACAAAATTGAGAAATGTTCAATTTAAAATTTTTGCCTATAAGGCGATTCAAGATGGCCGACTTTTAACCAATCAGCGCGCATAATTTTTATGCCTTAAAGGCAAAATCTGTACATGTATCACCGCCTTAAGCGGATTTTTACGAAAAAATCAATTTTGGAAAAAGTTCACACTCACATTTACGACAAACCTACCGGTTTTTTCATGCAATGCATTTTAGATTGTTTATTTGTTTTTTAGTTTCAATACCGTACCGATTTATTTGTTTTGATTAGAAAAACAGTAGGCGTTGATGTTTGAATCCATTTACAAATTTACTAAAATATGGAAATAACATGTTTTGTTAAAATATTGGCTGGATAAGTTGCATATTTAAAGCTGTATATTTTAATAAAATTAAATATGATTTTTTTTTGACTTATAGATGGAAAATGTGTAAGAATCACAACAATCAGTTTCGAACCGATGAGATTACTGATTTGAAAAAATCAGCCTTCTCATCAGGTCGCGACGACTGATGTTGTATTATTTTACATTGAAATATTGTTTATTTATATAAAACAATACCATGTAGTTGTATTACTAGCGAATTACTGCATAGCGTAAGAAATTCGATTCTTTCACATTTCTCATCCATATTGTATATCTAAAAAAAAAAAAAAAAATAAATAGTTTTTCTTAAACGTATGACCAACTGCATTTTTAAATGTCATAGAATTCAGGTAAGAAAAATGTTTTATATTAATTTTGTTTGCAACGTGTTTGCGTTCTTCATGTAAATGTATTTTCAAACTAACACTGAAGGTTGCAGAATATCGTGAAAAAATGATGAACAAATGATTTTGATCGGGAAGAAGAAATACTTAGAACTTAGAAGGATAAAAAGAAATCCTATTAGAACAGCATTATAAAATCAGTATTTTGAAAATGGGTGATGGAAAGACATTTGAATGATGATAATTTTATAAAACGTAATTTATGGATCGATGAGGCGCAATTTACGATAGATGACATAATAAACTGCCTCAATCCTCACACTGGGTATCTGAAAATACTCATTCAACGAAGTAGACCTCATTTCAACACAGTAAAATAAGGACAAGCGTAATTAGCAATTCATACATTCGCAAAAAAGATTCTTGGGTATTCTGCTACTGCAGTACTTCTTTTACGGGGTTCCCATATTTTTTATTTATTCTATGTAAAGTTGGAACTTTAGCATAGAGTAATTTTTATGCAAATCAACCATAATCAATTTGTTGCTGGCCTAGTCGACAGATCTGCCCTATTACAATTGTTGTGTCGATCAACGATCGATCGGTGTTTATCGCATCGATTTTTATTTTATATTGCGTAAGTAAATAGAAGCAACATAAAAGTATTGCCTCATTGATACTCCAATTGCATCCAACTTCATCTTATATTTTAGTTGTCAAAATCAATTTGTGTTTGTTTTGGTTGTGTTGAATTTTTATGTAGTTATAAATATAAATTTCTTTACATAAAATAAAATTCCACAGATTTTTTTTTTGATGAGAGAGAAGAGGGAGTAGCTAGAACAGATCTACTATGAAAAATAAAATAAATAAGAGATTTATCTAACCTTCTAGAACTAGATCTAGGAAGCTAGGCTTCATGTTTTATCAATTTTTTACTTCAATATAGTTTTAATTTATAGTTTTAGGAATTACTTCCTTCTTTCAAAATTTGCATTTACAGATTTATTAGATGAAATTACTATATTTTTTAAGCGGTTGTCATCGTTGCCAAATAGTTTAAAACTGGCTGCTTCAGGAATGGGAAATGATTGCCGATTAGTTATGGCCCAACCCACATTTTCACCCATTTTGAGAGTAGAGATATGTTAAAAGTATTAGAATCACATATTTGTCCAAAATATATAAGGTTCGAATATACAGAGGCAGAAAAGAAAGCCGAACTTTTATAATCGATCACGCATACCTGGAATCATAGGATGCGTTGATGGAACCCACATCAGAATTATAAGCTCAGGGCCCCTATTTCTGAATACGAATACGAACCAAAATTGTACGAATTCGTATGATTGGTATTTTTGAATACGAATTCGTACAATTGTAACACGAATTCGTACCTACTTGATACGTTCACAAATTTCCCTTATCTGGCAAAACGAATTCGAACGATTTTTGTACGTTCATGAACGGATTTTTGTTCGATGTATGTTTAGTTAACGACTCCAATGAAAAACCAAAGCATAAATTGATTTCTAAATAAGTTACACATATAATATATTTTTAAATTACATTTATTAAGACGATATGATATAATTTTATAGAAATTCTGTAATCCTATCGATGGGCGTAATATTTTCTTTTTCCATAAAATTTATGAAATGACCAAGTGGTATTTAATGTGTTAAAGCACACCAAATGACCTTCCGAAGGATGGTAGAGATCACTGTTAAAATCCCGTCTGAACACAATAAAACATTTCAATTTGTACATTTAATATTATGTCGTTTCGATGTAACTGTTGGTGCCGTAAGTATCTTTGTAATAAAGGAAGCTTTTCTTCCTTTATTTCATTGGCTTTTTCAAGGGGTTTTAAAATTAACTTTATTTAAATCATATGTTTTTTTTGTATATTTTGAGATATCCTCCGAATAGTTTTTAAAATTAACCAAATTGTTATTCACTGTAGAATATAGATTTTCTTGAATTTTATTTCGGTTTTGTAACTTGTCGTGGGATTGTTTTCGTTTTATATTTGTGACACGAATGTGTTGTTCACATCTACGTTAGATTCTAACAGACTACGATCTGTGATGAAATGTAACACATGCACATCTAATGTCGACCGACCCATCTTCCATGCCAGTAAAGGCTGGCATGGAGCTTGCAATGTGCAGATGGTCTTAAATCAGCCCTATATCCATACGTTTTCGAGTTGGCTGAGTAGGCGTAAAGTAATACACTTGTATTAAATTACATTTTTTATATATTTATTTTTTTAACTAATTTTGATTTTCTCCTGACAGTAATGGCACCGGTTGTGGATTTAATACTGCTATACCAACCATTCCTGATGAACAACACATCCCTGTTCCCCGTGGTTTCATTTTACTTTCATTTACACAAAGGAAAATATTATATTTACGAAAAAAATTCGGGATCTATACAGCACAGGCGGGTTAACTCTTCGGAATCAAATTTCATACCTAACCTTTTTCCATTAATTAGGAGATTTTTGTGCTAAAAATTAAAAAATTCAAATAAATTTAAAAATTTAATTTTCAATAAGGGTTGACCTTGTTGAATAATTATTTTGAAGTATACACCAGACTTTTTACCAATTGTCGTCTAGTACGTTTAAATTTCCGCTTTAGAAATAAAGTATTCGAGATTTTTGTATATATTCTTGAAAAAAAAACCGGGTGTTGCCCACAACATATTCACCCCTCCATTTTTTAAATTCAGAGACAGGCAAAAATAATGTGTTCACCATGTTACCGATCGTAATTTCATCATAGTAAAATTTTAAATGTCAGGCTCATATATACATTGCGATTAAATAATGACAATGTTAATATTCTGGTACTATCCGTGATTTATTAATCAATAGCCTTAAACGTCTATTTACATCTATTACATGAATAAGTTATGTTAAGCTTTATATGGTCATAATAGCAAGGAGTTGGTTTCGTTGTTTATCATTTTGTTCTTTCGGTTCTGTGCTTTTCGTATGCGTATTCTCATGTTTTCACACGTTTCTATGATATTCAGTATTTTACCAGTTTAAATTAAACGCAATTGAATTTTGTATGTGAAAAATGAAATAATTAGTAACCAAATATCAAATTCTATATTTATACGAATTGATGTGACACCCTTACGCCACTTATAGAATATATTTTGTAAATACATATTTCGCAAATCAGTCTAGAAATACACATTTTCGTAAATATCTTGCCACATACCGGGTCCTAAAAAAGATAAACTTGTCGGAACATTAAACGAACACATGCTGTGAATTTGATTTTGATATGTCCAGTGGCTTCGGCATGTTGACATTATATACATATGCACCAACTTTTTTTCTAAGCATATTAAGATAGTAAGTTATATTTAAGAAATGGAAATTTACCAATCTGGTGTACCAATATTATATCCAAGGCATGATAAATTTGCCAATACAGTAATTGTAGGTGACATCTATCCTTACACATTCCATATGAATAAACGTATTTTCCATACGTACATATATACGTATGCAGAATAAGATTTTATTTTTGAATCCGGTTGAATTGTGCAACATTCCTTACGTGACGTAATTACAAGAGTAAGTATGTATAACAAGAATTTATAACATTGAACGCGTTATGTTTAAATTGTACTTATACCTATTTCTTTAATAGCACGATCTTATAGTTTAAAATATATATTTCATCTTGCGCATACGCAAAATTTATTATTTGTTAGTAATATTATTCATATGTAAATAAAATATATTATGTTCGTCATTAAAACATAATATAATTCTACCTTGATTCTTATACACAAGCAAATTTATGTACAATAAATATTTCCTGGGATTAATATTGCACTGGAAATTTTATAAAAGCTTCCAGCTCTCACGTACGTGTTGAATAAATTTTAATGATATTTAAAACTTTTACTTTTATTTTATTTTTATTCTTTGCAACCTATTTTGATTGAAGCATTTTGAACACTTTTGCGGTTCGGTTTGGATCGAATTGGCTTCCAATCGAATTGGCTTCAACTGCCATTTGTACATATAGGTGAACAATACATTACCATGTAATATTTCGATGCCACCCTGCAAATAAATAGCGGCAACATAACAATACAGCAATAATAAACAGTAATAATAATAAATAGACTTCAAAAGAGCTTTCAATATTCTTGTGTCGAATGAGTGTAAAATTGTTTAAGTATTATGTATCTACGTATATAGTACACGTACAGAGTGACGTGCCGTGACTACAGTAATGGTGGATAATGGGAAATACAGAAATGTTTTGGAGGGCATGGAATGAGTAGGGCTGATTGTAAAATAAAATTCTTTAAAATATTTTTATTACATAACAAAAACGTATACTCGTACATAACAGAAAAAAGTTGAAAAATATGAAATAAATTTGACATTTTCCGTTTTTTAACTTTTGTACCAATCATAAAAGCTCAATAATATTATGTAAGCACTCTCTGAACGATAAAGTTCATTTTCGGTTTTAAGTTTGTGTTTATATTTGCATGTGCATAGAGTTGAATTACATATAAGTATCTTAATTAAACTTAATTAAAATTAAATGGTTTGAAACAAACAGTAACCCCTACTAAATTATAAACGGAAGGTAAAATAATGTTTTCTGACGAAAAATTTACGGTACGTACCAAGCTAAAGTATAAATAAACGTATACATAGGCCAAATAAGAAATTTAATTTTAACGAATTTTTTAGAATTTTTATTTTCTTAGAAATTCGTCTCATTCATGAAAAATACATAAACAGAAAATTAAAAAAATTCCAAGGGAACAGCTGAATTCAAACCCAAAACAACCTTTGGTTGTAATAAAACGAAAATGTTGATTTTTATATTTTTTTTACTGCTATGTTTTTATTTTAGATTTTGACGAATGAGCTTTTTTGTGTATCAGGACCGCCACCGCTTTCCGTTTTGCGATTTTTATCCTTATTTAGACGAAGTGGGCTTCGTTTCTAAGTCGCTTTGAAAAATCTTCGTAAGTTTTATATTTAGCATAAATTTTTTTAGATAGTTTGCCTAGTTCCTAATTTGAAATAAATTAATATTAATCTTTTTATTTTGACATATAAAGTCTTGTCTAGACTAGGAATTTTTAATGTGTGTACCTAATTTAGTTTTACCTAATCTAGTTTACTTGTAATCTAATTACAATTTTGATCAATTTGTTTAGACTGTGATTAAAAATTGCAGCACTTCTTGGAAGTTTTCTGGAAGGTTAGTCTTCATCATGCAACTGTTAACTTTTGTGTAGGAAATTTAACTCTCGCTCTAAATACAAATTAATCAAGATTAGTAGTTTAAAGATTGGTCCATACTATAAGAAAATCTCATAGATCTAGATTTCTAATCCGCACAGTCTAAACCACGGACCAAGAACAGCCTTATTAAAGTGTTAGCAGAAGGCTATCAGGTTGAAAATTACCAACCAAAATTCTTTCAAGAAGTTCTTTCAAAAAACTATTAAAATGCTAGCAGTGCAAGATCACTTCAGCACCCCACTGACGGCGTAAACCCGAACTTTGTGGCGAGACCTTACAAATGCGAATATAAGCCATCGTCTCCTAGTCAAAAATAAGGAGCTACGAACGTGAAATGAAAGGTAATGCCGCGAAAGACAAAGAAAATTGGTACTACTAAAATGTACCGCACCGAAAATAAATATGATATGACCTATGCGTATCTAAATACCTTTCTGCAAGAAAATTGCTCGAGACTATCAGATAAATACTATTTCAGAACACCAAAACAGGCAAGGAAGACCAAAAAATGAAAACAACGGTTTAACAACAATTTTATTTTTTTTACCCAAATAACCACAAAATTTAGAAACTGAAATTCAAACTTGAATTTAGAGTTTGGACATGGCAAGTCCTGAAAACTCAAGTCAGCTGAAACCCTATCCTAAACTCAAATAAGAGAAACATTGTTAATAAACCATAGGACCAAGCTAGTACAGAGACACTTTTAATGATTTGTTTTCACCTTGGATATAAATAATTACCTGACAAAACTCAGAATGTAAGCTATCCTAACTAAATTTCTTTACCACACGTTTAACTAAACTATTTAAATGAATCAGAACATACGATCGAATATAAGCAAAACTTCAAAAATCGTTTCCTCTTTTTTCCGCTTTGTAAAGTTAAACGACAACCCGTTAAATTTGAGAGTAGAATAGCAGAGCTTGTACAACATGCTCTTAGGCTATAATAGACGACTGGCGCAGGGAAGTAGATCTCAGTGTTGACTTAGAGCAAAAAGTCTCCGCTCTATTTACAAACCGCAGAGAAATTCAATTTTTCGTGTTATAGTTTCAAGCCACAATCCCTGCAAATAATAATAACGTAAGTTAAATATCTAGGTGTTATGTTTGACCGGAAAGTGTCATGGACCACCTGCATCTCGTATATAACCAACACTATAGCTATATCAAATCATTAAGTCAAAACCACACAAAAACATGCACAACACTAAATAAAATTCAGAGACATCAAATAAAAATATTAGATCCAATGAAGCAGGTCAGATCAGTATCTACACTAAATTAAATCTCACAAATCAAATTGTTCAATTATTAGAATCTACGATTAAAAACGGCTTCCAGAAACCTGTTTTAACGAATTATTAAAATTTCTCGAAAGATTTGTTAAGCCCTCCTAATCTTGAATTGTATTGTATTTCACGCATACGTGTGATTTCTATATGAATTTAACCATGCAGAATAACCCACACATTTCTTATCTATATTACTAAAAAAGAACTTTATGTCTGTTTATGTCGTATAGGCGATTCTGCCGCTATACCACTCGTCATACAATTTTTAACATGTATGATTTGGATACCAAGGACAAATCTTGCTTTCTCTCAATTTCGTTTCTTTCTGGTAATTACCGAACTAAACTAACTCTGGTAGGTTTCAGTGGTTTGACACTTAGGCCATTTTTGGCCCATTGTGATACCACGCATTCACGCCACATCATTAACCCATTCACCTATTCACCTACTCACACAACTACAGTATACCACCTGCACATTGCAAGCTCCATGTCAACCTGTACATTGACATGAACGGTGGGTCGGCGTTGAATTCTGCACTCCATCAGAGGGTCTTAGTTGTGTTTATTAACATCACCGATTGAAATCGATGATGAAAATTCGATTTGCATCTAGCCTCTGATGGGATTCGAACCTAGTACCTCCCGGTCCAAGTGCCGAAGCTTTAACCACTGCACCACTTGTCCGGTAACTAACTCTGGTAACTACCTTCGCTAAATTTTCAGTTTTTTTATGATAACTTGGACAAATTTTGGAGGATTTGAATATGGTTCAGATTACTTCAATAATACTACCAATAACTCTAGTTACAATTAACATGAATCATGAAAAGCTCTCCAGTTCCTCCCCAATGAAAGTTTATACAAACCAATAATAAAAAACGAAACTTAGGAAAAAATTATCTAATTTCATTGGTGTCCAAACACTTTTGAGAACGGGTGTGAAACGAAGTCTCGGTTTTCAAAATCCCGGTTTTGTATAAAAAAATCCTGATTATTAGGAAATCCCAATTGACATGTGGGAAAATGGGACTCTTAAATGATTTTTTGACAAAATTCTAATATGAGTGTGCGATATACACTCCATCAAAAAAAAACATGCACCTTTTTTTTAAAAAATAAATTCATATATTTTCTTTACACAGCATCTTTAGTATTTGATTTTTTTTCTATTTATTAACTAATAATATCACATTTAAAAAAGTAAAAAGAAATATAAAAATTATAAATGAATTGACAGAAATATAACAAAACGTAGTCAAAGAAAAAACATACATCAAGAAAAACATACAGTTCATAGTATTATTACTAATAAATATAATTAATAATTTGTGTGTCACCCTTTCTGAGCTATGACCTGTTTTAGGCGATTCTGCTTTCAATGCACAAGTTTTCCTGTTTCTTCCGACATAATTTGGTGCCACTTGTCGATTAGTTTAGATTTTGAAGTCGCGAACATTTTTTTTTTTTTTTTTTTTTTTTTTTTTTATATTTAATAAATTTATTTATTTATACAATATTACAACTGATTCAGAGATCATCTAGTAATTTATCTTTCTTAAATTAAGTTCTCGGGTTAAGATGAGTAACCTATTGGTTACTCATTTTATAGTACTTTCTTCTAAAACAAACTGCCCAGCTCCAGAGGTTTCTGCCTTTAGAGTCTCCTCACGCCGTTAGTGGTGTCCAACATACGACGGATATCTGCATTTTCGTGTAGAGATAAGCGCTGTACGTGTTTCCTTGCATGATTCTTTATTTCATCGGTGACGTATTCCATCTTCAAGTCTCTATGGATGTTGTCATTCCTAATGTACCATGGGGCGTTCACAATCCCTCGTAGCACTTTATTTTGGAAGCATTGTATCATTTGTACATTGGTTTTCTTGGCACAACCCTAAAGCTGGATACCATGGGTCCATACTGGTTTTATCATTTGCCTGTATAGAAGCAATTTGTTGTGTATTGAGAGCTCAGAGTTTCTACCCATGAGCCAATACATTTTTCTATATTTGATGTTTAACTCTTCTTTTTTCTTCTTGATGTGTTCTTTCCATCTTAGCTTAGCATCGAGGGTCATGCCAAGGTATTTAGCTGTATTTGCATATGGAATTTGGTTTGAGTTGAGAACCACGGGAATACAGTTTACATTTTGATTTGTAAAGTTGACGTGTACTGATTTGGCTTCATTTAATGAGATGCGCCATTTTTTAGTCCAGTTGCTCACCGTGTTAACTGCACTTTGAAGTTTGCTTCTTGTTTCCGAAATATCTTTTCCAACTGCTAGAATAGCTGTATCGTCTGCAAATGTTGCTACTGTGGTACCTTCAATATTCGGTAAGTCTCTCGTATAAAGAATAAACAGAATAGGTCCAAGTACGCTACCTTGTGGTATACCTGCTGATATTCTTTTTATTACAGAGTACTCATTTTCAAATTTGACTCTAAAGTGTCGATCAGCTATGTACGATTTAAGAATTTGATAAAATTGCTGAGGCAGGTCTCGATGCAGTTTAAATTCAAGCCCTTGGTGCCAAACTTTGTCGAAAGCTTGAGCTACATCTAAGAAAATACTGGAGCATATTTTCTTATTCTCGAGTGCATCCTCAATGACATCCGTTATTCTGTGAACTAGTTCAACTGTAGAGTGATTTTCTCTAAACCCAAATTGGTGTGGTGGAATTAGGCATCTCTCTTCTATTATAGGTTTGAGTCTTTTCAGCAACAGTTTTTCAAATATTTTTGATATGAAAATGAAGTAGTGGAAGTAGTGATATCGGTCTATATGATTTTTTATCGTTTCCTGGTTTGCCTGGTTTAGGAATCATTATTACTTCGGCCACCTTCCATTGTCGTGGAACATATTTCAATCTGAAAGCTGCATTAATTATTTGATTTAATTTGCGCAAACCTTTCTCGGGAATGGCTTTCACAATTTGCCCAGTTATTAAATCATAACCTGGAGCTTTTCTAATACTTAAGTTACTATTGATTTCAGTTTTAAGCTCCAATAAAGTCACATGCCTTATGTCAAGATCATCTGCTTTGTTTACGACTGTTGTATTTTCATTTGCTGTTTGCCTCGGCAACGGTTGAAAAGTCTCTTCTAAATAAGCAGCAAATAGAGAGACTTTCTGTTTGTCACTTGTAGCCCATGAACCGTCATCGCATTTGATAGGCGGCACATGCATTTTGGATCTTTTTAGTCCCTTCGTTGCTTTCCAAAGCGAGTAATCGTCATCCTTTAATTCAGAAAGACCTCGTAGTCGCTTAGTTATGCTTTCGTTCTTTATTTCTTTTATTAGTTGTTTTAATTTGTTGCACAAAAAATTTAGAATAGTTTTGTGTTGCGGTGCACGAGAGTGCTGCCAGATTTTGCGAGCTTTCCGTTTCTCCCTAAGTAGCTCTCTGACTTCAAGAGGATAGTTATGTTTCATTATAGCGTTGGTATGAGAAATCGGTGAACTTTCCCAAGCCGCTTGTTGGATGTTGTTATTAAATATTTCTAGTTCATCTTCCAACTGCACCTTCGTTCTAATTGGTTCGCCGAGATTTGTTCGATCTTCTACTAATTTCTTGAATAGATCCCAATTGGTTTTATTGTTTGTTAACTTAGGTGAATTATCTTTTTTTATTATCATTGTACTCAGAGTCATGATCACAGGTGAGTGGTCAGATGATAGTCCTTCACTATTTTCAATGCATGTGTAGTCCTCTAAAACTCCTTTTGTTACAAAGAAGTCAAGAAGATCTGGAATTTTATGTATGTCAGCAGGCCAATATGTTGGTTTATTGCCAGAGAGGAATTCACAGTTGTTCTCGCGAGCTGCATTAAATAACTCTTTCCCTTTAGAGGTTGTAAGTCTAGATCCCCAATAGGTGTTCTTTGCATTAAAATCACCGCCTATGATAAAATTTGATCCTAGTGATTTAAAAAGTCGACTGTAGTCTTCTTTTTTTAATTGATGGCGTGGAGGACAGTAAATAGAGGAGATACTGAGTTCACTATTATATATTGATTCAACTATTATAGTTTTAACCTGCATAATTTCTTCCTCAATGCCGGGCACTTCGTAATGTTTAATATTATTTTTAACAATTACGGTAGACCCGCCTCTAGCGTTTCCTCCTGGATGAATAGCATGGTAGCATTGATAGTTACGTATTTTAATAAATGAAGTTTCTGTTAAATGAGTTTCCGAGACAAGACATATATCTATTTTTTCTAAGTTTAGAAAAATTTCTAGTTCTGGAACATGCTGTGGTAGTCCATTCGCGTTCCAAATAACAATTCTAAATGATCTATTCATTTGATTAGTATAGCATTGATGTAAGCTCATTGGTAGCTTCTTGTCTATCTAGCCGCTTATATATAGCTTCTAGACCACGTTCTTGTTTTGCTAGGCGTGCATTTATCGTTTCTATACTTCGAAATATCCTTTCTAGTGGATTTTCTTCAATAGTATTCTGTTGCGTTATCTGAGAGTAGGATCTCCTCTCTGGCCCTATGGGCTCTGGTTGTGTCGGCGCTCTAGTTGTAGTTGGAATCCTTTCTCTTCTAACATTACTGTTTTGAGTCGATTGGCGTGTTTTATTTCTTAACCTTTGCAGTTGTACCGCTACTTCGCATCCTCTATAGTTGGCTGGGTGTTGTCCTTTACAGTTTATACACCTTGCAGGTTCGGTTCGACTAAGAGAACAGTCTTTCGCGTTGTGTCTGCCGGCACATTTTACACACCTAACATCTCTCCCGCAATATCTTTGGGTGTGGTTATAAGCTTGACATTTCTTGCATTGAGGTATTAATCTCATGTTCTTTTTCAGTGGTTCTATTTTAACCCTCATATTAAGTATTGCTTTGATATTAAATATATTTTCAATTTTTTCGCTTTTGTTGAATGTGAGCATGAATAGCGGGAGCCCTCTTTTAACGATCTTGGTTCCTTGACTATTTTCAACTTTCTCTCGTTTAAGGATATTGACTGCGTCTTCAATTTGCAGTTCTTTCATTTTGAGATCTTCTATTATATCCTCCTTCCTGCAGGTGGGATGTAGACCTCTGGCCATAACCTTGATGTTTCGGTTATTTTTGTCTTCATATGTATACCACTCTTTACCTTCTTCAGTGAGCTTTGTGGCTAAAGCTCTGTATGCATCGGGATCTCTTGTGTTTATCTTCCAAACATTATTGTTTAGTGCAACTACTTTATAGTCGTTTGTGGACACTGATTTCATTAGAGCTTGGATATTCGCAAACTCGGTAATGCCTATCACATTAATTGGCGGTGGTGCTTTGGTCTTCATTGCAACCTTTCGTTGTTCTTGTCGCTGGTGAAGTTGGGGTACAGGCACTGGATTGACAGTTTCATTAACTTTTGCTTGCGAGAGCTCCTCAACTTCTGGCGAGAATTCTGCTCTTCGTTTTTTCCTTGGTCTTTTCTTCTGTTTGTGTATCCAATCAGTTTCTCTTGCAAGTTCCTCCTCATCTGTGTGGAACTCAGCGTCAGTACGGGCAAGGGTACTGGTTTCGTTATAACAAGTAAGAGGAGTTTCCACAACCCCTATCAGATTGGGCTTCTTTAGCTCCTCGTTTTCTTTCTTTAACTTAGCGATTTCATTGCTAAGTTGCGATGCGACTTTTTCTATTTCACTCAGTCTTCTGCGTAGTTCAGCATTTTCGATTTCCTGCTGAGTTGCGAACTCTATTTGTCTAGGTGGTGACCTAGCTAATTTTGAACTTCGATCGAATGGGAATAGCAATGGTTGGCTCACCCCAGAATCCTTTGAGCCGGCCACGTTAGAGGGTGGATTAGAAAACTGAGCAGTTGGTGTACCACCTGGGGTAAAAATTCCTTTTTGTTGAAAACTCATTGCATTATAATGACTGGTTATTGAAGCAGCTACCAATCTAACCAGTGAAATTGGCAGTGGGTCAGTGGAGAGAACATCATTTACTAGGTTCTCGGTGTTCGGTTATCCCGCTGTTACTCGGTCGCCAGAGCCTCGTTGGTTAATTAGCAGGGAGCACCACGTGCAGGTGAGGTTGACATTTGGGCTGGTGTATTGACCTTCTAGACCGATGCCCCTTACCCCCACGGAAGTCGCGAACATGACATCGGAAATAAATAGTTCCATACTCGCTAACGAACTCAAAACCAATCAAATTGTGTGAAATGCTTTATACTACGCCTACTAGTTCCGAACTCGAGTTGAAATTGTTTTAATACATTTTGTGTGATACCATGCTATTTTTTCCGAACTAACTTAACGATGTGAAAGTTTTTTTTTATGATGGAGTGTAGTTCTAGAAAATGGCTAATAGGAATGGAATTTAGCCATTTCTTAACAGATTTTGTGAAATTCGATACGTGTGATAGAAATGGGATTCTAAACTGATTTTTCGATCATTTCGATTTTTACCGTATAAAATATAGATTACCAAATTTTTTTGGACAAAAACTTGTTTTTTAAAATTTTGTTTTCCGAAATAATTATTTTGAGTATTTTATAATGAAATAATGAATATTTAGTGAAATAGTTTTTCTGGGATCGACACAAAATATTGCATTTCAAAATGTTGCATTAACAAAATATTGCTTTTTTTTAAATATTGCTCTAATCTTGCAACCACAAAATGTTGCAATTACAAAATATTGCAAGTAAAAAATCTCGTAATTACAAAATCTTGCACAACAAAATGGTGCAAATATTTTTCTTTTTAGTAGGCGTCATTAATAGGTTCTATATAATCGGCTTCTACATGCTTGTTGATCCCGGCTGCTGCGTCCCCCGATGTTCAAATCTAAAACCGCTCGTGAGATTTATCGATACCGCCAGCCTCTACTCATCAAGACTTTAGAACTAGAAGAAAAAAACACCGGAATCTTGAAAACCGGCATTTCAAAAATCTAAAATCTCGATTTTCCTAAAGACCTGGATTTTAAAACCGGGATTTTGAAAAACGGGATTATGAAAACCGGAATTTTGAAACCAGGATTTTGAAAACCGGGATTACGTAGTACATCCTTTGAGAACATCACAATTGTTGAACATTTTCTTTTGTTTTTCATAAAGTCATGTCCCAGGAAAATCTGATTCAAGGGAGTAGTAAAATTTGGTACTAAAATTTTGTTTAGAAAGAAATTTTTGATTTATGAATTGTGGAGTATAATCATATTGCATTAACTTACAAAACACGTTACATCTTGACTTTTTAAAACACAACCTTTCATTGCTATGTTATTTTTTCTTATCAACAATTTCGATCTTTTTGGCCGACATAAACGGCGCAGCTTGCTGTATTATATGTTTGTAGAGTTGTTGGCGGAGGAGTACTACAAAATCTGCGAAGCAGTCTCGGGGTTTTAATTGGATTTCCTGGTTGTTTCACAACTCGTATAGGTTTTACACTTTTTCCAATACATTTTGATATTTCTTTTTTACCTTAAATGAATGGTTCTTTTAAATTTAACTATGTATTTGCAATTTGAAAAGTTATACAATGTAAATTGTGTGATTATATCGAAGTTTTTCTTTCGATTCATTTATTGCATCATTTTGAGCCACAATGCAATTCTAATGATACAGACTAGTTTTCAAGTGCTGTAATGTGCTTTAAAAATATTAAGGCGAAAAAGAGAAACAACTAATCTAAACAGTAGACAACACTATGCGCATTTATCTTGACGTTATGAAAATAAAATAATTATCTGTGCAGCGTGCGCTGCAATATTTTGTTTTGAAATATGTTTGTACTATACACGTACACACAAAATCACATTACTAAAAAATGACTATACGTCAAAAAAAATAATTAAAGTTGATATATTTTTTTAGATTTGCCCAATTGAAACTGCTGCAAAAGTAAGCTATATCATTTGTTGATGAATTTATTTTTATTTTTTGTTTATTTGTTGAATACACTCATTCTTTCAAGTGATTTGTACTTACACTACTCTATTTTCATTTTTAATCACATGTACCATTTGAAAAACTAGTCAGTGTCATAACACCATAACTTGGAAAAACCTGCAAAATTTGTAACAATTTTTGCGGTTGTCATTGCGAGGAACCATAAATATTGTATACTTAGCATGTTTCTTTTATTTTTGAGAGCCCGTGTTTATTAATAGAAGCCAATATTTTTATAAAAACACGAGATGGGGTCTGTTGGATAATGTACTGAACATTTTTAAATTTTTCGTAAAGGAACTGGTTGCTTTATAAGCATCCGATAACGGGAACTTGAAAGCATAAATCGGATTAGAATACATTCATGCATAGATATGATGCACGAGATTAAATAGCACATAGGTATTATTTGTTTAAATCTGTTTTACATTCTAATACTATTGAATATTCAAGGACTATTTCGTAGAATGTTGCCTGCTACTCAATTGATTAAATGTTTTGTACTATTAATGACCTTTCTATCACTACCTTTAGTGTTTGCTATTTTATTATCAATTTGAACATGAAGAAAATAACAAATATTAACAAGGTTCTGTAAACATGCATATGCCTGAACTCAGAAAAATATATTCGTACTTTTATCTGATCTGAATTTATACAAATATTTTCATTTTCTTTATGCTGATATGAGAGTACGAGTAGTACCAACAAATATATGTATAAACTAAATTAAAAAAAAAAAAAAAATTGTTACGTTATGAAAATTGGAAAAGTTTTTTTTACTCATCTTTTTCTTACATTTATGTTCCTACTTCTTTTCCCCCTTATAGATGTGTGGTACACATACTATAATATTATTGTTTTAATAGTTTTCACTTCTTGCAGAAAAAAACTTTTTGACTTCTTCGTTCGTCTTCAACACACCAAGAAAATAGAATTACTATTGTTTATAGTTTTGTACGTTTGTATTCCTTTGCTCCAGTGTTTGAGAACTTTTATTGTTAAAATATTTAAACTGCTTCACCTTTAATTCGTCTAATGCCAATGTTTATTTTTTCTGTATATAGGAAAGATAATAGCAAAACTATGTATAAAAATCTTTTCAATTGTTTATAATAATAACAAAGAAAAACTAAGAGGAAATAAATTAAATTTTCCGATTTTGCAAGAAGATGAAGAATACTAATTGATTTTTTTTGGTTAAGAAAAACTTTGTATAGTTCAGGATAAGTTTAAAATTTATTTTAAGAGAATTTTGTATAAATGGATTTTTTTTTTAGGTATAATTAACTTTAAACCATGGACAGCCAATGGAGATACGAACGAGCAAATACATCTGTAAAGTGAAGACAATGCTCAGAAACAAATTACTTCAGGGTTCTGTTTTACTTCTATCGATGTTTACTGAGGCATTGCTGTGTTTTAGTTTTATAAAGATTGATGGAAATGGAAGCATTGATGCTTAATATTTTCTGTTGGTGTCCCTTTTTGCTGAAATTCCAGAAACTTCGGCCAGAACCAATAATTAACTTTAAACCATGGACAGCCAATGGAGATACGAACGAGCAAATACATCTGTAAAGTGAAGACAATGCTCAGAAACAAATTACTTCAGGGTTCTGTTTTACTACTATCGATGTTTACTGAGGCATTGCTGTGTTTTAGTTTTATACATTTTCTAATGAAATACCAGTTTCTTAATGTTTTACTGGAATATTCAGAAATCTGAGGTAACAATGGGTTTGTTTTCGATAAAAATAAAATCAAAATACCATAACTAAACTACTTTAGAAAATACTTAAAACTTTTCTTGTCCGCAGTAAAGTAATTTAAAATCTGAGCAGGAAATGTAAGAGGTCTAATCATGTCATTTTGTTTACAGAGAAATAATCAAAATTCGAAAAATAACCGGTTCTGTTGGTTGGAGTTTACTCCACTACTCCACTTACTTTGCTCCATATAATACTAACTTAACAGTTAACAGGAAGAAAATGGAAATCAGTTTAAGAGTTCCTAAGCGGTTATACAGGCTTTTCATGACAATAAAGACAAATTTCAAAATTTTTGTACGCAAAGTAGGTAAGAACATATTATTCCCAATATTTACTGAATCCTATATTTATATAGGATTGTTATATAGGAATGAACGCGTTGAGTATTATTAAACTGACCAAACGGGACGGTGGTTAAAACTTTTGCGTTTGGATCCGGAGGTTTTCTCAAAAACTGCAGCATACCAGTCTTTTACCACATTCGCATTGTGCTTCGGATCATTGTCCTGCTAAAACACCCAGTGAAGGGCGTCTTTGCATCAGCATACGGAAGCATGGTATCTCTTAAATGTCCCCCATATAAATTGTTTAATCAAGATTTTAGTGGACCCAGCATATAGGCCTTTTACCACTATCCGCTAACTTTTTTAGTTTTGGGTTGTCGGACATATTGTTTGGTGCAATCCGATTCGAAAAAAATAATATTTGTTTAATCGGACCATTACGGTCAATCCAAATGGTCTTGTATGGTGTTGTAGGGTCTATATGCTGGGTCTACGGAAATCTTGGTAAAAAAATTTATGGAGGACATTTGAGAGATACCCATGCTTCCGTATGCTGATGAAAACATGCCCCTTCTATGGGTGTTTCTGCAGGACAATGATGCGAAGCACAAGACGAATGTGATAAAAAACTGGTTTGGTGCAAATAAAATTAATGTAATGAAATAGCCAGCTCAGTCTCTCGATCTAAACCCAATAGAAAATCGCCGAGGCCAAGAAATATGAATGAGTGCTTAAAAATAATGGGTACATCATCACCAAATATTAAATCTTTATGTAAAAATTAATTAACTCCAATGAATAACTATTTTTTCAACAAAATTGCTTAAATTTACCTATTAGTTTGCACAGATGGCGTAAATGAATAAAAATTGAATACGATAGTTCGACCTGTGATCACAGTGAAGTGATATTGTAATAAATGTTTTGTTTTCTAGAACAGACAATTAAAAAAAACATGTTTCAATTTTTGATATTGATGATTTTGAAAAAAATGCATTATTTAAAAATTTCATAGAATTGCTTATTATATTGCACACGTCTGTATTTTAAATGTAAATAAAAAAAATTATATTCTGAATTGAAGACAACAATACCGAAATGAGAAAATCCGAAGAAATTCGCAAATTATTTGTGAAAGATCGTAAAAATGGATCTATTTACGGTGGATTAACCTTAAAATTCGACATTTTCATTTTAGCCACTCATTTAATCTGTCTGTGACTATCTTCCAGTGGTGACATGTTCTACCATCACATTTTCGATATTTTATCGAAGTTTATTTCTCATTTTCCTAAACTAAAATTGACAACTGTTTCATTTATGAATTATTTCTTTTCTATTGCTATCACAACCTACTAGTACAAATGCGAACAAATTGTCTTTCTCTAATTACGTTCAAGTATCGAAAACAAATTATTTCTTGATAGAAATGGAGTAGAATATCACAATTTTCCAATCTAGCAACCTGGTAAATGATATAAAATGTGAAATAGTGTCACATTTTATTCTAATGAAGCGAGACATAATCTACGATAAAGTATCGAAAATGTGATGGTAGTACATGTCAGCACTGGTTACTAGATCATTAAATCGAAACTTACAATTAATTGTTCAATACAGCCGTTTTGATTGTTTTTTAAATCTTAGTATGCTGCTTTATAAATATGTCCTTGCGACTGCTATCACTTCAAACGACAATTTCTATCACATGAAATTTTGACATGATAAAAAAAAATCAAACTAATGCAGCCAACTACTATTTAAAACACTTTCATTGAGAGTTTTGCACAAAATTATTTATTTTTTCATTTGAAAATGTAGTAACCAGGAAGATCCATAGTCACGTCGCATGAAGTGATAAGTCTAATACCGTAGACAGACACAAAATTTATCGCGATTTTCAGTTATTTAGATTGAAAATATAATTATAAAAATCGTGATAAACAATTTGTGGTGACAGACAGTAACCCGATTTTTACGAGTGTGCCTAATTTATCAGGATAGATTGCATTTATCTAGTTATGAAAACTTAATAATTCTGTTTTGAAAAAATCGTGTTCAGACAGACAAGCAGAAATAACTTAATAATCTACATAACGAAGTTATCTAGTTTGTGTCTGTCTACGGTATTAGCGAATTGAGTCTTTAATTTCTTTAGTTCTATTTCAAAGGCTCACTTGTTTAATCTAGTGATCGGGATACTGCTATTTTGATTTAGGCCACCTTATATCCATCCTATTTTCTCCCTTCCTTCTAACAATATTTCTCCATAACCGAAAATTAAAAGATCAATATATCCGAGGTCGGATCGGCTATAGGATTACTTCTTTTTGCAGCTCACTGTCTAAACCCACAAAGTTTTTATCTGAAAGCGGTTTAGTAATAGCAGTTAAAACTAGAGCATTAACTTGCATCTTAAAGATTGATGGAAATGGAGCATTGATGCTTATTATTTTCTGTTGGTGTCCCTTTTTGCTGAAATTCCAGAATCTTCGGCCAGAACCGTTGTACTGGACAACCGAGTTGTTGTGCTGCTTCATCTATGCCAAATGTGGCCTTAGATCCTGCATCTATTAGTGCTCGTAACATGCTGAGACCACCGTAAATATTTTGTACTCTTACTAGAGCTGTTACTAAGAGTTGCGGGTTACGATCTTTGTCGAATGTTGATATCTTAAGCTTTGTATTTATTACGTATAGACAGCTATAATAAGGATACGGTATCTAAGATGTCTATGATGATTGGCTGTGAAGGTTTGGTAAATGATGCGCCCCCATTTTGTGCGTCGTTTTTGTTTGACTTTTCAGACTGGGTGGATGATTCGTTTAGCCGTTGACGCATGTCGTCAATACATTTTGTATGGTTTTCCCACCATTTGTCTATTTTTGTAGTATTGGTGAGTCAATTCAAGTTGAGGTTTAAATTCTCTGATTTTGTTGTCATCGTTGCAATCTTTGTACGCCTTTTTATTTCTTTTATGCGGCTACAGCTATTTTTCTCAATTTTCCAAGATTGCTATGGTTCTTTTTAAAAGTATTCCTCACCGTGTATCTTCCATCTGGACTGCACCTCATATTTTCTTGTTGAATACTGATAAATTTAATTGGCGATAGGGTTTAAATATTCAAACTGCACGGTTGTTAATTATGAAATTAAATAAGCGAATGTTATCTTTCGAAAAATTACGAAGATTGCGCTAAGTATTTTTTGTTTAAGAAATCTTTATATCTGTATAATATTACAACTAATTATTTGGATTATCTAGTAATTGTTTTATAAGTTTAGTAGTCTATTCTTGTGGAATGAATGAAACCTATCGGTTCATCTCAGCTCTGCCAGTTCTTTGATTTAAGCGGCCTCGGGAACCATGTATTCTAAAAGCTTTGCCCCTTTTACGCGCTTCGGTCCATTGGTGCGATCCAGTAGGTTCCGCAGCTCCTCATTGTTATGCTGCTGCAGTCGCAGAACATGACTGCTTGAAAAATTCTTGTATTTCATCGCTGACGTATTCCACGTTTAAGTCTCGATGGAGATTGTCAAAGCTGAATACCATATGACCAGATAGGTTTTAGGATTTGTTCATATAACAGCAGTTTGTTGTGCGTTGTCAGTTCGGAGTTTCTTCCAATAAGCCAGTGCATTTTTCTGAATTTTAAGTTCAGTTCTCGCCTTTTCTTTTTAACATGGTACTTAGCATTATCAGAATATGGTATTTGTTGCGAATTCAATGTAATCGGAATATATTTTAATTTCCTTGTGAACTCAACAATACCTACTAGCATCGGTATTCATAACGGTCTTTAGCAAACGTTCCTATTCTAGCTTCTTCTATGTTTGGTTGATCATTTGTATACAGGAGGTATAATACGGGGCCTCGAAGACTGCCTTGTGAAACCCCTCCCAATATTTTCTTCATTTTAGAGTATTCCCCTTCCTGTCTTACTTACAGATTTAGTCACCCTCGTTAGCTTAGTAAGTAGAGTGCTTGCTCTGTTATTCGGGGGTCCCGGGTTCGATTCCTGGTGGTGACCAGTAAAAAAGTTGCGACTGGGTGTTTTTAACGTGTTATATGTTATTTATATATGTTCGTCCACTTTCAAATTTTCAGATTTACAGCCATAGTAGTTACGGCTTTGTCCTTAATATTTATTTATTTATTTATTTACTCGGAAGTAATGGTCGTTGATGTAAGATTTTAGCAATTCAAAATGCTGTTTTGGCAAAACCTCGTTGGCGCGTAAATTCTAGACCACGGTGCCAAACCTTATCAAATGCTTGGAATACGTCTAACAAATATTGCTGTATATACTTCTTTTTTTTTCCAGCGCTTCCTCAATTGTATCAGTAATCCTATGTACCTGTTCTATCGTTGAGTGCCTTTCTCGAAACCCAAATTGATGTGCTGGTATAAGATTTCTGCTCTCTATAATTGGCTTTAATCTCTTGAGAAACAGTCTCTCGAAAATCTTTGATGTTAACAAAGAAATAGGCCTATGTGATGTTTTGTCGTTTAGTGATTTATTAAGCTTTGGAGTCATTATGATTTCCACTACTTTCCACTGTCTCGGAACATAACAAAGTCTAAAGATAGCATTGATTATGTGGTGTAGTTTCCTTAGTGCTTTTTTCTGGTAGAGCTTTGATTATTTGCCCCGATATCAAGTCGTATCCAGGAGTTTTTTTATCTTTGAGGTTGTTAAATCCAGTTATAATTTGGATTTAATTATTGAAGAGTATTTGAGGTTACCACTGGTGAGGCCTCAAATACTCTAAGAACGAAACTGAACTGTTTAAGTGAACAGAATAGAATGAATTTATTTAGAAAAATTTCTTGATTTTATACAAATTTTGTCGTAGATTATACTAACAACAATTTACATTGATTACACTAATAACAAAAATTTACTTAATTATATTCACATAAAGTGCAACGATAGGAAAAATAGGTGTCTTATTACATTGTAGCGCGACATATAGATAAAATAAAATTATGTATATTCATGCACAAATGCATTGTTAGCAAAACTAGTGTCGATTAGTTTTGAGTTATAAATTTAGTTTTTAGCGCGATGTAAGCAAATTCCGGAGATAACTTTATACTGTTCAACCATGAGTTGAACAGAGGTTTTTACTTCTTGTTTGATTTGTTTTAGAGTAACTGGTAGCACAGATGACTCGGCAGCTTTGCTTATAAGCGTTAGATATTCATTATTCGCTTCTCCAGTTGGGGGTTTGAAGGTATTTTCTAGGTGTTCGGCAAACAGATGAGCTTTTTGCTTTTCGCTTGCTTTTTCAAACCTTTGGTGTCTCTTCACGAGGAATAGCCTGTGCCAGGTTTAACTGTCAGATTACTTAGGAAGATAGCAACTGACTCATTCTTAATCTCATTTATAAGTAGTTAAAGTTTGTTACACAAGTTGTTTAGGATTGTTTTATCTTCAGGGGCTCTAGTTATCTGCCAAGTCTTGCTAGCTCTTCTTTTTTCTCTAACTTAAACTGGATAGTATATACTTTTTTGTAATATTTCTTACTGCTAAGGAGTACTTTCCCAGGCCGCGTTTTGCACACTTACAATAAGGTTTTCCAGTTTTTCTTCTATTATGTAAGCGTTCGTGATCTGCACCTGTAGATTGACTAGCTGTCGAAAGTATTCCCAGTTGGTTTTGTTATTTATTAGTATTCATTAAAATTGGAGAATGGTCTGACGAAAGCCCTTCTTCATTTTTAACTGCTAAGTAATTTTCGGAGATATCTCTTGATATATATTTCCAGAAGGTCAGGAATTTTATTTGGGTCCGTAGGCCGGTAGGTTGGCTTTCTACTGGAGTGAAACTCACATTTTAATGTCCTGCCTGATTCAAATAGCTCCCTTCTTTTGGGACTAGTTCTATTTGATCCCCAGAATATGTGTTTCGCGTTAAGGTCGTCTCCAATAATAAAATTATTACCAAGCGATTTAAAAAGTTTGATGTAGTTTTCATTTTTAGGATTATAGCTCTTGTTATTTTTGGTTTCAATAGATACAGTAGCTATTTGCATAGCTTCCTCCTCTATTTTTAATTCTTCGTGGTGTTTTATATTATCCTTAATAAAGATTGCTGTCCCGCCTCTACCTCTTTCTGCTGAATGTAGAGCTTGATAGCACTGATCTCCACGTATTTTGGCATACGAGGTTCTTGTAAAATGACTTTCTGACATTAGGCATATATCAATATTTTTGTGTTTAAAAATACTTCTAATTCTGAAATGCGTTGCGCTAGGCCATTTGCATTCCAGGTAGCAACTCTTAAATCGTGTGTCATTATTTTTTTTGTTAAGTTTGTATGTACTAGAATGAAGGTAGCTAAGTAATAAGAAAACATAAATAATTAAAAATACATCTCAAAAGATTTTTAATTAACTTGGTAATATGGATTGTAGAAAAAAATTATTTACAAAATCACCTTGGAAATCAAAAATTGCAATACTCTTATTGTCTTATGTAATGTATTATTTTAATTAAACAATATATTTATGTATATACTATAACTAGCAGTATGAATAGTAGTTCACAATGCCACCCCAATAGTTGAATATGATAACATGTACGAAATAATTTGAAAATATAAGATCCATTAAATACAGAAAAATGGCAAAAATCAATAAATTAATTTTCAATGAACAATTATTTGATAAATAAAATCGTAATTAAAAACATAATAAAAAAACATTTTAAATGATTAATTAAAAACTTTATGTACTCTGTGTATAACCCAGAATATAAGGCAAACGCTCATACATACATTCTCAACACGAAAAATAATTGTCGTCGAAGTTAGATACATGTAACAGAGAAAATAAAATTTTAATTATCTAATTAAATAAATATTAAAATTAATTATGTCAAAAGAGGTATTATAAATGTTTTCCATGTTTTAATTAATCACAAGGTGAATTTTAATGAAATTTGAGCTTTTATAAGGTAAAATATTTGTCCAACTAAATTCTCGTATCGCCTTTTTCAAATCAACAAAATATCATTAATTGATTATTCATCATACGCCAATATTCTATATTTTGAATAACACTTCCAAATTAAAAACAACATAAATTAATACATTTTAAAAGGATTTTGATAGGAATTATGTTTCTTATCATGACATGATATTGTTCGTTTGAGTATGTACTGTGCACACAAAATTATTATACGAGTATATCATGTTAACTTATCTATGGAGTATTTCGTGTGTCGCATTGGTGTATCTATAAATTATTCATTTTGAAGCTTTATAAATTTTGTTGATATAATAATGCTGAAAATCGATGAGACGTACGTGTGAATGCAAGAACACCATAAACGTTGTTGCTTAGAAGCAAATGACGTTTTTTAATTCTAGTGCAATATAAATATAATTGCTTGCAATAATATTTATAAAAAATAAATGTACTGAATAAATTATTAACAAGGTTCTCTACATAACAACACGAGTATACGTTTGATACAGTTAGTACAATTTTGAAGAAATAAAAATTTCACAATGTGAGTTCGTTATATTATTGTGCGTGGGATGGTAGTAATGCTTTTGCAAATTGTATGTACGTGTATGCACAATTAAGAATTTATTTTAACACAATCTACACACAAACACGATGGTTAATTAAAATTGGAAACAGTTGGTTATATCAAAGTTTTCTGGGTACTGGCCTCATAATACTCTCATTTTTTTTGCATATTACGTCAATTTATGTCTACACTTAACATTATTATGCTGTCATCTACATAATAATGTTAACGTATTTACAAGTTACCCCCTCTTTGCTTGCGCCGGCGCCAGGATTTAAAATAAAACAACTAAAAGAAAATTTTTAAATTAATTCGTGTAAATTAGGAAATGGGTTAGTCGAAAGATTCAAATAAAATGGAAAATTAAAGTTATTTATTATATTACATTATATTATCATAATTCAAAGTTTATTTTACAACTTTAATACTTTGTTTTATTTTCTGAAAACAATGAATTAAAATTTCGATTTCTTAATAGGAACCAAGCGCACATTTTAGTGGGAAAAAATATTCGATATAATTTTTTTCGATTAAATCAAAAAGTATGTATGCAGCCAAAACTGCTATACAAATTTTGCGCATGCAACCCACATGAAAACTAACTAAATTTAGACAAAATTTTATCAGTACATAGGAAGGTAGTTATAAAAAGATATTCATTATTTGGAAAGCGAACTTTTATTTTTCTAGCACGAATGAAATACATTTCTTTATAATTAATTGTAATTTTTATTGGATAACACGAATTCGCCTTGATTTATATAATTTTACTAAATATTATGTATGTGAAGCTGGCACGAAAAACCAGCCCGAAAACACCTTTATGATGTTGGTGCGTTTCTTTGCTAAATTAAATACTATCCCGAAAAATTTATTGAAAACGCAAGAAAAACGAGAATTTCATCCCGAAATATTTTTGAAGTTGTATTAAATAAATAGTAATTAATATCGGCGAAAAGGAATAAATATCACGATTTTATTTGCTCTATTTAGACTACACTTTAAGGTAAAGTATGTGACAGCAAACCACCTTACCTGGTAAAGTATGTGACAAAAAAATTTAAATGAGTTCTGTTACAACAAAATGAGTATGTCGAGATTGCCCATAAAGATTTAAAAATTTAAAATACTTAAGAAAAAGCAAATCAAGCAATTTGTCCATCGAAAAATCAATTGAATTTATTAATTATTTGTGGAAATCCTAGAGATAACCCCATCGGGAAATTATATTTAAAAGTTAGGTCCATCTATCACCTAAACCATGCCAAAAGCTTATATTGGCATCACGACTATAAGATCCTGATCTAAAGCAAATTGTCCTTATGGTTTTGATATTCTTCATGTTTGATATGAAAAATCATATCATGAGCTTTTGGTATGACTTAGGTGATAGATGGATCTAACTTTTAAACTTAATTTTCCGATGGGGTTATCTCTAGGATTTCCACAAATAATTTAATTATTTAATCGATTTTTCATATCAATCCAAAGGTACATTGAAACCATAAGGACAAATTGCTCGATTTGCTTTTTCTTAAGTATTTTAAAAAATTTAAATCTTTGTGGGCAATCTCGACACAGTGTATGGATATGATGATTACATGTTTCGCGTCTTCTGTAGTTAAATAATAAGAATACTCATTTTGTAGTACAACAGCACTCATTTAAATTTTTTTGTCACATACTTTACCAGGTAAGGTGGTTTGTTGTCACATACTTTACCTTAAAGTGTAGTCTAAATAGAGCAAATAAAACCGTGATATTTGTTCCTTTTCACCGATATTAATTACTATTTATTTAATACAACTTCAAAAATATTTCGGGATAAAATTCTCGATTTTCTTGAATTTTCAATAAATATTTCGGGATAGTATTTAATTTAGCAAAAAAACACACCAAAATCAAAAAGGTTGTTTTGGGCTGGTTTTTCGTGCCAGCTTCATACATCTAAGTATTTATTTATTAACTCTTTAATATATTATGGATCTATTTATTTGGGTATTTTAACATTTTTAGAAATTAAAATAGATCTATTATCCGGAATAACGTTTAATATCCGGAAAACATTTTTTTCGTATTCTTTCATTTTCTCTTTTATTTACCTTATTTTCCAAAAATGAAATGATTTTTTACTATGTAATTAACTAAAATAAATTTAAAATCTTAATAAATGACACTGAAGTTTAAAAAATATTAAAATATGCTGTTTTACTATGAAATTAATAAAAAAAAATCTTTATCCGGAAAAATCTTTTATCCGGAACTGTTTGCCCCAGTCGTTACGAATAAAGGAGCTTGCACTGTATAAATATTTGTTTATTAAACTCAAAATTCATTATTCATATATGTGCATCAAATGGCGACAAATTGAAAAGTAATTGCGAAATGTCAGTTGGCCATCTCGAACAATTTGTATGAAGTAAATCGAGAACAATATGTATCTGTTTTTGTTATTGCTTAATAACAATGTCGTTTGTCATCGTCGTCGATAGCAAATAAAAAACAATTCATAGTGTCACACAATTCAGAGAACCCAAAGGACTTTTCCGATATTTTGTTTATGTACTTTTACCATGATAAGCGTGTTCTAATAATTTTGAATGGCAAACTGTAAAATAAAAATATACATGCATGTGCAAATATAAATTAGGAAACAACAACAGGTGATTCTCTGCATAATTCTCTCCTCTATTGAGAGAAAGAGGCGGAAGAACAAAAACTCGAAAATACTGGAAAAAGAAACTAAAATAATCTTCCTTAAATTTAATTTTTAAAATCAACCTGCCATCTGATCATTATATGAAGAACCGCCAACAAAGCGTGTCATCATAGTTAAGAGAGCCTATGTTAAATCCTGGCTGTGATTACAAGAACAACCTTTCTCTACATTTAACTTTTTTTTTCTTTTTATTTACTTACATACAATAACATTACAATAAAATTATAATAAATAATTCCAATGTCAATTCCCCAATGGATTTCCTGTCCTTTAAAGGGAAATTAACATTATAATAATCATATTTCTCATACATGTGTCAGTAATGCATATCAAAGTTATACAATTTAATAAATGTAATTATTTACCAATTCTCTATAGTAGATCTTCAATTGTTTCTTGAATTGATGAATATTCATTACGGTTTTCAATGATTCAGGTAATTTGTTGTAAATTGAGGGGCCGGAAAATCGGATTGATCTGCGTCAAAGTTCGTTTACAATAAATGCGCATGATATGTTATTAGCAAATCTGGTTTTATATTTATGGTTACAATTACTAAATCTAAATTAGATACGATAGAAGAAACATTTAATGTCCTGTACATATATAATGAAACATGATAATCATACAATGCACCCAACGGCAAAATTCCTTTGGATTCAATTTCATATAAATTCAATGTCGAAAATCGTAAAGGGAGCTTCAAGATAGCTTTCACACTTGTGTTTTGCTCCGACTGGCCGTTCGGTAAACAATAATTCCATGAAGAATTCTGGGATGAATAAATGCAAAGTACACGTGTCTCAATACATAACTAGGCACAAAATACGACAGTTCCCTTACCAATCCTACTAAGAAGGGACAAAAAATAAGCAATAAAAAGCAATAAAAATTAATCTATTAATCGCGCAGGTATGCGATTAGTCATCGGCTGAGTAACAAAATTCAAGGTATATTGAAGTATATTTAATCACCCGACGTATTAGTCAAACTATACAAAAGGGCGGGGTCTGTAATTGGTGAGAAACGGATTTCTTTCTGTTCGTTAAGGATATTTTGGTTAAGAAATATTGATTTTCGAATTTCGTAAGACTCTAAGGTATCTAAACGTCTGCCTTTAGGTTGTATATCTAATATGTCTAAATTGTTCAAGCTATAAGCTGTGTGATTTTCTAAAGTTAAATGGTTATGGAAAGTTGATTGATTGCAACCAGATAAATGTTCGTTAGCTCTAACTCCAAAATTGCGCCCAGTCTGGCCAATATTGGAGAAACTGCAATCATTGCAATTAATCCTATAAACACCAGACTTGGAAAGGCGATCAACTCTAGGTTTATTGTTAATAATCATTTTCCTTATTGTGTTATCTTATATATTAATACGCTTAATTTTTAGTTTGTACTCCCTTTTTAACCTATTTCCCGCCCGCATATCTTAATGAAACATATATCAGGTGAAAGGTATTTTTTCATATATGTGCAGAATATATGGTTTATAAAAAACATGCACGTGAAATAGGTGTAAAAGCCAAGAAACGTTTTTCCTATACTGTACATCTTATATAATAATCACGACGCCAGAATGTCATGACAAAATATGTTTGAAATTGAACCGTCATTACAACGTGACAATACAGAACAAAACAGAGAACATAAAATGATTTTACATACATACATTCATTTTGGTGTTAATAGTTGTGAGTATAAAAATACAATTTTGTCATGACACTCTATCTTCATGACAAAATTTCGCGAGCGTAAATCGACTTTAATACTTACACAAACATAATGTCTATGAAAAGTTTGGAATAATCATTTCCGTCCGATTTCAGGCAAAAGTCATGGGATCTCTTAATTTATGAGAAAAGGTTAAGTGGGAAGTTTCGTCCCGATATGCGGTTGATTTGTGTCCCAGTATATTTCGTAACCGGATAATTTATTAAGCTCTTAATTTCATGCTTGAACTAGCGTGACGGGTTTCTGCTTTTTGTGTGGTGGAAAATGGACTATATAATCTAATAAGTAAATTAGTTTTGGTTATGTTGTTAATACGAGATTTGTTTTGGAAAACGTCAAAATTATTCATATACAAAAGAAAATAACACACAAATACAGCGGTTCTTTTGTACATTTCTTACTGAATATTTAGATTAAAGTTGCGTGCCTTGGCAATTGTGTGATTTCCCCTTTTGAGATTTTAATATCTAGAAATGGCGCGTTTCGACAACATGTATGCGAGTGCAAATGAAGACCAGAAGCGCGTCATTAATGAGGTCCAAAGCGCGCTCGAATCTGTCAGCAAAGGTCTTTTACGTTGACGCTTCCGACGAGTGTGGCAAGAGATTTGTATTACAATCACTCATTGCATTTGCCAAGGCCGTGGCTTGGAGTCCATTTGCTCCGCCTTCACTGGAATCGCCACGAGCTTGATGGAAGGTGGGCGTACGCTACATAACATTTTCAAACTGCCGGTTCCAATGGATGAGTCATCAGTTTCATCAATGAAGCCAAACTCTTCGCACGCTGTCAAGTTGAAAAGCGCGTGACTCATCATGATAGATGAGGCCAGCATCATGCCAGAGGCAGCGCTCACAATCATAGACAGACTATTACGAGATTTGTACAGAGGAAAGCCGGAAGAGGGTGTTCCATTCGCTGGAAAAATCATCCTCATATGTGGTGACTTCCGACAGTGCTTGCCTGTAGTACCAAAGGCGGGAGGCGCGCTATGATCGATTTCGTGTATGTTGACATCAACACAACACTAGCCGAGGGAACCATCGAGGAGCGCGCCATTATGGCACCCAAGATTGATGATTGCGCGCTAATCAATAAGCAGGTGCTTAACCTCCTGCCCAGCTGACAAGAAGTCAAGCTTAGTGTTCATAAAGTTGAGAGTAACCACATGAATGAGAAACTCTGCCCACCCGTCAAGTTTCTCAACAAGATTGAATGGTCCGGACTTCCGTGCTATGCGCTCCCGCTAAAGGTAAACGCGATCGTTCTTTTGATGAGGAATCTAAACAATAGCAAGGGTCTTATCAATGGAACACTCATGCGAGTCGCAAAAATAAACCGCTACAGTCTGAAATGTGAGGTGCTGGCTGGCTTCTCAAAAGGCGAGTGCGTTCTCATCCCACGCATTAAGCTCTCACCCTAGGAAAGCACCTTCTCATTTAAAGTGTTTCACCTCCAATTCCCGGTCCAGCTCGCGTTCACCATAACCATCAACAAGAGTCAGGGCCAAAGCTTGAAAAAGGTAGGAGTGTACTTGCCGGCCCTCGGCCAGCTTTGACAAGCTTTGGCCCAAAACTGCATCAAATTTACATCTTAAAAAATCTTCTTAATCATTTCTTAACCAAAAATTCAATAAAATATTATCACGTGACTGATTATTCAGTCACAGGTCAGCTAGTTATTATAAAAAGCAAAACTAATATTGGTATAATTGGACACGATGTTGCTAATCCGTTGGCTTGTTTTTCCTATATACTCTAAGCGACGCCAATTTTCCCGAATCGGACTATCCGGTGGATAAATACTCGTTAGAGTTTTACGCGACCGGACAAGTGGTGCGGTGGTTAAAGCTTTGGCATTTGGACCGTACAGGTACTGGGTTCGAATCCCATCAGAGGCTAGATGCAAATCGAATTTTCATCATCGATTACAATCGGTGATGTTAATAAACACAACTAAGATCCTCTGATGGAGTGCAGAATTCAACGCCGACCCACCGTCCATGTCATTGTACAGGTTGACATAGAGCTTGCAATGTGCAGGTGGTATACTGTAATTGTGTGAGTTGGTGAATAGGTGAATGGGTTAATGATAGGTGTGAATGCGTGGATCACAATGGGCCAAAAATGGTCTAAGTGTCAACCACTGAAACCTAAAAAAACCTTTACGCTTTAGCTTTTTATTTAATAACTTTAATATAGTCCTATAAGTTGCATATCCGTTATTCGTCGCAATTTGTAGAATTATATTAAGCTCTGTGTTATAATTTGAATTTGTCAAAGGGATATTTATTAGTCTATCTATGAGTGAGTGGAAAGCTGACATTTTAATATTATGGGCACGGTTTGAAGAACTAGGGATAACAGCGTCTGTATACGTTGGTTTCCGATAAATTTTGAAGTCTAAAGAAGAATCAATCCTGGTTATTGTTATATCTAGAAAGTTAATACATTTATTTTCTACTTTTTCTAACCATAAAATCAATAGTTGGATATTGAGAATTTAACCAAGTAAGGAATGAGTCTAACAGTCTATCAGTTCCATTCCATAGACATAGTACGTCATCAACATATCTATACCAAAAGATTATATGACGAAAATAAGGATTGCAATTTGATATGATCATTTGTTCGAAGAAATTCATGAAAATTTCAGCCAACAAAGGTGACAGAGGGGAGCCCATATGTATTATCAAAACAGAAATAATTTTGTTTAATACAAGTCTCAAACTCTAACTTCAGTTCACGACGTAAGCCCTCATCTACAACATCCCTATCTAAGTAATTACAAACTATTTGGGACAAAGTATTGATTGGAATAGAAGTGAAGAGACTGGCAACGTCAAGTTCTTAACCGAGTAAGCCGAAAAGAAATTAGTATGACAATTGAAAAAATTTATGAAACCCTTACATAGCTTGTAGGTAGGAGCATTGCAATACGCGACTATTGGTCTAATCGGAATGCCCTCCTTATGGATTTTTGGTAAACCATAAGAGCCGATAGATTCATGACAGAGTATTTCCAACCAGCTCCATCAAACAACTTCGGGCATTGGTTGATACACTTACTAACCGAAGTCTTAAAAGACTTAGTTGGAACCCTGCCTAGCACTATTGCTTTGCTTTCTATAATAAAATCAGAAATATTATTATCGTAATAGGCTTTTGTGAGCACGGTTATTGTATTGCCTTTATCCGCTTTACACGCTATCAGGTCATGGTGACGTAGTTTTTTCTTTTTCGTACCAATCACTTTGAGGTTCAATTCTAATAATTGCTTATTTTTTGTCCCTTCTTTTGTTTATTTTTTGCTTTTTTCTGCTACATATAACAAATTTTTACTTTTAAAAATCAGTAGATACTCCTGATGATGACCTAACAAGTCGAAATCGATCGAATGGTTTTTTAAACTTTTTGAACAAATTTTGTAATTAAAATATTCAAAAAATCTAATTTTGTGAAATAAAAAGCAAGTGTTTAATAAAATGTGTTTATTAAGTATTAGTGTGTTTCGTAAAAAGTAATAAATTCTACGTACTTAAGTCGTATACTCCGAATCTGCAATTTAATTTCAAAGTTACCCCCCGCCCCACCTACAAGAAGGGGAGGAGGGGTACTAATTTTAGCACTAATGTATGTCCCCCGAAATGATTAAATTTTGAAAATGAACATTTTTTTCGTAAAGTGCTTATTTTTTGAGATATTTAAAAGTTTCAGCTTTGAGCAAGTGATTTCGCAATTGCAAAATTTCTATCAATAATCTTGGATAATATTGAATATTCCAATTAGAGTGACATAGACAATAAGGGGCAAATAAATTATTATGAACAATCGTGTTTGCTAAAAAAATAAATTAGTAATTTCAAACAGCCATGAAAAGGATTAAACAGTTTAACTTTACCCTACGGGTATACACTCTATTTCAAGTGGAAAGCACAACAGGTTGTCGTTAAACAAACGTTTTAATTTGTCACGGAAAACTTTAAGAATTTTACTTTGTGATATCAAAAGGTGCATATACGAGTATAGTAAATATATTTATCAAAGTTTGGTGTGTACTAGTATACTACAAGTCAGTTCACACCACATCACAAGTCTGAACTAACGGTATTTATGTATGTTCTCTACGTAAACAGCGTACATATGTACATATGAGTACACAACAACGCTATTAATATTTATGTTCCTTAAAATGTCATAATTTTTGCCTTATTTCAACAATTAATTGTGTTGTGGTGATAAAAATTTAATTTGCTCTGTAGAGGTTGTAACTTTTTTATTGTGTTGTTAAACAAGTCTGTATTCACAAACCTATATTATTGTATGTATGAGTAGCCCGATTAAAATATTTGTAAATGTACATACGTAATATTTGTGTCTGCTCCACTTTTATGTACTTACAAAACATTAAACATAATAATCGTCGTATTATGTACATACTATACGTATGTATAGCGACAACTGTATTATTATTATGCGGAAATTAAACATATAATAAAGTTACATCGTTTAGGGACATCAATTTTGCGTATGAGTTATAATAATACACGCACAATGAACTAATATTTTTTTAAATGTTGTGCTTTGATATCCGCACAAATATATCCATACACAAAGTGTATTGAATTGCTATTGAACTTTAAAACATAATTTGCACCCAACATTTTTTATTCGCCGACAATTTGTTTGTAAATAAACGAAATTAAGCATTACGCAACTATTAAACCAGCCCCCTTCATTATAAGTTATTTTAAATTCCACGCATATCTTAGCAGCTCGCAAGAACACAGTCAAATAACAACGAAACACAATGGTATTATACAAAAACGTTATCCTAATCATTTCGTAATTATCTAGGATGAAAGCACGTCCAACTGGAAAGTAAATTATGTTATATTTGATTATGTTTAGTAAATACATAAAATTCAAAGTAACATGAAAATAACTGTCGAACAAAAAATTCTATGACAGTTTCGGCAAAATAAAAATGGCCATAAAAATATTTCAACTTTCAGTTGCTTTGTTTTAGTTTGGTTAGTTTTTTCATTTGATTTTTGTTTCGTTTAAATTCCAAACCGTTATGTGTATAGTATGTACATACCGAAGTAAGTGAAAATGAAAAGTTTTCTTTTCTTCCTTATTTGACAGGCTTTCTACTTGAATTATTTTGAAAAAAAAAAAGTAATTTTGATTTTTCATTGTATTTCGTGAAAGAAGCGTATGTGCTATACAGAGTGTCCGGTTTTAAGATGGTAATCCATTACGGAGTGATACTTCCGTTCGTTCTGATTTTTGATATCTTCTAAGTTACGGGGTGTTAAACATATCGTTGATCAGAAAAAACATACATACACACATTTATTAAATTATCTATATGTATATAGAAATGAATTCCTGTTTGTTTGTTTGTTCCGAATGGGCGTCTCAGCCGCTCAACCGATCGCCATGAAATTTTTACCATGTACAAGTTGCATATCCAGAACCAACCTTATGATAGTTTGGAAGGGGCTGGACCCCGGGGTCTAGAGGCTGTGGTACAATATGAAATTACTGACATGTTCGAATTCGAGGGGCCCAGCCTTGGATCAAAAATTAATTTTTACATGTATATAGATAAAAATATTTGATTATTCCAAAATGACTTCTCAGTCGCTCAACCGATCGCCATGAAATGTTAACCATGGAAATGTTGCATATTCAGAACCAACCTTATGATATTTTGGAAGGGGCTGGACCCCGGGGTTTAGGGCTGTGGTACAAATTTTTTCAAAAATTTTAATTTTCTTTGAATTTTTCCACGAAAATGAGTTTAAGGGGCTGGTTATATAAAATTACTGACATGTTCGAATCCGAGGGGCCCAGCCCTGGATCAAAAATTAATTTTTACATGTATAGATACAAATATTTCATTATTCAAAAATGACTTCTCAGTCGCTCAACCGATCGCCATGAAATGTTTACCATGGAAATGTTGCATATCCAGAACCAACCTTATAATAATTTGGAAGGGGCTGGACCCCGGGGTCTAGGGGCTGCGGTACAATTTTTTTATAAATCTATATATATAAAAATGAATTCCTGTTTGTTTGTTTGTTTGTTCCGAATGGGCGTCTCAGCCGCTCAACCGATCGCCATGAAATTTTTACCATGTACAAGTTGCATATCCAGAACCAACCTTATGGTATTTTGGAAGTGACTGGACCCCGGGGTCTAGGGGCTGCAGTACAATTTTTTTCCAAAATTTTAATTTTCTTTTAATTTTTCCACGAAAGTGAGTTAATGAGGCTGGTTATATGAAATTTCTGACATGTTCGAATCCAAGGGGCACAGCCCTGGATCAAAAATTAATTTTTACATGTATATAGATACAAATATTTGATTATTCCAAAATGACTTCTCAGTCACTCAACCGATCGTCATGAAATGTTTACCATGCAAATGTTGCATGTTCAGGACCAATCTTACGATATTGTGAAAGGGGCTGGACCCCGGGGTCTAGAGGCTGCGGTACAAATTTTTTCAAAAATTTTAATTTTCTTTAAGTTTTTCCACGAAAATGAGTTTACTGGGCTGGTTATATGAAATTACTGACATGTTTGAATCCGAGGGGCCCAGCCTTGGATCAAAAATTAATTTTTACATGTAAAGATACAAATATTTGATTATTCCAAAATGACTTCTCAGTCGCTCAACCGATCGCCATGAAATGTTTACCATGGAAATGTTGCATATTCAGAACCAACCTTATGATATTTTGGAGGGAGCTGGACCCCGGGGTCTAGGGGCTGCGGTACGAACTTTTTCAAAAATTTTAATTTTCTTTAAATTTTTCCACGAAAATGAGTTTAAGGGGCTGGTTATATGAAATAACTGACATGTTCGAATCCGAGGGGCCCAGCCTTGGATCAAAAATTAATTTTTACATGTATAGATACAAATATTTGATTATTCCAAAATGACTTCTCAGTCGCTCAACCGATCGCCATGAAATGTTTACCATGCAAATGTTGCATGTTCAGGACCAATCTTACGATATTGTGAAAGGGGCTGGGCCCCGGGGTCTAGGGGCTATGGTACAAACTTTTTCAAAAATTTTAATTTTCTTTAAATTTTTCCACGAAAATGTGTTAACTGGGCTGGTTATATGAAATTACTGACATGTTCGAATCCGAGGGGCCCAGCCTTGGATCAAAAATTAATTTTTAAATGTGTAGATACAAATATTTGATTATTCCAAAATGACTTCTCAGTCGCTCAACCGATCGCCATGAAATGTTAACCATGGAAATGACGCATATCCAGAACCAACCTTATGATATTTTGGAAGGGGCTGGACCCCGCGGTTTAGGGGCTGTGATACAAATTTTTCAAAAATTTTAATTTTCTTTGAATTTTTCCACGAAAATGAGTTTATGGGGCTGGTTATATGAAATTACTGACATGTTCGAATCCGAGGAGCCCAGCCCTGGATCAAAAATTAATTTTTACATGTATAGATACAAATATTTTGTTATTCCAAAATAACTTCTCAGTCGCTCAACCGATCGCCATGAAATGTTTACCATGTACAAGTTGCATGTTTTGGCTGGTTATATGAAATTACTGACATGTTCGAATCCGAGGGGCCCAGCACTGGATCAAAAATTAATTTTTACATTTATAGATACAAATATTTGATTATTCCAAAATGACTTCGCAGTCGCTCAACCGATCGCCATGAAATGTTTACCATAGAAATGTTGCATGTTCAGGACCAATCTTACGATATTTTGAAAGAGTTTGGACCCCGGGGTCTAGGGGCCATGGTACAAATTTTTTCAAAAAAATTAAATTTTTTTACGAGAATGAGTTTTGGAAAGGAGTTATATGAAATAATAGACATGTTCGAATTCGGGGGGTCCGCCCCTGAATCAAAAATTAAATTTTACATGTAAAGATACAATTATTTGATTGTTCTGAAATAACGCCTTAGCCGCTTTACCGATCGTCATGAAATTTTTACCATGTATATGTTGCATGTTCAGGACCAAGACCACGATACTTTTGAAGGGGCTGGACCTCGGAGTCAAGGGGCTGTGGTACAATTTTTTTCTCAAATTTCAATTTTTTAAAAGTTTTTGAAGGGAATGACTTTAGGAAAGGGGCTATATGAAATTAGTGACATGCTCCAATCCGGAAGTCTGCCCTGGATCAAGAATTCATTTTTACATGTATGTATAGATACAATTATTTAAATGTTCCGAAATAGCGCCTTAGTCGAAAAAATTTAGACACCAAAAAGGAAATCTAGCGTGCGATTGTTATACACAAATCATACCTCTACTATAATTGATTTAATTATTCAAATTAATTTTATGAATTTAAATTTAAGACAATCTTTAGGTCCCAAAAATGACGGCGTTAAAAAATTAAATAATGAAATTCAATCGGAACTACCCGGGCCACTAATGAAATACAAATCTAGCGACACGGTTACTGATGTGAATCAATCCGTCAATTATCCAATAGTTTCTTAATTCTTTGGAGCCACCTGGTATTCCACCACACATACTATTTTTAAAAGAGAGTTCACCAATAATACTGCTCCCAAATTTAGATCCAAAGAAATTGTGCAACGGAGCACGGCTTTGTGTGAAAAAATTGATGCCGAATGTGATTGAAGCAACGATTATTACCGGTAAAAGTAAAGGAGAAAATGTGCTAATTCCGCGCATTTGCCGTTTGAATTCAAGCGACTGCAATCCCCATTACGCCTTGCTTTTGCAATGACAATCAACAAAGCCCAGGGGCAATCATTGAAAATAGCTGGTGTTATTTTGGAAAATTCATGCTTTTCACATGGCCAACTGTATGTTGCTTGCTCCAGAGTGGGAATGCCAAAAAATTTATTTATTTACACACCAAATGGAAAAGCCAAAAATATTGTTTATCAAAAGGCTTTATAATAAAAATTAATAACTAAACTTTATATTTATTATTAACTTTGATATGGTTGAAGGTTTGTAAAAATGGAGTATAATTATTTGGCAACTGGTAACAAATACCAAACCAAAATTAATTAACTATCCCCACAAACCGGATGTCCAATAATATCATTACAAAAGTTCGCCTGGATGCATTAACGGAGGCACCCGTTACTGAATACAGCTACTTATAATTTTCCTTTCATATGTGATTGCAACTACAGCGATGTAAAGAGAGAATAAGAATTAAGATATTTGAAATATATACCTCCCGTGCAACGCCGGGTAACTCAGCTAGTATTTAATAAGAGAGACCAACAGAGTTAATTAACTGCATGTTCCTTAGGCGTTATATTAGATTTAAGTGGTTTTCTCGCTTCACAATTCATTTGGGACTTTAGTTTTATTTTAATTTCTATAAATTTCTAAGGCAATAATTTTCTCAAAAATATCTTATTCAACGTCATTTAATGTTTAATATTTTTGAAGTCATAATTTGTTTTTGCCAGGCCAAAATCTTATCAACATCCTGTAACTCATAGGATATCAAAAATTGGCCCTCCCCTTCTCGTTGGATTTTTCAGAGTGAACGAAGCAATCATTGGAATCCCTAACCCAGACACCCTTTATATGATGTTTATAATTTTATATAAAGCAAAAAGAAAAGAAAATGGAAAATCGATATATAAAATGGACATTCCAGAAATTATGTCCAAAAGTGATTTGCAATCTGCAATATGTATTATGTATACACGGATGGGAATAACAACTAAAAAATAACAAAGCCTAAATTAAATTAGGAACGTGATGTCCGCGATATTTTCATTATGCTGTCAGCATTCAACATAATAAATTTTCCACTTTGTAATTTTCGTATTCACCCGCTTGACCTACATATTTGAGACAAACAAACACACCCACAAATTTATTAAATATTAATTATTAAATGAATTATTAATTTATACCAACAATCGCAATATTGCGATAATGAATTATTAATAAATAAATAAAAAATAATTAATTTTTTTAAATGAAACCACAATTTTCATAATTTTGATAAGCTTTATGGACACAGACCGAAAATGTTTGGGAATATTAGAATTTTAATGTAGAAAGCATGAAATTGTAAGCCTTCTAGCTATAGAAAAGATCAACAAGCTAGACAAATCTAATTATAATCGTTTATTTTGAAAACAACGAATTTATAAAATCTCTATGGATGTGTTCTAGCATTTTATGAAATTGAAAATAATATAAAATGGTCTGGAATTACGTATATATTTGTATCTAGTTCGGCTATGGTGGCAATGGTGTGGGCCATTTATTTTAAACTTGACCAAAAACTATTACATTTACGAACCATAACAAAATGTAAAACCTTTTTACGGCTGTTGTTTGTTTTATATTTTCTAATGAGAATAAACTAGGGTACTACTAACTAATATTGTCATTTTTGTCATTCTTGTTTCCATTTCTCTTCGGCCACAATCTAAAACTTTCTATCGAACGTACCAAAAAGCTCAAAACAATAAAAGTAAACGATTAAAAAAAAATCCATTAAAACCAAACCAAAAACAAAAATTTGTTCGTTGAGGACGAATAACAAACTAAAGGAATTTTTGGGGGTAGCTACATGTTTTCAGTTTTCACAAGCACTATGTGTAAATTCCCTTTCTATCCATCTTTATTTTGTGTGTGCAGTTGAAATTTATTGAATTTATATGTAGTTCTTAAATATTATGAACCTAAATAGTTTTTCCCGATGGTACAAGTTTGAAGCTCTAAAAACCCACCAACAAAATTTTTTGCAGTGATTATTTAATATATTATGAGCCTGTAAATTTAATAAACTTTAAAGCGTCAATTAAATTTATCTTGAATGGAATGTTTTCCTATAAGTTTTGAAAGTTTTGATGAAAATTCTACAATGTCGCTATTAATAGATAATGTGAATGAACTTCTACCGTTACCTCAATTCTAAAAATTTAAAGCTTTAAATTTTAATTTTTAAAAGTTTTGAACGTACAGACTATCAACACAAAATTACCATGTTCATTTCATTGTTAGAATTTTGTCTACGTAATCCTTAAATACATTTAAAAAACTATGAACAACTCTATGAATGGTAACAGAACAATTTGAAAATAGATTGAAATCAAAAACCACAATTGTTTAAAATACGCTGGACAAGTTAAAAATCATCATAATTAAATCTTGTTCATCGCACACGTGGGATTTTGATTTAGCTATTCTTCCCATGTCCCAGTGGTTCCTTCAACAGTTCTGCTTGAGTCAATTAATTTTATGACAACCTCTGCAATTGGCGAAAACCTAAATTTGAGAGGCCCTCTTCCCCCAGGAGTTACAACGGCATCAGCTGTTGCATTATACCCTCTAGCTACTGCGGAGAGCTCCTCCGGTATTGTTTAACCGTTAATAAAACAAATATATTTATAGGTATACATTTAAAAATTTAATAGATAAATATTATTAACAATTATTTATCATAATATTCTTAAGTTAAAAAATATATTGTATTATAATAAATTTTCTAAATGTTTACTACATTTCGATTTTGGTGTGATTCATGTATGGTGTCGATAATTAATATGTCATCGAATAAATATTCCTTTATGCACGTATAATTGGAGCAGTCAATTGCTACTGTCCAATATAGGTGTCATACTCGAATTTGTATAAGAATTATACGTTTTCGTATACGAAAATGCCAATCACGTGAATTCGTGCATTTATTCCCTAATAATATATAAATTGTGTTTAGGATTTAAAATAACAGAATTTCTTTAAAATTAAATAATTAATATGTTTATTTAGAACATAAATTAATTATTTAGTTAATTAGTCGAGCATAAGACCAATGCATTATAAGTTCTCTATATAAAATAAAATTCATTTGCAGTTTCGCTAAATTGGATTCCTATAGAGTCTGTCTAAGGAACGGGGTATAAGGAAAAAATCCGTTTTGTGAACCTCTTTTTAGTTTTGGTCAAGTGTGCTGCACGAAACTACAAGGTTTTTTTTTGCATGTATTCACAAAAAAAATTAAAAATTACTCATCATTTTATGTAATAATGATTATTCTTAATTATTGTACAAAAATATTCAATTTTGTTACAAAAAACACCCAGAAACGATAGAGATATTAAATGAAGGTGACGAAGATTAATCGGTTGCCATGATGAGGAAATCATTGAAACTGATTAAATTGTTTGAAATTACAGTAATTAAATTTGTTTAGCTGAATACTCCCATGTTGCTAAAGACAGCAGTTAATCAGATGGGAAAATATTTTGAGTAAATTAAAATTTTTTCAAAACGCTTTTTCAAAGAAAAAAAGAAAACGAATATAACGACTATCCGTTCTGTATTTTGTTCGGGGGAAGACTGTAGCCTGATTGAAATTCTGGAAAACTATTTGATTATGTTTGGGTTTTATTTATTATTTCACAATCTTTGTCTATATTGTCTTCACTGTTGCAAAGAAATTTGGTTGTAGTTGTTGATTGACGATTTAATTCTTCTCGTTAACGAATTATTTTTGGCTTGTTTGTTAAATAGTTTAACATTTGCTATGTTGAAATTGGTGGAACTATTTTAGCGTCTGCTGATTTAAATTTATAGGTAAAAAAAAATATTTTGTGGCTTGTACGAATATTTTTATCGTAGAATTTGATACGTCTAATTATTATTCAATATCGCTGTAGAGTTTGAGCGATATAGTTTTAACACAGTTAAAAGTTGTTGGATACACTGCAATTATAAGTTTATTTTACAAAAGTTACGTCACATGGGTTTTGACTTCCGAAATTAAAAATTGTATACGTAATTATAAATGGATTTTGTTGTAAGGGTAAGCGTACATCTGGAAATATTTTTTCTTTTACCATTTTGCCAACATTATGTCGAACAGGAATAACAATATTTTTCCAGTGTCAATCAGTCAAGAACAAAAATCTCATTTTTACACTTTTTTGAAGTAAAACTTCTTTAGGCACGCTTGACTTGGGGACTAAGCTGGCAAATGCGTTACGAAAAATGTAATCGAACGAGGCGAACGAAACAATAACAATACACAACAACAACAATAAACGAAAACGAAATCATTTTTCCTTTAGTATCAGGATGTGCCATGACAATTCATAAAACCCTAGGTGGAACATTAGTTGATACCATTTTATTTTAATAATTGGTTAAAAAAATTGGAAAACTTTTAAATGGAAAATTGGAAAAATTGGAAATTTCGAAATTTGCAGAATTGGAAAATTGGAAATATATAAAATTGGAAAATAGGTAAATGGAAAATTGGAAAGTAGGAAAATATGAAAATATGAAATTTTGAAAATTGGTTTATTGGAGAACTGGTAAATTGGAAAATTGAAAAATTGGAAAATTGGAAAATTACAAAATAGGAAAATAAAAAAATATGAAAATAGGAAATTTGGAAAGTTGGTAGATTGGAAAATTGAAAAATTTGAAAATTGGAAAATTGAAAAACTGGAAAATTGGAAAGTCATAATATAGACTTCTATGTCACTGACTGACTCACTCGAAAACGCACAGGGTGACCAAATTTTATTTTCTATATTATAACATCTATGTCACTCATTCACTTACTCATTCCAGAACGCACAGGGTGACCAAAAAAAATTCGTCCGTGTGATATATTTTATATATGTATTTTTTTCTATATTATAGCTCCATTCCACACGAGGTATCACAGAAACCGATTCTTTCTTCGTTTCTTTGCCGTTTGCCTATGATACAGGTTTTAATGCGACTTAAACAAATTTTCGATGAAACCACACTACACAAACATAAATGAAATAAAAAATATTTGAAGACCATTTTTACTATGCGAAGAGATTTCAAAAATGATTTTTTTGTCCATTTTGTTACACATACATAAACATTATCTATTACGACTAGTTGGCCTTGAAAAAGTTACCAAGTTACAAGGTTACCTCTTGTGGCATCAGACATAAACGGCTAGGTGACACTCGAGAACGCACAGGGTGACCAATTTTTTTTTCAATATTATAATTTTTCTATATTATATTATAAATATTAAATATATATTAGAAGTTTTACTTCAGTAGTGTGGTCTAAAGCACACTTAATTTTTTTGTTGGTTTTTACTATTACATTCGTTTAATCAACAACATTCAATAAAACACTAACGAATTGATTTAAATTAATTTACTCGACCATACACTCTTAGGAAATAAACATTTTTAATGAAATTGCATTCCTCTTTCGGATATGCATTGATTCTGTTTATATTAATTGATATCATAGTTGAATTCAAAAACAGTGTTGAGAGCCTCACGATGGATTTGATCTAGAATATGAAAGTACCATCATTATAGATTTGTTGTAAATTTTGCTTTCTTGTGTATAATCTTAAATGACTCAATATATTTGCAAAAATGGAAAAAGCTCTTAAGAAGCTGTCACTTCCGTTGGACAGATTTCGGCCAAATTACTGGGACCAACAAATTTATAGAAATTGTTTAAGTTTGAAGTTTCATTCCAATCAAGTTTCGACTGTAGAGAGGCCACAAATAGGGAATCCAAGTCGGTTCTACCCGACTTCGTGTAGTTGGACAATTACTAACCCCCAGAGACACCCGAAGCTATCGGGCATCGCCGCAAACAACCGAAACCGACAACCCTCCTATGCATTTTAACGAAAATGGAAAAACATAAACGTATGTACTAGGGAATTCAATTACCCGACTAGGGAGTCCAATTACCCGAATTTCGGGTACCCGACTTTCGGTTCGGTTTTTTTACCATTACCTTACTGGTTTCTACAAACATACGTTTCTATTTTTTTTTATTTTCGTTAAGATGCATAGGAGGGTTGTCGGTTTCGGTTGTTTGCAGCATTTCCCGAAGGTTTCGGGTGTCTCTGGGGGTAAGTAATTGCCCAACTACACAAATTCGGGTAGAACCGACTTGGATTCCCTAGCCACAAACATTAAGTCTGCACGGTACCACAGCCGCAGCAATAAATTGTAAAAAATTTTGATTTCGAAAATTTTCAATTTAGTCACTTCAAGTACTTTTACTTTTATTGTTTCATTTACTAAGTAAAATAAAGTATGGTTACTATATACGAAAATTTTCACAGACTACTTGATGTAGTCACATCATCATTAAAATCACGTTTTAACATTTTGTATATAGAACTAGAAAAATGTACAACCATTAAATATTTAACTTATTAAGAAAATAATTACTATTGAAAATAAGATAGGAACGTATAATGTACCTACACAAAGGTTGAGGAAATCTTAGATTTTTGCGAGATAATCATAAATTTATGTGCTTTGTTTGTTTTATATTTTTATTACGTTTAAGCCACAAATAAGATATAAAAATAATTTAAGTAGAATAATAATTTATATTAAGGCAATAAATATAACGTGACTTCAGTTTTATTATTTTGTTTCCTTATTTTGGTTATTAAGGACTAATATTGTCGGTTAGTAAACAAAATAAATAGAGTTTATCTAAACCTAAGCAGCATCTTTCATTCATACATGATTGGATATTAAACAAACAAATGAGACAAATTTGGCAACTTATCTTTCGGGTCGCTTTCGAGGTGGTCTAGGTCTCAAAAGAAATGGTTGGTAGATAACCATCTATATCTAATAAAAAATTGTGTGCTTCTCATTGAGTGCCCTATATACCGTACTACGGTACTATAATTCATTTTCTTATTTTCCTAAATCCAGAGAACGTAAAAAAATGTATTTGTATGTAATAAAATAACAAATCGGGAGGGTATGCCTTGGCCATCACCTGATTTGCTTTTACCACAAAAGTACAAAATTACTAATACTCCATATTTGATTTTTTTAGCGATTAATACATCTTATTTAACCCATATTAGCCCAGCCAGAGTATTTTTACTGCAATTTTACAGAACATATTTACAATTATATTTTGTTACATATTTTCAAGGACTTTGAAGGTTAACTTGGTATTTTTTTTTGCATTTTTCGTACCAGTTACCTAACGGTTGTTTTTATTTTTCCAACAATTTTTTGCTTTCCAACAAAAATCGTCATTCACGCTTGTTTTCAGAAAAAACACGGTCAACACTATATTAATTTAATCTTTAAATTTATTAAAAATTTTAATTGTTGGTCGTTGTTCGTGTTAGTGAGTGACAAGGTACCCGGGTACCTTTTGCACTTTTAAACGTCTAGTTTTGTATGTTCCAGTCATAATAAAAAGTTTTGTTTTTATGAGAACTTCTAGTTCAATTGATAGATTACGATCACACTTAAAAATGAGATTTTTTACAACTTGGAGGCACGTGAGAGCAAAAAGTTGTTTAGTTATACGAATTAGAGTAACAAAGGTACCCAGGTACCTTTATATATTTTACACTATATTTGAAAGAAATAGTATGCAAATATTTTATAGTTTTGTGTTATATGTTCATGTATTTCATTGTTTGTATTTCTGTTTATTTATTTCATTTAATTTATGTTTATATTTTTATTTATTTCAAAAAAACTAAACATCATTTTTTTATTTCTATCGATCATTTTTTTCACTGATGTGACACGTTGGATAATTTACGTATTTTTACAGAATGTTCTTCGAAAACTGTCATGTTGAGGCTAATGCAAAACTGTTTCCAATTTATGTAGTTTTAGCAAAATCCGTTATAAATTTCATAATTGCAAAAAAAAACAATTAAAAAAATTAGTTTCCAGAAAAATTGCATACAAGGTACCCGGGTACCTTAGTCACTCCAACTAAGATATTTTTTTCTTCACTCTCATGAGGGTTAAACTTTTCAACAACCTTGCAAGACGCTCAAACGGAAACTTATTGAAAGATCAGTCGGGCAGCTGTGTCTAAATCTAGATAACTTTGTTGGATTTTATCAAAAAACATATCCGCTTAAATTTTGGACTAATTTTGTAGCAAACTTAAATTCGAATATTTTTGTTCTTAATAGCAACACTTTTAAAATATTTGCATAAAACTGTAAAACTGTATTCCGGGACACAGATTTCCTTTATAATTCACTAGGATCTTCGAATTTATAGTAAACGCTGAAGAATGAAGTTTCTTCTTGATCAGTCAATCCGTCTGGGCTGTAGAGATGCAAATTTTTTTAATATTATTTATTTAATTAATTAAATTTATTAATTTATAATTTTACGCCATTACTAGTGGTTACCATGCCACAGTGGGCGGCGGACGATATATTTTAAAATATCATCAAATATCAGTTTTTTAATAAATGCCCGGGTTTCCAAGATAGGCTCATGATAGATAGTGGTGATTTTGAATGACCTTGAATTTCATTAATTTGCGGGATATTGGCGAAAATTAAAATTTTTTAAATTAAAACCTTTCTTTTTGAGTGTACTTCTTGACAAAGCAGTTAAAAACAAATAAATAAATTCCTTTAGTCCTCCACATAAAATTTTTTTTGTAAATTTTATAGTTTCAGAGATATGAGCAAAAATATCTGCATTCCCTTCAAATAAATTTGTGAAGTCTCGTTTAAGTGGCACCAATGCGAAGTAAAATTGAACCGACTTTATGTCAAACCGAGGATTGTTTTGTAAACAATCAATCTGCTGAAGAACTTCTATTAGAGTTTGTTCAACAGTTTTCTGTGTTATACGGGCCAGAAAATGTATTGTTATATGATACACAGTCTACTTCATTTAACAGCTAATGTGACGATATTTGGTCACCTTGATGGATACAATGCTTTTAAATTTATGAACAAAATGCACATAAAGAAAATGGTTAAGAAAGGATAATTTCCGATAAAAAAAAATAATTAATCGTCTAAATAAAAACGGATGCTATTCAAAAACGAAGAAATGAACTATTTTGCAACCAAATATTGTCGTTTTCACCATTTTTTCCACATAACTACTGTTTAGTGCAAGACAACATTTTAAAAATAATATTATAGAAGGACAATTTTTAACAAATTTGAACAACTTTTTCGATTATCCTATATCAACATCCAGTTTATCTCTATTTTTCACAAATTTAATAATTTTTTTTAAATATTCATCCATGGAAATTCAATGAAAGCTCTTGTCTAAAACCGAAATTGCAGGTAAAACGCGATTTAAATTTTAAACAAATTACATAAAACTAACCAATTTTTTTCCTTACAGAATTCATCTAAATGCTCGGAGAGGATGACAGCGAAAACTGTCACCATTCTTTTCTAAAAACTACTGGATGTCCTAAAACTCGCACCCAAAAACCATTTCTTGAAAAGCCCCACATTTATCATCCATATAAAGACGATGGTATTTCTGTAGCTGAAAAGCCAAATGCTATGTCAATCAAAAAGTTTAATTACCGGCATCTAAATGAAAACCTAGAAATAACACCTATTAGGATAAATCAACCATCAATCTCCTCTCAACCCGCGAAGCAGAAGACACAGTATTCTGCCATTGCTCAGAATGTGATAGCAGCCAGTATTAACAACAATCATACGATAACCCCTAAATTACCTACCACCACTACTAGCTTAGTCTACAACACTTCCCAAAGTAATTATGAAAGAAATATAAATTTTGAGTAGAGAGCAGCAGGTACTATACTAAGTGAAAGAAAAATTTATTTGATTTATTTTTATTACATCAAAGCAGTACAACGAGCTTTCTATGGCCCATCAAGATTATTGTTTGGTGATTATTATTGATTATTTGGTTCAATTAAAGTTGCGTAAAACAAATATCGCATTCGGTTCATAAGGATTAGATAAAGTAACTTCTTGGAGGTCGTGATATCATCGGATACATCAAATCCAATCGAGTTAGATGATTGGGCCACGTTGCAAGGTCTACACATCAAAGAATGATAAATAAAGTGATCCAATAACAACGAACCGATGTGCATCGTAGAGGAAGATTTTGACTGCGCTAGTGGTGATGACGTCAGACAACTTCTACGTATAATACGATGTGAAAACTGGAGGAAAAGAGCCCAGACACCTACAACGAATATTTAATATCCAACTAAAATGATTTTTAAAAGTTTTACAGACGAACTTTATTCTCTCAACCCTGTAATACAAGACAAAATGAAATAAAGAACTGACTATAAACCAGAGTTACGTAACTTATAAGTTAGTTTCATAATAACAGTTCAAATTAATTTACATTTTTTAAAGCAGTTCGTTCTTGCACGCATCTTGGAAGAAAACAGAAATTAACTTTAATTTTTTTATTTTGCTAATGCCCGGTTGCACAGAAACATGAATAACGGCCGGTTAGGTGTGCGTCAGTTAACCCATTTATGCCCAAAGTACCAAAAATGGCTCTTCAATAAAAAGGAGGGGTTCTTCCTATAAATCGTCTTTATTTCTCTCAAAATAAAATTACTATAAAGTAAAGCGAGTGCATGTGCACCCGAAATTTGACTGTTTGGAATAAATTTCAATTTCTATATGTAAGTATCTAATAGAGTACTCTTGTCAATTTTTTGAGTTATTAAGCTTTAAAAGTAAGTGCGTTGTTGAAATAATATATAATTGGTTTTTTGGAAACTGCCCTTTTCTAGAACATAAATGTCATAGTGGTGGAACCAATTTTGGCACTTTGCGTCTTTGTGTATTAGGTACAATTATATTTATTTTTTATAAGCGAACCCCGTTGACGCTTCAAGAAGTTTGAAGAAGAGCCTATAGAGCCTCAAAATACCATTTTTATAATCCCGGGGGATGAAAACTGCACAAACTACAATAATCTGGGGGCCCAAAATGCTCCAAGTAGATTCATTTGTATAAGTGAGAGGGGAGATAATAATATCTGGGAATGAAATACACCTCTATTGTGAATGAAATTATAAAAGAAAATGGATCAAGCAAAATATCCAAGGTATTAGCAATACCAAATTGACAGAATGGGAAAGTCGAGCACCACCGTTGCTTCTATCATACGAATCACATCCCCTAGACTTTTTTATGGTTTTTTTCTCAGAACTTATGGGAAACATAGTAAAGTACAGTGTTAGTTATGCTGCGTTAAAATATCGCCCATTTTGTTGCTCCGTTGAGGATGGGGTACTTAGCAAGTCATTTGGTGGTTGCTTAGAACAATTAGAGTTTCGTAGACAAATAGCCGAGCTGTATGTACCATATATGGATCTCCGCAACTGGCACCAGGCCCTCGGCCTAATAAATAATTATTAATAATTTTTAATTTTAAAATCTAATACTGAGCTTTGTTCAATATGTATATAATAAAAGTACATAAGAGCATCCAACTTATCATAAATTGAAAGTTGGAAGGGGTTGCATACTATTAAGAACATTTCTAGTTTAGAGAGCATAATCATTCGATTTTAAATCCACAATTGTACATAAACAAATTTAAAATAGTATTTCGGTGTCCATAGGTACATTCATGCACTATGTCTGCAACAATTCCAAGAGCACATTCTTATGCGCCTTTACCTAAGCATAAAAGACAAATCTATAATGTTCCACTTAATCAATTTAAAAGAATCAAAAACAGTAATTTTCTATAATTAGTTTTAAAATTTTATAACCAATGAACATTATATTTCGCAATGACAAAAAATGTTAAAGTGGCCGTTTGTAGCACAATTCTGTGTATGACTTGTGTGGCATACTACAAACAAAACACAATAAAAAATTTTGGTTCAGCCTTTTTTATTTTGTTTTTGCGCGATTAGCATGAAATTGAATTTTCACGAATGTAAACGCCTGAGCGATTGTGGAGCATTTTTTTTACATTGTGTTTTTCAATTCCTATACTAGAGTTTTTAAATTTTATATTTCTTTTTCCTATCCGTCTCGCTCAAGCATCCAATACAAAAATATTTTACACATAAATAGAGTAGTGCCTCTCTTTAGTTTTGCGTTTAGAGAAAAGTTAATTTTCCTTTAAAGGACAAAAACTCCGTTGGGAAATTGATTCTTTTGTTCATTATGTGAAAAAAATCGGGAGGGGTGGGGGTCAATTTTTGATATCCTTTGAGAGCGTGTTTATAAAATTTGGTTCAGAAAAAAAATGACACAAAAATATTAAACTGTAATTTCGTATTGAGACTTGTACCCCTGTGCTCTCGTGGAAACTTTTATTACTACGAAAAAGAGTTTAGTCAGGCTTCTCTATGAATTATCTATGAAAAGTGATCTTGGAAAGTTTAATATTATTTGTTTATTGCATTAAAATATAAAAACTATAAATTTAAATTATCAATTAACTTTATTAATTAAAATTATCGATTTAAAATGGAAAAAGTGTCTGGGGTGTATCTGAAGCAAGCTTCATTTTTTTCCACTTGTAGCGTTTTCTATACTTTCCCTAGTCTCAATATCGTATATTCTATTTATTTATTACGTATACCGTTTATTTATGTTTTGATGTTTATATTGCAACAATTTTTTTGATCAGTAAAACAGTAGGGGATGATTATCAACTCCTTTGTTTAAATGTTGAAAAAACAAAAATTAAATATTTTCATTAGTTTTGAGAAATTGTCTAGTGTTGTGCCAGTGTTGTGAATAAATTTTTTTAAATATTTTAAGAAAATCAATATAATGATGCCACAGTTCTCAGGTGAGGAGTACATTGATATCCAGTTTGTTTACGGATTTTGTTGAACCGATTTCGGCCACAATTCACTAGAATCTACCAATTTGTGCAGGAAAAACCTTAAGTTTGAAGTTTCATCAAGATCAATCAATCCGTTTGGGCTGTACAAGGCCGAATTTTTGTTCGAAACAGTTTTTTTTTTGTCAAAAATCGTTATTACTGGTCAAATTTTAGAAAAATAGTCTGAACCGTTATTGTTTCAAAATTAATTTAGAATCTTTTATTACTTCTCTCGTACTGTATGTACACTAACAGTGTTTTTTAATAAGTACAAAAAGTACAAATAAGATCAATAGTTACGTCGCATGAAGTTATACGAGTAAAGGGATAGGGGCGTAAACGAATTTTGATTTACCAGTCGACGTTAATGAAGAAAAATTATTTTTAGTGATTACTGAAGAGAGAGTATGTGTTTGTGAGTGAAATCAATGTTCTGACGCGGAGACAGTTTTGGTAACTGGGGCCGGCACAAAATCAAATGACCAGAAAATATTTCAATTCAAAACTGAACAATTTGTGCGTAAAATACATCCACGTATGTTATTCCCACCCTATTTGTCCGAAAACTGTTTGTTTTTGTGCAAATTTGAGTGAGAGTATTGAAAAAAGAGTAACCAAACCATAATGCTTTGACCCGGATGAAAAAATTGCTTAATCGAATTTTTAGAGTTCTGGGGTGGTATGTTGTATCATCACTTCGAATCGAAAAAAGTCGTAATTCGATAAAAGTCGAATCGAAAAAGTGAAAGTTGTATCATTTTTACTTTTCGAAAACGATACAACATACCGGCATTCGTCTTTTTTCGAATTTCGATCGAAGTGATGGTACAACATACCGCCCCTGGAATATGATTATGAAATAAGCCCCTCTTCCAAAAGTAAACATATATTTAAAAATAGTAGGCTTTTTTCAATTCAATATATTATTTCAGGTAAAAATAAAGAAACAATTTTGGCAGCAAGAGCAAATTGAAAATGATTGTTTAATGCATTTAATAAGCCCTTTTTCCATAAGAGTCGAGTTTATTTAACAAACTTGCCCTCTATTTTCCGTTTGTTCTCATTTGAATTAAAATGAGCATGTTCACCAAGTTTTTACGCGAGAATTTTTCATGCCTCTCTACCTACATTCCAATAAAAAGACGGGCGTTTTTAATTCATATGAGAACATGATTTTTTTTCACAGAAATTGTATTTTACTCAAGAAATATAATTATTGAAAAACATAATATAACATATTCAAATCATATTACCTGTCATAAAATAAAATAACCAAAAATAAAATCTCGAGTAAAAATGAAAATACACCAGCAATTGTAAGTTCGTTTTTTTGTGCAAAACCCCGAGTTTTTTAATACCCCGGCCACGAACATTAGGAACATGTTTATTTCGGGTCAAATTTTGACGCACGGGTTCCAATTCACCAAACAAAAATTAGAAATGGTTTGGCGATTGTTAGGATAAATGTCAACTAAAATTTTGGAAAATTTTAACTCAGTTAACATAATATCGAGTTTGAAGTGAAGAAAACATGGTAAGAAAATGGAACTGAAATTGATAAAGATGTGTTCAATCCCTTCTCTTTAGAAAAGCATTTCGACAGAAATGTATATTTATTTTAAATTGTAGAATCACATAAAATTGATGTATGGTGGTTTAAAGATAATTGAATAAATTGCTTGAGAACAATTTTCCAAGAGATGTATATAAAATGCTGGGGTATTTATAGTACGAAAGAAAACAGGAGGAATGAATTAAAATAAAATTCTCATGTTGGAATGTGTGTGTGTGTCTAATTATAGAGAGCGAACAGTAAACATATACTCAAAATAATTGTAGATACCTTTAGGTTGTTAAATTAATTAATCATTATTTTTGAATAAATCAAACCAAAACAATGCGGCTAATTAAATTGTTTTATTTTTAGCTTAGATTAAATTTATAATCAAGTTAATTATATATTTATTGTTAACAAATGGAAAAAACAAAACTTTTTCGGAAAATCATGTTTCGCTAAGAGCACAAATTTATCAAAAACAATTCAATGCGGAAAAACTAATAATGACACGTTACGACACGTTACAAAAATAACCGTTTTATTAAATGTAAATTAAATTGGCAAAGTTATAATTATTTTTAAACAAAATACAGTTTTGACCAATAACCGTTGCCATCGTGAATGATATCTCAATCATAAAAACTCTAGATAAGACTAACTCATGAATATGTCAGGGGGCGTCGAAACGCAAAGCCGAGTTCAATTATATTTCCGCCGACTCGGCAAACTTACGTAAGATCTTGCGTTGTTATGTTTGAAACCCCCGTAGTTTCTCGCCGATTGCTAGGTTCGAGGAAAAGAGGTTGATCTCAACTTAAAGCTCTTATTCGCCGTATATTTTATTGTAAATATCCATTAGAAATCACTTTGTGAAAACAATTTTTTTTCATCGTCCATCCACGTTGTTTATGTAATATGATGAAAAGTGAATTCAAAGTCCAGCCACGAAATTAAACCACCGATTTTGAAAAATTCGAAAGATCGTCTTCTAACTATGGGGGACGCTTATAATAGCAAGCAACATTCTCGATGTTCTAAGAATCATTAAATATACTAATTATCAATTTCATTGTGTATGGTGTGTGTCCTAATCAGATAACCATGTGAACCCGCGTAGTTTCTTGTCATTATGACGTATTTACATTCTTCTACACATACATCTACGTATATTGTACATTGTAATTATGTATTATACATTCATATTAAATAAAATCCGTTATTAATAAAATAATAAAAAGAAAGTATTTAGTTAGTTTAAGTATGCGGATGGTTGTTTGTTATTTATTAACTCTTTGTAAACACAATTCTTTATTGATCATTATTATTAATTATATTGTCAATTGAACATATTCAATTTAGTACTGGTTAAAAGAGAAATGACTAATTCATTATGAGTTTATTGACTATAAATTATTATCGTTAAGCTTGATTACAAAAAAAACTTATGTGTGATGAAATCATTTCAAGAATATCGACATACTAAAAGGCTATAGTTTGTTTGACGTAAATATAACCATACCCACTTGTTAGGGGGCCACTAAAATTAAAATTTATATTCTCATAAATTTATAGATTAAATCAAGTAAATATTTTGAAACAAATAAATAGTTAATGAAACCCAAGCATCTTGTGATTGCGGACACTATCCTTTATCGTTATGTTACTTAACAGAGAACAAGAATATCACTGTGAAATTATTATTTGTTATTTATAATCACTGAAGAAATCTCACAACGGAGAAAATATGTAATAAAAGATACTTGTCAATTGAAACCGGATAGAAATATATATTCATTTGTAAGGTGCCATTAAAAGAAACGGAGAAGTTGATTGCAGAAATAATGGTCGACTAACAATTTACCGGCCAATCAGCACATTAGAGTTTTGGTATTTGGATCGGGAGGTACCGGACCGGGTTCGAACCCCGATAGGTGCATAATGCAACAGGGATTTTTCACGAACTGATTACGGTCGATGATGAAAATGATCACTTCTATAGGCTGGCATGGACCCATGCAAAGCGTAAATAGATCTACGTAAAACGAACGTATAGCCGTAAATGACGAGATAGCTTAAACATATTCCTATTCTGCGGTAAGTGATATCAGATTATTTGCTGCCTAGTATATTTTGATATTTGATTCTACAATATTTTCAAAGTTTTCCGTTACCGGTTCTAGAGAGGTACACAGGTTCTTGGATGTATTTTAAGCTAGCCCACACAATTTTTTAACAGAGAAATGAACCGGATTCAGTTATGATAATAACCAATTATACGGGGTTCAGTTATGATGGCCTACGTAATACACGCCTTAAAAGTTCCTTGTATTCGAAAAAAATTATCAAATTTTATTCCACCTTTTATTGCAACCTGACTTTTGGTATAACTGACTTGTATAATCAGAAATTATTATTTCTGCTTAAAGCTGTGTGATACCTAAATTACTAAGCTGCATACTTTTACTAAGTATAATAAAGTAAAATTCTTACTTAATCAGTTTGTTTCTCAGTTGAAAATTTTAGTATCTTCGTAAATTGAAACACGTATTTAACATTGGCAAAATATGCAACGTATCCGATTTATTTTAAAACAACCGAGTAATTGTATTCCTCGAAATGTCCACATGTTCACATTTATTCTTTTGGATAGTTAAACATTTTTAAAATAAATCTTTTAAATAAACGTGAACATCTCGTAAGATTAGTTGAAAATCATGTCAATTGAATCCCGTCCACCACACACATAGGATTTTGAATGTTATCCAGTCATGTAGGTGAGATCTCGTGAACATTTCTCCACCACTATCATTTCACCTATGTGGGCTAGCTTAAAATACTTCCAATAATGTTAATATTTCTATAAACGGCAATAATTTTTTTTAAATATATTAAAATCAAATACATACCATAAAAATACATTAATCATAACATCGGGAAAATATAGCATGGTATTTGCACCATGGTATTGAAGTAAGAAATATTTCAACTCGAGTTGGAAAAAAATAAGCGGGTTTTTTTATTTTGAAGCGATTTCATTGGTGTAGAGAATGGTTATCAATACCATGGCAATTTTTCCCGATGTTATGAACAAAGCATGACACGTTAAAAACCATCATATAATTTGACCCCGTGAATTGCAAAACTATAAGAGTATGTCTGAGCTGTTGGATCATACAGGTGAAATCCCGCGAACATCTCTTTCAAATTAAAATATCTGTGGTGGAAAATTGTACACAATTTTCTATCATTCATTTAAAATTATTAAGAAATGTTAATCTTTAAAATGATACCAATAGGAATTCGAAAACTTATCTAGGATATTAGATAATAAAAATGTAAACGGGTTTAAATTAAATAGTGTAAATTTTTGGTACAAGTTTCGTGATCGTAAGTCCAGAGTGAAACATCACTAACCTAAAACGATTTAATACAGAACCCACACTGCTTAATAAGTCGGTGACAATGCATTATTAGTGTGTAACTACATTTTATGTATTTTACAGGAAACCATTTAAACGTTTTATTTAAAACTAAGAAGATTTTCCAAAAATAAATTAACAGAAATTTAATTTTTAGCCAATTATTTCATAATATTTAATAATGTTTAACTAACATGTAGATACTCACTAATGAAACGAAAAATTTGCAATGCATAAGTTAAATAAAATAAAATTAAAACAGCTATTTTTTGCAAGTCATTAAATTTTCTGTCAGATATTTTTCTACGAGCTGAAAATAATTGCGGAAAATCTACAGTTTTTTTTATAGAATTGTAATTTTAGCCTTGCTGGTAATTCGGCTAATTCATCTTCAAACTTAATTTTGTAAGATATTACTCCGTCTGATGTCTATTGCAACTGTCGTAAATTTGTAACGACATTTTACGACCCGGCCAAATAGATGAGTACATTTGATTTGACGAAAAGTCCCGAGAAAAAATTAAATTCAGGTAAAAAAATTCGATATGGAAACGGTTTTTTTCTTGCATCGATGGTAAACTTATGATAATCATTAGGATTTTCAATGATTTGTTTTTTAATTTCTAAATATTTTTGTATTATTATTACCTTAAATTCTATTGCCAGAGTTAACAGGACATTTGAAAGAATAGCATTTCTGTTCGAATAAATAATTATTGGCAATTTCGAGTTATCAGCTATAGTATATATTTTTTTAAATAATCCACCCAAAAATGAAACAAAAACAGAAGCTTGAAGATTGGCCTGTGTTTCGTCAAACCAATAGCAGACAACATCTTTTGTCACTTTATTAAAAATCGTGAAATTATGGCAAGACAGTTTCGTTTTGAAATACATACTGCTAGCGTTAACAACAGGACAAATTTTAACAGCGTGTAAATCCATAAAATTGAGATAGCAAAGTCCGTTGAATGCCGCTTGGACATCGTTAGATTTTTGCTCGTTTGCTCTGTTTTTTTAGTTGATGCGTACTTACCACGCATCTTTTGAAAGATTTCCGGTTTCAAATAGAACGCATGTATCACAACGATCTTTCTTAGGATTGAACTATGCAAAATTTCTTTTTGTAAATTCGAATACAAATTTAGTTTTTGATACACGTTGCTTTCCCAATCATCTACAGTGGTTTGTATATTTTGCGTACAGTGCTGATTTTGAATCAAATTTTTGTTCAAGTACAGCTTATTCGTATTTTTCCTGAAGTAATGGCTCGCTTTAACCGGACAAGTGGTGCAGTGGTTAACGCTTCGGCACTTGGACCGGGAGGTACTGGGTTCGAATCCCATCAGAGGCTAGATGCAAATCGAATTTTCATCATCGATTTCAATCGGTGATGTTAATAAACACAACTAAGACCCTCTGATGGAGTGCAGAATTCAACGCCGACCCACCGTTCATGTCAATGTACAGGTTGACATGGAGCTTGCAATTTGCAGGTGGTATACTGTAGTTTTGTGAGTATAGGTGAATAGGTGAATGGGTTAATGATGTGGCGTGAATGCGTGGTATCACAATGGGCCAAAAATGGCCTAAGTGTCAAACCACTGAAACCTAATGTCTCGGAAGTTTATTTAATGAGTTCGTGATTTTTTCCATTGCGTTTAACAATGCCGAATTGCGAATTTTGAACACATTTTAAAACAAAACCTGGTTTAATTCCAAATGTTGCTAAGAACAATTTCTTGCATACTTCCACATGACAATCATTTTGATGGATTCGGTAGAGAGAAAATGTGCGCCTTGAACTAGTTGGATCAACTGTAGTCATTTGTGTTTCATTTGCGAACATTACATTGCTAGTATAATTTTCTTTTTGTTCCACTTTAATTTCCAGAAACTATTAAACATTAGTCTCCGACCTTTCTCGCTTACTGCTCCATAATGCTCATTATATTTTGAAAGTTTCTTACAGGTTTGAATAGTACAGTTAGGCCCTATTTGGCAGTTTTGTTTGGGCACATCTTGTTTTTGGCTTACTCTACCAGTATTAGATGTAACTGTCCGAACACCGAGGCATAGGCTTCGTTTTTTATTTGTTGTTTTCGTTTTGAAATTATTTTTCAGTCATAAGTACAATCATTCTCAGCATCACATACCTCTATTGGCTCCTCCACAGCTTCCTCTTCGGACATATTAGCAATATTCAATATGGTGTTTGTTTCTTCAGAAGTTTCTTCAGAATCGGTTTCTGGTACATTATAACTGGAATCTGTGTCAGTGTCATCATTTTCATCTCCGTTAGTATTATTATCGATAAAATTAAATGAAATTTTTTCCGACATTGGTAATACCACAATTACTGGCGATGGTAAATTATTTTCAATATTAAGTGATGTATCACCGTCATAAACAAATGTAGCATTGTCAAGAATTGATTGAAAAATTCACCGTAGTATTGGTTTCTGGTATAATAATAGATCCAGATGTATGATTGATATGTTTACAACCTTCGTCGCTTGCTGTCTATTAGGTTGATAGGTAACATTTCCGACGTTCCTGGTACTTCGATTAAGTGATGATTTAAATTATCTAAAATATATTGGCTGTATTTTGGCTAATATATCGGCTAGGTGCCGGACATGCATCAGTAGATATGGATGGTAGAGAGCCAATAGATGAGGGAGGATCTTGCTTGCTTGATCCAGATAATTGCGACCGATTTTCTTTTAATTGTAGTGCGAGTTTAACTAAAAGTTTGCCCCTTTCTGCCATAATTATAATTTGTTTAAATCAATCTAAACGGCATAAACTTTATTTTTTTGAAAATTAATTTGTAAGTTTAACTATATTTACAGTATGTATCTACAAATAAAAAGAAAATGTTGTTATTTCATTTTAGCCTATCTACAAAATCTAAACGAACAATATTATTGTTTAACTACATCACATTTTAATATTACTTATTTTAGATAAAATTCTAATTTAATTAGAAATAAAATTAAGAGGATTACATTTACACACATTAATGCTAGCAATAAATTGAGTTTTATATACTACCGTAGACTTTGCGATCAACAATGGTACTATAGAGACTTATGGCCCAACCAGTCAGGAATAGAAACTTAATAAAAAAATAAGAACTTTAACGAAATCAATTGATTTTCTTTTTTTTTTGACATTCCAGCCATTCAAAAATAATAATTATTAAGGGACAGCTGAACAGCTGTTTTTATTGTGAAATGTCGTTTAGAGAAATTTCATATTTATTCATATTGTTATCTATTTTTATATATATGTTTCAAATTTGAAAATGTACACATACGCGAAATGCTTTTACATCACAATGGAAAAAGGAAATAAACTAAACAATATTAAAGTATTATAGTAGTAAAATAGCGTTAACACTACGACATATCATACCATTAAAATATTAATTTTTAACAAAATTCACTAACACACTATTAAAACTAATCACAGATCTGAAAAAATATAAAAATAATTTTATTTAATAAATAAAATAGTAAACAAAAAATGTACGCAAAATAAATATGGCTTCCTACCTAATCAAAAATTTATCTTCTCCTGTGGCCCTATTCTGGTATTCCCCGGGAATAGGGAATTGGGAATTAGTGACGTATTTCAAGCAGTTGGGAATTATTTATTCCCCAAAGTGTATTCTGGCGCTTGGGAATTTTTTATTGGGAAAAAATAATTCCATTTTATAGCAGTTTTGACGTTAATTTTTCCCAATTATTTTATTAGGGAATTGTAATTCGTACTTTTTCGAATTTCTAAACATTATTTTTTGTAATAAATATATTTTGAAAAATAAATTAAACTTGTATTAAGGTCGCAACATGCGTTTTAGTTTATAAAAAACAAAAATTATTCCCAGCCTACCAGAATATACATTTGGGAACGGGGAATAAATATTTGGGAATTATTGCAATTTGTAATTACAGCAAAATATTTCCCCAATTCCCTATTCCCTGGGAAACCCAGAATAGGGCCACTGCTGTATATAAAACACAACAACAAATCGTATTTTTATAACAGCGCATCCCTAATAGAATTCCTTTTTCCAAATACATGACTCGTTTCCAATCCCACCAGACACACAGTAACACTTTCTTGGCATACATATTCATTTTTGCAACTGATGTTGATAGCTGGCCTGGATGAACCCATGATTTCTGCCTTTAGGATTATCGTGTAAAATCCACTTTGAATTACCCGTAATGATCTTGTGCAAAAATCTTTCTTTTGTACCAAGAAAACAAATTCTACGCAGATGTCAACTCTTTGGTTTTTGTATTCTTCGGTCAGTTTATGAGGAGCCCATTTTGTTTCCTTCTGTATTTTTCCCATTGCATTCAATAGAAGTGGTATTGCTTGGTGAGTACCACCTAACTGTGCTTCAAGCTCTGGACGTGGATCGTCAACAACACAAAAATTGCCATTACGAAATCTTGCACACTACTTTTTTACTGTTGATTGACTCACAGATTGTTCACTCAAAGTCGAATTAATTAATTCCATAACTTGAGCAACATTTTTTTTTCGTTTGAAAACAGAATAGAAAGCGATGACGTATTAAAATTGATGTACACGGAACGGTAGCTTGTAAATAACTGAGACGTATGGCATAAAAGCAGCAATGACTATAAGCTACATATATCCAAAATGGCGGGCGATTTGGATGCGTTCAAGTGCATTTTAATGCAACCAACTTCAGAGCCGAGTTTCTACTTGCCCACCTAATAAATTATTATCATGAAGTAATGTGGTACAAATAGACAAATATCTCCCAGCGTACCTGGTGATGAAATTATAGACGTGGGTGCACCAACTATTTTCATTTAAATGATCTGAGCGATTCTGATATTGTAAACTTGTTAGAAAACCGTATAACAAAGACATTTCCCAGTCTATTAATATTGTAAAAACAAAGCATATTTTTGAATCGTTCTTGCAGTACAATTTTATAGGTAAAATTGTTATCTTTCCAATCTAATATATATTTGCTCATAATGAACCACTGAAATACTTTGTAATGGATTAATACCATTATATGGTTACCTCTAATCTACTAATGAGAAAACTCCGCAGGCCGCTTCCAAAAATATCTCCCCGTGAAATGAGTACACGAATGAAAAATTGTTTTATAGTAAAAATATTTAAAAAATTGAAGGTTAATTAGACTAGAAATAGAACAGAAATATAAAAACCATTATTTCTTTTCAACGTAATGCTTTGTAAATAAACATTTTCAATTATTCTCTTTTCAAAAATCTATAATTTAGAACATACACTAGCATATATGAATACTGAAATAAATGTGATTGACACTTTTTTTAGTTTTGACAAAAAACATTTTATTAAAGAAGCTGTGAGGTTCAGCGTCTACAAATTAAAGTAAATTATATTTTATTTGAAATCAAATGTACCTCAACAATAGCATTTTAACAATAATTGCTTTTAACGAGATTATTATGCTACATAATGAAAATTACACTCGCTGCATGGTAAGAATGAAGCTTTTCCACATAATCAGCCCATGCATCAAGTTTATATTGTACATACATACATATATACCCTACATATTGTTACTTCCTTAAGGAAAAAAATTCAAATCATCATAAATTCGTATTTTCTTCGTCGCTCATATTACTCACAAATACAAAAACGCAAACATTCCAAATCCCCTGGTATCCGTAAATGTCTATTTTTGACTTTCAATCGGGATGGGTGAAAAATTGAAAGTTTCCGAAAGGAAAATGAAAACGAATAAGAAAAATCCTTGTCATTCATTCAAATTCAACATACAATTTTGTTTTTGATTATTCGGGATTTTCCCAATATTTCCCGTGTTTTTGTTAGTTTCGTCTAACATTCGTGAACAACAATATTAATAAACACAACTACAACAACAGCGAGCAAAATCCATAATAAATGAAAATTGCCATGACAAGGGTTGATGTGAAACTTATTTTTTGCTGTTCGCTGGAACAAAAAAAAAATCTACATTAATGATTTTCTTATTTTCATTTTCACATTTTGCTTATTTTGGTTAATGAGAATAACAATATTTTGGTGACCTGAAATTTAATTAGAATGTTTTATATTTGTTGTTATTTTTGCTGTTGGTATTTGAGGTAAAATGTTCGCTATTCTTGTCGAGGGATTGAAATGTACAACGAATAATAATAAAATATAATGTCAGGAAACAGTAAAAAATAAAAATATTATGGTATTATAAAAATATAGTATATAACGATATAACACAACGCGCAAAAGAAAGAAAATATGATAATTTACCGTAACTCTTACCATTAGCGTCTTTTGCCTCTAAACCTTCTGCCTCCTGTATAATTACTGACAATACAATAATTTTAGGTTTCTCCTCAGACGCCGCATGCATTAAACGATAATGCCGATCGGTTGATATACCAAATGCACGTTGGGCATGCAAATACATCTCCTCTTTATAGTGGGCAAACTGTAATTAAAATGCAAAAAAAACAAGGTTGAGTAAATTGATAATTAAAACTTTTCTATTTTCATATGTGATCTAAGTAATAATAAATAATTATGTATGCACAGAAGTGGGCAGTTATACAAAATTGCTCTGTGGTGTAACACTAAAAACCCTATTGTACGCTACTTAATTTTCATTATAAAAGCCAATTTTACGTTTTGGTTAAATATCAAATTATTTCAAAATGACAATAGTTTTCCTAAAAATTTTTTGTATTTTTGTATAATGTGCATGCTGATTATATAGAGCAGACATACTACATTCATCGTATGTACCAAATTTTTATAATCGATAATTTTCCATGTTTACGTCCAAACACAATAAGTGTTCTCGTTAAATGGATTTGTGCAATATCAAATTTAACGACCTTAATTTCATTTAATGAATAATTCAACTGTCATTTTATGAGCACAATTACCGTTAAAGGATGTGATAAAATATAAATTGATATATTGAACTCTACATAATGGCAAAGTAATTGCTATTTGATATTTACATTATTTGAAACGATATTTGACAAAATTAATATATTTATTAGTGTTTAGATATACGCGTGCGCGCGATTTTTCATGGACAATCATTTTTTGAGTAAGATAGGTTCTCTAAGTGGCAGCAATATCTAGCTATGAAAAATCTCTATGACAATTTTAAAGGGATGTTAAACCGCAACTTTATTGGGAATAACTTTGGTCCTAAAATCGAGGAGCACCAGTATAATACATGTTCCAAGAAACCATACAAAACGACAACAATTAATATTCTGCCGTCGAATTTTCGTTTAGCGCATTTTAATTGCGCATAAGGAATGATTTGTGTAATCTTATCTGTGGATTCTATTCTGCAAAGGCTATTCGATTGGTGTGATTTGAATAATCCGAATAAAATAGATATATCAGTTAGAAACTTGGGTACTGAATTATTTGAATGTATGAGTAGATTTTATTCGTATCATAAATTCAGATAAGTTGAATATGTTGTATTTAATGTTTTCAATTTATTAATGAGCGGAACATATTTCTTTATTTTAAGTATAGGATAGTAATCATGAAAAATGTTGATCTCGAGATTTTTGTAGATTGACCATTCGTATATCACCGAAGTCCAAAAAAGTAGTTTTTAAAAAATCTCGTGACTGAGATTCTGTGCAGATTAGATGTTTGTTTACACTCTACAAACCAGATGAATTTACTGATCTTATTCTTGCGATTTTTCCATAAATTGGGAAATTCCAGTGATATTTAACTTAAATCAGTTCAACGAAAGTGGCAGCTTCCAAAGGAGCTTTTTCGTTTTCTGCAAATATTTTGAGTAGTATACTACTTACAAAAAAAACGAATACGAACTAAACGATTTTAAACCAATTATGCAACAATATTGGTCCAGATCAGTTTTCCAAAATTTAGGCTTTAATGACGATTTTTGACAAAAAACTGTTTTTCAACAAAAATTCGGTCAATCCACGACCCACAATTGCTATCAATATTTATGAAACGGAAAAGAACATTTAAAGATAAAATAACATAATTGGAAGGTACAATTTTAATTTATTTAAGATTTTTTCGGCTTTTCCGACAAAATACACTTGGGTGCAAAAAATCGCACATTGCTCAATTTTCCACAAAAGTTCAAAAATATCAAAAAAAAATCCAATATTTGTTCAATTTTTTTTAATGCAGGTTCAAAGTCTATTTCTATACCTATCCAGTGGTACCTTTTTTGTTCTTGTACCATGTCAACAAAGTGAATTTTTGCCAAATGCATATAGCAGGCTTTAGAATTAAATTCTAAAAATCATTCAACAAGATGCCATGAAATATCTCGCTCGGAATTGTGATCATTCGCATATTGACGCTTAGCCTGAACGATCCTCTATTGATTACGTCTTTAACCGGAGCAAAGAAATGGATACCACAACAGAGGTAGCCGCACAAGTGGTTGCACTAATTTATGCGGGCAGCACCAAAAGGAAGTGGCTCTACAACTAAATTTGAACCGATTCTCCGTTCGTCGAGTGTGGCAGAGATATCAGGAAACTGGTGGCTTCAGACAGTCACAAGAATCTGGCCGACGTCGTGCTACAGCACAGCGTGCTTTCTTGTAACAACTTCGTTGCGAAATCGCCGAATGAATGCGGTTCAACTGGGACGGCGGCTCCAAGAAGTTTGTCGTTCCTCTCAAGTCGAAGTCAGTCGGTGGACAGTTAGCAGACGACTTCAAGAAGCTAATCTGACCGCACACAGACCAGCAAACGGGCCGAAATTTACCGCAGCCCACCGACGAGCCCGTCGTGAGTTCGCTCGAGAGCATTAGAATTGGACAGAAGAAGGAATTGGACAGAGTATACAGACGACAAGGAGAACGATCTGCACAATGTTGCATTGAAGAACGTGTCTAGTATGGCGGTGGATCGTGCATGTTCTGGGCATGCATATCATTACAGGCGAAGACAGATATTGTATTCACCATACTAGCCAATACTGCTTGTCGATCAAGAGGAATGAATTCTCAACGGTACATTGAGGAAGTACTCGAGGAGTACGTTGTACCTTTTGCCGGGTTTATTGGTGAAAATTTTCTGTTTATGCAGGATAATACGAGACCGCATACGGCTGGTGTAGTATACTAGTACCTTCAAGAGGTAGATGTGCCTGTTATGGAGTGGCCAGCTCAAAGCCCGGACTTCAATCCTATTGAACATTTATGGGACGAGTGGAAAAGAAGGGTTCGAGCCAGAGATGTTGCTCCAAATAGTCTCCAGGAGCTGCAACAGGCGATCGTAGAGAAATGGGATGCGATACCTCAAGACAACCATATGCATTACATAGATTTTTGATTTCTTTGATTTTTTGAACAATTCATTTTATTCGAGTAAAACTTTTAGAAGTGATTGAATACAAAACTTAAATTTCTTTATACTAATTAGTTAGTCTATTTTTGGAATGTTAAGTGTGATACTTTAAGTCCATAGGAAAATAAAAATAATTCAATAAACATGCCTATCCCAAAACTGACAAAGTGTGTCATTTTAAAATTTCAACACACCACTTTACAAGAATTTCCATCAGCAGGTCGATTCTGGCTTTTCCTAGGAATTAAAAAATATTTACATAGCGTTTTTGTCAAAATTATCATTTTCTGGCCATCTCAGGAATCATGTTTGATCTACATTTTTACAATTTAGGATATTTTTTCCATATCGAAATTGGAAAAAAGTTACACCAACTGTTTACCATAGTGTCAGAAAAAAAAAATTTGCGACAAAACTCCTATGTAAATATTTTTCCTAATTCCTATTTTCTACATTTTCTTCTTCGGAACCTACTTATTACTTCCTAAATACATAAGTCCTTTACAAAAAACGCCAATGAATTCATCGATGCGTTATGCAGCACATTCGTTATGCAGCAGATTACGTAAAATTTCATTAAATATATAAATGAATTTGATCCCAAGCACAGAAGAAAGTTCATTTGAGGCTTCATTGAAAGATTTATGATGAACTAATCGATGAATTCACCGATTATCTTCCAGTAGCTGTCATGACATTTATTTGAATCGAATCACGTTATACATTTTTAGTTAATATTAAAGTATTAGAAATTGAGACAAAATTGTCTACTAGACAAGTGTTAGAGATGATTCACATCAATATTAATCAACGTTCAATGCAACGAATTGCATTAATAAACAATCAGATTGTAATTATCTTCAGGACTTTAAATTATTATTTTTCAATAAATGTACAGCGCATATGTGATTTTTGGATTTTGTTGCTAAATAAACTTCATGTACATAAACTGGAAACGTTTTTTGTATAATTCAATTTATTATTTGGAGTAGGTGCGACATGGATCTAAACGACTAGACAATTATTAATTTTTCATCAATTAAACATCGATTTGGAAGCGTGGAATTCGGCGATAATTTATTGATTGGCGATGATGATTATGGCGGTGCAAAGAAAATTTAATTACTCCTTACAGAAATCCCAAAACTACTCAAGAAGTCTAATCAAGAAGTCGCTGTTATTAAAGCGATATGTTCCGCACCATTCCAGCGTTTGGAATTCGGAAACGCCAATTTTCCGTTCTAGCAAGAGCTATTGAATATACATACTAAAATTTTTAAAACTTTGATGGAATGGCGATATTATAATCCTTACAAATTACGTACAAAAAAATTTGATATTGAACAAAGTTTTAAAATTAATGTTATTATAAATGTTTAAAATTTTACGATTCCACCAACATTTAATAAAATAAAACAACAGTAATCGTTTATGCTTCCAAAATCAATTTGGAAAATTTTCTTGTTGTGATTATTGCTGTGGCGGTATTGCATAACATTGTAATTTATTCTGAATTGAAATTAAAAATGTTGAGGAGTTTCAAAAAAGCGAACATGTTTCTGGTATACCCACAAATAGATTTGAATGTACGAAAATACTAATATAATATAGTAAAAGTCTGATTTTCCGGCTTTCAATTAACCGGAACAATCAGTTAACCGGAATTTTAATTTTTATCCTGGAAATAAATATGCAGAATTCTGCATGCATCAAAATTAGAATACACTAGTATATATGGGTTAAAATGCATGGACCACGCATGCCATGCAGAATTCCGCACGTCGTCTCATGATAAAACATAAATCTAAAAATCTTCGGAAACTTCATGCGACATTGTTTGATATTTTCCACTTTTGACACTAAATTTTGTCAAGATGGAGGAGAAAATTACACTATTTATAAAAGAAAACCAATTTTTATACGATACAAGACATTTCGATTGCTAAAATTTTTATATGTGTGACAAAAAATTGTTAGCTTGCTTTGGGGTCTTCACTATGAAAAATCGCTGAGACTTTCTATCATGATATTTTATGTATGTGTATGTTTTTTTCAATGTATTGATAAATAATTATCAAGCAAATATTATAACTGGGCGTTTTAGTCTCATAATGTCTCATAATAATGTATTCAAATGTCAAAAAATCCGTAAATATTGTTAGCCAATTTATAGATTTTTATGTTAAAACTGAGAATTTCCTTAGGTATAGCATTGACATTTCGTAAAAATTTCATGATATTTTTTTCGTGAAATAACCTCCTGATAATTTGCTGAGAATTTCAAAATTTGTATAATATACTTACACATACATCCATAAATTTAGTCTAATGATAGAAAATCTCAGAGATTTTGCATCGTGAAGACCCCGGGTTAACTCTAAATAAAAAATGTCGCACACAAGTGTCAATAAATTATGCTCATGTGTTTTACGTGCAGATCTGCATGCAGAAAATTTGCACATCTGTTTTCAGCATTAGGGTTTTATTCATTTTTTCTTTTCAAGGGAATTATATTTTTTTATTCGGAGATCTGCAGAAAATCAGACCGCATCGATTTTTAAATTTAAAAAATTTAAAGAAATTTTAGAGAAATATCATCTCACTCGTGAACAGGACTATAATGCTGATGAAACCGGGTTGTTGTGTTGTGGTGATTAAGGCTGGTCTGATTAATCATTTTGAGAAATTTTCGATTAATGATTAATCGGATGAAAAAAAAACGAGTAATAGATTATTAAAATTGTTTAATGAGCATATTAGTATAAAAGTTAAAATAACGGATATTTAGCTCTTTTTATATTTTTATTTGTCTTCCCTGAAGACAAAATTGAAATTTTTCTGGATGTATTTAACTCCTTGGGTAATAGAATAAAATGTACTGTTGAAAAAGAAATTGACCACAAAATTTCATTTTTAGATTTACTTTTAATTCATGAACCTGATGGTAAAATTTCTTTTGACTGGTACCATAAAAATACCTGGTCTGGTGGTTATCTAGATTTTATTTCTTGGCTTCCTTTTTCTTACAAAACTAATACAATCAAAATTTTAACTCAAAAAATTCTAAAATAGTCCGATACTAAATTTCATTACAATAACTTTAAACTTTTGGAAAAAACTTTGATAAACAATCAGTATCCTAAAAAATTAATAAATAAAGTGATTTGGAAACAAAGAAATTACCAAAATTTTACACAAAATCCTGAAATTGAAAGTACAAATTATTTTTCTTTACCTTACATAAAAAATCTTTTCGAAAAATTAAAACATTTATTTAAAAATTATTGGTCGTTCAGCTATCAATTTAAATGATATTTTGTTTTCAAAATTAAAAGATCCGATACCTTTAAAAAAAGAATCAAATCTTGTCTATCAAATTAAGTGTAATGATTGTAACGTAATTTAACGGGATCTCACGGGAGCGTTTTTTTCAACATATACGTGGTGCCACGCGACATTCAAATCAAATAAGTGCACTTTCGGAACATATTAGAGATACCAACCATAAAATTATTTTGGAAGATGTAGACATTTTGGAAAAACAACCTAATTACAGAAAAAGATCTACATATGTATTTTGGAAATGTTACATATAAAATCTAGTTCAAATTCTATTAACAAAATTAACGATTTCGCTTACATTGGCAATTGATATGATCTATTTTTATAATTTATTTTTTTGCTTTTACACATTTCAAATATTATTTAAGATGGATACAATTATTTTCAATTAAAGTTTTTAAAGTCAAATTTTATTTTGTAAAGTGTTTTTCTGTAGATATCAATTTTTGTTGCCTAGCTAAAATAAAGAATATATGTATTTTTTCTAGTAGCTAGCGATATATCTAATCTACAGGAAAATAGCTACGTTTTAGTTAGCCTTGATTTCTATTTTGCTTTATTTTGTATAGAAAATATTTTTTGTTAAATTGATTTATATACTTGTTCCGAAAGCTTAAGTTATAACAATAAAAATATAAAAAAGAGCTAAATAACCGTTATTTTAACTTTAATAGATTATTAATCGATTAATTTTCAAAAATTAATAAACTTTAAGAAAAAACGATTTTTAACTTCAATTCATTATATTTAATTGGACATTAAATAATACTCTTTAAATAATATCACATTAAATAATTCTCTTAAAATAATATATTTTTAAAACATAAATTCATTTTGGTTTTAAATAATAAAATATTTCAAATGAATTAATAATAATCACAATTCCTTAAAAAAAAGTAAAAATCATATTGTTTTAAAAATGGTTGGCTTTGGACCAAATAAAATTAAAAGAAAATTAATTTTAATTCCTGTCCATTTTGTTCCTGTAGTAGGTATAATCGGATAAAGCATAACGAATCAATTGTTTCATCATTTAATGATGTTCTCAATTTTGTTGCAAAAAGTCGTGCAGCGGTGGACTAGTTAACTTCCATTCTAAGATGACTTCCATTTCTTTTGTTTATTTTTTCAAAAAATACTCATTTCTTTTTTAATTGACGAAATGTGATTTTGAAAGTAACTACTATAGGTACATCGGTGAGTTCCTTAGACAACATGCGATTCAATTCATCTTCTTTTGTAATACTCTCAAGACAAAACGAGAAACAGGGAAGAAAGACAATTGTTCTGGAATGTTTTGCGCGTTATTCGGCGTGAGAATTTTTTTTGGAAAAATCAGTCTTGGTTGGAATTTGAGTTAAAATAGTTTCGTTTATATTTTTGGAAAAAAAAGATCGCTACTTGTCGGATACGACAGTCTTTAAATTTTTATTTTTTTTGGATATGTGAAAAAAAAAATCCTTGATAATTATTAATTAAGCCTCATTGATGGTAACTAATGATATCAAAGTGTTTAGTTTTGTATAATAACAAAAAAAATTTTTGATTATAAAGAAAATTATAATAATTTTGGTTTGATGTATAAATACATATTATAAACTGATTACCAAATATTTTTTTTATTGGTGTGTAAAGTTCAGGAGTGGGTAGAGAAAATTATCTGCGTAGTGAAACATTAAGTTATCTGTAACATATATTTTTTGTGTGCGTTCGTATACTTATGCAAACGAGTTGCGACGAATTTCGGTGCGTTAGGGCTGTATAACGCCTTCAGTGGTTCGGCAACACATTTTTAGAGAAGTACCGCATTTTTTACAGATACCGTATTTCAACGGTACCGTTTTCTTCACGGGTGCACAATTTTCAACGGGCCGTGCATTTATCATTTGGGCATCCCGCAATTTTCCACGGGACGTGCATTTCTATAAAGGAAATACCGTAATTTAAAGCGAGCACAGCAAGTGCCGCATCGTTGGACGGGTAACGGGTGGCCAGTTGAGGCCGCTCCACTCTCTACGAATCCGGCGGCCAGTTGAGGCCAGCCGTGATATTTTTATTTGGCAGCCAACCGTGGCCAATACAATTTCAAGGGAAAGGCCCCGCAACGTAATGGAAGCCAACCTGCTATTCGTTGTTGATTTTTTTTATTTGGTATCGGTGAAAGACACCGCAACGTAACGGGTTGCCAACCGGCACCTCATTTATTTGGTATCGGGGATAGGCCCCGCAACGCCAACGGCACCAAGGCCGCAACCCTTTTGGTATCGGGGATAGGCCCCGCAACGCCAACGGCACCAAGGCCGCAACCCTTTTGGTATTGGGGAGAGGCCCCGCAACAGTAAAATTTGTTTTGAAAAAAAAAATAATATAATAATGTTTAAGGTACGATTTTTCTTTGTTTATTTTTTTTTGTTAAATTTAAATTTTTATTTTTCTAAATTTTATTTACACTTTTATCTATATTGTTCTTTCCCTTTCTTTGTTCTTTCTTCGTGGGAAGTTGTGTTTTTTTTTCTTTTGTGTCTAAATTAAATCACTAAAAATGAATTATTAATTTTTCCGGGTTGGGTATGATGAGGGGGGAATTCCCATCCTGTGTCGGCGTAGGGTAAGCGGTCCCTTTGTGCCCGCATCCGGATTCGAAGCCGTCGTTTACCACCGTGCGAGTTCGGGCGGATGCGCGCACCAGGGCACCGTTGCGCGCACCAGGGCATCTCTACCGTTATGTTTTTTTATTTTTTGTTTTTATTTAAAATTTTCTGCTGTTCGTTCCTCAGGTTCCGGCCGACGAATTTCGGCGGAACTCAGGGTCTTATTATTAATTGGGTTTTTTATTTTTTTTTAATTTCTGTTAATCACGGTGTAAGCCAGGAGCCATGCATGCCTCAAACCCCACGACCCTTCGCACTTCTCCCTGAGATCGTAGCCAGCAAAATATCACCGTGGAGGCCTCTGCATGCGCTTAGTGAAATCTGCAGGTTGGCAGTAGCCAGCCTGTAACAAGCTACAATGTGGTTTTTGAGTTGCAAACCAAATTCGTCCAATTTCTTTATCACAATTTCTACTGCTATGTTAGCTGGCATTTAGTCTTTATCCTTATCATGGCAAGACTGTTCACGTTGCTATTTTTCATATGAATTTTCATACATATATACCGTCTCTTTTTTGGAGCTCCATTCTTTTATTTATATCATTTTTTAATTTTAGTCGAATCTCATCAGCATACTCAAGTGTAGTTTTTTTATTCCGTGTCTAGCTAAGAGGGCATTTTTAAACCTTGAGCTTTCCATCCCTTTTTAATTTCATCGCTATTCGCCAAGGTTGAAAACGGTATTTTGTCTAAAGCTGTTAATTTAGCCAGATTTAACCCAGGGCAAGAGTTGTTTTTCTGGAAAAAGGCTGAAATTGGCTTTTGTGAAGTACTTTGTGCGGTTACTAAGCTTCCTGATGCTGTTTCGGACTCCAATGGAAGCTTGTGTTTGTGTTGCATATGATACGTGAAGGATGTAGTTGACAAATGGGACTTAAATTTCGTGTCACGATGCTTACATTTTAATGTACGTGAGTAACCTGATCAAGAAGTTATGCAGATTTATGTCATTCAAAACAATTCCCTCGTGAAAAAAGCCTACCAAACAGCTGGATATAAAATCGTTGGTTTTAAAAAATCCATGAAGTTTGGGGTTCAATAATGACGAAGTCTGAATTTTTTAGTATTTTAATATTAAACTTTATAAATAAATTAATTTATGAATTATTTAAAAATTTTAGGTACTCGTATTTGTGTACTCGTGTAATATGTATTTATTATTTGCAATAAATGTGGTACATAATTTGAAAATAAATAAACGAGAATCCTGACAAAATAATGAAATCATGCAAAACCGTCGTGAAATTTCTAGTTTTAATGAAACATGCAAATATCCACAATTTTATATTATCCAGAATGCTCTCATCCCGAAGTATTCCGGATAACTGGGCTTTTACTGTACGTTCATTACTTTTTTATTTTTGATTATTTTAATATTTTATTATAAAGAAAAATAATTTGATAAATCCAAGTTTTTAGTTTTAATTTGATACTTTCTCAAGACGAGCAGAGTCTCCCTTTCAAAACATAATCTTTGTGCATTATATGCTTTTTGCATTTTTGGAAAATATTGTTTTCACCGCCTTCATGATGGCCTATTATGCATAGTCCGGAGCTGGCACCAAGCGATTATTATTTCTTTTTGTCCATGGCAAGCGCCTTTGGTAGTGTAAAATGGCCTCAGGGAGGCTTTTGAAAACTGGCTATCTGAGGTTTTTGCTAATAGGAACAAGGCGTTTTCGGAAAGAGGCATATTGAAATTGCCTTGAATGGCATCGAAAAAACATATTTGAGCCAAAACGAATCATTGTAGCCATGTTAAATAAAGCCAAGAAATAAACGTAAAAATAATGGATTCACCTATCGTAGTAATAATAATTAATAGTTTGTTGTGATGGTAATTAAAAAAAACAAATTGTCTTTTGTAAAATGTATAATAATGCATCTTTATTGATGTGCTGCCTGATAGATGGTCCGAATGAAATTCATATGTTCATGCTAGTATATTTTGCTACAATTTTCTTATTCATTTGGGAATAGTTTCTAGAAATTTCACTTAAAATATGTTTAGGTTGTACTTTTAAAGCTGATGCTAAATATCGTTGAACATATAAATAAAAATGTTGAAAAATTAACACTGACAACTTAGGAAATAAATTAAAACCATTTTCAATATTAAAATGGCCTCTTAATTTTATTTGAAAAGGACAAATTTTCAGGCATAAAATAAATTTAACCAGGAATTGGATTAATATTTAAATTGACCAGTCCATTTCTGGAAAACACAAAGCGAGCAAAATTATAGGCGGATAAAGAATATTGAAAAAAATTTGATATCACTACCTATATAATGTGTTTGAAAGATGACAAAGTGACATTTCACCTACTCATCTCTTATATGATTCGATTAAGTTATGGGATAGAAAATGTTCGGGAAAATTACCTTCAAACTTTTATTTTTTTCATTTTCAATTCTTTAAAGAAGAGATAGGTAATTGTTGTTATCGTATCAATAAAAGAAAACAAAAAGTTTCAAAATACAGAAAAAAATGAAAACTCTTTTATTTTTCTGTTACACAAAGGTAAGAAGGCAAAAAAAAACAGAAAAAATGAAATATGGGGATCCTGTTTTCGGGTCCCTTTATATTTCTTAATAATGATAATAATAATAATAATAATAATCATTCAAAAAGAAAAGAAAAAATACGCGTTGGAAAACTGAAAAGCCGATTTTCATGGGAAAGGTAGAACAGAATGGAATAATTTATTATACAACACAAACAATGAATTTAAGCGGATTTTATATTTTGTTTTAAATTATTATATAACTCTTATTTATTTGGGCGTGTGTGTATGTTGTGTTCACGGTTAAAATATAGAATGGAATATAGAACTTTACCTGGCCACCGGGTGCTGGCGCACCAACTGTGTTCGCAATAGTATACAAAATTTCAATATATAGCTGTTCCTTTTGGTCGGGTCGATCGAAATCATCGTCGACAGACAGCTGGTGTTGTTGATTTGGTTGTGCTAGATGATGATGATTTTGTTGTTGATTTATACTAAATATATCACAATCATTTGGTATTTTTTCGGCTCGTGCCTCAGCATTTCGAATCGCTGACATTCGACGATTTTCTCGTTTCCATGATAATGATGTGAAACTTTCAAAGTATGAACCGTCAGCTTCTTGTGCCCTGGAAAATACAAAAAATAGTGAAACCATATTATTTATTTTTAAAAGACATGAGCGTCAAGATTTTGTTCTAAACAAAATGAATTTACGACAACGATCTGTTTAAGATATTCAATCAATTTCACTAAGAGTTAACCTATGTGGCAAAAACAAACAAACCATAAAACCAACTAAACATATTTTATTTCAACCTTTTTATTTATGATTTCACTAAATACATTTTACTGTATTAACCTGAAAATCACTACAGAAAACGGTGTATCACGGAAATAAAAGAAACAACAATTTTTGAAATATGGAAATTAATTTTTAAATGAATGACAATTTGTACCTGGAAAATTCCCATCGTGTGTTTGTGTAAAACAAGCAGATTTCTTTATTTGTCAAAATTATTTGTAGTGGCTGTATAAATATATGTTTTTTGGTATACGAGTTTAGGTAGATAAAGTTTTTACTGCTTATAAATGAACCGAAAAGTAACTGAAAATGTTTTCGTCTCGGATGAAAATTTAAATAATATTATGTTGTGAAAGTCTTATTATCTTACAACAATAATTAAAAACACGACATTACATGCGACAATATAAATGTCAACACAATTTTTTAATTGCCTGATAAAACTGTCTATTACATATTGCGTACTGAACCTTGTTATTGGTCATCATCATCATACAAAAGTAGTACTAATAACAATTCGTATTTGAAACGGAACAATTGGTAACCGATTTACAAGACATTTCAACTCTCTGTTCCGAATATTTATCCTAAAATTGTTACATATTTTGTATTTGTGTGTCTGGAATTGTATATATTGCTAACTGATAGAAACATGTTCGAAAGATGTTATTAATTTTTATGAACCATTTTATTATACAAAAAAAAAAAAAGGAAATGGAATTATTTTTTTAATTTTGGATAGGACAGATGAGTGGAAAAATATTAATTTTTAATAACATAGATGAAAGAATTTACATAAATTTGAATTCAGAGGTCCGTAAAGATGATCTCTTTTTGTTATTTATGTTACATCATAAAATCTCATCCCTTGGCAATATATTGGATGTATAACTTAGTTTTTTGGATTTTTTAAAAAGATGGCGTAACCTTAGTACTAAACATTCTTTTACAATGACTGTTTCGGCATTTTAACCCATTAAAACTCGAACTATGTTCTAGTGGGCCGATTTCTCAAAAAAATCACAATTTACGTATATTTCAAGTCGAAAAATGTAATTGTGAAAAAAATCATTAAGCCTTGTCAATGGGGCTCTGTAGATGGTATGATATATCATTCAATGGGCAGAAACAGTATATTTTTTATATTGTTTCACCTTTTTTATTTATTTATTTCCTTTCTAATAATAAATTTGGCAAATAATAATATAAATAAAACATATTACAATTCATGTAAAATTGAGAATATAAAAAATTTTAACACAATAAGTAAGTATATGAAAAACCTCTTAAACAATTAGGAACCGGGTTTATGTAAATGCCCCGCTGCAAGTATTAAGCAAACCAAACCGCTAGTAAATTATAAGAATGGGACCTTTGGATGTGCTTGTCTATACCAAAACCGTCTGCTAGTAACGGCTCCTCCCGTCATAGCCCATTGCATCATATACTATATACCATCGAAAATATGTCACTATAATTCCTTTAATTGCGAGTTATAATTTTTATATTCTTTAAAATTAAATTAATTAGTACATCCCTTTTGTAAAAAAATTACATAACACACAATAAAAGTTAATGACACAACTAATTTTTTATAAAGTCTCTACTAAACCTTTTTTATCCGTTAGGTTTTAGAGTATTTTACTAGCATGTACCATCCTCAACCACTTAAGATAAAACACAAAAAAATTGCATGTATAGTATTCAAGAGAGAAGATGTTAAGAAAATAGTGATTTGCGTATGATATATCATACATCGGGCATTAATGGGTTAATGTGTTGACATTCCACATTAAAATTTAGTTTGTCATTTTTCGTGCAAGCGTAGCGTAAACAACATATTTTTTAACCCCATTTAAACATGTCGAATTTCGTCGAATTACTTTTTTGCTTTAATCAAAAGACAAAAACTGCTTCAAAAAACTTATGGTGAACATGCACCAACTCAACAAACTTGCGAAAACTGGTTTAAACGATTCAAAAGTTGTGATTTTGAAGTCAGTGACAAAGAACGTTCTGGTCAACTAAAAAAATTCGAAGATGAAGAATTGGAAGCATTATTGAAGGAAAACTTAGCTCAAACAGAAAAAAGCTTACAGAACAGTTAAATGTCACTGAAGCAGCCATAAGCAAACGTTTACATGCAATAAAAATGATTCACAAAGGAGGAAAATGGGTACCACATGAACTGACTAAGCCAACATTGAAAATCGTTAAACGGTTTGCAATTCTTTGCTTACAAGACGCCGAGGATGGCATTTTTTGTCTCACATTGTGACTGTCGATGAAAAAAGGATATACCATAACCCTAAATGAAAAAAATCATGGGTTCATCCAGGCGAACCATCCACATCAACAGCAAAACGAACCATTCATGGAAGTAAGGTTATGTTGTGCATTTGGAGGGATCAGAAAGAAGTGGTGTAGTATGAGCTGCTAAAACTGAGCGAAACTATTACTGGTGAACGTTACCAACAACAGTTGGTAGATTTGAACCATGCATAGAACGAAAATCGTCCGATTCCAGCCAATAAACAGCGTAAAGTGATTTTGCTGCACGTCAACGCTCGACCACATGTCGCAAAATAAGGTAAAAATACGATGGAAGTACTTAAATGAGAAATTCTACCGCATGCTCCCTATTCACCAGATTGTCCTCCTTCAGATTACTATTTGTTCCGAACAAAGCAAATAGATCTTCAAGACCAGCACTTCAGAACCCACGGAGAAATAAAAAAATGGCTCGACGAATGGATCGCATCAAAAGACAAACGATTTTTTTCGATGGAATCCATAAATTGCCAGAAAGATAGTCAAAGATAACGATGAAAAATATTTTGGTTAAAATAAAATTTACCATTTCTTAGGAATAAGCTGGTTTTTCTGCAAAAAAAAATCCAAAAAACTAAGTTAAGCTCCCAATAGATTTTGCACGTGAAGTTTTTAAATGTTTGTAAAAAACGCTATTCAAAACAGAAATTCCTCAAAAATGGCTTTAGTTGGAAGAATGCCTATAGCAACAGTTCGATAAAGCTCTACAGTAGGAAACAGGCGAGGCAGTTTATACATTGCTTTATAGCACCTATATTTTGTAAAATCTGCAATTTATTCAGTTTCTTTTTAACGACTGAGCCAAAGGTAAAAGAGGCGTATGAGAATCGGGTATGAATAAAAGAGAAATAATTTTTTTTAACACGTGTACTGGAACAAAATCAGCCAATTTTCTAATCAAGCAAATAAATGGGCAAAATTTAATAGAAATAGAATTAATATGGTCATCCCACGTCATATGCTTGTCGAATGTTACACCAAGGTACTTGAATTTGTCCACTAGCTCTATGGTGCAATTTGCTACTTGAAGTGAAAATCAATGTGTCGTAAGCGTGGGGAGTGAAAAATTATGTATTCCGTTTTATTAAAATTTACTGATATTTTGTTCAGATGCACAAAATCTAAAAGTAGAGTAATATCATCCCTCATTTGGGACATTGCTACCTGACAGTCCCTGGACTCATAGAAGACGGCCGTATCACCAGCAAACATTCTAATATGACCCATGAGCGGTAAATCGGCCATATCATTTACGTAGATTAAGAATAAGACAGGGCCAAGGACACTCCCTTGAGGAACACCACAGTTCGCACCTAAAGTGGAGCTTTTTCTAATAGTTTGTGTGATAGGCCACGGAAGCCATAAATTTGTAATTTCTGAAGAAGTAAACTGTGATCTGTAGAGCCAGATCTGTACCAGAAACTTGTCGAAATCTATACTGACGAGAATAGAAAAAATAGATTTATTTAGAAAATCGATCATCCGGTTAGGACATTTTTTTTCTAAAATTTTGTCAAATACCGACAAAACTATAATTGAACGATAACTATTTGGAATTTCCAGACTTAAAGATTGGCGTTACTTTAGCAATTTTGAGACAATCGAGGTAAACACTGGTTTCCAAATCCACATTAAATAGATCAGCTAGTAATTGTGATAAAACTGGCGAACGATTCTTCAGAACCACATTATGAATGTTATCATAACCACCACCTTTTGTATTACCGAGAGTTCAAATTAAATTTGATATTTCGCTGCAGGAAGTGGGCGAAAACAAACATGAATTAATACTATGCGCCATAGTATGAAATTTATTTAAATCATCTCAGCCTGGGCTAGAACTACTTGCTGATACAGAAGAATCAACAAAGTTAACAAAACTGTCATTAGAGTTATTTTCCATGAAATGATTTAACTGTTTCCAGATTTCTTTTTGGCTCAAATTTTTAAATAAATTGTTAAAATAACGCTTCTTTGCAAAATATTTTACGTTTTTGATCTTCCTATTTAACAAATATAATTCATGTTTCAGTTCTAAATTAGTACTGTTCCTTTTAAAACGCTTTAAGTTTAATTAAAACCCAGGGATCAAGAGTCACCCAAGGACAAACACTTGCATTTTTAATTTTTACATTTACTTCCTTCAAACGGAAAACTGTAGAACAAGTTTATTATACATATGAAAAACCCGTTCAAGAGTAGACTCAGGATTTCTCACGTCCAATACGGTAATCATTAAAATTCAGAACTTGCTCAATATTATGAAAACTACTAACAGAGTGGTCTAAAATATTACGGCTCACACGTCTGGTAAAAAAAGTATTTGTTACAATCATTCCACGAGAGAGCAAAGTTGCGTTATGTATGATATGTATGATAATGTCACCAACTAAAATAAAATCGTGAGTAGATTTATAGTTTCGGAGTCTATATATTCGGCATATCTTCGTTAGATTAAACTGCACGAAATAAATGCATGTGTATTGGAATGTTAAAGGACCGTCATATACTATACTTTTCATGGTGTATGGAATGTCATTCCTAACGAACATAGCAATACCACTATCCATTCTATCATCAATACAAGAGAATATACTTACGTAATCTCTAATATTATAACAAAATTTATTAGAACTTTGAACTTTATTTAATTTAAAATTTGCTGAATTTTAAAAATAAAAATTTAAATAAAACTGTTAAAATTAATGGTTAGAGAATAAAAATAAAATAATGAGTCAATAGTTACTAAGCTAATGGTGAAGTTAGATGACATTCTATGGTATGATTGTTGGGGTATCTCCTGCTGCAACGGATGAGTCGTTGGCTTTATGTAGACGTCTGCACTTTCGACTCCGGTGATTTGCATAAGTAAATTTTATTGCCATTACACCATAAAAACAGATACTTCAAGTTAACTTCTCTCTAAACTAATCTCTTTAGCTGCGTTGTACAAACGAGACTGAAACTTTGTGAGATGATGAAGTATCCAAATTTTGTGATTAGGAGACACCATTGAAAACACCGCACCAAGTTGACGTAAGTAAACATACTTCCTCTTCCGAAACGTGTTTAATATAGTAGTTTTATGATCGACGTTACATAGTTTAATACCGTACGAGTCATGCCGATTCATTGTTATGAGCCATTGGTTTTACAGAAATAAAATCGTCATTGGAGATACGAATGTCAGCTGCAGCAATAACCTTAAGAACTAAATTGGGGATATCTTCACTCTTTGCTGGAATTCGCAAACCACAATGTTGGAACTATTTGCATCTTGAGAACTAATGTCCAGCTGTGATTCAATTGTATTAAGTTTATTTTCATGAACATCCACTTTATTTTCTATAGAGATTCTTCGAGTACAACTGTCGGAATCCTTGGTTAACTTCTCAATTGAAATTTTCATGTCATTCAGTAGTTTGCAGCAGAAACTTACTGCTTAACTTAACTTGTTTTATTAAATTTGTTATTAATTATTATTATTGTAGTTTAACGTTTTCTTTAAGAATAAATAAAATTAATTAAACTAATAACTCAAATTTATGTTTTCTTTTTATATATGAATTTAATTTTAATTTATTTATTTTTCTATTATTATGACACTGAACGATGTTGTTAGTCAGAACGACAGACGTAATATGAATCATTATTATATCAAAACAAATACGGTGCAGTATTCTTATAATTGTATAGTTAATAATTATTGAAGATGTTAATGCAGAAAACAAAACATCTTTAATGCAAATTTTTATCACTCTGGAATTCCTGTAAATGGAAAGATTTCACTATTCCTAAAAAATACTTTAGGTACTTTTTGCTGAATACTATTTCTTATTCTTACACAAAATTTATCGCCATTTTCATTTATCGAGATTGAAAATTAAATTATAATAATTATAAAAACAAATTGTGGTGACAGACAGAAACCCGATTTTTGTGAGTGTCTAATTTATCGGGATAGATTGCATATATCTAGTTATGAAAACTTAATAATTCTGTTTTGAAAAAATCGTGTACAGAGATTATCTAGTTTGTGTCTGTCTACACTGAAAAAAATTTCTAGGTAAATATAAACAAAAACATTGGTTATTTTAAGCGAACATATGGATTGTTTTTCAGCCAACTAAGCGCTTGTTTCATAATACTAAAATGAATAGTTCATTTTTACTAAAATGAATAGTTCATTTTCAAATAATAACCAATGTCAATTATACCTATTTGCTTTAGCCAATATAACTAAGCAAAACGTTAATACAACTTAACACGTCGGTTAATTTAGACAACAATTTAAACCATTCGCTAGTTTATGTTGACCTACAGCATATGTTGACACAACCATTATTAGAGTTTAGTTTGACCAATAATTATACGTATAACCAACCAAGTAGGTTAATTTTAACGAAATTTTGAGCCAACACACAGTTTAGTTTAAACAACAAAAATGCGATTAATATAACTAAGCACGTAGGTTAATTTAAACCGAAGCTTTAAACTTTCACTAGGTTATATTAACTTTCAGCGTATATGAACATATTTTGAACAGATTAATTATTATAATTTAGTTACTTAGTTAAATTAACCTTCAGTTATTTAGAACCCTTAAGAAATAATGAGGACATCCTCAAGCTCTTTCTTGGCAGTTTGGTTGCATACTGATAAAAAGTTGGTCTACTCATTAACTCATCAGGTTACAAAGACCAATTTTCAAAAATTCAAATCTGCTTTATACCTTTAGTATAACACAAGAACATATCTTTTTAGCGAATTTTATCCAGTATCACCGTTTAAATGTCCGTAGTTTAATTAAACTATTGCTATGTTATTTCATATGAAACATATGTAACATATAAAATATGGTTTAATTTAACTACTACATTGTTAAATTATTAGTTTTTAAACAAATGCTTAGGTTATATGACATATTTGTAAGATCAAACTGTTATGAGTTGAATTTACCTATGTTCAGATTAAACCAAGCATATAAGTTGAATTGACTACCAAGCTCAGTTGATTTTACTTTTACATGGGCTAGTTTAACTATTCTGAAGTTATCAAATAAATGCTTAGTTTGAATTGACATACAAACAAGTTGAGTGTGGAAGAAAATAAAGCATTATTGATTAAATTGAAATTAACTTAGCCATTTTTGTATTATGAAACATGCATAAGTAAAATAAACCATGGTCATTTTTACCTAAATTAAGCAAAGTCTGGGTTATAATAACTAAAACAAGTTGAACTAGCACAAGTTCAGAATATTTTTTTTCAGTGTACGGTATTTAAGGCTCTATGTGTAAACAAAATTTATTTTCTAAATATAATTCTAAATGAGTTGCCTCCGACTTTCGAGTCAAACGGTTTATATTTTTTCGATTTTCTTTTTTTCTGATTTCCAAATTTTTTTAAATTCTAAATTGGAATTGGCAATGTAAGCATTCTCGAGAAAAATCTAAATGCACAAAATAAAACATTTCATCGCTGAAATAACGATTATAAAGCAACTGTTTAAAAGGCGTCACAGCGAAGTTACAACCCGTTCACCAGAGCATCATAGGATGATGTATTTTAGGAACAAATCAGAAAAAAAAGATATACCAAGAATATTATTCCAAGGAATACGTGCAGAAGCAACATACTGGGTTCTATGTTAAAATTGTACAGTCCACCCCGACCTGCATATCTCATTATGAATGAGCAACTATTGCTCAAAATGAGGTGTGTTAGATTTTGAGTGGATTAAGGTTAATTGAAATTGTCATTGCGAATTATAATTAAATAAATAAATAAATAAAATAAATAAATAAATAATGTAAAGTTTCAAACAACATTAGTTGGGCACCACTAATTAATGGCCACTATTGAACATCCCAAATGTAATACGTTATTCAATTTAATTCCTCTTTTATATTTGTAGCACATGTCACAAAATATCAAAATACAAAATTTAGCAGTAAAAATCCATTGGCTTATTGCAGACAACCAATGACATTCATTACGACAAGGTCAAGAATGAATTTATTACATATCGAAAATTTACCACCAGCAAAGACGAAATAAAGAAACTGTATTCCCAAAAGTAGTTCTATATCCTACCGTATTTTTATTTTTTATTCTATGAGTATTATTCCCTAGCGTATAATAATGAAAACTAATAAAACGTATTTTCCCTTGTTTTTATTCTTTCAACGTTCTCCTATCGATTAAAAGAACTTAAGTTCGTTTTATGAATAAAAATGTTAGAATATATTTCTTACGGTTACAATTTGTTAGGATTTCTTATTGACACACACATAAATAATTACCGCCAGTTATGATGGATTTTTTTTATATTTCTCCTCAGATCGATATTGTAACTTTCATGATTCTGTGTGGTGACTGGTGGTGTATGAAATCTGAATAAAAAATCGTTTGTTATATTTTATAAGTCAATTCATAAAACATGTCACGTTCATCTTCATGTACAACAATATCGTTCGAATAAATAAATGAACAAATTTAAAAAAACATTTTTTAACTCATATTTTTGGTGTTTTTGTGTGTACGTACAGTTGTAAATTTTGCTTTCGATGAAGTGCAAAAGCTCTTGGGTAATCTACCATATAAACAAGAAGAAATATCGGAAAAATATATTATGGGGATTTACACGAGAATAAAACGATTTATTTGTATATTTCCACCATTAACAATACAACTTCTGCGATAGTCTGATACACATTTATACAGCGGGAAACCATGGAATGTACATGATAGTGTAACAGTTTTTTAAAACAAGATTTTCTTATTTATTTACTCCACCATTTATGTGTGTGTATATCATCATGTACACAATATTTTATTGTTCAATCTATCTTTTGTTGCCTCGGTTACCAGCATGTTAAGTGTGTGTATACAATGATTATAAAAGTGGGTTACGATTACAAGTTGTCATGCCGTCAATGTAACTATTTTAAAATAGCAAATACATTAGTTTTTTGTTAGGTTAAGTTGTTGTACCAGTTTTCTATTATATTAAATAAACATTTTAACTCTGACCGTTAGGTTTAGGTATGACAGTTACATACAAATCCATTGATTTAAAACTATCTGATATCGAAATTATGTCAAATAGTTCATGTTTAGGTATAGCTTTATTTTCCCCGCTAACGAAGTTTGATAAGATAAACGGATAATAATTATTATAATCGCAAACAATTTGGGTCCTATCCTTTTACAATTTTCAGTGAGATAAATCCCCACTATGGTTCAAAAAATTATTTGTATACCCGTGTAGTTTAACGATCTTTGTGTATTTTAAAAGGCCTATTCCCACAAATATCAGCAGAAACAAAATTTTGTATCCACCCATATTGTGATAAAGAGACAACCTGGGGCGGCATGTTGTATGTTCAAATCGTTCGAAATTCGAAAAAAGTGGAATGGTGGTGTGTTATATCATTTTCGAATTGCGATAATGATAAAGTTTCATCATTTAAAACCAAAGTAATAATAAATGTAGCTGACATTTCATTCTCGAAAAAGTATTGCAAGATTAAGAAAACGAGTATAGTACAACATTAAATACAGTAATGTTATGATCTTGCCTATTGGATGGATGGGCATCAATTCCACGTAGAATGGTCACTTGGACGGGATATTAATTCAGCGTATATCAAATCTAGGAATTTAATGATATTAAAGAAATAGTGACATCTAGATTTAAGGAAACAAGTAGTTTTATAACAGTTTATTTGTATAGCAGATTAGTGTAGCAGAATCGAAGATATTCTCATCACTGTAGAACTTCTGTGCTTTAGAGGCGAAAAATCGAGACAACTCATTTTTGCACGCCTCTTTTGAATTTAATGTAAAACCATTAAGATGGTTCTGCATGTACCGGAACAAATGGTAGTCCGATGGTGCAAGGTTAGGACTATATGGTGGGTGCATCAAAACTTCCCAGCCAAGCTCTCTCAGTTTCTGCCATGTCATTAATGATGTGTGTGGTTTAGCGTTATCATGGTGGAATACAACACCTTTTCTGCTAATCAATTCTGGACGTTTTATTAACTGAATTGCTTTTCTTAAACTGTTAGTTGCTGACAGTAAAGATTAGAATCAATCGTTTGGCTCGGTGGCAGCACCTCATAATGCTTTAGAAGGAAATCCTTTAGAATCCTACCAAACACACATGAATTCCCTTCCTTGGCGTCAATCCTGGCTTTAATACCGTTTGGGAAACTTCATCTCGTTTCGTCCATGACCTTTCTCGCACAAGGTTGTCGTATCTTATCCACTTAGGTTCAACAAATATTATCCAGGTGTCAAATAAATTTTAAAAAAGAAAATAGTTTTTTCATATTAACATTAATCAATTAAAGTTAAAATCGAGGATTGATTCTTAGCCATTGAATTTGTTTGATTGGTTAATTTTAATTAGATGATTTTAACCAAGTCTTGAAATAATTGTTTCAATTAAAACATTCAATAAAACACATAATATATGTGTTTGATTTATAATCAAAATTTTACTGGATTAAATAAATTAATTAGCTAAATTATCTAAATAATTATATAACACAACTATTTATAATTTGCATTAATGTTCAATTATTTGACGATTTTTTTTAAATATTTTAATGTTTTATTAAAAGTTTTGCATTACATTTCTAAAGAAATTATACCAAATAATTTCTTAAATATTCTTTTTTTGTCGAAGGGCCGAATGTCGAAGGGCGGAATGTATCAAAAGGCCGAATGGGTAAAAGGGCCGACTTTTTTTTGTTTTTAGAAATATAATTTTTTAAATTTGTTGTTTTATGGAAAATTTTGTAAATTTTTTTTTATTAAACATAAATGAATTTTTTATGATTTTATGTATTTTACTATTTTTCAACTTTGGATATTCATGAAATTTCAAGTATCGTCAGCGATACATTTGGTGAAAGAAAATTTTGTCATACGCTACCTGAGGTATTCGGCCCTATGTCAGCCTTCTGATAATAGGTATAAGGTACAAAAAAAAATAAATAAAATAAAATAATAAATAATATGTTTCTAAAAACAAAAAAAAAAAATAAAAAAAAATTGACCCATTCGTCCCTTCGACATTCGGCCCTTCAACACATTCGGCTCTTCGGCATTCGGCCCTTCGACATTCGGTCCGTTGATATCATACCATAAATCGAAGGTAGCACAAGATACGTTTATATTAAACAAGGAGCCCGAAAAGGGTTTTGGTACATTATATTATACGAACACAAGAATCACTTAAAGTAAATCAAAATACATTTTTGATGTATGTGTATAAATAAATGCAAGTCGTATTTTGAGACACGTAAGAGTCCGGTGGAAAGACGAGTTTATTCAAAAATATAAAACAATTGAAACGCGCTATTGTTGCAACCAAATTTATCATCGACAATATTTGGCTGGTGACCTGTCAATTAATAATATGTGGCTTCAATTTAAAATGGAAAACACCGAAACGGAAATCAAATCCGACTATTTAGATTTCCTTTACCCACACTAATTTTAATTTGGGATTTAAGTCACCTGCACCGATATGTGTTCAACGTGTCTTCGATCCAAAGAGCAGCTCAAAATTGAAACCGATATGGAAAAAAAGATTGAGTTAATGACAATGTCCAGAGTACACAAGCTTGGGAGCAAAGCTTTCACCGCTCTTGTTAACGAAGAAGCTGATGGATTATTATTATTTTTTTTTTTTGTAGAAAAAGAGAGTATTAATCATCTAGTGGATTTAATGTCCTTTAAAGGTTAATTAATACTCTCCTTTTTCATTTGCGCACACACCCACCCATTTACCTACTCACACAATTACAGTATACGTTGCAAGCTCCATGTCAACGAATTCTGCACTCCAACAGAGGGTCTAAGTTGTGTTTATTATCATCACCGATCGTAATCGATGAAGAAAATTCGCTTTATATCATTATTAACCATGTCTCTTGATTGCCAAAAGAACAAGACGCCAAAGTTGCCGATCAATTTGCATATTACAGTCGTCAGTTGTATTTATATTTATTTGGAATAGTTGTTCGTACCGGGCATTCACCTTTAACCCCACATAATCTTTTCTTATACTATTCGACGGGAAATTGTCTGGCTAAAGGATCGAACCAGATCGCATCAGCAGTTTATCACAGGCTTTGTAATTTAGAATTAAACAAAATACACAGCTCGTTTAGTGGCTGATGGATGCGGCGGTCAAATCTCTACCAATTATAAATCTGGAAAGTGCTGGGTGCCTTGTTTTCGATTTTAAAACCGAAATTAATTAAATCCTAAAGCTGCCATCTAATTGGCATTCTAAGTTTAACCAATCCAAATGATGTATTTTTATTTTAACTAAAAGTCAAAACAACACGATTGTTCAAATTCGATGTGAACCTTTTTTCAAATATCGGAGCTTCTAAAACAAATAATAAACGAGGTGAAAATCTCGCTAATTTGAAATCTAAAAGACTGACTAATGACATTAAAGGAAAAGATGCTAAACTAAACGATGTGGATAAATTGATCCAAAAACATTTTCGGCCTGAATGGCGAGAAAACGACAGTTTGAATTTTTATAAAACTATCATAGATGATAATCATCATCAGTTGGAAAAAGATTATGAAAACACAGAAAGCTGTGCTAACCACGTAGAGCAAGATGTCCTGAGAATTCAAATTTTAAGAGTATTTCCAGCAATTGGATTGAATTTAATATTTTTAGTTTATGATTAATTGTAACTTTTATTTTTTATAACATTGATTTTTTTTATTATTTATTATATTTATTTTACTTTATATTTTATTTTAAGCCAATAATGAAAAAAAATTATCAAAAAATGATTTAATCTATAGTTAAACATTTTTATTTCAAATTGGGAATTATTGACCGGTAATTATATATAATAACCGGATTATACACTTTGGCCGTAACATATACACAATGATAAACATATGTTATAATAAAAAATAATAACAACAGACAAAAAACGTGAAGTGAAATATTTTATTTTTAGGTCACAGATCGGTTTCAGACTTGTCCTTAGTCAATTTGTCAACTTGTCTATTCCCGAACATTTTTACTCATTCCATTCCTTCTATTCCTATTCATTGCTATTTTTTATTTGTTCTAGACGTTCTGAACCAATTTTTTTTCGTACTATACGGGTGTCCCCGATTGAGATGCTAATCCGTTAAGGGGTCATTACTTGTTTCATTTCATGAAAAAAATCGTATGGCAGTGGGGGGTCAATTTTTGATATCCTTTGAGATACATGGTGTTTAAAAATTTGGTTCGGGAAAAAAGTACAAGCAAATATTAAACTGTAACTTACAAAATATTTATCGGACGGCAACCAACAAAGCCTCATTTGACGGACATTTGAATAGGCTATATTTTAGATTTAGATCCTATTGGCTATCTTGCATGTATATTCATTTAAGAGCTATGACGTTTTAAAGTTAAAAAAAAAAATAAAAAAAAATTTTTTTTTATAAAACTGAGTTTTTCTCAAAAAAATCCCCTAATAAATTTTTTTTTACCTAATTTTAATCCGCTTTGATCTCCTCTACAATCCCTCAATCCGTTATTTGTACTCACGTGCTACAGTTTTTTACTTATGAGATGAAGAATGAAAACACAACACACAAATTGTAGTGTAAAACAATTTCGTCGCCTATTATTTTACTGATGAAAAAGATTGTTGCAATTTTTACACTACAATTTGTGCGTAGTGTTTTCATTCTTCTTTCACGTCATAGCTCTTAAATGGATATAGATGCAAGATTGCCAATAGGATCTTGAATATAGCCTATTCAATTGTCCGTCAAATGAGGCTTTGTTGGTTGCCGTCCGATAAATATTTTGTAAGTTACAGTTTAATATTTGCTTGTATTTTTTTCCCGAACCAAATTTTTTAAACACCCTGTATCTCAAAGGATATCAAAAATTGACCCCCCACTACCATACGATTTTTTTCATGATATGAACCAAGGAATCACCCCTTGACGGATTAGCATCCCAATCGGGGACACCCTGTAGATGAAAAAAGGTAGAACGAAAATAATATTTTTAATATTAGCCGACATATTGTTTGTTTTGTTGAATGTACATGGACATAAAAAATTGTTGTGGTAAAAACTTAAATAAAATAAATTAAAAATGGAGAATGATATTAAATATTAGTAAATATTAAATAGCTAAAAATACGACTTTCAAAAATCTATTCCATGTTCCTTCCCAATCGTTTTTTTATTTATTTATTTATTTATTCATTCGCATTACAAATTTTGGTAAAGGAAAAGCACATATGGAAGCAATATAAATAAACAACAAAAAAATACTTCCATTAGGCATAAAAACCTCTGATTTTTTTCAAAAAACAAATCCACTCCAAGTACCCTCCGTATTGAGCTCAAGCTCATTTGTTACAGAGGGCACTGCAAGAAGTGAATACTTATAGACTACATACAAAAATAATACAAATAAATACAAAAATGTTTTTACAAAAATAGAACTATATGCATTGTCATTCAAGCGCGCCACGCTAAATAGGACGCGTACACATATTTTATTACATTCTGCTTGGAATATTTTAAAATCACGTGGTCAGTATTCTATTCTTTCTATTCCTTCTTTGGAATGAATAAAAATCACACTCATTGTTTATCAACATGTAAAATAATTTGTTGGTCTTTGATATAATTTTATCGTTGCATTTTGAATTCCTTCTAATCTACCCATGCTGCGACCTTTCGGCATTCTATAAAGTTTGGAGATTTTGCTGTTCATTGCTGATTTTATGTTTCTCTACAAATAAATGTTATACAAAATTCGAACTAAAGATGGTGTCGGTGCATTATTGAAATCTTTGACATGTCACAATATCTAACTAATACGATCTTGTATTAAGTTGAATTGCCGTTTACTTGTAGTTGTTCAAAATTTTTTGGAAATATATTTGCAAACATTTCCGATAACGAACATGCCCACGAGTAAACCTTCAGCTTGCGAGTAAAACGAATTATTATGTACGAAATAATTTTGACTTGTGACCGTATTTAGTAAACCAATAATCTCATTGATTTTGACCGGTTTTATCTTCTGTTCCATCGGTAGTTATTTAGATACTATTAAAGTTAGCCGAAAATATACTAATAGTGTCTTTAGTTTGATAACCGAAAGTAAACAAATTTGACAAGGTTGTTCAATATTTTTCAGCCAAAAGTTACCAGCCGATATTTCAGCAAAATTATTTTTTACTTGTAATGAAAATTGTAACTAAAAATTTAGTTTATGATATGTTACGCTTACTCTAGCCCAATTGTGAAGACAATCTGAAGGAGATTACCACCGGCCGGCCAAGTCATTTGACAAGTAATCCCAGATATGGCCGGGGCCCACCGTACACCTTTATTACACATAACAAAATCGAGGGATAGGAAAGGTTATGTTAGTAAGGAGAGACTCGACCCGGTTACAGACACCTAATTAGTCGATAGTTAATAGTTAATTAGTCGACACAATGACACAATTGTTATTTAATTCTGCAAACTTATCTTCTTGAATTTTCGTTAATACCGATTTTTAATAAAATGTAAAAGAAAGACCTACAATAATAAAAAATTAAAATTAATAATTACTATTAAATACCACCCACTGGATGCAATACTAATAATTAAAAAAGTTCTTACTAAAACGCCTAACTAAAAAAGGAGCCAAGTCACTGGAAAAACAGAGGTCTCTATACTACAAAATTGTCCATTAAAAGTTTTTAACTGCTTCTGAAATCGGAATCTAATTTTTAATTTAAACAGCATATCTATCGTGTAGCTAATTCCGAATAGTTTCAAAAACAGCTAATCTGCAATATGTAAGATCAATAATGGATGTTTGGCACAGCTCCAGAACCTCAACACCTAAACAAACTAAATAAAACTTTTAAAGCAATCACGAATCTGTAAGATGATAGAATTAATAATAAGTAGCTAACACAATTGTAGGATCCTTCATCGTATCGTATCACCTAATCGTATTAAATAAATCATAAAATCAACAACCAGCGATAATTATTTATCCAACCCAGAACAATATAATCAAAACCTTCACCAATTTACAGTCTCCCGAAACAATCTAGAAAACCATTTAATTAAAGAAATGCCATGATCCCTGAAAAACTATCTAAAATGTAGTAATAAAAAATGTTCATTAGAACCAAATATATAAGCTTAATCAGGAACTGCAATGAATAATAGTATTAATAATAAACACTTGGTAAACCTCGGTAACTCTAAATTTCAATCAAAACAAATAAATATAATAATTTAATACTCAAACGTTGAATAAAATTAGATGAAAGAGTATTAGTAAAATTAGTCAATCTCTGAAATCAAATTGTTGAACGAATCATTTTTATAAATAATCATAGTAAAATGTACCAAGAAAAATGTGTAACGTTTATAAAGGAGTGCTCGATACCCGCTTTTCTCAAATGAAAACCAAACGTACGCCAACCTTAAAGTCATTTTCGAATCCCAATACACGGTAACCATGCGATCTCCCGCTAACATCACTAATAAACAACATTTATGCTTTACAAAGCCGTGATGAATCCATGACAGATTATAAACGTATCGTGATAATCATATAGCTCAAAATTTCATCGTACGACTGATCATCCTAAAATTTCAAAAATTAAAAAACACCCGTGAATTTGATGGCAAACCTCAACAAAAACATCTATAATATTCAGCGGAGACTAATTTGAACATACAAATCTAAAAATCAGACAAGGGTTCTATGTAAAACTGCAAATTTGCTAGCAACAATCGATAACCTCATCAACTCCCAAACAAACAAAACAATTTAAAATAGCCAAGAATAGCCTACAAATAAACGCAACGACAGAGCACATAACATGAATACAACCTTCCATAAGTTAAGAAACACAATGTTCATTATGAACGAAACTAAATCAAAGCACTCGTCCACAAATATCAAAGAAAATTTATTGCAACACAGGTCCATCATATACTCGCCGCCCCTGCGCAAATTGATCACACAAAATGAAATCAATGAAAAAGTCAAAAATGCGTATTTGAATAGTGCATTCGGTAGCAAACAACAACAGAAATTCATGTTTCAATCGTTTTTTCATATATAAACATTTACACACACAAGCACAAATAGTAAATATATAACAATTATCTAATGATATAAATAAAACAACATAAAAACAAAAACTGCCCTGATCTTGTACTTTGTTCGTAATCAATACATACATACCCAATCATAGTAGACACAGCCAAAAGCATATAACAACTATTTATATACATCGCAAAACCACATTTTCGGTGATTATTGAAATTTATATCCCGCTATACACCTCCAATACTAATCTCCATGCAAAATATAATTTACATACATACGTCGTACGAGTATGTATATATATATATATATATATATATATATATATATATATATATATATATATATATATATATATATATATATATATAGAAAACAAAAGGCAGGATTCAAAATTACCGTGGCAATAGCAGAAATAGCAGAAAAATAATCGTCGCAAAACAATAACAAAAATTGTTAGCGAGTATAACAAAACAGAATAGAGTTGAAGAACACTTTCTCGCACAAACAATACTCGAATAATACTATCGACATGAAAATACTAGTACTCTACACCTTTATGTGTTACAAAATTCAGTTAAAATGTTTATATACATTAAAACTTATTTGGAAAAATATGTATTAATAATTAATATGTTGTAAAATATGTGTTAAGACAATGAAAAAATGAAAAACACTTAGCTTATACATCATCTGGAATCAAAAAAGTCCTACATATTGAAGGTTTGCATACAATGCGTATGAAGCGTTAAACCAACGGTGTCAAAATACATACAAACGAAAATTGTTATGTACATATTCTATACTATTGCAAGCGCACTTTCACTTTACATATTAAATTACACAATTTATTATTATTATTATTTTTTTATTTATTTAACCATCAACACTATATATTATTTATTTATTAGTTAATTAATTAATTATTACAACACATTTAAATTAAATTATTTATTTATTTCGAGGAGAGACAAAAACACGTCCTTCCTCGACGACAAACAAATGCCGACCGCGAAATAAATATGAACGGTATGAATAATAAATGAAGTTTGTAATGTTTCGCTCTGTTAGTGAGTTTGCAAGCAGTCTTTACGTTCATGTCTAATGGATTTGTTTTTTCGTCGTTGATTATAAATATAATTTTAAGAATTTGTGTACGACATCCAAAGTTTAAATCTCTAGTGTGCTGAATTTTTATTGTATATTATGAATCAGAAAAGAAACCTAGATTATCGAGTAACCGAAAAGACGGAGCTTTGAAGAATGAATGAACTTTCAGTTGTTCACACTTCCTTTTCCTTGTTATGACTCCAGGGGAATATTATAAATTAACATTATATTCATAATTTAAATTTCTTTGATTAATCGTTGAAAAAATATGTATTTCAAAATATGCGCTTCTCTCTGCAGAAAAAATCTGTGGGTTGGTATGCAACTTCCAATAATTTAATCTCATATATTTTTGTAGTTTAGCTTTTAATGTTGAGAATGCCTAAACGGTTTGAAATTTCTAACACAACATACCAACAAATACATTCCACTATGTTACAAATATAAATTGCACATATGTATCTATTTTTTAAAAGTTTATTTATTTTTACAAAACAATAGTTGCGAATTTAATCTTGAACAATGATTAAATCAATTATAATATTAATTTTAAACAGACTGTACTCGTAACGGAATATAACTGAATAAATTAATTTTACTGTACTATAATTAAAAAAAATAACAAAACTTCGTTTATATTTAAAGAATTTTGTTAAACTAAGGTTTCTTACTTACAATATAAAAAAAAAAACAATTATCTTAAGGTTGGTATTTTTTCTTGACATTTACCTTTTACAACTTATAAAACCTGCCATAACAATAATAAAGAAAATAAACAAAATGAATATGTAATAAATAATTCATTAAAAAAACAATTTAATTTCTATTTTATCTTTATTAATTAATTATAAACCATGACTATAAGACAGTACCACTACAAACTTAAGCAAATAACACAATTTCAAAGAAAGTTAATGTCAAAATGTCAAACTTGGCAAACCCTTATAAATGAGCTTTTATTATTTTAAATCAATATCTTAAGAACGCCTTCAAGTTTGATAACGTAGATCGGCTACAATCAAAGATCAACCATGTTGTTCACCAAGACCGAAGAAGAAATACTCACAAATAATTTCGGAATCATGATAATATTTTCTATGATTGGAAACGTCATTCCCGTACAACCTTGATTCAAACATCGAAATAACAAGTGACAATTTTCAGATAGTAGTAAAAATATAGGTCATTAATGAGCAATTAGAAAATATACAAGGGCAAGGCATTGGAAAATCTTTTAACGATGAGCAAGAGGACTAGTGTCAAAACCCTTTCTTTAAACTGATGAAGGTATTTGATAATGTCACCAGAAGCCTTCTATGGCGAATACAACGTATTACTATTACTACTATTATCTTTAACATTATTGTTAAACAAGGTTCATCGAAATCAGTATATTAGCACAATCTATAAATATATTTTAATTATATATAGTAAGTAGGGTTAAACAGAGCTTATCAAATTCCTTAGATAACATAGAATACGCTATATTATAAAGATCTGCTTTCGACTTTTTCCATCTACGATATAGCTTTTTCTTTCAAATACTTAAATAAACAAGATTTTTATAAATTCATTTGGATTACTCGAATTTAATTTTCTTATTTTTTGGTCAAAATCGATACGTTTTGTCGATCTAATATCAATTCAATAATAGCTAGAAAAATATCTGATGTACTCATGCACGCATTTACAGTGACCACTCAATTAGAACGATGTGCGTGCTAGCAATAGGTATGTTCGCTGAGAATATGACCAGTGTATCACTGTTTGACGTTTATTGATGATCTCTCAATGAACCTTCCATTTAAAAGTTAAACAACTAAATATATGGAAGGAATACGTCAGAGATCAGAATTAGATTATTAATTAAACCCCTCTTCCAACAGCCAAACAGAAAATGTTATTGAGAAAATCAACACCATGACAAGCGGAGTAGACAATCTATTGTTAATTTAAAATATCAAAGTAGGGCGTAATTATAACGAATCCAAAGAAAAGTGACCTAAATCGTAAAATATCACAACATTATGGAGGATATCCATCATCATTTTATACATCTTCAGCAGAGAATGCTAATAATCACTCGTTCAATACAGAGGCAGTCCAACTGAAACATACTACCACGGCTAAGACACAAAGATGTTTGTGTGATGGATATTTTTGATAAAAGAGGTACGATGTCAACTGCGTTAAATTCTTCTGTTTATGATTTATTGTATTGTATTGTTATATTCAAGGTAGCTAAATCTTGAAATCAGACGTCCTAGTTTAGGAAGCTAGTTCCTAGCCCTGGGCGTAATTCCTAGTTATACATATGCATATATATACTACATTTAAGTATCTTTGCCGATTGGATAACAAAATCTTTTATGAAACGCAATCACATAAAATTAACACATAATTAAATAGTTTCACCCCAATAAAGTCATAGTGTTATGTCATTAAAATTCGATAGTTAAGAAATCTTATATATCAAACATTTAGATGTAGATAACATACATATACAAGATTATTAACCTAACAGAACATATTTTCTCTTCTTAAAGTCGGTTTTGAATATTTCAACTTTAATCTATTTTCTCTTCAAAAAATATAATAGTATCAGTTTTCTTCTGATTCTACAGTTTTACTTGTCAGTGTTGTGTAACAAAAAATCGAAGAATAAAAGAAAATAGATAATTCAAATTGATAAAAAAAAGAAAAATACTCTAGAGACAGCACAAAAAATGAAATAAAATTGTATAAATAAAACTAGAAGCAAACCAAAAAAAAAATGTAACGATTTTCATTTCAAGTCTTATTTCTAAATTATTCAAATATATGGTATATTGTTTACTTTGGCAGATATAGTTTAGATACATAACCGTACAACAAAAACCAACAAAACGAGTTTAGTAATCATAAAATTATTATTACTTTATACAGCTTTATTAATAAAAAAAAAAGATAATGATTATCTTGATAATAGTAATCATCATCATAATCATCATCATAACATCACAAAATATGGATAAGTAAATGTAATAACAACAACTCCGGCATGAAAATTTTATATATCGACAAAAACTTATGTATAATTTTCATGAAATGGAAATTTTCATATCTATTATTTGAAAAACTACTTCTGTTATTATTTAAATTTAATATAGTTCAGTGAAGTATATTTTAGTTGTTTTCCCTCTGAGTTGAGTTTGTTTCGAGATAGGTTGCGATTTTTTTGTTTTCATTTTGTTTATTCTCTTGGATATGAGAAGTACATACTCGGAAATTGAAATTGGATATTGGTCCCAAATGGGTGTTTGCTCTTTATGCTCATGTATAAAACTAATAAACAACTTTGACGTCCGTTCCTTACAAATACTCACACGAGAATTTGTTTTTATTTTCACATTATGAAACTGTTTTAGAACGGTAACTTGCTAAACTCTTATGAATAAAAATGTTTTCGGGTTATTTTTGATTGCAAATAAGTAATTAACACAATTTTAATAAAGTTTTTTATGGCTTAGGGCTCGTTTTTTATTTTAAATAAAATAAAAATAATTTAATAACTGAGCTTTCGTTGTCTCTGGCAGATAAAACATATTTTGCTTCAATTGAAGTCCGACCCACACAAATGTGTGTATAAAAAATGACTCGTTGTAATGTCTTCCGGATTTTAATGGATCTGAGTTAAATCGGAATTATTTTTGAAAAAAAACATTATAATTTGATAACATATAAATTATATAACATATTAATTATTTGTTTTTATAACATAACTTTTATACGAAAACGATTTAAGTGGAATGCACAAATGTGTATATTGGTCCAAAATTCATACAAAAATAAATTTTTGACATGATTCTTTTCCTTTACTCACACAATTGTGATGGCAGGCAGGAAAAGGGATTGTACAACAGGGCTAAGGTAAAAATAGAACCAAAGGTACATCGACAAAATACATTTTTCTGCCGGCGATGTCGCTTTCTCAAACACAACTAAGGCGTTAACGATGAAACGTTACTTTAAAACATAAAATTGAGCAGAGTTATAGAAATTGCAGAAATGAGAAACATCCAAATACTAATTAAACGCATGTATAGTTTTATGAAAATATGAAGTGACCAAAAATTAGCCAAAATAAAAAATATACATATTTATACTATACATAGGTGTACAAGTATGAAATGCGAATTTTTTTCAAAAATATCTTCCATCGCAAGTTATCCTTTTTCTCCATCTTACGGGCAAATTGCGAATAGCACGCCGGTATTGCTGCGAACCCAGCTGAGTGTTTCCAACGTGTCGCGAACCTGTTTTGCCGTATGTGATGGAGCATTGTCATGAAGAACAATGAGTTTGTATTGCCTTTTTCGGTATTCTGGCCTTTTTCCGAGCAGCGAACATTTCAAATTGGCCAATTGTTGTTGGTAAGGTTTAGTATTGACCATTTCCCCAGGTTTTACAGCTCATAATAGACCACGCCCCTCTGACCCCACCAAACACAGAGCATCGTCTTTCTGCCAAAGCGATTCGGCCTTGCGGCCGATGATACTGGTGCGCCTGGATTTTTGCGCTTGGGATTCTCAAAATAAATTCACTTTTCATTCCCTGCTACTATGTGATGCAAAAACGACTTCCTCTTGTACTAAGGGAGCAAAATGTCACATGTGTTTTTGTTCTTTTCTATTTGCCTGTCGTCCAACTCATGTGGTACCCATCTACCGGTCTTCTGAATCTTCCCCATTCCTCGTAACCGATGGAAACATCTTCTTGTCTAACGTCCAATTGCACGGCGTGTTGTTTTTGTGTTTACGAATGATCTTCGTCCAGCATTGCTTACAATTCCACATCTTCGTATTTTTTTGGAAGTTTTCCGCGTTTCTTGTCTGCAACATCAAAGTCATTACTTTTGAAACGTCGAAACTTCGTTCACACGTATCCTGCGATGGAGCAAGTTCACCATAAGCTTCTCGAAGTAATCGGTATGACTCAGCAGCAGTTTTCTTCAAATGAAAACAAAAAATTAATGCTGTCCGCGAATGCTCTTTTTCGGTATAAATTTCGACATATTGAACACAACAATACTCGTACAACACTATGCACACACTTTTCCAATCTATCACTCGTACGCGTCTGAAACTTGTTGATGACACAACAAAATAATACAGTGTCAAATTTTTATAGCACAAACCGCTTTAATGCACCATCTGTGGTAAAAAGCCTCTTACACCTAGTAAAAAGCCTCTTATTTGGTTTCTTACGTTTCTTGTTGTGTGCCAAATTTGTTAACTTCATGAAACAATGAATAGTTTAAATGCCGAAGCTCAGCTTCCACAGTTTCCCCTTGTCGACATCATCACAATTTTTTATGTCTTTAGAAAATATTACGCTGCACAAGTAATTAAAGTACACAACAATGTGCTACAACCATTTTTTTTTTCATTTATTTACAATGTAATATGTTTTGGGGCTCGAGGCTCACTCTGCTCTTTCGCGGTTATGCTTTTAACGTCCTTACTTTACACCTACTTAGCCAGCTCGAGGACGTATGCCTATAGGACCGATCTAAGACCACATCTGCACATTTCAAGCTCCATGCCAGCGTATACTGGAATGGAAGATGGGTCGGCCCATGGGTTTTGTACACCGACAGGGGGTCATAGATGTGTTACATTTCACCACAGATCGTAATCTGTTGATTTCATCACTTTGCATCTAGCCCCTAACGGTATTTGAACCCCGGTACCTGCCGGATCCAAACGCTGAAGCTTTAACCACTGTGCCATTTGCTCGATAACTACTACAAACATTGAAAATTCTAGCTGTCTTTGCTGTTGAATTGTGCCGTTCACTTGCTGATTGAATGATTTACATTTTATTTATTCATTTCGCTGGTGCTACATCCTATGTAGTGATTAGCAGCCTCAATGAGGTTTTTTTATCAGGTTATCTTAAAAATGGTCATTGATAAATTCATTAAACCCTACCCAGGACCTAGCAACGGGAAGGAGCATACTGCTGCTGGATGAGCCTTACTGGCATGCAGGGGAGGGATGTTCTCGTTTCTTTCCAATTTATAATTTTTTTACGCTTTCCCCTGCGGCCACGCAAAGTTTTACTAATTCAAGCAGCGGCTGCTTCACGTCGATAGAAAATGCCGAAAAATTCTTAAATAAAATACTTTGAATTTCGCAAAATCGTTTTACATAAACGGCCGCTGTTTGCAGTCTAATTCCCTTGTAATCGTAAAACTTTACATAACCAAGCTAAGCGGGATATAATAAATTTTTACTATAGAAAACGACAATCTTTTAGAACCTATAAAAACCCAGTAATAGTTTTTTTTAGAGACCTTCCGTGCTTTAGGTTATTTATAAAGTATTGGATGAGTACATATTAACTATTTGGATTAATGGTTAATCAACTTAGAAACAAAACAACTATATACAGTATGTTTCATAATTATATATATTATATATTATATCCATAATTATATATATTATATCTATTTATCAGTTTAACCGAGTAATAAAATTAAAAATTTTAATGCCGAAAATTATAAAAGTACAAAATTCAGCAACATTAAAGATCAACATCTGCTGACGAACTCAGTGTCTGCGTGAAAGCATATTTGAAAACATGTTACGAAAATCAAACTATATCTACAAATATGCGTGTGAATTTACTTCCCCATGTTATTGTCAAAACATTTGCCAATTAACTTTTACATTATGTGTAACGGAAATTGATCCCATTACATGCGAGATATCTGTCCCACCTGATTTTTGTCAAATACAGAGTTTAAAAATCATGATTGGCTTTGCAAACGTGGAATCTTAGCTCCCAAAAGTGTCAATAAAAAGAAACAATGAAATTCAATCGCCATTCTCCGGTCTGGTTCACCAGAAATACTTCTCTGTAATTTGGATTCATCGAGATTGTGCAACGGGACCCGGTTTTGTGTAGATAAACTGATGCCGAATGCGATTCAAGCAACGATTATTATTGATTGTGCCTTAATTTCGCGATGACAATCAATAAAGTCTAGATGCAATCACTGAAAATTTCTGGTGTGAATTTGGAAAATCGTTCATTTTCTCACCAAATGGTAAAATCAGAGTATCGATTTTGTACCAAAAATTAGAGCGCGAGCTGGCGAGGTGAACAATTATTTTGTATACATATACACTGTATAATATACAATTTTATATTTGTATTGTATTTTTCCTTTCATGTGTCTGTTCATTCTGTTCGTCAATTTTACAATGGCAATTAGACCAAAATAAAAAGTTCCGGTTGAACTGGTTGGGTATTTATTATGATGACGTATACCTCACCTCTTCTATTCGCTTGCTTTTGAGCAGTGGAACCGATTGTTTGCTATGTGATTTGATTTTTAATTTTCAAATATTTGAACAACATAAGAAACGGCTTTTAAAAAAATATATAAACAAAACATCAATTAAATAAATATATAAACAAAATGACGCGCATGCGCTCAAGCAAACCAATCTTAATAAAATAACAACTACTGTTTTTCCGGTTTGCTCACCTCGCGCTGTCATTTTTGGTACAAACCGTTAAGTTACCGTAAGTATTAAAATTGTAAAAAGTAGTGTAAAAGAATTTAAAGTAAAAAGAAAGGAAATATTGTGAAAAAATTAATGATGATGGTTTGTAAGAATGGAGGGGTGTCATGAATACGATGACAAATAACATCATTACAGAATGTTCTATAATATTCCCATGCTGGCCTGGGAAGACATTTACAGTGAAGGGAAACATTTTTCAAAAATTATCAATATGTGGTCACTTCTCTGAATTAATGGAAGGTGTTGATTCCGTTACTGAATTCACTGCCTGATGAATTAAAGTCATATAAGCTTAAAATAATTCAAATTTCTCCAATTAAATTTCGTTTGACTCCACTTTATCCTGACTTTTCCATATCGTTCACCAGTAATAAATTAATCACGTTGTAAAAATATGGAGGACATTGTGTACAAACTGTTACTACCAAATTAACTATTTAATCCAAATTAAACAATTTATAAATATTTAATTAATTAAAACAAAAAATTAAATTAAATTTCTTCATTACGTATATATACTCAGAGCTTTATAGAAATTGGGACATAAAATACAAGGGTACAAACGGCTATCCTTTAAAATATTAAAAGTTAATCCATTTTTGAGACTTTATTTGCAATTATCCTCATTATAATTTATATTTTGTGCTCTCGTTTCATTTTTTAGAATTTCTATATAAAATTCATTAAGTTTTATAATAATCTCATTATAATGCAAGGACTCAAAAATATAAGCATGTATACAATGAAGGGGTATGTTTAGGGTGAGTGTGAAGAAATTGAGTTCTGTGTGTGTATTTCCCTGTGTTTCATATTTGCATTGGGTTTTTATGTTGTACGTGTTAAAACTAAAAAATACAAATCAGATTAAATTATTTTACGTATAATTAATTCAATTAAGCAATTAGTTAATCAAGCTAGGAACCAAGTGCAAATTTATGCAATTATAAAAATCAATAAAATATTGATAACCCCAATGAAATACAAGCAGGCCTTTGGTTTTATTGGATAATCTAAAAACAAAATTAACACGTTCATGACCGCACGACGCATATAGCATCGTGCGGTTTATACAAGGAAATTTTGTTCTAAAAAACCGGCGACTCGTTTATGCGTCATACTATTAATAACGTCACAAACCTCACAAAACACACAAATAAATTATTTATTCTACCATTAGGCTTCAATTAGCTCATTTCGTGTAAATTTATCATCCGATTTGTGGTGACCCCAGGCTAGGGTAACAGCTCGGTCGTGAACGTGTTAAACAAATAAAAAAAATTCTTAATAGCTGTGTACCGACGTACAATGATGAATCTCTCATTTTTTCTTGCCGTCACTTTTTTTTACAGCTGGGCGTTACAGCTGATATGTATGTTTCACTTTGAAACCAAAACAAATCTAGTAGCCTTTACTTTCTCCAATTCCTTCTCAAAAATAATTTTTAAAGGTACGAGCATGAAGTATCTGGCAACTTTCTGGCAAACTTTATAAATCCTATTAAACTTCTAACAAATGTTATATAGGGGCCGGCACTCGAAGTGTTACCAATTAATCAAAAATTTGTCAATTGTGATTTTTTTCAAAGCTTCAGAATTTCGTAAACATATTTCAAATTTAACAAAAAATATGTTATTGTACGATGTAGCCACCCTTAGCTAAAGATAATAGCATCGAGTCTATCCGAGTAGGCTTCACACGCTGCGCGAATGTGGTCTAATGCTATTTTGTCCCATTCTAGGCGAAGAGTAATCTTCAAGGGGTCGACCGTTTAATATGTTTTAGTTAATACTTTGGCCTCTAGAATGGACCATATGGAAAAATCCATTGGCTTTGAGTCCAGGAAATGAAGCTGGGAACTTTTTCTTGTAAAAAACGTAAAGTTTTACCGGATTTATGGGATGGTGTCGAGCCTTGTTAAAACGTCCCATGGTTTCTACTGAATTGTTTATGTGCCCAAGGTAACAAAGCATCGTTTAAAATCTTTTCACGGTAGGTTACAGCGGCCCAAACTATCACTGATGCAGGCGCTTGCTTTCGCAGAGCAATTCGCTGGTCTAAATTGTCTTTTGATTTGCACTCTAGCCAAACACAATTGTTTTGTTTGTTTACATATTGCTGAATCGTAAAAAAATTCTCAACAAAAAAATCCCAATTCTCAAGCTCGCCCCTAACGTGCAATTGTTTTAACACGTTTGCTCTTGCTACGCGAACTGTCTTTTGTGCATGTGTTAAATCTTGCAGTCATTTTATTTTTTAATATGCGCTACAAGCAGACACATTGAGATTTTCCGCCAATTGAACTGCGATTTGTCGTGGATTACGTTGAATTCTGGCCCTCAGCTTTCGAACCATTTCTGGCAATGTTGCTGTTTTTGGATGTCCACCTCCATTGCGGTTTTTGATGCTAACAGTATCATTGTAACGTGTAATGAACCGATACACAAACATTTGGCTGGTTGCGATTTTCATGCCAAATACAAAGCAATAACACTCCGTACACTTGTAAGACGCTTATCAAATAATAAGCGCATTGTCATTAGCCATTTGGTTGCTACAGCAACGTGAAGTTGGTAACACTTCCAGAGCCAACGCCCGTAAATGTAAATAAAGCGTTGCAAATGCTAATTGATGCACTGCATTGACGTATGATCTAATATTTTAATTTTATTTATAGTAGGTCTGGCCTGTAGACCATATTCTGCAATGCATTGCCAATAAAAATGTTCTAATTACATGAAACAACTAAAAAATAATTTAATATCACTAGAATGTAAAAAAATTAAAGAGATAAGGCGAACAAAATAAAGGGGTGGGTACTCGATCGGCTAGCAAGCAAGTAATTTTCGTCGAAATCGTGGCTACTCAATCAATTTTATGGAGAAAATTTGAAGTTCAAATTATATTTTTTATAATTTTTTTTGTTTATTTTTGCAATTGCACAGTAAAACAACACAAAAATTTGTGTGAGCAATCGCAAAAAAAAACAAAATTTTTTTGAAAAACATTTTTTGAAATTCAAATTTCCTTGGCAAAAATTGATTGAGTAGCCACGATTTTGGGTAGCAAATTGCTTGCTTGCTAGCCGATCGAGTGTCCGCCCCAAAGAGTTTATCTAGATGAAAAAGTTGAATTGTGAAAAGATGTTTATATAAACACAAATTTCAAGGGGAAATCTCAGTATAGCAAGCGAAAGATTATATACGATCTTCATTCAATTGAATGTCTCTTTTCTTCTTTCACTTCAAAAATTAACAAATGAAATAAAACTCCAAATAAAACAAATCGTATATATGTATGCAGCTTTTCTATGGTTTATTTCCATTTATTTACCACGTATATAGGTAATTCTTTTGTTTTCGGACTGAAAACATTACAAAAATCAACTTTTTATATTGAACATGACAATATAAACTGGAACAATTATAAATCAAATTTAGCTGCAATACATATGTAAATATGTACTATAAATAATTAATATATGATAACATTTTGGAATTACCATTTATTGAGTATATACATAAACGAATTAATTATCTATGCGTGATAAAAAAATTTAAATAAACCATAGAAAAGCTGCATTCCCCAAGTATTTTTACTTTCAATTTTTCTGGCGATATTCGTACTTAAGTACTAAACTTAGTCTAGTATTTTTCTAAGTTTGAGTTGCAATTTATTAAAATAAAACGTATGAAACGTGTCGCGATTATTCGAAACTGGACGAAACTCAATAAAGGAGAATTGTATACATGTATGTGTGAACAGAAAAGACAAAAAACAAAATGGTGGGAGCGAGCTTGTGCATGAAAGTAAAAGGCTATATTTGAAAATGTTAGAAGAAAAAGATGGCGGCATCCAAATGTGAGAGCAAAATAAAAATTTAGGTTTAAAATGAATATTTTTATTTTATTAAATTAGCGGTATAAAAATATACATACATATATACATATTATATACGAATCTAAATTATATTTTAGTTAATTTTTTAATTATTTTTTATTATTACACAATTTGAAATTATTCTTTGATTGTAATATTAAAAGTTTAAATATTTTTCCAAATAGGTACTATGATTATTGCACATCAAGTTTATTATTTTCGCATTTGTTTTCTACCTAAAAACTTAAAACTGAACTAGAAATTAATTAATTTATGAAAACAATATTTGAATAGATATAAAATATATTTTGATGTAATTTTATTTAAATCAACGCACATCTTTAAATTTTTTTAACAAAATTTGATAAAATTACCAAACTCATGTCGTGAACATGAAAAATAAAAACAAACCATGTACATTACACGCTATACACATTCCTACGAAAGAAAAATTGCGGTAACACAGTATACAGTAGTAACAACACAGTATACATATACGCTACAAACACTATCATTATAATGTGAAGTTTAACTTTCGTTAATTTTGGATGAAAACGAAGGAAAATACTATGCTCAATTTTTACTTTCGTTTTGTTATACTTGGGTCATATAAATGAATGTACTTCGGTTTCATTTCTTCATACTATTTCGTTTGTTAATTTGCGAAGTGAAAGAAGAAAAGAGACATTCATGTATGAAAATCGTATATTGTCTTTCACTTGCTATACGGAAATTTCCCCTTCAAATTTATGTTTATAATTTTTATATAAATCGTTTCTCAATTCAACTTGTTCATCTGGATAAACTCTTTATTAAGGTAAAAATTTGGTAAAAGGTGGAAATCCAAAATTTGGTGGTTAAGGTAAAAATTTGATGATTAATCATATCACATTATTAACACATTAATAATGCTATTTAGGAAAGTTTACACAAATGGCCATCGTAAACAAGATAACCATAAGGGTCTAGGTAAATAAAAAAATACTTTAGGTTTTGGAAATATAGAGAAGAGGGTGGCCACGCAAAGGAAATTCGAAAACATGTTGAAGCATTTTTACTTAGACTTTAATCCGGTTTTCCTAGATCGAAATCAATTTCACCAGCATCGATAATTCCGGATTTTAAAAATTGAATACAACTTTTATACTTTCCCACCAGGATTTTCCATTTAGCTTTAGTTTTTACTGCTCTTGAAGATGAAAACACATTAAATGTTTGTTTTTAAACACATTAAGTTTAAAATGTGTTATGAACAGATTTTAAAGTTTGCGATTTTTTTCGGGGAATTTACAAATTTTTAATACAATGTAGTTGGTGTAAAGTTGGCATTTCAACGGTGAGGTAAGATCAACGCCACGATTCCGTTAGTAGTTGATTTTTATGTGAAATGTTGAGGAGACTAGAAAAGGTATAAAATACACCGTTTGTCGTTTGAAGTGACTCCGATAATATACATATTGGATATTTTGGCAAGAATTCCGACTTGTATTTGAAAACATTTAAAATCATTAATTCCCCTGTCTTGGCGATTAATACGTTTGTTAGTTCTAGTATTCCCCATGAGGTGGCATGATAACACTAAGGTGTACACTTTAACCATCGGCCCACCAAGAGTTGTATCCATCGGAGTAAATCCATCGGTGAGTCGTTACTGTTGTTGTTACATTAAAAGCGTACCAAAACTGCTCAACATCATCATCGTAATACATATCTAAATATAGGTTGAGTTGGGGAAAACTACTAAAAATGAAAAATGGATTTTACCATTTTATTTTAAATGTTCAATAAACACATTTTATTGTGATGCATTACAGTAATATATACGTACGTAACGTAAATACATATACGTTTTACACAATCAGTCATGATGACTCAATGATGATGATTATGTATAGTGGGATTTTGTACAAATATGTACGTTTATGCAATGTTGTGTCGATGATGATGATAATGCATATACTCGTATATTTGATTTAAATTGAGTTTTATTTATTTATTTTTATATGATTTTACTATTTTTATATTGTATTGTTCCTCCATTAGATACATGCTGCGCTTTCTTTTTGCGGCACTGCCATCATTGCATGCAACAAATAATGTTGTTTGAAGGCTTTCAGTTGTTGATTACAATGCTATCTATAAATATTACTCTTATATTACGATTACAGTGTATCAAACTTAAATTTAGACACTGCGGACGAACATTTTGTAGAAATTCTGTCTAACAAATTCAAAATTATTCTTACACATTAAAAGAGCTCAACCAAATGTCAAATACCACAAAAATATTGACTTTAATACAATTTGGAAAATTAAATAAATTAATAATAGTTAATAATCTCCAACTGTGGCTCAAAATTAAAGTAGTTGTTATTCTTCAACAAAATCTCTGTGTATGATCGCGGCATGTGTGTATAGAATTAAGCCTTTATTCCACAATGAAACATATTTTTTCAGTAAAAAAGGAGCGAGATAAAAATATAATTTCGAAACGTACCAAAACAAAATAAAAAAAATTTCAGTAAAATTTACTGGAGGAAATGTTGCAATAAAAAGTATGAAACTCAATACTTTTTATGGCAACATTTGTTGTCTTTGTGATTAACGTAATTTTAATATGTATACTCTCCTCTTTTCGGTTTCTCACTATTTTTTACTCAAAAAAAATTGTTTCACTGTGGAATCCACAAGTTATAGCGCTATTCCATTCAAAATTACAAGATGTTGGACAAAATTAAAAAGAGACAAGGATAAAATCTCTACATCAGAATGACTGAGACACAATTTTTTTTATAGTAGAACATGTATGGTTGGTTCACGTATGCGATCAAAAAATGATTCGCGGATCAAGCCAATCAAATCGTTGGAAACATACACAAATTTCCCCTCCTGAGATGGAATAATTTTATCTTTGGGCAAATTTTGATCGCAGCATCCAACATAGAAAAAACAAAAAACAAATTATGAGTAATAATGACGCTCATTATAACCCTTTTTCTACCAAAAAAAAAAATTGGCTCAATTTAACTCTTTTTCAACCAAAAAAAAAGTTCTATTTAAGTCCAAACCACACAAATGTGTGAGTAATAAAATATAGTATGTAATGGAGTTTTTGATAAAAAATTTCACTTGTTTTACTTCAAAACCAGCACAATTGTGTGTATGGTTATAGTGTTTTTTTCGGTCGAAAATAAGTTTGAAAGGAATGTACAAATGTGCAAGTTGGTTCAAAACATATATTAAAATGTATTTTTGACATAATTATTTTGCCTTACCCACACAATTGTGTGAGCTGGTGGGAAAACAGATATATAATTTTGCTGTTTTCTGAAATTTTTATATGACTCACGTCAGGGTCAAAAACAAACAAACAAAAGACGCGCCATTTTCACTATCGGCATTATAATTTGGTGTTTATATTTTGTCGTGCGTTATAGTGTTTATTTAAATTACAATATGTAAATACATATTATAAATAATATTAATTTTTGTGTAATAAAATAAGTTTTGTGTAATGTAAGAATTTGGCATACACATTAAAAACTATCGGCTGTTCTTCAGAATGTATAAAATTAACGTACAAAAACAAGAGATTCAAACTTCAAGTTTTTATTTAATTATCAGTCGTCACCACAGAAAAACACAATGCACAAATTAAAATGGTTGAAAATGACAAATAAAACGTCAAGTAAAATAGCTTAATATTTAGAGCAATAGCTTTTGTTAGTAACTTCATAGTGTGATCAAACATTTTTGACCGCATACGTGAAAAATCGTAGTTTTTAATAATTGACGATATATTTTACACAATATAAATTATTAAAAAAAATTAAATATTTTTATTACAATGGCAGAAAGTCTTGTTTTATTTAGATTCTTTAATTTGGACGAACAGCTACGCAAAAAGTACTCTGCCATAAAATATGTAAGGAGAAAATGTTGACAAGTTCGTCTATAACTTGAAAAATCAAAAAAGTTAGGTTGGTGTAAGGATGAGGTTGTCATTTATCAATTGTCATTCGTCAATCGTGCCGAGAAAATACACCAAAAGATGAACGTCTAAATGTAAAAGGTTAGTTTAAATAATTTACAGTAATATCAATAAATAATTATAATTTTATTGAATACAATGGCTTCATCCCAAAATGCATGTTAAATATAATTATTGGGTGGGGCCGAATATTTCCGTACGTCTAGTCCTCCAAATAGAAGACTTGCAAGCAATTTTGGAAAAACGATTAAAGAAACCGGCGAAAAATATGAATAATATAAAAAAATTAATTCAAAGATAAGCAAAGATATCCATCTTAAGTTAAGGAGTACCTCTTTCGTCGATTTTAGTGGATGGACGAACAGAACTTGGGTTGTGATATATACACTTCGATTGTTTGAAATGTAATTAATGGCACATCATAAGTACGGATCCACAGTTCAAAATGAAACCGTTTTCATTGATTTAATTATCAAACTGGGCTCGACAGCTGTTTTTGATGTAATCGAAACAAAATATTCAAGTTCATTCGGAATTGTCAACGAATAGACAATCTTCTACTAAAGGCCCTTCTTTTATTATTTATTACTAGGATATTACTAACCGCTGCCACCGTAGGAAAATATTGATTTCAGTTTAATAACAGAATAAAATCGTTATCGACGCTCGGTGATAGTCTCTCGTCGATTGTAGTGGATGGACGAGCAGAAAATGGTTCAATACGAATTAAATATACTCATTAATAAATTAAATAAAGGGTTATCCATATTCGAGGTTGATAAAGTAAACTTAAAAAAAACACACAAAATATTCGGAATGTATTATAATTTTTATTTCATTTTACAGATTGCCATTTTTAGTTAAACAAGATATCATTCAAATGTCCTCCACGGGACTTCTTACAGGCCTTGATTCTTTTGAGGTAATTTTCAATGACTTTTCGGCACATTTCGGGCGGTATCTCGGCCATTACCTTACGAATATTAGTTTTCAATTCGTCAAGAGTTTGAGTATTGTTTGCGTAAACACGATCTTCCGCGTAGCCCCACAAAAAGAAATCCAAAGGCGTTAAATCATAGGATCTTGGAGGCCAATTGACATCAGCCAATCGCGAAATCAAACGTCCAGGAAAATTCTCTTGCAAAAGATCTCGATTTGCTCGTGTTACGTGACTGGTTGCTCCATCCTGCTGGAACCACATATCGTCAAGATCATAATCTTCGATTTTCGTAAAAAAATAATCGGTTAACATGCGGCCATAGCGCTCAGAATTGACGGTAACGGTTCGTCCATGGTTGACAATGCGCACCAAACAGACCACAATGCGCACCAAACAGTGACTTTTTCCGGGTGTAATGGCTTCTCTACAATCAATTGTGGATTTTCTGAGCCCCAAATTCTACAGTTTTGCTTATTAACGTATCCACCAAGTGAAAAATGAGCTTCATCACTGAAGAAAATTTTGTTCGAAAAATCAGCATCGACGGCCTGTTTTTCCAACACCCAATTTGCGATTGTTAAATGCTCCATATTCTTAAATGGCAGAATGTCAACTAAATAAACGACAGCGTACTTGACGTTTATCTTTGACAGATGTCGGTAAACAGATTTCTACTTTATCAACCTCGAATTGGATAACCCGTTATAATTAAATATTCATTAATATTTTACAATTTCAATTATTTTCTAGCATTTAGCATTACAAATCGTAATAAAAAGCATCGATACTTCATCGGTCCTTCTCATTATCAGCGGTCAACGCGTCACCAAAATATAATCTAGCCATATCATTCGGTGGATGATGGAAGAGCAAACACCCAACTGATCACCGTAGTTTATTTCATAAAAGGACGAAAATCAAACTGAACAAAAGTTTGTTTCATGGAAATCGAGTATTGGTCATAGTTCTAAGGAAGGATCCCCTGACATCCATATTTGTCAATTCTTAACTGATTGTGATCAACTTAGATTTATATTGAGCATAGAATACAATAAAATAAAATATTGAATATTAAATAATAGCCTTTGGCTGTGGGCCAATTCTCAGATAAATCGATTAGTACAGTAAATTGAAATTTTAGTACAAATTACTTTTCAAATCGTACCAATTCTCTATAGTAAATAAAATAAGGTAAATTCGGCTTGTATATTCCTAGAAACCATGTGTCCCTTCATGGTTTCTAGGAATATACAAAAATTGGTATGTAGGTACACGAACTAATGTCATAAACTTTATTGTTGTTGTTCCAATTTTCGTATTGTTTATACGAACAAATTTAAATTGTATAATTGCTCAAATTTTTTGCGTAATATACACAATAAACTTATTGAAAAAATAAATTAAAAATTTAACAAATAAAACTGTGTTCATAAAATATACAAGCGCATTTTTATTTCATAGGAAATGCTAGTGAATAGTTTAGCAAAAACAAAAACCACTACTATTTACCTTTTGTGTCTTCGCTTTATCCTACTTTTTAGTACAGTATTTTAATTTACCGCATACACTGTTAAAAACGGCATTTACTCTAGACTTACCTTAGAATTGGCCCACAGCCAAATTGATGATTTCAGTTTAACAAAAAAAGATATTTATAATAAATAAAACTTTAAATCGAAATTATATTCTTTTTATATTAGTGTTGTATTGACGCATAGACAGTCCAATTCACCACCATACGAATCTATTTATTAAAGTTTTCTCTAAAATCACGGCATTATAAAAAATTAAACTTCAAAAGTCACGTCATGTATGTCTGTATACCATAAAAATTTCCAAAAAATAAATTAAAAAGAGAGTGGGGGATTTTTATTTTTGATTTTTATAGATTTGCCATAAAAATACTCAGCTTGATATTTTTCAAGGGAAAATTATAGCAACTGAACAAAAACAAAAAAAAGTCGGAAATACCATTATCACAACTAGAACTTTCCGTCTCTTTTTAATTTTGTATAAAATCTTGAAATTTTGAATGGAATAGCGCTATTAGCGTCGTAGCGAAACAGGGATTACCAGTAGTCATTTTTATCCGATAATTTGTGTCTTTTTTTAAATAAAAGAAAGTATTAATTTTCTAGTGGATTTAATGTTCTTTGACGGTTGATTAATACCCCCCTTTTCATTCACGCACACACCACCCAATCTGACAATTATGGTATACAATCTGCACGTTGCAAGCTCCTTGTTAACCTGTACATGAACGGAGGGAGGGAGGGGCGTTGAATTCTGCGCTCCAACAGAGGGTCTTAGTTGTGTTTTTATTAACATGACAGATTGTAATCGATGACGAAAATTCACTTTTCATCCAGCCTCGTGTGGGATTGGAACTCAGTACTTCCCTCTCCAAGTGTCGCAGCTTTAACCACTGCACTACCCGGTATTAAGTTCAAATGTGTTAACAGTTAAAAAAACCCAGTTATAACTTTTATTAATGTGGAGAAATATACCTAGCTGAATTGATGGCATATTTTAACAACATTAAAATCACAAATGTTGAAGAAATTCGAAAATAGTTGAAATTTTTAATGTTTTCATAAAATTATTACTAAGCCGGGACTCTAAAATGCACCGAATAAATGAAGAGAATTGATACTTTTGTTTTCCGTGGCTTTTTGTTAATGTTATACTTATACTTTTTCTATTTTTTTTTTAATTTAAAATTTGTATATTTATTATTGTTTATGTAAGTTATAATTATTTTATCTTTATAATTATTTAAAAAACAACATTATCTGTTATTATCAACATTATGTGTTATTTAAAAAACAACTCCTGCGTAGTATAGAAAACAGAACAATCCCGGTTTGTCAAAATCCCGGTTTTCAAAATTCCGTTTTTCAAAAACCCGTTTTTCAAAATCCCGGTTTTCAAACAAATCCCCGGTTTTGAATAAAAAAAATCTCGATTGGAAGGAAATCCCAGTTTGAATTTTTAAAATTCGTTTAGGGAATATTTTATAATTTTATTTATCAAATATTAATGAATTTGCTTGATAAAATTTTCCTTCACGAAAATGTATGAAAACCGGGATTTTGAAAACCGCGATTTTGAAAACGGCATTTTAAAAACCGGGATTTCGTAGTACACCCCACAGCAGCATATAAGGCAACAAATAAAATTTAATCTAGTGATAAAAGTGCACAAAAATACTGGAAAATAATACTCATGCAAAGTATATTCGCGATTATCTATTTCAAATGACGATCGTATTCGTACAAAATACAAAAGAAATTAACGTTTTTTTTTCCGAGAAAAAAAAATAAATCAATTTGTAGATTACCCTCTCTAACAATAAAGGTCCTATTCCATGGGAAAAATCTGCTGTCAGTAAAAATAAAAGCAAGAAAAAATTATCGATTTTACTGGTTGTGTACGAAACAAAAAATGTTGTCAGTAAAATTTTACTGAGATATTAGTTGTGATGGTGTTAAGGGCCAACTATAGTAGAATAAAAAAAATAACAGAAAAACGTAAGAAACGAAGACAAAAAAATATTATTCCAATTTGACTTTTCGGCTATAGATTACTTAAAATATTAAGTTTATTCTTCTATTTCATGTAATATTTTTTTAATGTATTTGCTAAAATATTGAGTGAAACTACAATAGTTTTGAGTATAAACGAATTATATCTCAACAAGTATATGTGTTTAAAATTACAAAAATTATTTATATGCGGTTTAAATTACCGCAATTCGATAAATTATTTTTTTAGGTCTGCTTTAAAAAAATACAATTATACAGTGTAGTGAAAATTATTTTTGATTTTATATTCATATTAGTATATGTGTACATGGATATTTTATAAATAGGAAACATAACATACACCAATTATTCCAAATTCCCATATATAAAATAATAAAAATGCATATTACTTGTAACGCACAAAAATTTGTTTGAGTTTTGTTGTTGTAATTGTTAAGTTTTTTATTCTTGCACGAAAATTTTCGCTCTGCTATTCTTTTTACGTGACAGCAAAATTAAAACGCAATTTCTCTTAAACTTTTTATTTTTGTTATTCTGAGTATGGTCGTATACATTTAAATCCTATCTCTCGCTCTCTTACGTTATTGTTTTTATTTTTTTTTATTCTATCTATAGTTCCCACTTTAGTGTACTGCCATAAAAAATGTAAACTGAAATATTTTTTATGGCAGCTTTGTTCACACATCTACAAAAAATGTATGTAAAGATAAGTAATTTTTCTCACACTCATTCAAAATAAGTGGTTCGCCTTTTTTATAGTCAAATGTCGATTTTTTTTCGTGTTGGAATTTGTTAACGTTAGTGTGTTTTTGTGGTACATATATAAAAATTAAAATATATAAAAAAAATCGAATTGTACGAAAATTACAAATTAAACGATTTATGAAATTTTTAGGTTATGCTAAAATGTAAAACCATAAAATTTTACTATAAAAATGAAATAAAAAATATTTCTGTTCTTTGTCACTCTTATGTAATTTTAAAATTTTTCTTCTTTTGCGTTTTATGCGTGGATTCCACAGTGGTACATTTTTTTCAGTAAAAAATACTGGGAAACCGAAAAGAGGAGAGTATATACATATTAAAATTACGTTAGAGTGATAAAGACAAACAAATGTTGCAATAAAAAGTATTGAGTTTCATAATTTTTATGACAACATGTTCCCCGCTTACTGCTAGTAAATTTGACTGAAAATTTGTTTTGTTTCTTTCGGATTTATATTTTTCTTCAGGATTTATATTTTTATCTCGTGTTAATTTTACTGAAAAAATTATTTCACTGTGGAATGCACGCATAATCAGTAAAAAATTAGTGTCAGTAAATTTTTTCCATGGAATTCGAATCCCGATAGGGGCAGGATGCAAAGGGAAATTTCATCAACAGTGGCACTATTTTAATAATTCCCCGGGAATAGGGAACTGGGGAAAGAATTTATATGCAATTTCTGTTAAAAAAAAATTCCCAGCATACTGAGGTAAAAAGCTAGTGTTAAATTTTTTGATAACAAAATTAAATTGGGAATAAGTTTCCCTGCCAATTTAGATATGGAAAAGTTATTCCAAATTTATAAATATTCACATCAAATGTTTCTCCTCAGTAGGCCGGTAAATAAATATTTGGGCAGAAATCACATAAGAATTCTTTCCCCAGTTTCCTATTCCCGGGGAATTACCAGAATAGTGCCACAGATTACGATCTGTGGTGAAATGGAACACATCAATGATCCCCTATCGGAGTGCAAAACTCATGGGCCAACCCATCTTCCATGCCAGTATAGGGTGGCGTGGAGCCGATACGTACGACCTCGATTTCCCAAGCAATGCGTAAAGTAGGACGTGAAAAGCAAACCGCGATAGAGTTGGGAGTGCTTCGGCCCAAAACAGATAGCTTATAGAAACATAAAAAAAAGAAGGCTTAAAGAGTAAATATGTCAACATTTTACAATTATAGCCGTTCAGTAATATTACATTTTTATGTACGAACGAATTTATAAACATGGACGTACTTGGGTTTGATCGTGTTGAGTAAAAGATGTAAAATAATGTATATTAAGTCCTAAAACATCCTAATTGACAATAAAAAAATATTTTTTGTTTTGGAAAGTGCATGTATTCTATATTTAGGCAGCCACTGAAAAGTTCAACTTGCAAGGTATTCTCTGTTTTTTTACCGTTTAAAAAACTAAATACATACCCGAGTATGTTGTGTTGAGACAAGGGTTAAAACTCAAAACAAGAAATGTATTGAAAAATAAGGATAAGGATTATGCAAGTGAGGCATAATGGAATAAGGATTAGACACATAAGTGAAATATTACAATAAACGTGAACTATTTCAGAATATCAAAAGTGGTACAACCATTAAACACAAGTTTCCTTTTTCTAATTCCGACTAAATTATGATAATTTTTTCCCCCCAAAGCGACTCTTTTCCGATGTTTTGCTTGGTCAAGTAAACAAATAACTTTTTCTACACCTTCGAGCAAAAACTGTATTTTATTTGCTTCAAAATTAAAATGCATCAATATAGACAGCATAAACAGACATAAGTCAATATTGATGAGACTGTATGGGCTCTCATTCAGTCACCAGGGGCGGTATGTTGTACCATCACTTCGAATCGAAATTCGAAAAAAATCGAATGACAGTATGTTGTATCATTTTCGAATCGCGATAAATGATAAAGTTTCATCATTTAAAAGCAAACTAATAATAAATGTAGCTGACATTTCATTCTAGAAAAAGTATTGCAAGATTAGAAAATGATAAAAGTCGAAAATTATAGAACTTTCACTTTTTCGATTCGACTTTTTTCTGGTAATTTCTTCACTGTAGCAACATCGTTCTACTTTACTCCCTTACTGTGTATTCAAAAATTATTTTATCTCGTTTCTGTGGCGAGTTTTTTAAAATTAAATTAAATTAATTCAACGTTTTTATAAAATTCTTCTTGCAAGTCGTACCAAAATACTGTGTGCAAGTGCAACTCGAGCGCAAAGGATTTCGTTGCTCTCGTGTAGTGGTGCCTATAAAAAAACAGCAATAAAATAGCAATAAAATATTGGTTTGCACTCTAGATACGCAAATAACTATGCCATGAATTTTATTTTTTTTTTACTGTCAAACTTTGCGTTGAATGCAGTGTATGTTTGTATATTTTATGGTTAATATCCAATATGTATGATTTTGTGTATTCACACACAGACTACAGGGGCGGTATGTTGTACCAACACTTCGAATCGAAATTCGAAAAAAGTCGAATGGCGGTATGTTGTATCATTTTCGAAAAGCAAAAATGATACAACTTTCACTTTTTCGATTCGACTTTTTTCGATTTCGATTCGAAGTGATGGTACAACATACCGCCCCAGATCCGCTTTATTTCGGATTGAAATATTAAAATTTATGTATGTTTAATATAATAATGCAAAACCTATAAAATATGTAACATTCATATCCAAAAGATTTATATGTTTTAAAAGTTATCCTTTCTTTGGGTGTTGTACTCGTATAACTAAAAATACATTAAGGTAACAATAAAATACGACGGAAATAATAATTTATATAAAGCATCTGGGATAGCAGTAGATCATAAAAATTACCTTTTTTAATATAATTCGGAAATTATTTGCAAATACTTACTCTTCTCTCTGCCATATACATAAAACGGCAGTTCATGAACGAAACATATTTTTTTTGGTGACCTATTAATAGGCAAGGTAATGTTGTGGTTCGTGTATTTTTTAATTGTCTAAGAAGTTGCGGTTCAAATTATTGTTCTTTCTACATATGTGCTACCCGTACCGCGATCAGCTACATAAAGATAATATGTAGCGTATATCAAATTCGCTAGTATTGACACATCACATTAATTCCGATTTTCAAATTTCTGTTTTTTTTTAAAAAGTACACGACTGTGAAGTTCTACCCTACCCGCCACCTGTATACATATCTCCTTCACATTACTAGTTATTCCGTTCGATGCAGTTGTCTCTTAAAGCGGTTCAGTTATCGCCCAGAGATCGAAAATTTGCTTATTAATTGGATCACTTCCAAAGTGCAGCGTTTCTTCAGAAAGAGATTATCTGAATAGCTTAAAGGCTGGGGAAACTTGTAGCTTAAGATGGAGCACTTTCAATAATCAATTCTACCATTTTTTAAACAAGCAAGTATGTTATTTTAATTACAGTAAAATACTTTTCAAATTCATAACAAAGTAAAAGGTTCTCATCGACTGCTAGAAATTAAATTGTAAAATAAATAAATTAATCAGTAATAAGCAAGATAAGTAAATTTATTCACATATATTTTTATGTTATTGATGTTGTGTGAATGACGGATATAAATCAACCCTGCTTTAGGATGGATGAATCTAAAATAGGTAGCACTATATGACAAAAATGAAGTTACGAAATTTATTCTTACAAGTCAACTGACCTTTTAGGTCATCATATGTATAACAATGCAGTCAAGTTATTATGTTCTTGAAATCCCTCGTAAGGGGGATAGATAATGTTAAGCGGAAGTTAGGGCCGCCCTGGTGGCAAAGCATACTTGCTCCAGCAACCGGAGGTCCTGGATTCGATTCCCGGTGGTGACAAGGAAACAATTTCACGGCTGGTTTAGGAACAATGAATTAATCACTCATTATCCGAAATGAAAATATGATTATGAAACCTCATTTGAGGCGGCCAAATCCCTTGATGGGATATAGTGCCAGAGAGATAGAGAAAGAGAGAGAGGAAGTTAGGACAACAAGCTAATACGCAACATGTGATGAGATGACCCGTAACTGTGAATCAAGATAACCAAACCAGTTATATTAAGGCTGAGGCCCACCATCATATTTCATGAAATATTAGTAGCAATATTAGTTTAATGTTTTTGTGATTAACATTCTTTTCCATTATCAACCTTTCCATTATCAACCTATCGAGGGTACAGGCAGGGCCTGGGTCAGCATATTTCTCAAATATAACTCGCTCCCAAATATCATTTGATATTGGTTTACAAATATTCTAGGAATCGGTTATACATACCAAGGGTCGCCGTTATGGTTGGCCTGTGTATCTCTTTTCATATTACAAATTCAAGATTTTTGGATAAAACATGCATAAACATTTTAAATATAGTATATTAGAGAGCTAGATAATAAGAAAAAATTGTCTGCTCTAAACTAGACTACTTCGACTTTCAAAGAAATATTGGAAATAACAATTTGCAATTTATGCCATGTTCCCATGACAGAGTTAACCTAGATTAACTCAGGTTTACGTGCATGGAAACGCAGATTGAGGTTGAGTTTCATCAAATCTGTTTTAACTCAACGAAACGAGTACGGTTGGGTTAGGTATCTGCATTATTTGTCAATATTTTTTACGTGTACAATTTTAAAATGACGCTCATTGTAAACTACTAAAATACAGATTTCGAATAAAAAAAAATTAAAATTAACTTTGAAAATGACTCAACTATCGACATAAATATTAAAGGCGAATTCAGTGTTGCGTTCGTTCGTTCATTCAAAATTTTTTCGACCAATCATATTGCTTTCAAAATGACGTTCTTCATTTTTTCGCAAGAGATGGTTGGTCGAAAATATTATTTCTATGAACGAACGAACGCAACATTGAATCCGCCTTAACATTGCTGTCAACTTAACTCGGTTTCATGGAAACATTGTCCTCGACTTACGACGGTTCCACTTACTTCATTTCGAAGTTACGACGGCGAAAAAACACTTTTTTTTCGATTTCCTTTCCTTTCAATTTTTTTTTTCGAAAATTACTGTACTTTTTTTTAATATTACAGTTCTTACATAGCTACTTACTTATTTATCATTTCTTATTACTTAAATGAGTATTTCTCCTTTTTTACTAGTTAAAATAAAATTTTATTTTATTATACAAAAAATCAGTAAATTTATTTCCATTCAATCATATCCGGAGAAGTTAATGTTAATTTTTCATACGTTCTATCATAGTTTAACATTTGTATGTCCGTTTTAAGATTAAATTCAAAATCTGTTAAGTGCTCAATAAGTAAGTTGATTCAGTTGGTTTTTTATAAGCAATAAATACCGTCATTCCTTTAAATCGAATATGGCAAATAAAGCTGGTCCGAGTAAAACCATTCACAAACAGTCGAGAAGTGTTATCAATTTAGAAACCAAATAAAAAATAATCAAAGATAACGAAAAAGGAAAAACAGTAACTTCAATAGCTCGAGATTTTGCATTCAGTCATTCGACGATTTCAACAATTTTATTATAAAAGGATGAAACTCGATCAGCAGTCAAAGAATGCACAAAAATAAATGCAACAACAATATCACAGAAAAGAAAAGGAACGAAATTCCATTAACGAAATGGAAAAAGTATTGATCATTTGGATGGATGATCTTATTCAGAAACGCATGCCACTTAGCTTAGCTATAATTAAAGCGAAAGCGCTTAGCCTTTTTGATGACATGAAGAAAGGTAACACCGAATACGCAGAAAATTCATTTTTTGCCAGCAATGGTTGATTCCAGAATTTTATGCATAGGTCTAAATAACATAATGTTAAAATAAGTGGAGAAATAGCCTAAAATATCTAAAATATTTATAGATAATTTAAACAAAATAATCCAACAAGGTAATTATTTACCTGAACAAATATTTAATGCGGATGAAACCAGTCTTTATTGGAAACGAATACCACAATGCAGCTATGTCAATACTGAAGCTCATACTATGCCAGGTATCTAAGGAGCGCGTGACTCTATTTGGTGGTAATGTGGCTGGATATAAGTTGAAACCCTTGTTAATTCATAATTGGAAAAATCCTCGAGCTTTGAAATAAGAAAACAATCATATGCTTCCGTTGCACTAGTTTTCAAATAGTAAAGCGTGGATGACAAGAATAATTTTTGACGAATAGCTCAGAAAACATTTCATACCAGAGGCAAAATCATGTTATGATCACAAAAAAGTTCAATTCAAGGTACTCTTACTGTTGGGCAATGCAGCAAGTCACTCACCTGGTGTTACAGAGTTGGACGATAACGTAAAAGTGATTTATGTGCCTCACAACACTACCTCAATTATTCAGCCAATGAATCAAGATTCAGCGAATGAATCAAGATTCAGCCAATGAATCAAGGTGACATTTCCACAACACGGTTCATACACTTTGCTGACACTTCACTCCAGGCTGCTCCTATGTTTTTATTGCGCTATAAACATTGTATTTTTTTTAAATAGATGAAACATTGGGCGAAGTCAATAGTGGAATCATTGAAATAGCCCATCATCTTAATCTAGAAATAGGAAATGAAGATATTTTTTTTAAGTTATTAATGCTGTTACGGAAGATTTAACTAATGACGAGCTGCTGGAGAAATTAAAGAAGGAATTGTTGAAAATTGCAGCGATGATGATTGTGAAATCAAAAGAAATGATGACGGCATTTAAAAATATTGATGATGCATTAAACATGCTTGAAAATATGGATGGATCTTTTGCAAAATTAAAACGATCAGTTAATAATTCTCTTGTGCCTTACCAAGAAATTTTGAAAGAAAACCAGTAAAGTGCAAACATAAATTGACAATTAAAATTATTTTATTTAAAATTGGATTCAACGCAAATTTAAAAGACAATAATATAATGTGTATATTTTTTTTTTGTTATTATAAATTTGAGTTATATAAGTAATTATCCAATTTTTTTTTTATATTATGAAATTATGTGTTATGTTATACTTATTAGTAAACTGAATTCTTAATTTTCGAGATTAATCATTAATATTTAAGTAATTGAATTACTAAAATGGTTAACATTATTTGCTTATCCGAGCGGATTTTAACACAAGTAAGTACTTATTCCATAAAATAAACATATTCCTCGACTTACGCCTATTTCGACATACGACAGACGTTCTGGAACGGTGGCTCGTCGTAAGTTGAGGACTATTAGTATTAGACTTGCATAGTTTGGTTCTTAAAGTTATTTAAAAAAAAACTATCTTTTTATTTCATCTTTCAAATTTCGGTAATAGAAACTAAAAACTATTAAATTATTTTCAAATAGTTTTCTGGTTACAAACTAGTTTGTCAAATTTTTGAAAGTTTTCTAGAACAACATTTTTACTTTCCAATTTCTTTTAAATGGAGTGGTGATTATGTTGTGCACAACACCCGACTTTCTTTTAGCAGCAATTTGTTATACTTTTCAACATCATAGCAAAGCATATCATCACACATTTGACAAGGATCTCGCAACTATAGAAAAAGTTTGGGTGAAACTTCATTCCAAATATTCAGTCCGTCACTATGTCGCCGAAGTCAAAAAGTGGTTTTTAAAAAACGTTTGTGTGTGTGGTGCGGTGCAGACTAAATGTCTGTTTGTTTTCTTCAGCCAAGACGAATTGACTATTGTTGCAAATTGAATTTGCCACATTCGTTTTTCAAAATTTATGCGGAAATGATGATTTTTTACTAAAAACAACTGTTTTTCAACAAAAATTTGGCCTTAGTACAAGTCCAGGCGAATTGGCTGATCGGGATGAAACTTCATACTTAAGCTTTTTGCATAAATTGGCATACATATTAAAAAAATGTTTCTGGTGGCTTTCTGAGGTGCTTTTTCGTTTTATGTAATTATTTTGAAAAATATATAAAATTTACGAGAAAACGATTAAAAACAAAAAGATTTTTAATTTAATTTATTAGAAACAAAATTTGTTTAGATTCTTTTTAAATTTTAATGGAAATGACGAGTTTTGATAAAAAAAAGTTAATCTCGACCAAATTTGGCATCTCTACAATTTGGAGATCCTTGCGAAATTTGGATTAAAATCTGTGTACTGGAAGTGACAGCTTCTTGAACTTTTTGCAATGAAATTGAAAAGTCTAGCATTTACAAAAAGCAACAAAGAATCAAAGTTCAGTACTTTCAAATTAAACACTAAAAATAAAAAAGTATACGGAACCATCATAATAAAACCATTACAATCGAAATAACAAATAAAATTAAAAATTCGTCAACGCAAAAAGTCAATTGTGACAATGAAACATAGATGAAAAATTGGAAAGAATTCGAATTTCGTATGCTAAGCCGTAATTCGGTAAGCCGTAATCTACTACAACAACATGGTATTGTTCTATATATTATATAGACAATATTCCAATGTAAATATACATCATCAGTCGTCGCAACCTGATGAGAAGACTGATTTTTTCAAATTAATAATCTCATCCGTTCGAAACTGATTGCTGTGATTCTTACAAATTTTTCATCTATGAGTTAAAAATAATTCAAATTTAGAGATTAAATTTTAAACAAGGGTTTAGTTTGTCGGTTTTCTGATATTTAAGCAGAAATAATGATTTTTGATCATACGAGACAGGTATAGTGGGTAGTTTATACTTATTAGGCTAACAAACGTTCGATAAGACTAATTTGTCGATGTAGAAATCATGTGTGGTTCGAGATCTATGTATACATACGTGGTAAATGAATGTTGGGTCGTGGCCGCAACATATTCACCACAAAATTTTTTAATTCCTATTTAGTGTTTCATTTCTAATTTACAAAGAAACAATTTTTAATTACGATCATTCTTCTGGTAGTGTATTTGGTTTTGAGCATTCTTTACCATTCCGAACTAGAAGCAAATCACGAAGTATACACATCTACAATATTCAACACAATGGATGGGTGGGGTTTATTTTTTTTTTTTTTTTAATAAAGCGAAATATACATCGTATGTATTTAAATATAAATTCAAATAAAATTTATATTATATTTTTAAACCAAAATGAAACTCAAAAAGAATTGCAAAAAATTTGTGTTAAGTGTTATTTACTTTACAATTCAATTTGAAAAAAACTGTTCACAATATTCAAATACCCCAAAGGATTAAAATTAAAAATCAATATTGTTGGAGGAGTTATATCGAAATAAATTATTGAAATTATATACATCCCATTTGATACGACTGTAGGTATAAATATAGAATAAAGTTACGTATTTTATTTTTATTCGATTAGGTAAAGGGGTAGCTATTACAATTCGTAAACAAGTTTTTATCATCTATACCACTGTTGAGATATTATTTTGCACAAGTCTCTAAGGAGCGAGAGAAATCAATGATGATTCCAGATTTTAGAAAACGCACGGAACGATTTTTTTTTATTTTTGGTGTTGATAATTGGAAATTTTTGGCATACTTCGAAACCACCATCGTGTTGTTCCACCATATAAACCTCAAACATTGAGAGTTTTGTAATAATAATGATTAATTAACCCATAAACCATTAACCAATTAATAATAATACTAATCAAAACGTTAAAATATAAAATTTCATACACGTCTTATTGTACAAAACTACAATTCATGTTTTTCACAAAATAGTATAAAAGAACAAAACCTGAACAAGAACCTCGGAAATGAAAGTTATATTGGGAAAACCCCATTTTCATTTGTTGTGAATAAAATTATTAATTCATTTGTTTCATTTTCATATTCCTATTTGAGTGCGAAGATGATTATACAAAATTTTCCTTTTTAGCGTGTGCTTTTCGATTTGAGCTTTACTGTGTTATTTTGTAAATTACATGAGCATCAAAAAGATTAAAAATTTATAAGAAAAATCTCAAATAATTTTTTTTTTTTTGTTGGGGTTTACCACTTTTGTTATATATTCAAGTACAACTCACTAATGTGGTGTTTGGTAGCCAACAAACAAAATTTTTTGCCTTGTTTTAAAATATTCAGTTTATGTGTTTTAAAACACATATGTTTTTTTATTTTATTCACTCCTCAAAGTGTTCAATTTTTTTTTTTGGTATATAACACCCTCGTACACTGATTTACGTTATGTGTTTTAGAATGAAAATGATTGAAAGTTAAATTAAAATTCTTGGAAATACATATTTCATTTTCATAAAATACAAGTTAATGTGGAAAATTAAATTATTATGTTGTTTTGGTTTAAGTGTTATAGGTCATTATTTTTATAAGGTTAAGGCAACTGAATTATAAATAAGTTTTGCATGAATTTTGTATAAATGTTATAAGGTTTGACTGGAATTTTTATCCTAATTGGCATTAATGAATTCGGGATTACAGTATAAATTTTAAATGTATTCATTTTTGAACGTTTTGTTGCGTATGTAAATCCAACACCATAAACCTGAACTGAGATTCAAGTACATTATTAGTGAATGACTGCACCATAAAATCGCTCGGCCAAATTATGCAATACCGCATGTTAAATACTACTCACGTTGAATTGTGTTAATTTATGTTTTTCTGAGATTTACTGGTAGTCGCATGAATCTGTAGCGTTTGAGAACTGTAAAGAATATTAACAAAACTCCTTTGTAAAATACCTCCTAAACTTCATTTAAATTCTTATAACTCTTATAACGAGCTCAGAGTGTCGATTTTGTATCAAAGATGACAGCACGAGATGAGCAAACCGGGAAAACATGGTAGTGGTTATTTTATTAACATGTATTGGTTTGCTTGAGCGCATGCGCGTTATTCTGTTTATATATTTTTTTAATTGATGAAAATGAACAATCAAATCACATAGCGGACAATCGGTTCCACTGCTCAAAAGCAACCGAATAGAAGAGGTGAGGTATACATCATCATCATGAATATTCAACCTGTTCAACCGGAACTATTTATTTGGCTACTTGCCTTTGCGGTTAAGAAATAAAACACGCCAATCGACTCAAAACAGTAATGTTAGAAGAGAAAGGATTCCAACTACAACTAGAGCGCCGACTCAACCAGAGCCCATAGGGCCAGAGAGGAGATCCTACTCTCAGATAACGCAACAAAATACTATTGAAGAAAATCCACTAGAAAGGATATTTCGAAGTATAGAAACGATAAATGCACGCCTAGCAAAACAAGAACGTGGTCTAGAAGCTATATATAAGCGGCTGGATAGACAAGAAGCTACCAATGAGCTTACATCAATGCTATACTAATCAAATGAATAGATCATTTAGAATTGTTATTTGGAACGCGAATGGATTACCACAGCATGTTCCAGAACTAGAAATTTTTCTAAACTTAGAAAAAATAGATATATGTCTTGTCTCGGAAACTCATTTAACAGAAACTTCATTTATTAAAATACGTAACTATCAATGCTACCATGCTATTCATCCAGGAGGAAACGCTAGAGGCGGGTCTACCGTAATTGTTAAAAATAATATTAAACATTACGAAGTGCCCGGCATTGAGGAAGAAATTATGCAGGTTAAAACCATAATAGTTGAATCAATATATAATAGGGAACTCAGTATCTCCTCTATTTACTGTCCCCCACGCCATCAATTAAAAAAAGAAGACTACAGTCGACTTTTTAAATCACTAGGATCAAATTTTATCATAGGCGGTGATTTTAATGCAAAGAACACCTATTGGGGATCTAGACTTACAACCTCTAAAGGGAAAGAGTTATTTAATGCAGCTCGCGAGAACAACTGTGAATTCCTCTCTGGCGATAAACCAACATATTGGCCTGCTGACATACATAAAATTCCAGATCTTCTTGACTTCTTTGTAACAAAAGGAGTTTTAGAGGACTACACATGCATTGAAAATAGTGAAGGACTATCATCTGACCACTCACCTGTGATCATGACACTGAGTACAATGATAATAAAAAAAGATAATTCACCTAAGTTAACAAACAATAAAACCAATTGGGATCTATTTAAGAAATTAGTAGAAGATCGAACAAATCTCGGCGAACCAATTAGAACGAAGGTGCAGTTGGAAGATGAACTAGAAATATTTAATAACATCATCCAACAAGCGGCTTGGGAAAGTTCACCGATTTCTCATACCAACGCTATAATGAAACATAACTATCCTCTTGAAGTCAGAGAGCTACTTAGGGAGAAACGGAAAGCTCGCAAAATCTGGCAGCACTCTCGTGCACCGCAACACAAAACTATTCTAAATTTTTTGTGCAACAAATTAAAACAACTAATAAAAGAAATAAAGAACGAAAGCATAACTAAGCGACTACGAGGTCTTTCTGAATTAAAGGATGACGATTACTCGCTTTGGAAAGCAACGAAGGGACTAAAAAGATCCAAAATGCATGTGCCGCCTATCAAATGCGATGACGGTTCATGGGCTAAAAGTGACAAACAGAAAGTCTCTCTATTTGCTGCTTATTTAGAAGAGACTTTTCAACCGTTGCCGAGGCAAACAGCAAATGAAAATACAACAGTCGCAAACAAAGCAGATGATCTTGACATAAGGCTTGTGACTTTATTGGAGCTTGAAACTGAAATCAATAGTAACTTAAGTATCAGAAAAGCTCCAGGTTATGATTTAATAACTGGGCAAATTGTGAAAGCCATTCCCGAGAAAGGTTTGCGTAAATTAAATCAAATAATTAATGCAGCTTTCAGATTGAAATATGTTCCACGACAATGGAAGGTGGCCGAAGTAATAATGATTCCTAAACCAGGCAAACCAGGAAACGATAAAAAATCATATAGACCGATATCACTACTTCCAATCATATCAAAAATATTTGAAAAACTGTTGCTGAAAAGACTCAAACCTATAATAGAAGAGAGATGCCTAATTCCACCACACCAATTTGGGTTTAGAGAAAACCACTCTACAGTTGAACAAGTTCACAGAATAACGGATGTCATTGAGGATGCACTCGAGAATAAGAAAATATGCTCCAGTATTTTCTTAGATGTAGCTCAAGCTTTCGACAAAGTTTGGCACCAAGGGCTTGAATTTAAACTGCATCGAGACCTGCCTAAGCAATTTTATCAAATTCTTAAATCGTACATAGCTGATCGACACTTTAGAGTCAAATTTGAAAATGAGTACTCTGAAATAAAAAGAATATCAGCAGGTATACCACAAGGTAGCGTACTTGGACCTATTCTGTTTATTCTTTACACGAGAGACTTACCGAATATTGAAGGTACCACAGTAGCAACATTTGCAGACGATACAGCTATTCTAGCAGTTGGAAAAGATATTTCGGAAGCAACAAGCAAACTTCAAAGTGCAGTTAACACGGTGAGCAACTGGACTAAAAAATGGCGCATCTCATTAAATGAAGCCAAATCAGTACACGTCAACTTTACAAATCAAAATGTAAACTGTATTCCCGTGGTTCTCAACTCAAACCAAATTCCATATGCAAATACAGCTAAATACCTTGGCATGACCCTCGATGCTAAGCTAAGATGGAAAGAACACATCAAGAAGAAAAAAGAAGAGTTAAACATCAAATATAGAAAAATGTACTGGCTCATGGGTAGAAACTCTGAGCTCTCAATACACAACAAATTGCTTCTATACAGGCAAATGCTAAAACCAGTATGGACCTATGGTATCCAGCTTTGGGGTTGTGCCAAGAAAACCAGTGTACAAATGATACAATGCTTCCAAAATAAAGTGCTACGAGGGATTGTGAACGCCCCATGGTACATTAGGAATGACAACATCCATAGAGACTTGAAGATGGAATACGTCACCGATGAAATAAAGAATCATGCAAGGAAACACGTACAGCGCTTATCTCTACACGAAAATGCAGATATCCGTCGTATGTTGGACACCACTAACGGCGTGAGGAGACTCCAAAGGCAGATACCTCTGGAGCTGGGCAGTTTGGTTTAGATGAAAGTATTATAAAATGAGTAACCAATAGGTTACTCATCTTAACCCGAGAACTTAATTTAAGAAAGATAAATTACTAGATGATCTCTGAATCAGTTGTAATATTGTATAAATAAATAAATAAATTTATTAAATAAAAAAAAAAAAAAAAAAAAAAAAAAAAAAAAAAAAACTTGCCTTTGCAAAATTGACGAAAATGCACAGACACACGAGAGAAAAAATACAATACAAATATAAAATTGAATATTACAGTGTATATGTACACAAAATAATTGTTCACCTCGCCAGCTCGCGCTCAAATTTTTGGTATAAAATCGACACTCAGTAAAATCATGAAGAGACAATTAATTATTCCAAAAAATCTAGTACCCTGAGAAAAACATATTTGAAAATGAAAAAAAATTGTTTTTTTCAGATGAACAAATAGCCAAAGATAATTTAACAAGAATTGTAACAATAAATTACTATAGTATTAAATAATTGTTTGTCTATTTATAATATTAATGTATAAACATACAGTGTTTTACGCAAACTATTTTTACGCAAATTACGCTTAACTATTATGCTTAGCTAAATTGAATTTTTTTACACGATTGAATTGATTTTTTTTTTAATTATCACTGCAATCTGTTCTGAAGCGAAGGCTCTTCCAAGTGTTTCACGGTCTGCTTTTTCCGTCCATACTTTTACGCCGTTGTCAGCTAATTCGAGGACATATAGCTATAGGTCCGATTTTTGTCACCATATGCACATTGTAGCTATGCAATGCCAGTCTAAAAAAAATTTTAGTAAGAAAAAATACAACTATACATGTTTCAGCCAGTTTTACAGTGTAATGCCAAAATCGCGTGTTAAAAGATGGCTTGCAATAACTTTGAATATATGTTGGAGGGGTGGAATCATTTAATCATAATGTACTAAACATGAAAGTCTGATGCCTTCTTATACGGCTGAGTTTTCTAACATAACAACATAACTCATGATATAGGTGGAAACGGGTTACAGATATCGAAAAATTATTAGTGGATAAGCTTTTTAATGATTGGTTTTGTGCTTTAGACACCTTCTGTGGCACTATTCTGGTAATTCCCTGGGAATAGGGAATTGGGGAAAGATTTTATATGTAATTTTAGTTCAAATATTTTTTTTCCAGCCTACTAAGAAGAAAAGTTTGATGCAAATATTTATAAATTGGGAATAATTTTTCCATATCTAAGTTGGCAGGGAAAATTATTCCCAATTTTATTTTGTTTTCAAAAAATTTACCACTAGATTTTTACCTCAGTATGCCAGAAAAAAAAATTTTAAATAGAAATTACATATAAAATCTTTCCCCAATTCACTATTCCCAGGGAATTACCAGAATAGTGCCACCAAGAAATTTTAAAAGGCAATGAGGTGGTTTCTGGTTTAATCTCTCACAGTAGAACTAATTAAAGGTAAACTCCAAATGCCAGTTAAATCGTGTGATCATTTATGCAGGCGTGATCCTATCGAGGCGAAAGCTGGAAAATCGAATGGTTAATAAGTGGATGGTTATCGTGAATTATATAACGGCCTTGTCAAAATCGGAAACGAATGATTGAAGACAGAATTTGTTAGCAAATGATCTAGAAAATATTTCTACCGAAAGTGAGGTTCAACTCTTAATAATAAACATAAGGGTGTATCATCAAGGAAGTGGCAGAAATTAAATGAATTTTTATTAATTATGAATGTTCTATACAATTTTTGGGTTTCCATTTTTAAAAAACGACCATATATTCACTATGATATAGTATAATAAACTTTCTAATTATAAAATTATGAGTGAAACACCCGTAGAACTAATGAACACAATCACTTTATTTTAGTTGATTTTTCCAATGTCGGACCACAACCAATGCCATACTTTTATAAGGGGTAATACAGGGTATTTTTTACGCGATATTTCGCGGAACCATGCGAAGATTTTAGCGAGAAAAACTATATATAATTTTTTTGGTCGATTAAATAAAAATAAACTAAACTGTCATACAAATTTTGAGCATGTAACCAACATAAAAACTCAATAACCTAGCATCTCCATCTGATATAATTTATATCATTACCTATGTTAATGGTACGAAATCTTTTTAATACGAGGTCGGGTGTAGTAAACGTAACATAAATTTGACATTTGAAAATCATTCGTTTATTGATGTTCAACAGCGTCACTTGAGTATTGTGTCACCAAACCACATCAAAATGGCTTTCGATAGAAAATTCGATCGAAAATGAGCCATAATGCAATTTTTCGATAGTGTTAATATCGTTAGTATACGACTGCATTAGACGTGATGAAGATCGTGTTTCAAAATTATAGAATCAAATAAAAGTGGATAAATATAAGTTTAGGAAATGTGAGTTACAATTAAAATTTAATTTAAACAATATTTTTATTAAATTCGTGTTATTAAATTAATTATTTTATTATTTCTTAATTTTCAAAATAGGACGACAACAAATGTTGATCAATTCGAAATTTTAGTCTCTTCAATGAAATGGGGTGAGTTGACAGTGTGCTTGTATTCAGATACTGCAGGTCGAGAAAAGAGAAAACCATGGATGGTATGAAAAAATTATGATTATGTTAAAAAATTTGTATTTAAATATATTAACTATCCAACTATTTATTACGTAGCCGTTTGCTTATAATGTAAGCTGGCGATACTTCTTCTTCTGAGCATTCATCATTTTTATTTATAAAAATTCCGATACTTGCTCGATTCCATTATTATGACAAAATTATAAATAAATTGCATTTAATAACTTCAAACAAAAAATTTGACAGTTTTTCTTTGACAGCTAAACAAAACTATTTCATAAATAATATGACGCAATATTATCAAGAAAAAAATAACACTATCGAAAAAATCATAATAGCTTTTTTCGAAGGTATCGAATCTCGATATTATCAAAAAAAATACACTATCGATAAAATCATAATAGGCCCAAAGGTCTTCTGAACCAGGGGGCATATTATGAAATTTTTTCAACATCGTAAAATCCGCCTTGCGTCGGTTATTCATATTCACGTCGATTATAGAACTCGCGGAAGCGAATCGATTGCGGATTAGAAAACGCATATAAATAAAATGGAAAACAATAATTGCTCTCAATCAAAGTAGCCAAGAAAATTTTGTATTGTTTTCCATACAAATCCTTTTTATGATTCCCCGTACAAACGCAATAAAAAGTTGCGGATCTAAAACAAATTTTACTTTACTAATTGTATGAAAATCCATAGGAGTTTCCAGTATCATGGAATGATTTAAAATTTTGTTTTATGTTTTTTTATATGCAGTTTTCAATCCGCAATCGATTCGCTCCCGCGAGTGATTATGAAACTAAAAGAATCCGATAAGCGCGGATATTATACTATTATGAAATAAAAATCTGAGTTAGCGGATTTTACGACAAAATTCAATTGTCAAATCCGACAGCTAGTTAAGTGACGGATATCGTAATATCCGCAAAAATAAATTAATTAAATAGTATATATAATCTAATAAATTTTAAAATGTTAGTATGTACACATCTTTATTAAATTATTTATAGTAAATTTAAATATGTAATGTGATACTTATATACTGAAAATTTTGATTTTAAAAGTCTTCAACAAATGGACCACAATTCGAAATACTTATTGTTTTTATGGAAAGAAACAAAGGCTTATTTTGTTTCATTCAAATTTGACAGTTGGAATACTTAGTTTTATTACCATGTCGATTATACACCTCGGCGGATTTAATGCGGCGGGAATTCATCCAATCCGCATTTGAAATTATTTGCTTTATAGAATCCACCGGGAAACTGCATTACCAATCCGCACTGGATCTGCAATTTTAGTAGTTTGTTTAAATTTTGACATTCAATTTAGTAATTTTCCATTTGTGTTATACTTTTTTTCTATTGAATAAGGAAATATTAACATAAACAGGAAGGAGAGAAACCGTTCGAAATACCTGCGAAAACTTATTCCAATTGCCACAGTAAGTACAATTATTTCTAAATTTTTGATTATTGTAGTATAATGCATTTTTTTCAGATTTATTAAATTTTACGATTGAATAAGGCAACCTTTACCTACGTATTAAAGAAAATAAAAACAAAATTACCCCAGGTGGTCAAATTTTCTGACGGCTACTCTCAGGTTTTTGGCTGAAGGCGGTGACCAACGGGGTTAGCCAGGATTGTTTTGTGGGAATGGCAAAGCCAACAGTCTCAGTCGTGCTATTCGAGGTGTTGGATATTTTGGAAAATGTTTTATGCCCAAAATGGATTGGATATCACTAAAGAGGAGCGAGGCTCAGAAAAGTGAGGCAAGGTTATACTTTTATTTCAAAAGTAAAATCCCTTTCATAGTTATGTACGTAGATTAAAATTACGCATATTAAAATTGCGAAGCCAGCAAATAACCCTCATCTATTTTACAACCGTAACGGATTCTTCAGTCTAAATGTTATGATAGTTAATAACAATTAATTGCTTTATTTAAAAAAAATATATGTTTTAAAATTTTTTTATCTTTAAGATATGCGATCATAAATTAATAATTTACAGGGGCCCTTCCTATTCCTATTCCTTCATTTGAGGAAACGTGGATGCCGCACAGTATTTTAAAAACATTTATAACAACGGGGATAGGAACCATCGAATACGCGGTAAGAAGGTTGCAAATTGAATTTGTATGCTAAACGTTTAACTTTTCGTAACAGTTTTAAGCTGACGCGAGATACGCCTTACTGCCATGGCTTATTACACCATATAGAAATGCAGGAGTGAACACCCAGAAAAGTAGGTTCAATAAAAGCCGCATTGTTCCGCCCGTAATATTGTAGAACGTATCATCGGAGTTTGGAAAAACTGATGTCGTTGCCTTCTCGGTGTAGCCCCGCATCTACATTATTCGCCTGAGAAAGCGATACAAATTATAAACGTTGCAGCTGCTCTTCATTATATTCGCCTACATTTCAATGTTGAAAATTGTAATGAAGCCCCATCACCAGAAAAATTTGAGGAGCTCGATGATTACAGCTACGAAGTACACTCCCAAGAAGATCAACTGTACTGAGGCAAAGAATTTTCGCAACCAAATATCGTTAAATATGTGAAATCTATATATATAAAGAGACAACTTTATCTTTTAATGGTTTACTTTTTTAATTCAAAATTTCTTTTAGAGGTACTTAAGTTTAATTTATTTATATAACGTAAAAAATGCAAATCAGCCTTCAAGTAAATACCACGAGATAAATTCAAAAATGGTTTGTTTTTTATCTTATAAATAAGTATTTGTAAACAAATTATAAAATAATCTGCCTTCACAGCTTTGATATTGGTAAAACGCCTTCTTGGCTATTATCACAAAAAATCGTTCATTATTAACATTTAAATTTGAACTTAGGTATATAAATGTAAGAAAAAATTAAGATAAAAAAAAAGATTAGAAGTTCTATTTCTACTTTTTTTTATCTTATTTTTCTCTAGAGCCAACTGCTCCTTTCTTTGGTTATGGCGCTTGGTCTCCTCTAACTGGGCTTTCAATATTTGTTTAGCCTCTTTCTGACGATCACTGAGTTTTTCAACTCTCTATATACCCTTTTTTGATGTAAATTGGATTCCTCCCATCGCTGATTTTGAGTTTCGACCAATTTAGGGATATTATCATATAACGTTTGTTGTGTGTCGATTTACCTTTCCAAAAGTTTCAGGTGTTTTGGCTCTTAAATTTGCGGCAATTCGGTGTTTATTTCAATGTTTCCAATTTTCACTTCTAAATCATTTTGAACTAATGACGATGCCTCCCCAACCAATTCATCAGCGGTTGGTATATTTTCGAATTGCAAACTTTCACTATTTGTATCGTGTATTGTTCGCTTACGGGGAACTCCGAACCTATTTGTATTCGATAAACTATCAACCGCGTCCCTTAATGCTACTGGCTCTATTACTTCCTCCTCTAGTGGCGTAAATACAACTAGGGTATTTGTACTGCTTCCAGTGCTTTTAAGATTATAATCCGTCCAGACCTAAAATTCAAAATTTTAATTTTATTCTGTCACGCATCTTCTTACCAAATCCAGCAACCTTTCTCCAATCCGTGCACTCTTTTATTGGTGGCCAATCAAATGATTTGATTTGATGTTGTTTTGTTTTGAAACAGGATAACCGATTATTAATAATTGATAAAATTAATTAATAATTTATTTCAATCGACTTTTTTTCAAAACAAAAAACTCTAAACTGGAGTTGCAATGCTTGCTTGAAAATTTTATGTGATTAAAGAAATTAAATTACTACTTTAACTAAAATCACTGTAATATGATTACCAAACCAATATGAACTGCGATAATTAGTAATTAATAATTTATTTAATTTTTGTATAAAAAAAATATGAAATAAAATACATATTTTTTTGATAAATGAGTACGTGCATGAATGCAATATATACGGTGTCTGTTTATTGAACTATGGACACTATTAGTAATTTAGAAATTCCTAATTTCTGCTATTGTTTTATATTTTAAAATATTTCAAAGTTATAAAATGCAGTTAGGATCCCATCTGTTATTGTTTTAAGATTAATTTACGAAATTCTTAAAAGGTCGCAATACAATTATTACCTGAAAAAGGACTAAAGGTCGAGGCACATAGGTTTCGTTCCGTTCCGATTCGTTTCGTTTTCAATAAGTTTTTTTAAATTCTCACGCACATAGCTTTCGTTTCGTTTTGAGTTGTTTTAGTGTTATTTGATCAATCGAACTTTTAAATTTCTCACAATATTGTTTCAATTCAATCAATTATTTATAATTTCATACCAATTGATTTAATAATGAGTGAAGATTTACACATTGACAAAAAAACGATAACCATAAACGCCAAAATAAATAATTTATTGTTATTGTTTAAGTTTTTATTGAAATTTGATCAACTGTTTCGGTTCGGTTCCGCCTTAAACTTAACATTGTGAGTATGTTTTCGGTTTTCCATACATTTTGACATATTCAACTTAAAGGTCGGAACGGAACGAAAACTATGTGCCTCGACCTTAATGCATGCTATTGAACATGCAAATTTTACTTTTAATTTCTCCTTCTCTCATTTTATGTTTGATGCGTGATTTGTCAAAGTGTTTTTAGAAATTTTGCGACTTTTTGCGACTGAGCTCAAGTAAGAAATAATCTACTTACGTTAAGTGATTTTTTTCATTTAGTTAAAAAACTTGTGTTTAAGTTAAAATGTGTGTGTTTGAATAGTCTAAACTGAGACATTTAATTTCAAAAATTGGTCGAAAAAAGTACCTAAGCAGTGAAAAAAAAAATTATATCGGAGCACTATTAAAAACAAAAAACCATTCATATCGCGAGATCGCAAAAATAGGAAAAGTTTCTTGCTCATCATTAAGTAATTTGGCAAAGATTCTTCAATCTATCTGGGGGTATATTTTATGAAACCAAGAGAAGAAACTGTCAAGGAATCAGGAAGACAAAGCTCAGAGCAGACCGGAAAATTATTTAATCGGCCTTAGAAAAGCATAGAGCAACGACGAGCGTGCTATAAAAGCACTTTATTGAAGAAGGGATAAAGATATTAGCGATGACATTGCGACGAAGGCTATATGAAAATAATTTGAAATGCAGGCGTCTAGCAAAAAAACACAGATTTACTGAAAAATGCGGAAAAACGTCTTATTTGGGCTAAGCTTCATAAGCTGGAATTGTCTATTGGACGACTGGAAGAAGGTAAATCAGATTGTTAAGCACTCATTATAGTATTTTCAAAAATTAAATAAAAAAAAACCAATAATCGAAAGTCATGGTACAGTAACCAATTTCGTATTAAAAAATCTCACTACAAAATTGTCTAAAGGGTGAATTTAGTTGTTAGTGCCCAAAATCAATTAATTTAGTGATTTTTACGGAATCCCACAAACATTCACAAAATCTAATGATTTTTAAAAATGAAATCTATACATACATATAGCAATACGACTATAAATACGGGCCTAAATGTCGGTTATTAAATATTGAAATAATTAAATGTTGACTCCTCATACAGAATACAAAATTTGTTCGGCGACATTGATTTCGTCCTTAATCTGGCTATCATATTCTTAAGGGAAAAATGTTCCTCGTTCTCGTAATCTTCTGTGAACTGTTTAAAACTTTCTATGATTGGTTCATTCTATGATTACCCGCTTATTTGGATAATATTGGGGAGTTCTTCGAATGTGTAGCGTGGCATAATATTATTTCTGATTACAAACCCGCAAATAAATTATTTTAAAAAGGTTAACAAGGTTTTTTACAATACATATATTTACAAACGATTAAAAAGTATTAACAAATGCAACAGTGAATTACTAAATTGTTTTTTAAATACGTGAAACGATTGATTTGATTTTTCATAATTTTCAACAGGTATATTTATTTATAAAATAAATAAAGAACAGTGAGACATTTTGATAAATTGAAGAAATGTTTTACTTATAGCAACTTATAATAATTTTTTTAACAATGAGTAGTAGTTTAGTAAATCATCTGATAAATTTAAATTTGAAATAAAAATCAAAAATTGTTGTTTTTTAGTAAAAAATAATTAAATGATTTTTTTATGTTTTGCACACGATTTTTTTAATTACACCAATGTTTTATTTATGGAAAACACTGGATCAAAATGTTCATTCCCGTAAAGAAAGAAGAGATCTGTGCTTTTAAAATTATAGAAAAAGAATTGAGTTATTTTAATTTTTAGAAAAACTATTGGCATTTACATGGTTCAAGGTAAATGTTCTTCATGAATTTGACCTAGCCACACACCCTACTCGTCTCCAATGGGACACCCTCGATCTCAGATCAAGTATTGCCCAATACTGATTGATATTTTAGAATGGCCACAAATATCACTACATGAAAGTTATTTACAATTATTGCAATACACATACATCGACCCGAAGAACGATTTTGCGATCATACTCTAAGATAAAACAGTTCTAATTTAAATATTTTTTGTTATAGTACCCCAATTAATGTAAAATGTATAACTATAAAGCTGTCACGTGTTCTTATGATGAATAATAAAATAGGTTTCCAGTCTAAGAATATACTAAAAGTATTTTCACAACATTTTTATAAAACAGTAAATCGATCCTTATTTTTGAAAACGTTATGCATTGAAACTTTGAAAACACCTCACACGCCAATAGATTTCAGCACATATAACACAATTTAATTACAAATAAATCGATTGACTGAACTTTTTCTTACATTAAAAACGTTTATATATTTCGTATAAAGGCATGCACATATCCTATTTTACATACATAAATATATATGTATGAAAGTAACACAGAGATATAGAGCAGAAAAAAATGGGAATTTCCTTTTAAACATGTCGACACTCTCGTTTCATTTTTATACTATAATGATAACGTTTTTATCATGTTAACATTATTTTTCATTTTTGTGTTTCGGGGTATATACTCGTAGAATAATAAATGTGTTCAGTCACAATGCGATTGTTCCAGTCTTTTTCAGATCATACACTGCAAAGTGAATATGAACATTCTACTAGCCTACGGTATACGGTATTTTGGTGCAACAAAAAATTTGTTTTCCTTAGGCCATTGGTGATTTGTTTTACCTGTCTATATTTGTATAGCGCGTGGTGCGGATCTCCCGCTCCCCATCCATATTTTTCAATACTATTATTTATTTATGAAAATTGAATGAACTGTATTTGTTGGTGTTTGGATTTTTCTTATCATAAAAGATTTAAATTGACAAAAATTGAAACGGAGTGGAATTTCTATATTGATATCTGAACATGAATTTCAATTTTAAAATATGTTTTCATGATTATTCTTTAGTTTAAATCATTATAGTTTTTTATTGTAATTTACATAGTTTGCTTGGTGTCTACTTAATTTTCCGGATCCGCTCGAAACGCGATATTTCAAAATGCGATGTTTCAAAACGAGATATGACAAAACGAGATATGGTACAAAACGCAATATTTCAAAATGCGATATTTCAAAACGCGATATGGTACAAAATGTGATATGGTACAAAGCGCGATATTTCAAAATGCGATATTTCAAAACGCGATATGGTACAAAACGTGATATGGTACAAAACGCGATATTTCGAAACGCGATATTTCAAAACGCGATATGGTACAAAACGCGATACGGTACAAAACGCGATATTTCAAAACGCGATATGGTACAGAATATGCGTTGCGAACCGGTAGGAGCGTAGCGACCCACCTGATACCGATCCTATATACTATCGTTCCTATCGATTTTTAAATTCCTATAAACTGAAATTAAATTTCCCCTTCACCCGCCTGATATAACCCGATCCTAAACTCCCGTTTTGTACCATATCGCGTTTTGTACTGTATCGCGTTTTGAAATATCGCATTTTGAAATATCGCGTTTTGATAATTCTCGTTTTAAAATATCGCGTTTCAAATGGGACCCCTAATTTTCGCATTAAGCTATTTTCAATGTTTCTTCCTGCTATAGACTTGTACATTTTGTTTAAGCTTGTCATTCTAATTATTAATAAAAGCGGTCGCGCACTTTTATGGTTAGAAAATAAAAAGTTGTAATGAATTTACTATATTTAATTATAAATTCACGTCAATTATAGAATCCGCGGTATCGGATCGATTGCGGATTGAAAACTGCATATAAAAAAAACATAAAACAAAATTTTAAATCATAGTATCATAGAAATTCTTATGGATTTTTATACAATTAGTAAAGAAAAATTAGTTTTATTTGTTTCCGCAAATATTTTATTGCGTTTGTACGGAGAATCATAAAAAACGATTTGTATGGAAATCAATACAAATTTTTCTTGGCTACTTTGATTTATGGCAATTGTTTTCCATTTTATTTATATGCATTTTTCAATCTGCAATCGATTCGCTCTCGCGGATTCTATAATTGACGTGAAATTTTTGTGTTAATAAAACATTATTTTAGAGTTTTTAATAATATTTGTTAGTTTTATTACAACCTACAAGTTTTATTACAATTGTCTTATTTGGGCATTTCATAAAGTTTGCTTTTAAATTGCGGTAATTTTAGTGTGTCGATTTACCAGCGTAGAAATATTTCGTGTTATTGAACCAAAAACAATGCGCTTTGGCGTTTATGAAAACGGTACATTTAATGTACCGCTTAAATGTAACATTTTCATAAACGAGATTTGAAAATAATTATTTCAAACACTTAATAAACACATTTCACTTAACACTTGTTTTTCTATTTCACAAAAAAATTATTTTTGAATATTTTAATTAAAAGATTGGTTCAAAATGTTTAAAAAATCACCCGATCGTTTTCAACTTGTTAGGTCATCACCAGGAGTTTACTGATTTGCAATAGTAAAAATCTTGTTATATATAGTAGAAAAAGAAAAAAATAAATAAAAGAAGGATTTTGGAGTTACAGCTAAAGAACATTTATCTGGTTGCAATCAATCAACTTTCCATAACCATTTAACTTTAGAAAATCATCACATATCCTCTATTTCTATATTTTTGTTTTCTAATATATTGATAATCGTAAAGGGTCCCGAATAACAAGAGTCCATTTTATGTTCGGCAGGATTTGTTATTTTAACTTCTCTCCTACTTTTAGATCTATTACATTTAGTTTTTTATTTACCCTTTCTTTTTGATTTATTTTTGCGTTTTCGATATATTTTCTTGCTCTATATTTCTGGCTGTTTGCAGTCGATAATTAAAGGAATCTAATTAAAGGAATCTAAAATATTAATTTTTTCCCCAAAAATTATTTCGTATGGCGTAAATCCATGAGTTATATTGGGAGTTGTGTAGTATATACTGGCAGCCATTTGTCCCACTTGAACACTTCACAACCTAAATAAGTTCGAAAATAAGTGTTTAGTTCCCTATGATTTCTTTCTATCGCACCTAGTGTCTCATGGTGGTAAGCTGTTGATGTTCGTTTTTCAATATTCAAAGTATTAGTTAAGTCAGTCATCAATCTATTTACATATTCCGTCCCTTTATCCGGTACCAGTACCTTCATAGGTCCATATATTAGAATGAAATTATCTTAGATTGCCTTTGCAATAGATGTTGCTTCCTTATCTTTTACTGATGCTGTTACGGCATATTTGGTTAATAGCATTGCATCGTAACGGCGTATTTGAACCCCTCCTCGGTTGTTGGTAAAGGTTCCACAGTATCTATTTGTATTATGTCAAACGGTAATTAAGGTGTAGCAGTGATTACTAAGGGTGATTTGACATGGCTACTATGTTTGTTTAGCTTACACTGTTTACATAGTTGCTTATGAAGATTGAAGATCTGATTGAAGATCTAAAACTATAAACCATTTTGCTCTACCCAATTGATCAATTATATCATCAATTCTTGGTATTGGAAACACATCACCCACTAACTTTTTATTTAATTGACGAAAGTCTACTACTAATCGCCATCTTTTTTCTTCGGAACCTGGTAATGATTGTTTTTTTAACTAAGATAATGGGAGAGTTGTAATTAGAATAACTTATTCAATTATTCCGTTATGTTTTAATTGCTCCACCTGTTTCTGTATTTCTTGTTTGTGAGCATGTGGAAGTTTATAATTTATGATATACACTAGTGTAGAATCAGACAACCGTAATGTTTATTTGTAAAAGTTATTTGTGGTAAGTTTGTCTTTTGAGTATCTGAATATACGTTTATTAAGTTCATTAGTTGATTATTGATATTATCATTTAAATGTGAATTATTATTTTTTATTAATTTACTAATTTCTTTTGTTTTAATGGAACTGTTCTTGGATAGTTCGTTAAAATTACTTAAAGGTTGGTGCTTTAGTTTGAGATTCTTAATGGTTAATTACTCACTATTTATATTTAACATTCGAATAACTGGAAAGTAAAAACACCTTGTTCCATTTCTTCATTAACAATTACTGCATCCTCTTTTAATATTAAATTTGGGATTACCCTGTACACTTCAGATCGTGCAGGTATAAAAATTGTATTACAACCCATATGGTTGGAATACAGCAGAACGTTTGATTATATTTATATAATGATAATGTGAAATTTTCGTAATTTATTACAGCAGAAACTTTTTGGAAAAAATCCACACCCAACAATCCATCGGTCGGTATGGGAAAATCATCCGACACTACGTGAAATACCATCTCAAAATCATTGAAATTATGGAACAATTTTAACTTAGTAGTTCCAAGAGTACTGTCAAAATTATTTACATTTTTGTTATATATGTGTTTTTTATTACTGATATTTCGGCTCCTGTATCTATTAAAATTGTGTACTAATTGTGTTACTAATATCGAACTGTACAAAATTTGATAAATTTAAATTGAAACTAAACATTTTGGCTTGATTGTTTTCAATATTAGCCCTTAATCGCTCATTTGATACGATTGGCGTTGATAAATTTGACATGCGCCCGTCTCTTCCGGGCCATGCTCTTTGCACGAGAAAGTTATGGCTCTTATATTCCTCGGACTATTATGTACTGTTCTGTACTGCTACCTATTCCTATTACAACTATTATTTTACCAATATTTACCGTTATAATAATAATCATTATTATTAGGTTTATTGTTATTACCCTTGCTATAATTATTTGGTTTTTCATTGTTATAATGATTGTTAGGATCATTTTTATTGCGTAACATCTTGCTTGCTTCTTTTTCAATTTGTATCGACTCAAACTTGTGAATTACAGCATTGATGTCGCTTAACTCCCCAGTCATGGCACTTGCCATAACCGGATTAGACGCAAAGTTTGTTCTAATATGTTTTGTTATCGCATTTATAGTATAATTTTTCGTAGCTTCTCTGCTAGAAACCCCATTTATGTAGGCATTTTTTAATTTGTCAGATATTTCGTTGATATCTGCAACATACTTTGCTCTATTCTATACGCCCATATCTTCCAAAGATGTTGCAATCTGCCATAAATTTTTTCCTTTGCATCCCTTTTTAAGGTCAGTGACTATGTCGTCTACGCTCATCACTTCTTCGCGTAGTGAATCTCTAGCCTTGCCGTTCAGTTTGGCCTTTACTAAAGATAATAGTAACTCTTTATTATTTACGTGATTTATCGAATCATGGAGAATTACTAATTTGTCTATTGTATTATTCAGTATGGACATCCGCCATAGTCATGCAGCGTTACTTTTGCCACAATATCTATGACTTTGTGTGATGTTAACGGCTCCATATTTTGTTTTAATATATTTTTCTTTATTTTTATTACTGGTTTGTTATTGTATGCAAATGGTAGAATTGTTTTTCTGTATCTACTCCCACTTCTTAATGACATAGAATTTTTGTTTATGTTTGTGTTTAATTTTTTTAAATATTTTCAATATATTTTGAAATTTTTCTTTTTAAATTTAAAATAAAAAATATTTTCTTCACGTAATTCTCACCATGTTGTTATTTATTTTTATTGAGTGAAAAACCCATCTTGATGTTTCTAAGGTTGTAAATTTTCTTATAAAAAAATTGGTAAAATCTTGTTTCATTTGCGCACGCTAAATTTCTTCTGTTTTGCTGATTTTACTTATTATTTTTTTAATTATACTTGGTTATACTTAATTTCTATTACTTTTTCATTTTAATGTATATTTTTATTATTAAATTAATTTATATAAAACAAAATTTACCTTTAGGCAGATCGCGTTGCCCCACCTACTCGTTGATGAAAGTCCTCCTATGTTAATAGTAATCATAATCACTATTATGATCATTAACAGTAGTCTGCTAATTGGCGCGTCAACAAGCGATATCCTTTAGAAATGTTTTTGCTCTTCTATTTGACTGCAACTTTTCCTTGAGGATGTTGGCCGCTGTCGGGATTATCATGTTGTGATGCTCCTCTTTAACGTTAGTATTTCCCATCTCCGTCTAATTTTGATAAATATTCACAGTAAAAATTTGATAAGAAATTTTTTGTTTAAAGGGGTGGGCTCCACTCACGTTTTTTTATATTTTCGGTAGTGCGACGGGCATCCAACAAAATTTCGCACTAAACTTTTTATTATTCACGTTATTTTGTGGAGTTTTATTTATATTCTTATATTGTATCATTATTTTGCTTAATTTTATTTTTATCCTTACACCAAAAAAAAAATAATAAACTTCAAGAAACTTTTTTTTTTGTATTATTTTACTTTAGTTAAATATAAAATTTTTTAGTAAAATATAAAAATTTAATATCACACTTCAATTCATTTATTATCACATCACAGCAAAAAAATTCACCTTAAAACTGGCAAGGTTCGCCATATAATCGTTATTTCGACGTAAATAATAAGTCAACTGTTTCTTTCTATGGTTATGCCCAATCTGTTTTATTCAATCAAATATATTAATTTTATATTATGTATCTTAGCAATCATATATGTGGTCGATACCTTATTCGGTTGACGTGCTATATTATAGTTTACCTTGCGCAAGGTAAATGACAATACATCACGTTGTGCGTACTGTGCATTTATGAGGTGCAATGTATTCCTAAATACACATTTGTACGTTGACACATTGCAACTAATTTGGGTTTAACGTGCTTGCATAAATTTACGTTACACCTATCAACGTCATTTGAAATAAAACTTTACCGTTTTTTTTTCTAATAACAATAGCATTTTTCTAACTTCCTAGTCATATTTTCAATTTTGTACATAGCCTAAAAGATTTTTATTTGAGATAATCATTTTTATCATTTTATCTTGAACAAAATGAATTTTAACTCCAATTCTAAGTATGTTGCCGGTAAAATAAAACGTAGCCGTTGCCGACCACTAATATAATATGACGTAATTAGAAGTGCACAAATTGTTGCACTGTATAGTCGCCGTGGTTCCATTTACACGTTTGTTAATTAGAAGTGTTTCAGACAATAATATTCGATAAGAAAACTAAACGCATCAAATTTGCAAATTATTTTATTAAACAGGTACACTATATACAAAATCGGACAGATTTAATGTGCAATTCGTAAACTCCTCTATAGGGATTAGTGCTTCAGATTTTGTTCAGATTTTGTACTACTCGGGTAGGTTCCGAAGAAATGAAACTTTATTGAGCTGGAGAAAAAAGCGACATAAAATAATTGTTGTCGTTGAGCGATATAAATTCTGTTTTTTAAAAGGTTGAAGCAGAGATCAAAAGTATAAATGAAAATGTTAAAAATAAAATTAGTAGACATACAGTATGTGCAACAAGAAGGCAACGTGTACGGCAAAAAACTAAGTAAAAATAAAACTACGATTCTTTTTTGTTTTTTTTATGAAGTTTGTTGTATTTTCTAGGGTGCTATCAACTAATACATAGTAAAGTGACCATTACTGTTAATAATTGTCTGGCACCTTTTGTTCATAATATTAACCAAATTTTCTGCTTACTGTGGTGATAAATTTGTCCATATCTTCCGGATGTCTCGCGCTAGAGCGCTCAAATTTTTTATGTGGTACATATTCAGCTTAATCATCATGAGTGCCCATAAATTTTGATCGGATTGGAGTCAGGTGACTGAGATGGGAACAGAGTATGCTATGGTGTTTTGGATCGTTGTCTTCTTGCAAGATCCAATTAGAGTTCCCCGCTTCAAACTATTTAAGGGCAGATGGTAACAAACCTCGTGAATAAATTTTATTCAAGAAAAGTCTGTGTGGAAACGATTAATTTACAAAACCTTACGTGGTGAAGCATCTCCATACATGAAGCTAGGACGTGTGCTTCACAGTTCGGACAATCCTTTTTTGTGCTTAGTTGGCCAGACACGGCTTTTAACATTAAAATCCCAACAATATCCGTAAAATCATTGTTTTTATATTCATTCGCCCAATGTAGTCGCTTTTCCTTGTATTTTTGTGTTACCAGTGGTTTGACCAAAGTATTTCCATATGTGTTCCATAATTCTATTTCGTATGGTTGTTTTTGGTATAATAATATTCTTTTTCACAAATTTTTCCTCAGCTGCATCCGGCGAAGAATTTTCATCAAATAACTGTATGATGGCCTCATCCTCTTTTTTTGTAGTGGTTCGGATTTTGCCTTCTATCTGGCAAATCGCCAACATTTTTATACATTGAATAATGTCTAATCCTCTTCTATAAAAATGTTTTCAACTATTTTATATATTTTGCTGTACTTGCAACCAACATTTTTGGGCCTTTCGGATGTGCACTTAAAAACACCGCTTCAAATCGTTTTTTTATAAATCGCACTCATTTCTTTCATATATGTTATCCGCTAAACAGTTGCAGTTAAACTAATGTTTGTTTTAGAGCGGCGAAGAGGAATCAATAGAACACCGATGTAAGCCTCGCCCATATCTGTTCCTATAGTTTTAAGTACAGTTATGCCGGACACGCGCTTGTTGAACGTACTTTAAGTATATACAAAATAGACCGTTGGACGCGTGTTTTAGCTAGCTAAACTCATAAAACATTAAATTATTCAAAGATTCTGTCCCTTTTAATTTTAAACACTAACATGCTGGCGTGTAAAACAATAAAACCGACGTATACTTATAACATCTGAATGAGTCCGTCTTCTGTTAGTTGCAATTCACATAAACAAAAAATTTATTCTAAAAGTATTAAGTACGAAACCTTTGGAGCGGGTTCTTGGGTTGGTATTCATCCCAAATTTCAACAAAATTAAAACCGAAAGTGGCTTCTATAGAAGCTACCAATATTTTGAAAAGTACATAGCATTTACGAAAAAACGATTAACATCAAAATATTAAATCAATTGTTGAGTGTTGCATATATTCTGCTCCCATAAATCGTTTCAAAAATTATTAATGTTTCTAATGTACGTAAATTTTAATCCAAAAAAATAATTTTTATAATGCCAGAAATTTGATTTTTTGGTGCTTATAAATTGCACGAATTTATTGGTATGTATACCAAACATTAATTTCTTCGCAACCAATTAAATATAAGCGATAGTTTATTAGATTTTCAACGCTTTATTGTTTATTTGGTTAACACTTTGGCTTCAATATTTATTGAAAGAAAATTAAATGAACAACCGTAAATTTCAAATTAACAGCTTGTGTTAAAAACTTTACATCGGTTAACGAAGAAACAGCTTCATGGCGGGATTTCAAGCAACTATTGCAAATTTCAAAACAAATTTTTGAGACCGCATGGGAATGCCATATCAATACTAGACAAAAAGAAAGTGTAATTTAGCTAGTGGATTTAATGCCCTCTGAAGGTCAATTAATACCCCCTTTTCATTCACGCACACACCCACTCATTCACCTACTCACAGAAATCCCCGTCTATGATGTTTAAAGACGAAGCAAAGATTTGTGTAGCTTAGCATCGCTAGATTATAATTTATTTCGTTAGCAACAGGAGCCTATAAAAATTATTTGGATCAATTTCTCGCCTAAGATCTTCGGTGTTAGTGTGGAACGAAAAAATTCGTCCTAACAACAAAAATATATTTTGTAATTTTCACTTCTAAAACTTTACTGAATACCTAATTCAATAAATATGTACATATATGATAACATTTTGCTAACATATTTCCCCAAGCATTAAAATTTACTCTAAATTCTATATGACGATAAGTTTTTATTGTTAACGATTACATGAAAGTTTAAATCATTTTTCTCGAAATACGTACATTCTTTTCTCATCAAATTTATGGAAAAATGATATTGTTAATGTTGTGCCATTAAACATCATCTAGATATTATGTAATAAATAATTAATTATTTGATGATGACAAACATGATTTATATCATTTTTGTAAACGTGCACACAAAATACACTCTACACCGATTATAATCTAAAACACCTCCTCTTGAATAATGTATCTTCTTAAATGATCTTGCTATTTACCTTATCCATATTATACGGAAAAAGCCATAAAACCAGAATTATACCTCGAGGACAAATCAAAAATGTGAAATGAATTGGTGATGATTTGAACACATGTCTGATGTTTATAATAACATAACACAATACAACGTGTGTCTGTGTATGCTCATGCATAAAAACATATACTCCTTTATTTTAAATACATAAATGTGTATGTGTATCGATGATACATATAATTTGTCAAATTCAGATTTTCACGTTTGAATAGAAACTAAATTATCCATCAAATAAAAATAAAAAAAATAAAATCATAGTAAATATAAATACAGTTGTAATATATAAAGAATCAACAGTTGGATACGATATTGGCGTCTTTCCAAAAAAAGAATAATAATAAAAAAAATTGTTTATATAGGAAAGGCAAGAGGCAAGGGAGAGGCACATAAGATATTCTACATTCTGGATTCACACACCCAATTAAAACACATGATATTGCTGTATAGATTACATAAGACGTTATGCAGGAGAGGAAGCAAGCGAATATTATAGAATAAGATTGAAAAGAAAAATTATTTTATGGCACGAGAAAGACAATTTCCCATGAAACATAACAAAGCTTTCAAGTATTTTATTTTAGTTTAATTCAATTATTAAATTTTCCTCAGTTTTCTTTTAACGTTTGTGCGAAAGAATAACAAGAAAACGATTTAATTTCAAATTCAATATTTGAATTTTAAATTTTCCTTTTTTTGTGATTTATTTTTTGTGCTCTGTATGGAAAATTAAAAATACAAGAAGGAATTTTGTTTTTCATTTATTTCTCATTCTCTGCTATATCACAATTCAAAAGATATCACTGCTGCTCTGGAATGGAAATCTACTAAAAGAATCATTGATTGGAATGATTAAGGAAAGCAAAATAACGATATAGCGGATGGGAAATTAAAATATGGTGGTGCGTATATTTTGTTAAACAGCGGTGGTGGATGGGGCTTTTGTAAATGTGAAACCTATAAACAACATTTTGATATTGATACTTGCTTTAAGCGGATTCTTTTTGACATTTTATTTAAGCGACATCACCCACCATAATTTTGTTATTCAAATGAAGAGGTTTACGGATTCGAGAAATTGCCGATTATAGGATTAAATTCTAATTAGGTCAAATAAAATAAAAATAAATTGTTCCGTTCATTATACTCTGGTTGGCAAGTTTGTTTGTTGGAGGAATGGAAAAATTACCCAGTTATAAAATGTTTTATGCGGTTTAATTATTAGAAATACTGTGAATAATTTCTGAGTCCTTTAAGATAAAGTGATTAAAACTTGCGATTAATTTTCGCTACTTAAAAATATTTCGGAAGGTGCTTGGGTGATGCGAGATCCAAGGCTTTCATACCATGGTTCAAAATATTACAAGTCTCTCTGGAAATTCGATTCCACAATTCCCTTAAATTATTTATCATTACGCACAGCCGTGATATATGTGCACCCGAGGTTAATATATTGCTCTTCGAAATCCAATCTACAAAATGACAAACAGATTTCCCGGAACGGGGTACAATTTAATTTCTTATGTGTGCACTGGTTAGCACTAAAATAGTGAACGATCTCCGAGGTGCAGGTTTTTTCAAAATCAGTCACGCAGCACAATGCATGGTTGATTCTATACTCCAGCTCTAGACTAACTATCTAGAGTACCATTCCGAAACGTGCCAGAAACTCCATTTGTGAGTTCAAGATATGGTCGCAATACAATAATATTGTCTACATTAATTGTCTACACACATAAACCGTAAAAGAGATTTAGATAAAGAAGCAGTGTTGATTTATGGCTGCATCTGTTTTTTTTTCGAGACTTTCATTTCGTGCTGATGTTCGTTTCGTCCTACCAGTCTCTTTTTCGGCAGTACATATCATTGAGTGCTTGTAACCAAAGACCTTCTTCTTTCACTCTTGGGTCTAAAGTTGTTGCAAGTCGGAGTAATATTCGCTCTTCATTAGAAAAAGGGCGAGATTTCACTCCGTCTGTTAAAGACTTGGGGTAATAATACTCTCCGAAGTGGTTGCTTGTAAAACGGGAATTTTATTTAATATTCCAAAAACAAGAGGTATACTAAACACATTGTTATATTGAGTATCCAACACCACTATATTTTCTAACGTTGCTATATTGATTCGTTTCCATGAATGTTTTTATATTCGATGGGAGATCCAATTTGAGAATTTTCAAGTCCAGTTTCAGCGGCAATAAAGCATAATTCTTGGGTCTCATAGAAGTAGCTTAACACATTCATTTCTCTTCGTTACAAAGCTGCAGATGTCTTTTGCAAACTGTCTTTTGCAAATGTGTTGAATGGACTTACGGTGGGCTCGTTTATCAGTGCTGTCAAGGACGACCATCTAAAACTTCATTTGATAACCACTACTAGACGTAAAACCATGAATGAAGTATTGATATTATGTTTAATTAATTTTTTTTAAATAAACATTTTTAAAATTAATTCTGTGATAAAAGTGCAGCAAAAATAAAAATGGAGAATATCCAAAAGTATAATATGTATTGTAAGGAATCACTCAAAGCTGTTTACAATTATTCGAAATTGATCAACAAATTACATCACCTTAAAGTTAATTTATAATTCAACAGAACATGCTATCGTCTTAAATTCATCTTGAAATATGTGAAAGTGTTTATTGACAACAATTCAATATTAGCCCAAACCATCTAAAGGAAAGCGAATTTTAGGAAAATATGCCATGCTCAATTAAAGTTATCTAAAATGTTAATTTACATCCAATATTTAAGTATCATTAGCAAAATTGAATATAAAATGAAGAAATTGCCAAAAAAGGAAAAGACGACAATTGGGAGGAAATTACAAAAACTTAAAAAATTACAAATACAGTGTCTGAAAACCTGGTTAATACAAGTCACGTATTTTATGAACGTGTTCATAACGCTACAAATATTTATGCGACCAAAACGAATCAAGTTTATTAGACGAAGGATTGAACACAACATTCATCCGATGAACAACATAAAGAACGAAAAAAATATCTATTGAATATTGAGAATATGTTCGTAAATACGGACAGGAAACACCAAAATGATATTAGAACACTTCTGGTACTGGTGCCTTCACGGAACGAGATAAAAAAAAGCTGACTTATTTTTTTACCAAATTTTGCTCAACAAATTTGTCTACGGGTGTCATGCAAGTAATGTCACACATTCTCTAAAAATATGTCATAACACAAAAAAAAAAAACAGTTTTCAGATAAATGCATTTTAAATTGCTATCGCTACTGTGCTGCTGAGATTATTTATTTTATAAAGCTAATAATAAATAATCTCAGCATCACAGTAGCGTTAGCAATTAAAAAAAAAATTAAAATGCATTTATCTCAAAACTGTTTTTTGTGTTGACAGTTTTTAAGAGGATTTCCGATATGTTTTCTGTTTTTTTGTATTTTGTGTTTACAATTTCTGCTTTGTTTACGATTAGTTATCTGGGGATTACAAATACACAATATTCGGTTTTATAAACACATCACAATTTATAAATTATCAAATAATTTATAGCCCAACAGTTGCAGTAAAATAAAATTTTTGGTTCTCATCCTAATTGTTTTACTTAAATGCATCTCGCATATTTATTCCATTTATTTTATATAATAACTTTAAATTACGTTATTTAAGGCAATAACCTAACAAATTCATTCGAAAAATGTCAAAAATAAACAACAACAACAACAAATATTTGAGCAAAATTATTGCTCATACTTCCGGTTATTTTTGTTATTATGTTGGTACGAATTAGATTATTTGCTCAAAATATGGAAAAATTTCAACTAAACCGAGATCAAATTAGGCGGGATGTACTTGAATATAAAGATTTGATTGGCTAAAAAGTTGGATAAAAAATAATCCCGTTCCGTGAAGGCACCATAAATGAATTGAAGAGAAAATTAAATAACACAGTAAACGCTCGATGTCATACCAATACAAATAAAACCATCCACAGCATTAAGAGAAAGCTAATTGAATATAACGCCATTATAACTAGAGCTGATAAGGGTAACACCACCGCCGTAATTTACAAAAACTAATATGATAACAAAATTGACGAATACATAATAACATATCCGTTTGAATAATGTCTAACTCAAAATTATTTGAAGCAAATCAATTCAGCCATCAACATTTCTACCAGTATATTTAATAAAAAACAGATTACAGGTAACCCTTGGATACTTTTCTCAAATTACGCAGCTTCGGTAACGATTTTCTTTATTCTATTTTATTTTGTTTTTTGATAGTCTTTTTTGTAGTCTCGAACAACACGGTTTTAAAGAACACGAAACGAATTAATCGTGTTCTTGGAGGGTTTCCTGTATATGCAGTAAAATGATTAAGCCAACAGCACCACGTATAACCGGATTACCAAATATACACAAAGATGGCATACCTATCCGGCCACTCATTAACTTCATGACGTCACCAGCATATAAAATTGCCAAATTAGCGAACAAATGATGGCTAACAAATAATATTAAGTTAGAGCGAATGACTTTTCAAGAGTAAAAAAATTTTCCAGCGGATCAAAAATGGTATCATTCGATATAGTTAATATGTATTCAAACATCCTAACTGATGAAGCTTTACGTGTTACCAGACAAATTTTAATGAAGAATAACTCAGTCAAAAAGAAAATAGATAAAATCATCAGGTTATTATCAATAATCACGGGTCAAAACTACTCCGAACACAACAATGCATTTTATGCCCAACCGGAGGGACTTCCGGGTAGCCCGTTGTCGAGAACTTTGGCGAATATTTACCTCAATCACCTGGAAAATTCTCACATAATAAATAAAAACAACAAATTTATGAAAAATATAATTTATTGGAAAGGGTACGTTGACGACGTATTAATATTGTTTAATGGATCACGAAGCCAACAACTTGAAACGATGCACCACCACGTTAACAACATTAACACAAAAATTAAATTCACATTAGAGATTGAAAACAATAACAGTATCAATTTTCGTGATTTAAATATAAAAAACTTTAACAACACACATACTTTCAAGATACATCGCAAATCAACACAAACGTATCACACAATCAGTAATTATTCAAATCATCCACAACAATATAAAATATCGGCATATGTTGAATAGACCAATGCCTTCTAAACTACTGGCCGCTTACACCAAATGATGAGTCGACGTTGTTGTTGCTTTCTCTAGTTGCTTTGTTAGTGTAAATATCCTAAAATTATTATTGCGCAGTCTCGGTATAGACTTAAATTGACGTCATGTGCGAAAAATGAGAGTAGTAAAAGGCCAGTACTATAGAAGGCATTGAATAGACTCAATACCGATGCATGAAGATGATTATAATACCGAATACAACACCAGTGCCTATGTATGTACATATACGCAGTGACAATACAATTAACCCGTTGCAGCAAACGACGGTTATAGCCGTCGAATTTTTGGTGATATGTAGGCAAATGACGGCTATAGCCGTCCTGCATATTTTAAAAAAAGGAACATCAATCATAATACATGGAAGATAAAAAAGATGTAACATTCCAGATAACATGTCAATTGTTTTTTGTTGTTTTGATTTTTCATTCTTAACAATTCGATATATTTCCACCTACAGAGACAAATGACGGCTATAGCCTACATAGACAAATGACGGCTATAAGATCAAGTGGCCCACATTGGTAGGTTTTGACGATACAACATGAGGAAAATGGACGGGTCTGAACGGGACGAATACATTTAGGGTGGGGGTTGTATTACAAATTCTATTCTACACATGTATAATACTAGGTGGTCGAATGGTTAAGGTATCGACGACCAGGTGTTATCAACCCAAAGGTTACAGATGGAATATAAGGAATAATCTCGAACAGCGAAAGACAAGTAGATAAGTGCGAGCAATTTGGGACGCGGGCACAGTAGTAATTTAACCAGTGAACACTGCATGTTAAGATGTAAGCAGTGCGAAAAATAAAAGTGAATTAGTCAACAGTAACAAAGAGTGAAATTAGTTAATTGCTGACGAAATTAGTTGGGAAATCATTCTGATTAAAATTTAAGTATTTATCGTCGCTGAGTTTCATCTTGGCATCACCACAAAATTCGCATTTGATTTGCGTAACAAAAAGAGAACCTATTTAGGCTAAGATTTGAAAAGCAAAATTTTTTTGAGCGTGAGACCAGGTTCCCTTGAAAATACTCTTCTTCCCTTAAATGTGCTTTTGATGTGTTTTAACTATTTTTTATTCTATTTTGTTCAGATAAACTAACTAGGAATTGTTCATTAAAATTTAAGTAGAACACATTTTTTTAACAACATAACAGTCATAAGGTGGATTCTGGTTGATCAACAATTAAGCTCATACTTAAACCAACAATTTTATATTTTTCGGTGACTTTCACCAAAATAACTAAACCCGTCCATTTTAAAACAAATTTAATGCACAAAAAATTGTTAAAAATTAGAGTTCCATTAAAATTGTACATTGCTTGATAATTGAAATATATGGTAGGCGGATTACATATACGATCATCAAAAACTGAAAATACAAGAGCCTGGCACATTAAGATAGAATTCAGGTGGCGATATTTAAATTTTCTTTGCATCTCTTTCATTTATAAAACTATTTGATTTAGTTTTTTTACAAAACAAAACGAACTGTACATTGTTAAATATATTAAACTAGTTAGGTTAAATCTACAAATATTTATTAGTTTATACAATTTTTGAACCTACATTAAAGAAAAAACCAATTTTAAAATTCAATATTAGATCCTAATTTGAGAGCAATATGTGAACCATAAACCACGTGAGTGAATAATAAAATATGGAAGACACAAACATTATTACTGTGCATACTAAAATTTGAACATTCTTAAACGGAATAATTTTAACTGAACTTTTCAAATGTTGCCGATTTCGAGTATTGAACACAAAAAATTTGAATTGTTAAAACACAACGAGATATTATTCCCTGGTGGGGTGGGTTCAAAACGATGAGATATTAAAACATATTCACAAAACTAATATTATTCTATCTGAATTCTTCGTAAAAACAGATGCTAACAGCCTGATCCTTTTCAAATCATGTGTACACCATTCCATACATACATAACGAAAGCAGCAAAAAAAAAAAAAATAAGAGACATATTTTTCGATTCTCCATTTTCTGCTGCCAAAATATAAAATGCCGAAATAAAATGAAAATAAATTGAATAGAATTGAAAATAAAATATTCGTGATGAGTATTTTCAATTTATAAAAAAATGTTCCTTTCCGCACTCACTAAAAGCTCGATTTGTACGTTTAAACTTTATCGTTATTCCCTATCATTTCACGTAGTTTTGGTATATAAACGTACATCGTAAAGTAAGTTTGCTCCTGGAAGGGTAAAACACAAGATAAAACAGATTTGTTTAGTGATTAAGGGAAATAGGTAATTAACAATATTGTATTTATAATGACTAAAGTGTGTATACATAGTAAATAGATATACGTTAAATCATGTTTGTATAGAAAACACCCATTGCCGTGTTCCATTGGTGTTAGCAAAGTACTTGTGAGTAGATGTTCAATGGAACGCAAATTTGTAAGTTAGAAGTAAAACATAAGAAAACAAAAATTTTTATTGTGTAGTTATGAGTAGCTAGAAATACTTGCGAGTACTTTACTAACGCTAATGGGACACGGCTATTATTCTCTCACGACGGCCCCCCAATTCTGACGTACAGTCGCAGACGTATTTTCTGTCCTAGCGAAAACTTTTGTCTTAACGAACACTGTAGACTTTAAATTCTTATCCTGCACTTCGTCTTATCTGTCAGTAGTCTTAAAAAGTTATCTTCGCTAATATCAATGAAATAGGTGGTCTTAGGAATCATAATTTTGTCATTTCCAGTTAGTAATTTTGACATTAGTCGTTGTTTAGACAATGATTATAATTGATTATTAAAATTAGAAAAATTATTAATATATAAAATTTATTAATTAAGATGGTCTTAGACTGCGGTCCAATTCATGACTTATTTTATGGAGATTGACTTATTTGAAAGTCTACAATAAGCCTCCTTTCGAATAGGCTTATTGGAAACTTGTTAGAATTATTTTGATGAATTACCAGTTTGGGTGCAAGCCTCGAATAAAAGTTAAACAAGTTTACAATAATTCTAGCCGACAGGTGGCTTATTGTATGTAGACTTTCAAATCAGTCAGTCAGTCCTTAGTAGTCTTAGGTCCGTTACACACTTGAACTATGTTTTTTTAACGTAGTGAGGTATATTTTGAAATATTGTATTTTACAAAGCCGAAATAAGTGAAACTAAATTCGTGAAGCTTAACTCAAGCTACTCGAGAAATTTCCACTGCGGTATTTTCCACTATCGGATAAAAAACAACTAAAACGTTTTATTTAATTTTACGAGCAGCATAAATATGGGTTAAAATTTTGAGACCCAGGTGATGTTAATATTAATCCAATATTTAACGACTTTGGATTTGAAGGCAATACGAATACCTTCTATACTCTACGTGCAAAATATTTTTAAGTACCATCATGAAGCCGACTAAAATACACAAAACAATTTATTGTATCGGTTAACACATTATAATTATATCTAAATTATAATGTTTGAGAGTATTATTTAAATTCGTGCCATCGAACCAAACGTTTACTCTTTCATTCATTTGCATTTGTTGTTTTATTTAAGAGAGAGTGAACGAATAAGCAGTTCGAGTGAGGTAGTAATTAATCTGTATGTTTATTATACAAAGTGGTATAAAAGTGATCACTCAATTTCAGAAAACTGTATTCTTGTAGCATCATTATAATTGTTTAAGGATTCTTTCTTTTTAGCGACAACCAGTATTTTAAAAAATGTTTAGCGGATCATGTATACTTTGATAGTTCAGTGTGCTGCATTGCAGATGCTAAAAATGGATCATCAGTAAATTCCCTATGCAGACATGGCAAAATATCTAGGCATGAAAAAGAAAAAAGAAGAGTTAAACATCAAATACAAAAAGATGAATTGGCTGTTAGGAAGAAATTCTGAGCTTACTGTACATAATAAATTACTACTATACCGGCAAATCCAAAAACCTGTGTGAACCTACAACATTCAGCTCTGGGGCTGTACAAAGAAAACCAATGTCAATATCATCCAGTCATTCCAAAGCAAAGTCCTACGTGGAACAGTAGATGTACCGTGATACATAAGAAATGACAACCTCCGTAGAGATCTGAAGATGGATTTCGTTAGTGAAGAAGAAAGCAAATACGCGAGAAAACACATCCAACGTATTAGTCTACACCAAAATGCTGAGTTACATCGTACGTTGGATTATTCAAACCCAGTAAGACGGCTGCGAAGAAGGAATCCGCTTGGTCTACTAGATCCAATCAGGATCGACTAAAAATATAATAGAATTGTAAAGAGGACTAACCAAAAGGCTACAACCTCCAAACAAGAATATAATTGATGTAAGATAAATTACTAGATGATTTGAAAATCAATTGTAATAAATAAAGAAATAAAAAAAGGATCATAAGATCGAAAGAAGAAAAATGAAAAACTAAAATATATTAGGTGAGCAAATAGAAGCTCTGCTTCTTTGGTCTAATTCAATTTTATTGAAAGATAATTGTTAGAAAGATTAATTTTCGAAATATTCGCCATCACTATCAATGGTCCTTTTGTCATTTATCAGCTTATAATTGGATTGCTATATAAAGAATACTTTTCAGTTATAAGTCCTTAGGCATATAATAAAGTAACACCTTTTAAAAATTTGATTTTCCTAGTTTTCCAATATAGTAACTTATTTGGAATTGAATATTTTATAACGGTAAGCTTTTCTTAATTGATGTTAAATTAATTAATCCCAAGATTTCTTTGTAATTTTTTTTAATTGATTGTATTTGGACGTAGTAAAATGTTCACAAAACTTTCTTTAAGAATTTAACGAATTGTTGGATTAATTGTTTTTGAATTATATTTGAATCAAATTTGCAAATTTTTAGATTGCACTTAGTGAAATTCATAACGGCCTATCGATTCACTCCGGTTCCAGAAAATATCAAATTCCCAGATCGAAGCTGCAAAATTGGCTACACAATCAACCAAAAACAAACAGGCTACGGCACTCAGAAAAAAAATATTATCATTGTATGTTAAATACAATTATTTAAATGATTGATTTTATCATACTATGATATTCTTGATCTTTTTCATCATAACAATGATAATCACTGAAAAAAAAATTTTTTTGAGTGATCATCATTGTTATGAAGAAGAGGATCAAGAAAAATGAGCAAGAAAATCATAGTATGATAAAATCAATCATTTAAATAATTGTATTTAACATACAATGATGATATTATGGTAAATGCAATGATGTATTATCATATTTTTTTTCTGAGTAGGTCCATCACCTATATTAACGCTAGAAGAGGAACAAAAAATTATAGACTGGCTTGTAGCAAATAATAGTAAAGGGTTTCCCCGAAGAAACCAAGGTATTCAAAATGTTTTAAAGGATGCTTTCTGGATGCTACTCCGCAAGAAAACCGAATGCCTGCGTGGGCTTAAACTCGGTCGATTTTAAAATGTTAAAGGAGATAGTTGGTCCAGAAAAATTACAAGTATTGGAAACATTTTTCAGAATCTCAGCAGAATGAGGATATTTTGATCCTATTAAAAATATGCAAATTTGTACCTTCTGTAATGTACCTTATAAATTGCTTTAAAGTAGGGTTATACTCGTTTCTCAAATTTATTAAACGCGATTGTTTTATTATTTACTTTCATATAGGAAGGAGACAGAACCGTTATTTTTGTCCATGATGACGATGCACATGTTGATTTATCATTAAACAAAATTATTCTCCGTCAAGAGTTGGGATTGGATTGGGCGGGGGTGCGGATCCGTTTAATTTATCCGGCATATCTGTAAACCATCTGGATGACCCCCGAGTGCAAATTGAGAGTTTCTTAACTATTCCACAAACCCCTGCCGCATGGGAATTAAACATTTAGAACATCGAACTTTTTTTGTTTCATCAACACCTTTTCAGAAATATGAAGAAGCAAAAATTAATAAGCAAAAATTAAGGAAGATTTAGTTAAAGAAAAACGAAAACAAACAAGACTAATAAAAAAATTAAAAACCCAACCCAAACCACTACGAAAAGGGTCTATAACTAAACCAGCCATCAAAATACCATTCAATAAGAAGATCGAAGAAAGAAATATCTCACAAGAAAGTGTTATGCTCTGCCTCATCAAAACAAATAATAAATGTAGAGACCGCTATAGACCAACCCCAACCAATGAAAAACCAAACAGATTCATCTATGGCTCATGTTCAAAAATATATTTGATAATGAAAACCATTTTGAAATCCAAATAGACGAAACAGAATTTAATAGCATAGTCGAAAGTGGTATTTGTTTCCAATGTGGTGGACATATTACAAGCGCAAGACTAGGGACAACATGCTATATTTGTAAATTTAGATCGTCCCACTTTGGTTGTAGCAAAGGTACTTCGAGCAAAACGTCCGAATTTCGTTGTGAGGTTTGTTCCCAAAATTGAATGGCTTTGATAAATACTTGGCTTTGTTATATCCTTATACGAGTACGTACCTATGTGATGATTTAGTTCCTTAAAACATATTAAACTTTAATTTAAAATTTGAAAATTGTGATTTGTATATCTAAAATTATTAAAACTGGATTAGAAATCTAAATTTTTTTAACTTGTTTATTTTATTTATCTGAAAGTGATCTTGATTAAATCACATTTTGTACAGAAATCTGGGGACTTATAACTGGTGAAGATTAAAAGCTTAATACTGGAAAAAGGTGGCCCATTACTAGAAAGTTTTTACAGCTAACTTAATTTGATACTTAATTTTTAAATCTTAAGCAATTTAAGTGAAGAAGCTTAATTAATACAAATCTTTAACATTAACAGTGATTTATCTATCCCATAAAATAAAATATAAGCTTAAAGGCAAACAATTTATTAAAGGGGCTTGTTATTGGGTGTTTTTCTCTAATCGATCTGAATAAGTAGCAATTAGTGGAAGCGAAGTCTGGAGAATACGACGCACAAATTTTGTTCGACAACTGAGACTGCAGAGTTGGGAGTTTTGCTGCTGTTTCACTAACCTACTAGATGCACAAATTTAATATTATTATTGATTGATGTAAAAAATATTTAAATTTTATATTTGCTTTTAGTGTGCTGATGAAACAACAAAAAAAAACACCCAACTCTCAAGTCGCGGTTTTCGAACAAAATTAGTATACTGGTAATTTCCCGGGAACAGGGGAAAGAATTTATATGTAATTTCAAATAATTTTTTTCGGCATACTGATGTAAAAAGCTAGTGTTAAATGTTTTGAAAACAAAATTAAATTGGGAATAATTTTTCCTGCCAATTTAGATATGGAAAAATTATTCACAATTTATAAATATTTACATTAAACTTTTCTCTTCAGTAGACCGGAAAAAACTATTTGAAGAGAAATTACATATGAACTCTTACTATGGTTCCCTTTTCATGTTCATGCATGTTCAATCAAAACTGCGAACAATTGTTTATCAAAAACAAGGAAAATTCTTCATTCTTGGAGAGTAAAGCGATTCATAATCTGTCTACGTGTATTTTGTAACTAGTTAAATTACAAACGTAAAAGTTACGACAGTAAGAAGCACTATTTGCGAAAATGAGACAAATACAGTACGGTACAGGTACAGTCTTAATAAGGTCGGTTAAAAATTAAATAAAAAAGGTTAAATTCTTAAACCGATTTTTTTGCAAACGTATATTACTTTAGTCTACAAAAGGGCTAGTTAGGTGCAATATTCTGATAACAATTTAGGACGGAAGGCTTTAAGGATTTCGTAGATGGGGCTACCGCCGTCATACTCGTTTAAATGTTTTCTAACAAAAAAAAATAAATAAGCGAAGATAAAATGTTTACACATTTTTGAAAATATGAAATAGTAGCACCAGGATAATAAATAAACAAAAGTGAAGTTATAAGTAACACACAAAGGAAAGCTTTTTAATTATAGAATTAATTATTTTTTGTGAAAATTAAATCAAAATATAACAGCTACCGTATAGAATAGGAAAAATGAAAAACAAAAATTTGTTTTACCACACACTAAAAAATTTTCATATTAAATGAATACAATTATAATATAAATATAATTCCGTACGAATTTTTTATAGATTTTATATAAGTTTAACATATAACTGAATGTTATAAAATATTGTATAAAATTTATAATACTCCATATAAATATTTTGATAGGTCACTGGTATAAATTTGATACTCCAACGTATAAATATCTGTATATACTACAAAATATAAAGTTTATCCATTAAATGATAATTTTTGTTTATAAGAAAGAGATTAGTATTAAATTTATATAAATTATATATAGAAAATATCAACCTGGTTATCGTATAAAATTTAGTTGCTTTAGAATAGAAATTTCGGAAATTCTAAATGCTAGAATTGAACTCCGTTTTCAATACTGATAAAATTTTTGTCACACAAATAAAACAATTTTAGATTATTTTATAAAGCCGATATATTTATCAAAATAATATTATTTTTTTAACATAAAATGTGTTATGATTATTTAATTTTACTTACAAAAGTGTAAAAGAGCTACGATTAAATTAAGTGTAAAGTAATTTATATGCTACTATATGTTTTGTTTCTTTTTCGTGACACGGCAGTATCGTAACTTCTGTTGAATTTAAAAAGTTTCAAATATAATTTATTTAGTATTGACTGTGCCATAGCTTGTATCTCATATGCGTTATGAAATTTGTCAAACGTGGCAACTAAATAATTCTATTCAGATAAAAATACATAAGCTACCCTCATTCTCCAACCGGACAAGTGGTGCAGTGGTTAAAGCTTCGGCACTTGGACCGGGAGGTACTGGGTTCGAATCCCATCAGAGGCCAGATGCAAATCGAATTTTCATCATCAACTACAATCGGTGATGTTAATAAACACAACTGAGACCCTCTGATGGAGTGCAGAATTCAGCGCCGACCCACCGTCCATGTCAATGTACAGGTTGACATGGAGCTTGCAATGTGCAGGTGGTATACTGTAGTTGTGTGAGTAGGTGAATGGGTTAATGATGTAGCATGAATGCGTGGTATCACAATGGGCCAAAAATGGAATAAGTGTCAACCACTGAAACCTATATAACCTATACCCTCATTCTCTAAAACTATAAACTTTATTTCATAAAATTCGTTGTGGTTATCGTCATCATTTGTTGGTGAGGCTAAGACTAATTCAGGGCGATAGTGTGTATTATGGTACTTGAAAACTTGTATTGTTGGCGAATTGCTAAGCTTTTGTAAACATTTTTAAAATTAGTTTGATTTTTATTTAAAATTTTAAAATAGTGGTGAAATAACTCATAACGGATAGATGACATGTAAGCTACATTTTTTCAATATTATACTAGGACAGTGTGTTAAAATATGATGTTTTGGTAATAAGTCTACCTTAAATTCAGGCACTATAGCCGACAAATGATCCGTTGTGAATTTTCGTAAATTATTTACAGATGAAACGGTGACTATTTTTGCAAAAATTATGTCTATTATTTTTAATGCCACTATTTTATTTTATTTGCCACTTCGAATGCAGATGTTCAAAATTCATAACTCCAAAAATAAATGGATAGTGGTTGATCAACCACCACAATTGAGATGTTGAGAAAGTTAACGAATCCTTAGCGACTAAACCAGCCGGAATATTTTTTCTCGATTTGTACCCAAATATAATAAATGTTTTATCCTTTCATTTATTTGGTTATAAGTCAAATATTTCTTTGAAACCAAATAGTTTCAGAAATGTTTTATATAGTAAAATGAACAATACTTCCACTCAAAAAAATAATCGGTAATATTCACAAAAAAATGGAGTAATATTAGAAAATTGATATATAGAAGAGATATATAGAAAATTGATTAAAAATTGGGCCATACAAGCGCTTTGTATTTAGTGCGGTTTTAGCAAATCAATTATTACAATTTACTGAGTAAATTTAATTATTATTATTTCACTGCAGTTTGTAAAATAATTTAGAAGTTACGAAGAAGACGTTTAGAAGAGCGAGCGCATGTTAAATAATGACTGAAAGGTTGATAATTTTAAACAATGCACTTTAAAATTTGAGGATCGACTAAATTGCAGCGCATAAATATTTACTCTGCATAGAAGCAAACACTCGAAACTTCTAGATTGGAGGAGACAGAATTTAATATTTAACATAATATCAATCAATTTTAATGAAACACGCTTTTTATAATTAATTTATTTTATTCACATTTCACAAAAGGCAATCGATTTTTCTTAAAATAAAGATGATAATTAATTACATCTCCGGATTGACAATAAACTTACATGTGAATTTTGATCAAACTTATTTTTCCTTTACTGCCTTGAAAGATATTGAATTGTTGTAATGTTGCTAATAATTAAATTCTCTTCATATAAGCATTAATGTTCAAGGAACTGAGTTGGTCCGGTCCTCTAAAATTTCTTTATAAAATTCTGAAATTTAAACAAGAAAGCAACAAACATAAGTTAATGCAAATAAAGTTTTGTAAATTTGAGTTTACCATATCGCTTCAGCACTTTTTTGGTTTAATCCTGAAGGTTATAGCGGCAATTTCTTGCGACGCGAAGTAAGGTTAAAAAAAACTGCAAATAAAGGATAAAAATAAATATAACTTATATTTAATTTTATTTTGAAATAATTACCATTTTTTCAACAAATCCGGAAACTAGACCAACTGGCATTTTTGTGGCAATTTTGTACTGGTTTAAATTCACTACTAATTTTTGTTTGAAATTTTAAATAAAATTTGGAGTAAAAAAAACAAAATTGGATAGAATAAATTATTTGATTGTTTATATTATAATCTCCCCGTAAATTTTGAAAAGTATTTGAACATTTTAAAAACACTTTGTATTCACAACGAAAAAAAAAATTTTTTTCATTTGTTTGCATTGAAAATTATATATTCAAATTGCGCAGCTCAAATTTTCCTAGCAGCATTGTAATATGATTAATCTAATTTATCATAAGACGCTGCTCAGCAATAATTTTAATATTTAAAAATGCACGGTAAATATTGCACTGCAAATTGCAGGCTCGTACTTTATTAAGACATTATTCGTAATAATTACAAATTTGGGTTTACACAGCAAAATATGTAAATATCTCCGCGCAATTTCTTTCAGTGTTCCAGTAAATTAGTTAATTATTCGATAATAATAAATCGAATAATTAACTAATGATATCTCAATATACAATTAACAAATTATATTAGTTACCACTATTAACAACTTCACTAATCTACAATAAATATAAAAACACTTCTACTCACTACACGATATCCACAGAACTGATAAAAAAAATCAAACGATCCTGAAAATTCTCGTATAAAAATCCCGTTTTTAACAAAAAATATTCGTTTTCTATTAATTTTATAAAACTAATCGTATAAAACAAAATTTGTATATGACAAATATATTAATTTTATACCAGTCTATGTATAAAAAGTAAAATTTTATACTATAGGTTATAAAAAGTATACAACTGGAAGTATAGAAATTGTATGTATACTATGAATTTGTATAAAATATATTACAGAATTATATAAACGAATCATATAGGTTCAATATTTATAATTTTTATATAGTATTTCATATAAATATAAATTATCTGAACAAAAATATAAATAAATTTATAGAATATCCGAAAATTTTTTAGTGTGCATGCGGCATTATATTTTGCTTTTACATCTCCTTTGGTCATTTCACATTGACAAAAGGAAATATTTTTTTTTGTTTAACAAAAAGCTTAAATCTTTCAGCACACTCAAAAGGAAACCGAAAAATGTATAATTTTTTATTGTTAAAAAAGCTTATTTTTGTCGGTTTGTTACCACTTCTAAAATATGACGATCGTATGGAATGTTTAACTTAAATTGTAAAATTCTACAAATGTATTATTTCACACACACGGTTTCATAAGATATTTCATTTTCAACCGGATTCCAAGAGATTATATAATGTATACATACATACATAAATGCCTAGAGCTACAAAATAAAATTTATTGTGATTATGATTATGTATGTGTAAAGACGGCCAACTAGTTTGATAAAATTTCGATACATCATGAATTTACAATATACTAATGTCGATATTAGATAATAATACTCGTATGAAGACGATATTAAAAAAAAAGTCTGATCGCAATCGAACCAGCAATAAAAAATATTACTAACGGAGGAAGAGACAATGTTTCTGAAGCTAATTAATTAATCGATTTAGTGTTTGCAACCAAAAAAAGAAAACAGTTTGACAGCTGACAGTTTAGGGTTAGTAAACATGCAGCACTACACGAAAGAATAATGTGTTTTCATTATTGTACAATATTTCAAAAATAATGAAAGTTTGAAAAATGCAGATTTTTCAAGTAAAAACCATCCTAAGCGATGAAGCTCATTTTGGGGTCCAGAGAACTCACAAGTAATTGTCGAGATACAAATGCATCCACAACGTGCCACTGTTTCGTGTGGATTTTGGTTATTGGTGCTCGATATCGCGACATGATAACCGAGTCGCTTCTGCCTAAATTGGATGATGTTGACATGTGGTTTCAACAATATGATGCAATATACTAAACAGACCGTGAAATATTCCAATTTTCATCCTTCTTATGACAAAGAACAAGAGCTTACGATCTAGGTGGCTCTGATTAAACTCAATCTTGATATATTTGTGGTAAATACGTAATTTCCCTTTTTACTATAGTTTAAAAATAAAACTAATATTTTGTGTCAACTAGAAGAACTCAAAGTTAGTATGTCTTATGGAATGGTTTATTTATGTTTGGAGCAGTTTATTATTATACACCTTTCGCTTATGTTAAATTATAATTCCATAACAGACTATAAATATCTTCATGCTTGAATATTGATTAATTTTCCTTAATTTATAAATAGAAAATTATGTTTGTACATAGAAGATAGTTTCTTTATTGATACAGTTTTGAAAACTCAATTAGTTTACATTAAAATGTAAGAGTATGTACGAGGGTAATGTATAAGTACTTGTATGTATGTACCTTTTCCAATCAATCAAATCAAATTCTTTGTCTACTTTGAACCGAACACAAAAATGCAAATGAACCAATTTCCATTGGTTCCATTTCCAACAACTCAAACAAAAACTTACTTTAATGAATTTAATAATGCCACTTCGATTTACATTCGATAGTATTACGGTCGAGGAAGTCTATCTCAAATGAAACCTCTTTGCAGATATCAAAGTGTATAATCCGGTGATTATATATGATTACCGGCCATTATATATAATCCCCAGTGCGTTTGATAAATTTGTGAAATATCAATGATTTTCTTTTAATTTATCATTTTAACCGGTTTTTATATATAATTACAAAACCCCTTTGGTTAAAGTGATAAATATGAAAGTTTTTTTTACTTATTATAAAATTATAAATAAATCGTATACAACGGATTAAAATTACATTAAAAAAAATTATATTTACAAAAGTTGATTTTTGTAACATTTATGGCACTTCAGAAGATGTGATAAAACCGATAAAAACTCTTTGATTTGTGTCTGCAAGGTTGACGAAGCAATTATTATTAATACAAATAAATAAAATTAAAAGTACTTTGTTAATTCAAAATTTCAATTTTAATTTATTCAAAATCGAATTTATCGTCAATTTGTTCTCCATCTTGATTTTCATTTGTATTAAGATTGTGATCCTCGTCAGGAGGTTCATGAAGGTTGCCTGGATATAGAATGCCCGTATGTTTCATGTTCCATGAAAATTATCAAAACATTAACATCTTACATTATTTCGAAAAAATAAAAAAAAGTGAAAATTTTTCGGAAATTCAAAATATTATGTTTCCGCCCTCCTAAAAATTGTTGATAAACAATCCTACATTTAAAAATTTCTAAATTTATACTCTTTACCTGATTTTCTCGATGTATACATAAAGTAAAATTACGCTGATTTGAACAAAAGATGCACCAAGTTTATTTACAGTATGTTCAACAAGAGCGTGTACGGCATAACTATACTTAAAACAATAGGAACAAATATGGGAGGGGCTTACATCGGTTTTCTATTGGTTTCTGTTGGACGCTCTAAAACAAACATTAGTTTAGCTAATGTTCTATCCGAAAGGACCAAAAATGTCGGTTGGAAGACCAGCTATATAAAAAAGTCGAAAACATTTGTACAGAAGAGGACTACACATTATTCAATGTATAAAAATTCTCACGATTTGCCAGATAGAGGCAAAATCCGAACCACTACAAAAAAGGAGGATGAGGTCATCATACAGTTATTTGATGAAAATTCTTAGCTTACGCTGGATGCAGCTGTGGCAAAATTGGCAAAAAAGAATAGTATTTTACCAAAAACAACCATACGAAATAACATGGCTACGCATATGGAAATACTTTGGTCAAACCACTGGCAACACAAAAATACATAGAAAAGCAACTATGGTGGGCAAATGAACATAAAAACAAAAAAAAATCGAATATTGTGTTTACCGATGAGTCATCCTTTTGAGGTTTTAATGTTAAAAGGCGTGTTTGGCGAACTAAGCAAAAGAAAGGATTGTCCGAACTGTGGATGCAACCGCCCTAGCTCCATGTATGGGGATGCTTCGCCAAGCAAGGTTTTGGTAAATTAATCGTTTCCACACGGAACCTAAACGCACTTTTCATGAATAAAATTTATTCACGAGGTTTGTTACCATCTATCCTGAAATGCTTTAGAGCGGGCAACTCTCATTGGATCTTGCAAGAAGACAACGATCCAAAACACCATAGCCTACTCTGTTCGAAATTTAAACTCAAAACGGGCATCACAACATTGGATTCGCCGTCTCAGGCACCTAATTCCAATCCGATCAAAATTTATGAGCACTTATGAAGATTAAGCTGAAAATGTACCACATAAAAAATTTGCTCTAGCGCGAGTGGTCCGAATGATATGGAAACATGTAATACCACAGTATGCAGAAAAATTAGTTGATAATACGGACAAAAGGAGCCAGGCAATTATTAAGAGTAATGGTGACTTTCCTATATTTTAGTTGATAGCGCCCTAGAAAATACAACAAACGTTCATAATAAAAACAAAAAAAAAAATCATAGTTTTATTTTTACTTAGGTTTTTGCCGTACACGCTCTTGTTGCACATACTGTACATGTAATTTGCGACGTATTTAGAAGCAAACGTCTGACGTTTTTTGACACAAAGTGTTTTACACAAATCGACACAAGATATATCAATTCTTTTTGGCTACATTTTACTTTAAATTTAATTGCAGCTTGCATCGAATTATTTTGATGTAGACTAGCTTCATAATTAGTCATAAGTTGCATCAGATATGGTTTAAATGCAATTTGGTTTACATCGTGCTGCAACCTATAACTTTTATTTTATGATGTAAGGCTTACTTCGAAAAACGTTGCAAGAAAGTTCCCAATCTGACACATAGATGGCGCCACAAATTTAAAACCCATATGATTTTTAAATTCGACCGTCCTTTAAATAAAATGACAGCATTTAAAATTTCATGACATTTCGATCATTAAGAGTATATACAAGTTACCGAAAAAATACCGTTTAAGCAAAGCAGTGGCTTGGTAAGTGTTATCTAGACTCTGCACCAGAAAAATCAACTATTAAATGATGATGCACCACGCTCTGGACTCTCAAATGAAGCTGTGACTCCAAAAAACATAAAAAAATCCACGAAATTATTATGAAAGACCGTAAAGTGAAGTTGCGTAAAATAGCTGACCTTGCAAAGATATCAATGGAGCGCGTTGGTCATATTTTGCACGAAGATTTGCTCTCACGGGCACCGCGTTTGCTCACAATGGATCAAAAATGAATCGTTATCGTATCGAAATGTTGCATCTTTTTTTCAATTTTAGAGGGTCAAAAATTCAAGCAGTATCTTCATTCAGATATTTAGGGTTGGTTATAGATTCTAAATTAAATTGGTCTGAAAACATAAACAAATCATATAAGACAATATCTCCAATGGTATTCGTTATTAAACGATTAGTTAATTATATGTGAACACTAATACGGTTTAGTTAATTTATTTTGCTTACGTTAAATCACACCTCAACTATATGAGTATATGATCTGGTCGGCTACCGCAAGTTATCAACTGTGTCCTCTACAAATTTCACAAAATAATACTGTAAAAATTATCAATAGTTTGCCCAGAATAACCCCCACCTCCATTCTAACATATATAGCGATAAAATCTTACCCATTGCGGTGCTAGGTTGACCTGTTAATTTTTATTTTGAAAATAATTCATCGTCTAATCAAATTTAATTATACCGTCCAAAGAGCCAATGATTATCATAACTACAATACTCGGTCTAATCAAGATTATTATGTTTTGAAATTGAGAACTTATAGAGAGTCTAAAAATGTACATATCTAATAGGGGGTTTACGCTATATAATTGATTACCGAAAGAAGTAAAACAAATTCGTGCTATAGATCAATTCAAACAAGCTGTAAAGAATAATCTTTTTGAAAAATGGAAACTTTATAATTGTAGTTTAATTTTGTTCTAAACCCACAAAAATTATGTAAACGTTTACTTATTATGTATTATGTTTCGTCTTTCCACTTTTTGCTTCGTTTAGCTTTATTAATATGGTTGTCTATTTGTTATAGGTTTTTGTAAGTTTTTGAATAGAAATAATAAATAAATAACAAAAACAAAAGTTTCTGGCAAAGAGATTTGGCTCCAATGAAGAAGTGATTGCAGAAACCGAAGCTTATTTTGAAGACAAAAATAAATCGTTCTACAAAACAGGCATTGTAATGTTAGAAAGGCGTTGGAGAGATTGTGTTGCTCTATGGCCTGTTTTTTTATTACAACTGAGAGATCAGAGAGATAAAAAGTAAGCCTTTTCCGTTTTTTTATTTTATCGGATCAATCCGATATATTTTTTTTCGTTTTTTTATTTTCTCTGATTAATCTCAGATCATCATTTTTCTATCTGATTTTGTTGTCAGATATAGTTCAGAGGGAAAATGGCGGACGTTACGGAAAATGGTAATTAATAAATTAATTTGTAATTATTTTTATCTTATTTTAATTAAATTAATTGCAAAATTAATAATACGCAAATTTATCGTGGTAGACACCCAAATTAAATGGACAGCAACAAAAATATAAATTTTTATGAAATGAAATAGAAACGGAGTTCAATAATCTTCAAATTGGTATAAACAAAAGTTTATGCAATTGGGGTAAGTTGGGCTCAAGTCGAATCCAAACGGAAATCTTTACAGAAACAGTACAAAGCCATAAAAAACCATAACAACACTACTGGTCAAAATAGAAAATGTTGATGTAATTATGGTCGGAGATCCAACTATATCACCCCATTCGACGACATCCAGCACCAGCCCAAGTGCTAATTTTAGTGTTAGGAAACATAACGAAACGAAATCACTACGACTGATCCGTACGAAACATCAAGTTCAGTAAATGGCAGAAAGCGAAGAAGTCAGGAAAATTTCAAAGATGAGAAGCGCAGGAAGAAATTAGAGCTGATGACAGAACATAATAAGCATTTTAAAAGATTTCTGGATTATTTCATAAACAATAATAATTGTGTACTGAATATATGTATATATTTATATATCGTATATTATATAACAGTATATGTACTACATAATTATAAATTATAGAAAATTTAAAATGTGATATTCAAAAGTACGAATTTAATTCGAATACGAAATTTAATAAAACGAAATTTAATAAAAATGGTTATTTAAAATAAAGAATGCAAATTTTGTAGTTGCAAGATTAATAAAAAAACAATATTTTGTTAATGCAACATTTTGAAATGCAATAATTGTAGAGGATGACGGCTTCGATAACTCTCACGGGCACTTAGCCCTCCATCCAAATTTCATCCCTATTAGTCATTTTCTAGAACTTTTTCGCAAACTCATTTTTGAATTTTGTCAAAAAATTATTTAAGAGTCCCATTTTCCCACATGCCAAATTTTGAAAAACTAAACCGGGATTTAGAAAAAATCCGATACTTTGTAAACCGCGATTTCGTTACACACCCTGAATAATCTTTTCCGTTGTCCTTCACTTAAATGTGAATCGTGTCCATGATCACTGGAGCTTGAATCAGCGTAAGTTGATGGCTGAGCGCTTTCGCCGCTCATAAGAACTGCATCCAGTTGATTATCATCTGGATCGATTTGGTCACCACTTTCGATACGAAAATTGGGTAAAATGACGCAAGCTCAAATATAAAGTGGGATAAGCTCCGTCTGACGTATTTAAGTCGTCTAAAACGCCCTTTTAGTATTCCCAAGGCTCGTTCGATGTCAACACGGCACTTGGAATGAACAGTATTATCAATTAGTTTTTCATCTGCACGATATTCAAGTCAGACACGCTCGACTTTTATTTTTTCCTTTAAATTTAAATTTATTTTTAATATTGTGAAACAAAGTTCCAAATTATCAAGAATGTTGGTTGATATATTGTACAGGGTTTTCCAAAAAGAGGTTTCATTTTGAATAGCCTGCTATTTGAGCAGCTGTCAATTTTGAAGCTGTCATCTTTTAACATTTGACAAGTAAAACTACGCCATTACTAAAATGGTACAATACCACGCTTCAACAAAGCATTGAAATTGTTAAAATTTACTACAAAAATGGTGAAAATTATGCAGTCACAATTTGCAAAACTAAAGCATTTTTGGGTGGTCGTGAAGCACCTTCTCGGCCGGCAATATTGAAACTGGTGCAAAAACCTGAAACTGCGAATATTGCTGCTGTAGTCCGTAGTATTGACGAAAACCCATGTTTGTTGATTCCTCGTCGATCTTTGGAATTAGACATTCCACAAACGACATTACACCGTATTTTGCATAAAGACTTAGGTCTTAAGGTTTTTAAAGTTCAGTTAACACACGAACTCAAGCCGGTCGATCACCATAAATTTCGTATCTTTGCTGATTGGGTCCTTCGAATGCATCAAAATGATTTGGATTTTCATCGAAAAATCATCTTCAGTGATGAGCTCCATTTTCACCTCGGAGGCTACGTTAATAATTAGAATTGTCGCATTTGGGACTCAGAAAATCCAAGAATGATTGTTGAAAAGCCTCTCCATCCTCAACGTCTCACTGTTTGGTGCGGTTTTTGCACTGTTTGCTGGCAGTGTGATTGGACCTTACCAAGTCGAAATGAGGCTGGTGCAACTGTTACGGTAAATAGATTGCGCTACCGAGCTATGATTAATGATTTTTTTTGGCCGGAATTCGAAGATATTGACTTAATAAACACATTTTATTAATCACTTGTTTTTTGTTTCGCAGAATATTTTGAATATTTTTCAAAAAGTTTAAAAAATCACTCGATCGATTTCGACTTGTTAGGTCATCAGTAAAAATTTTGTTATATAGTAGAAAAAAGCAAATTATAAATAAAAGAAGGAGGGGGAAAAAAAATAAGCAATAAAAATTAATCTACGGATCGAGCAGGTAGGCGATGAGCCATAGGTTGAGTAACAAAATTCAAGGTATATTATTGCGTACGTGAGAATAGAAAAGGGCGGGGTCTGTAATTGGTGAGAACCGGATTTCCCTCTGTTCATTCTGTTCATTAAGGATATTATGGTTAAGAAATATTGATTTTCGAATTTCGTAAGATTCTAAGGTATCTAAACGGCTGCCTTTGGGTTGTATATGTAATATGTCTAAATTGTTAAAGCTAGCTGTATGATTTTCTGAAGTTACAGCTAGCTTTAACAATTTAGACATATTACATATACAACCCAAAGGCAGACGTTTAGATACCTTAGAATCTTACGAAATTCAAAAATCAATATTTCTTTTCTACCATAATATCCTTAATGAACAGAGAGAAATCCGGTTCTCACCAATTACAGGCCCCGCCCTTTTCAATTCTCACGTACGCAATAATATACCTTGAATTTTGTTACTCAACCTATGACTCATCGCCTACCAGCGCGATCCGTAGATTAATTTTTATTGCTTGTTTTATTTCCCCCCTCCTTCTTTTATTTATAATTTGCTTTTTTCCACTATATAACAAAATTTTTACTAATACAAATCAGTAGATACTCCTGATGATGACCTAACAAGTCGAAATCGATCGAGTGATTTTTTAAACTTTTTGAAAAATATTCTGCGAAACAAAAAACAAGTGATTAATAAAAATGTGTTTATTAAGTATAAGTGTGTTTCGCCAAGTGCCTACGGCAAATAGCGTAAAAAGGAAGATATTGATGTGGACGACGTTTATTTTCAGCAAGACGGCGCTACGTGCCACACAAGCAACTAAACAATCGCAATTTTTCAAGAAAAGTTTTCTGAACGTGTTATTTCCCGAAGAAGTGATCACAATTGGCCACTGAGATCTTGTGATTTAACACCTTTAGACTTTTTTCTTTGGGGCCACGCGGAAAATAAGGTCTTTGCCAATGCCCCACAATCGATTCAAGACCTTAAATATGGAATTCATGAAGTTATCGTGGATATACAGCCGCAAATGTACGAATTGGTCATGGAAAATTTCATGAAAGGATATGGTGCTGCAAGCGTAGCCGGGGCGGCTATTTGGCTGATATCGTTTTCAAATGTTAATGGTATACATTCCTCTTTACAATGAAATAAACATTCATTGATTTCTCTTTTAAAAGTACTCGTTCTTTTTTAATCTCAAAATGAAACTTTTTTTTTTTTCAAAACCCTTTGTATAAAAATTAAGAACACATTAGAGGGGCGCAGAACCAATCATTTCGTAAGACTAACGAAACTTTCAGCGAATCTTGTAGAAGAGTTGTGGGTTAGGATCGTGAAATTGTTCAAAAATTTTAATAAATTAAAATTTTACATTGCATACAAAAGAACAGAAGAAGACAATAAACCTCAACTCTATAATCAGGTTGATAAATCACAATCCGTAAGCATGCTAAAATCACCTCATACAAAAAAATCTACACACACTATGCCGTACCTATATTTTATTCCACTTTTGCAAATTGTAGGGCACATTCCATACTTCATTCCATAGTCCGTTATAAATGCGCAGCTTTTGCTCAAAATGGAGTGTGAAAGTGTGGAGTGGATCTATGTTTAAAAAATGTAAACTGTAAGCGTCCATTATTTTTAAAAGGAACTAATAAGAAATGATCCAACTTTTATACCGAATCTCCAAGTAAATGTCTCAGAAATATCATTTATGATATTCCTGTCGCGTACATGACATATAGGAAATGAATATTTCCGTACTCGCTAACGAACTCAAAACCAATCAAATTACAGTAAATGCTCGACTTGTGCAACACATTAAAAACCAAGCCAATTGCAACGAGCGAACATGGCGCATCTATCGAACTAATGTAAAAACGTCATTTAAAGTTCTCCATTTAGCAGAAACGTTAGAATAATAAGAGATTTTTATGTGTTTAATAGTAAATACATTTTTAATTTCGAAAATTATTTGACAATACATACTCGTATTTACAAAATTTATATTCATGCATATCCGTATTGAAAGAAACAAATGAAACGGAAAAGTAGCTTTATTCAATATAGAATTCATCACAAATTTCAAGTAAAACTGAAACAAAATACATTAAAATTACGTATGTAAATAAAAAATCTATACATTTGTCTATATATACCCGAGCATATACTAAAATTGTCAAAAGTAATTTCACGATTTTCTAAATAAATCGAAATGCTGATTTGCTTTAAGCAATCGTTCCGTTTTAGTACAGCACTTTCTCTTAAATTATGAAGAATCATATAGTCTTTCTTTGCAATTTCATTTTGTTGGGCCCACTCCATGCATACACTGAAGCTTTTTATTGCATTTTCTAGTTTAGTATACGGATTAGCATTGGTTTGTACATCATCGTCATCGTAGCTTTCTTCATCTGATGAACTGGGTAACGGATGTGCAAAATTAAATTCATTGATCCAATCGTTGACTTCCTATGTCGAGTACTCATGCTCGTGTGACAATTGTGCCAATAATAATTGAATAGTTTACACTTCTAGCCTAGAGCGCTGAATATTATTACGTAGTTCACTTAGTGGTACATCGTCCTCAAAATCCCACATATCCGATCTTTGATTGAGTTTTAGGACATTCCAGCTGTTTCTAATTTTTATTTGCTTAAGGCCATTCCAAGCATTTACCAAAAACATCACAGCATTTTTCAGGTTGAATTTGTTAATTGTCGATTGTTCGAATATTGTTCTCATCACCTGCTGTCAATATAGACTATTTATAATTTGTTTTGATATTATTTATGACGTTTTGGTCCATTGGTTGGAGAAGCGCAGTACAACTCGGTGGGTTTATTGAATTTATACCCACAGAAATATATTCGTTTCATTCTTGTTATTTCATAAAATAACAGTCATAAAGTTGAAATATCTAGAAGTTTTGACTAGACATCACTCTCACTCTTGCTTTATACATAAATTATTAAAAATAAACACACACAGGAGTCAGAAAATTGAGAGATACATACAATTTTGAGTACTTTTTCGGCTAGTAAATCAAAATGTTGGAATTATCGAACTCAAAAAAATAAAAATGTTGCATTCACCAAAATTTTGGGTTTCTTTTCTTGATTTGCACTTATCGAAATTTGCGTGAAGCGAATGTTGCACAAATCGAGCATTTACTGTATTTTAAATGCTTTAACGCCTACGCCTACTAGTTCCGAACTCAAGTTGAAATTGTTTTAACTTTGTTGTTGTTTTAACACATTTTGCGTGCTGTGTGCTACCATTGTATTTTTTCCGAACTAACTCACTATGTCATGAACGCACTATCCAGGCTGTAGATTTGGTGACATTAAATCTATCGCTAATCATCCTAAAAACAGTTATTGTTATTTATTGGTTTTATATCAAATATTACTTTAATTTACCGTAGGGGTTCTCCGTTTCCAAAAAACCATAAAATGATAAGAGTTTTTTTTTCAATTTATACTTCCGGCTGACCTGGATAGATTTCTGCTGAGTTTACTAAAAGTTTCAATTTTTAATAGAAAATGGTTTTTAAATATTGGGTTCGTGTAAGACGGTACAATTTCTGTTGCAAAATTGTCTATTTTTAAACAACTTTCTTCTTCACTGCTGCTTTCGTCGGAATAATCACTGTTATATATTATATTGTATGTGTTTTTAACTGTTTCGGTCAATACTAACACATTTTGCTCCATTTTTAATTTAATTTGTACTTTTATATATTACTCGTTTAATTTGCTTTTATTATTTTGACGTTTCACAAGTCATCACTTCGGCTGAAATCTCAATCGATTGTCTAATGTTCAACGGTCTTCACATATTTTCAGTATAAAAATCGGTAAAAAGCCTTTCATCAGATTTGTCAGATAAATTATCTCTCTGATTTATCTGATACTTCGGACGCAATAAAAAAACAGGCCACTAGAAGGAAACTGTGTTGATGAATAAAATTTGCTTTTCACAAAATAAATATGTTTTCTTGGTTGACCGGGAACTTTTCAGGCGATGTGTTAAGTGACGTTGTTCAATTTTTGTCTCGTATTTTCGCGTTGCCTGGTTACTTGAACTTGTCTTGTATCTTCATATCTTCACAATTTCAGTCACCTTAACAGTGCCACAAGTATTATATAAATCGTAATAAAGCACATCGCATAAGACACGTTATCACATAATTTACATTCATAAAATTGTAACTGTCAACTTAAAAATTATTCTTTTCAATTTGCTTGTGTTATGGCTGTTATCATTATTTTTGTGAAAAAATGTCAAAGTCTAAATTTTTTTTATTTTATTTAAATGTTTATGCATATGTAACTCTAGAATTTAGACACATATATAACATATATTCAATAAACTTTGTGTCTATGTTATATGTTGGTATAAGCAACATAACTTGGAATTTGATATTCGTCCCAAAAAGCTAAACAAGTTGTTTTTTGCCGTTACCACCCAAAAGTTTTTCATTTTTATGATGTTAAAATTAAAGTTTAAAAACAAAATGTTTCATATAGTAATTTAAATTATTTATAAAAATGGCAAACATTTTTTGTGTGAGCGTTACTTTTTTAATTAAATTATCAATATTGTTTGGTTCGTTGAATTTTTGAAACCATTTTCTTGCTTCGTCTGGATACGATTATGTGGTTATACTCGTTTATGGTTAGACATACATATTACGTATGCATCTAGCTAGATGAGCATTTTCAATGGTGCGCTTTAATCTGAATTTATTGTATTGAGATTTTTATAACATCGCCAAAAAAAAGTTCAGCTTTAATTTGATTTGGTGCGGTAGATATACATGTAGTACATAAGTATATATGTATACTCGTATACGGTACATAACATAATACATAACCGAAATAATTTGTTTACTTATTTATTTATTTATCTTAAACTCATATCATTAATATCATATAATAATAATCATAAAAGTATAGATTACTACTAGTGGGTTTAATGTCCTTTAAAAGTTCGTCATTCACACTTATGTATGGTACAAAACATATACAGCATATACATTTAGCATAATAAACAATAAAATTCAAATACATAACAATATAATTAAATTTAATTAATTAATAATGAATGGTACTATAAATCACCAATAATCTTTAACTGATGATAGCAGATGAAATTTTATCAGTCGTTTAAACATAAAAATATGTACAGCGTTCCTAATATTTTCAGGTAATTTAATATAAATATATGGTCCAATAAATGTTAATGATTTTCTGCCAAATTCTGCTTATTTTGGGGGCACTTCAACTGACAAGAACCTCTGGTTGAATAGCCATGACCTAGAAATTCGAATTGTATAGTCGCAAGTAAAGATGGGATGTGCAGACACTTGAACATATAGGTAGGCACATACATCTCAAAAATTGCTTTAATTGCAAGAATGCCTATAGCAACAGTCCGATAGAGTTCCACAATAGGAAACAGGTGAGGCAGTTTATACATTGCTTTATAGCACCTATATTTTGTAAAATCTGCAATTTATTCAGTTTTTCTTTAACGGCTGAGCCAAAGGTAGAAGAGGCTATGAGAATCGGGTATGAATAAATGAGAAATAATTTTTTTTAACACATGTACTGGAACAAAATCAGCCAATTTTCTAATCAAGCAAATAAAAGGGCAAACTTTACTACAAATAGAATTAATATGGTCATCCTACATCATATGCTTGTCGAATGTTACACCTAGGTACTTGAATTTGTCCACTCGCTCTATGGTGCAATTTGCTACTTGGTGTGTTGGTAAATCAATGTGTCGAGTCGTATGCGTGGGGAGTGAAAAATTATATATTTCGTTTTGCTAAAATTTACTGATATTTTGTTCAGATGCAGAAAATCTAAAAGTAAAATAATATCATCCCTCATTTGTGACATTGCTACCTGAATCTCCCTGCATTTATAGAAGAGGGCCGTATCGTCAGCAAACATTTTAATATCACCCGTGAGCGGTAAATTTGCCATATCATTTACGTAGATTAAGAATAACAAAGGGCCAAGGACACTCCCTTGAGGAACGCCACAGTTCACACCTAAAGTGGAGCTTTTTACACCATTTAAAATCACAAATCGCTTTCAAATACTAAGGTATCTTTCTAAAAGTTTGTGTGATAGGCCACGGAAGCCATAAATTTGTAATTTCTGAAGAATATAAGCTTTACGAAGATCAAGAAATAAACCAGATATATAGTTTTACCTGTCAAAATTACGATAGATCAAATCAGTAATATCTGTTAGGGCT